>JAYKKI010000029.1:23270000-24470000 GCA_039881145.1 Druceiella hillmani | reverse complement strand
AACTGTTATAAAGTAGTACCACGGCTTTATCAGGTAAAAAAAAGACCATGACTACATTTTGTTTTAATCGCTTCTGTGCATAATATTTATTTTGGGTTAATTTGTAAACATTGTTATCAATGGTTAGTCATTATTATAAGATATAGTGAAACGCAGCGCCCTGCAACCAGTATCAATCCGTAGTGGTAGCTAAAACGTTTGTTTAATTCAAAAAAGTGCTTATCAAAAAAATTAAGATATTGAAAAAAATTTAAAACAATTTCAAATCGAAGATTTTTTTCAATCGAAGAGCTCACTTTAAAGTTTACACTTTCTTAACTAAAATTTTTATTAACTTTCCTTTATCAAATTTTGAAAAAAATTACAAAAACTATACTTTAATTTTCAATGAATTTTGACAACATCGACGAAGCACGACGATATTTTTCAAGCATTTTGTAAACTTGTTCTTTTCCTTTAAAAATGCACGCGTTTTTAAATTCTCATATGACTTTTGTCGACTGAGTTATCAGTTGCGAAAATAAAAAAGCCCGTTGTTGGAACTACAAAATAAGGAATAGATAAGGAAAGGCTCAGAATTTGGTTCAAAGTCGATCTTTACGAGGGAGTGTACCGCCGCGAATTTGAGAGCTCGAAGCATATTTATTCGAATCTTCAAGATGTTTTGTTCGATACGGATTCTTCAAAATTTGTCGTTTGAATATGTCCTAAATAAGCTCCAAACATCGGGACACACAGGCAGATGCTGGACGGCGTTATATTCAGCCTAAATTTTCCTTTACAATAATGCTTTTAGATTATTAAAAATTTGAGAAATTGATTAATAAATTTTCCAAAATTTGTTTATTGATAACACTAAAGATAGCTGCCAAACAATAAAAACGAGTGTGCTTTAGACCACACGACTGAAGTAAAACTTCAAATTCACAAAATATGAACTTTAAAATTAATTTACAATTGTATTCACTTTAAACTTAGAATATTTAATGTATTGAACAAAATAATAATTTATAAAATTGTTCAAGAACGAAATGAAATTACAAAATAATAAAAAAATCACCGTTCGCGTAACGCTAGCAAACTCGCATATATATATATATATATATATATATATATATATATATATATATATATATTTCATGTACTGGCTATTAGAGGAAGAGAGAAAGAAAATGTGCGCGCGCACTGCTCTCTCTTGCTCCTATAGTGTGATACAGACAATAGGCTTGCACTGCGTCTTAGATATACGAAACATAACTGGCTATGAGAGAAAGAGAGAAAGAAAATGTGAGCTCGCACCTCTCTCTCTTGCCCCTACAGTAATATACGAAACGTAAGTCTCTCTCTTTCTGTGTTCACTAACTTATATCTCCCTCTCAACTTCCGTTCGCCTCGCCCAATCACACTTTTCGTAACGCTCTCGTCATTCCCCAAGTCAAGCGTACGTAAAGAAGTTTTACTTCAAAATAAAGAAAATCGGTTGAAAAACAGAGGAGAAAATGGTACTTAACTGTTTGCCTATTTATATAATGATTTACTGATATAATAGAGATGAAAATCCTTGTGGAAAGGAGAAGTGATATTTAAAATTAAAAGTCTTGTATTTGTATATTTCATTGTACCCATATTTCTTTATCAAACTTCATTATTAAAACAAAATAAATGCTTACATTTTAAATATGATCTTGTATGTAATAAATAATTAACATAAATATATATCTTCTTACACTTGAACACTAAGCCGAATAAGACTACCAAGAAAAACCTTAATTTAGATACCATATGTAACTTGAAGGCTGCCTTTAAAATGGAAATTATTTCGATAATAATGAAAAGCCTGAAATATGGTACAATCGGAATTTAAATGGTATTTAATCTGAAATCCAAATCCACCTTACATTTTTCTTGGAACTTTAAACAAATGCAAAATTTATATAAATCGGAATGGCGCACTTACCTACGTAAGAATTTGTGAAATTCGCAAATTTACTTTTTAATAACAATAGATACGTTACAACCCACTGCCAATAAATGGTTGTTTATTGTTATTGATCTTTCTCTAAATTATGTAAACATCTTTTCGACTAAACTAACGGTCGATCATTCCAACATCAAGTCAAAATTGCAAGCGAAAGTAAAAATAAATACTATTGTTTTACGGCAAAATCCACTCCACGCCTCTGAGTAACTTTACAGATTAACCACTTAAAAACTTTTTATTTGGATAAAAAAAGTAAGTCCAGAATGTATTTCCGACTTCCGAGTATGTCAGTAATTAGAAAAGGTTTTAAACCTGAAATGCTTAAAGTATTACAACACACACTTCATATTAAATAAAATAAAAATATTAAATTGAAACAGTCAATGTCATATGTTACGTATCTGTGAAATGTAGGTAGCAAGTTTTTAATATGGCGTCCTGCTCACACGGCTGCTGCTATTCAGACATTGTGACAGTTTCGTGTTGTTTTCGCTTGATCTATTATAGATAACGACAAAAAGAATGAAATGAAATATATCAGCCGTTATGATTTTCGCTAAATAATGTCCGAGTATGTATTGTCTACTCCTACTGTTGTCTACTGTAAATTTGGGGAAATTAGTAAAAAATCATAGAATATTATTTTTTCCATTTTCTTCAACCTGCAGTTACTGGATGAATTTTGTTTTAAAATCGTACGAATGTATTTTGAAAATATACTTTCAATTCTCTAACGGCATCCTATCGATAATATATGTGATTATTGTTACGAAACAGGAGCCGTTCAAAACAAAAACTATCTTTTTTACTTTAAGGGATTCTATCTCGGTCAAAAAAGATTGAAAAAAAACATTTTTTTAAAGAAAAGAGCAAGTTTCTAAATACTTTATTCAATTGCTGGAAAACAATCGTCTGCATATTATGGAGAAAAAATATTAAAATGTAAACTCGTCCAACCGTACTTTCATTTAATATTCGCGTAGACATATGGTGAATTTTGGAAGACTTCATTATTAAACATTTATTTTCATTATTAAAGCCATGATACACGTGCACTAATTTTTTTTCACATTTATTCCGGTTTTTTCTCTAAGAAATATGCTGAGCGGAAAAGCACTATAGTGCAATTTCTTTTTTCTCATGTTTTTTAAACTTGAAAACTTTTAGAGTGTCTCGCCCAAAACAGGTAGACAAATGCTATCTCGGACTTTACATGTTTTTAAGACCTACAATTCCACCTACATATTGTTAGTGATTATTTAATAGTTTTGTCAGCGTGCGTCATGAAAGTCTCCATACCAGTGACTTTTTCCTTGTCTACGTTGACATTATTAACTATGTGGCAAATATTACACAACATATTTAGATAAATACAATATAACCTATGGTAACCTGGAAACTACAGGCTATCATAATGCGAAAGTTGTTTGTCAATAGAATTAGTAGTTAATTGCAAGAAAAAACAAACAAATTACACAAATAAATAAAAAAAAAACTTTTCTATTTGTTATGTTAGAACTCGAAAGTTATGGATAATAAAAGCTAAATAGGTATGTTTGAGAAACTGACGATATTTTACGCATATGAAAGATATGCTATGCAATATATTTTTATAAATAGACAATAACAAAGTTCAAACAAACACTCAGGTACCGAGGTGATGATGATTAAATGATGAAATGTTGACATGCAGGTAAATGTGTACGAAACGCTCGTTGTGCAAGTTATGCTCGTACATAATAGGTTTATCGTATGGTATACTAGATGCCGGCACTACATTTTCTTCGACTTAATTACTAACGCTCTCTAAATATTACACCGTTTATATATATTTATGACTTTGACGGGAGTGAGATTATTGGTTCTTCGTGATTTCCTTCGATGCGGAGTGCGTGCGTCCGTGTGTGTGCGTGCCTGCGTGCGAGCGTGCGAGCGTACGTGCATGCGTGCGTGAATGCTTGCATATATATATATATATATATATATATATATATATATATATATATATATATATATATATATATATATATTCCATAATTGTATTATATGTGCATACAGGTTATGTTGCGGTAAAAACAAATCTATAAATCTGTCTGGTTCTTTGCGGTGTCACTCCACTGTTACTGAATAAACTAACAATGACTTGATATTTGGAATGTATGTAAAGTAAGTTCTCGTATTAAGAAAATATGAAAAATTTCATGAAAGAAAAGTTGCTATGCATTTAAATTACTGTAAGATTAAACAAAGACCTGAGAAAATTTTCGAAAAATCTTCCCATTTCTGTGGTGGAAGACTTTAAGTAATCTAAAAGAAAATTGGAAGCATGGCTTAATAACCGTTAGAAAATTATTTCATTAATATTGCTGTTCGCATTTTATTTGTATACTAGCATAGTCCGCAGTTTACTTGGATAATTCGATTACAAAGGGAGGGAGGGACTTTAATAATGTCTCAACCTATATTTCTTTACATAAAATTAGAGAAAACATACTTTAAAATCAAATTTACCCTAAATTTAAATTAATCATATCGACTCCATCAACTCAGTGCAACAACTACATAGCATAAGAGTGCCAAAAATATGTTGACCCATTCTTACCTCTGTATTTCACTCTAAAACACGTCAATTAATTCAACGCGGAAGCACAATGCGTGAAAGATACGCAACAAAGTGCACGCGGGCGTATCGGTATGAATGAAATGGAAATATAAACAAATTATATTAAAAACGTGTCAAAGTATACGATGCGGTACAAAAATGTCTAGTAAACGCGTAAATATGACTGGGTTTTGACAATTCACGCGACGAATCGATGCGTCGCCATGGCGACACACACAAGCCCGCGTCACCGCAAGGAATGATATTTTTGAATGTTTACTTTTAATAACATAATGTTTTGTTGCCCTGCGGCACTCATATAATTACAATACTCGTGCTAATATTATGTAACTAGACGTGTTTGCGACTTTGTCGCGTGTATCTTTCAAAAGTATGATTAAGTTAACAGTAAGGTTAACACATAACGCCATTTATTATGACAATTATAAATGTTAATGCTCATTTAAGTAAGTATTGTGTTGAAATATAAAATTACAATGTCATCGTTTTAGTTGGTTGTTTGCGATGAAACATAGTCTATACGTTACCATAGACTCAACAGAATTCATTAGTTTAAACATCATCTAAATCCCTTTAACTTATTGCGTGACAAAGAAACAATCAATTCGTAAACTGATATATTTGTGTTCTATTACTTTTGTTATGTACTCATAAATATTTTTAGTAAATAAATACTATACGGAAAAAGGTCAATTCCACCATTTTATTATATGTATAAATGTAGATAAGGAAGTACGCAATAACCAAATTAACACACAGCCTTATACTAGACCTACCAAAATAATTAAATTACAAATATTCATAATAGATTAAAATTTTAAACAAATTGAGAAAATAAAGTAATTTCATATCGTATACATCAATATTGAAAAAAAACATGCGCAGAAGACGATCAACAACGACGTCTATCGCCATGCGTCTGCCCAACTGACCTCTATTATACTGCGTACTAGTGTAACAGAAGTCAGTGGTCCGCTAGCATTCGGATTGCTTCTTTAAGCACCTATCGTTCCGCCACAACTCCACACTTCAACTCTGACCACGTCAAAACCGCATTACGCGATTTAAAATACACGTAGCGCCATGTATTGATATACGTAGATTAATAATATATCTATATTTGTGTTATAATAAATTTGTATTATATTTGTATAATGTGATTACTACGCTTCGAGTAGCTAGACTCTTCTTTATTGTTGTTATACTCACGCAAAAAAAAGGACGTATCAGCTAATTTCAAGGACATATTTATTTGACGTATCGAATTATTTACTGACAGTTGTAAGCGTCGTTTGTTTTGGCTGGAAGTATTGAGTTTAACAAAAGTGGTAAAATTAATACAAGAAAAAGAAACTACACGGAACCAGAGTCAAGATATTGGTCTCTCATAAAGATGTTATTGAAAATAAACGCACAGACGGAGCAAACGTGAAGATGAAAAAAATGCCGAGATATATGCTAGTGGTGTTATTAATGAAAGGGTGAGTGCAGTCAAACGTTCATGTTTATTATGAAAATAGAATTTATTTACTTATTTATGGAAAGGCTCACAAAAAACGTTACAGTCACGTAGATGTACAATAAAAAGAACAGAGTATAAAACTGTACTATAAATCTAATTATGTATGTACAAAATGGTTAGAGTCTTTATGTATGCATTTTCAAGGGCTACTTGTATTATTAAACATATTACAAAGTGTATTGATCAATTATTAAAGTTAATATTAACTTAGAATTATATTATTTGCTACATATTGAACAAAACATTAATTATGTCGTAGCTGGTTTTATAATTTATAATCACCTTTAAAATTACAAATTATAAAATTCATTTAAGAACATTTCTATTGGACTTTTATTTTATTTTCATTCTAGTGATATGCGAAAATGTGTTGAAATTTAAAATTTGTAAATTTGTGGTATTCATGAAATGACATTGAATTAATTAGAGTCAATTATCTACAGATCTGTCTGAGCAACATTTGATGAGTAGAAGTGAAGTTTTTGCTGAAGCCGCAGAAACTTTGCCAACATCGTACGAGGCAACGGGAGATGTTCCTGCGGGTCAGTCTAGGGGTGAAATATAGGAAACCATGTTGGACATGGACACGAATGTATCAATACGCAGGAGACGCACCAGGAACCAGCATTCGGATATCCGGCTTACTTTCAGCCAACGTTAGTTACTTCAGACGGAAGAATTAAAAAGAAATTGCATGAGCTCTACGAAATCCGCAAGGAAATTTGGTTAAGTCAAGATCGAGAAGTGAAGGCTCGGGCTGAAATTGCAGAGGGAATTGAAAAATAAATGAAGTATTTTTAGATTATTAATTATTTTAGTTAAATATTTTTATTCTGTTCTGTGGTTTTTATTATTGTTTTTTTATTTCATTTTAATTTCTCATACACCATATTTATGCACATTTTGTGCTATTTTTATTTTCATTATTTTTATAAATTTTCTGCTCATATTGTGTTTTATTTTATATTTTTAAAATTTTACAATAGGCAGGTAAATTTTCAATAACAAATCAAAAAGTCATTATTTTGTTGTGTGTAGAAAGGCAGTGTAGCACGTTGTTTAAAACATTTAAAAGCTAAACAATGTTAACGTTTATATGTTGGTTTACACAAAAACGGTGGAAATTATTTACTAATTGTTAAAGTCGCATTTATTTTGTCAAGCTTTGCTAATAAGGGTCTATGAGTATACAATACAATTTGGTAAGAGATTGGTAAAACAAATGTTCAGTGAAACGGTGTATTAACTAATGAAATAAAATTTTCGTATTGAAACCTTATGAAGGAATGGTTTGTATTATTTAGTCCCGACTAATCTAATGCACGTTTTTGTTTTAGTTACGGGCAAATTGAACCATACATTGCATTCCAATAACAGAATTTTTACTTCTGTCATCACTTGTACTCGAATTAAATTTGTCAGAATACAATATGTTGTTGCTAGTATTTGTTAATTACCAATTATTAGGAATAAATGTGTATTGATAACTTCTTGAATTAAAGCAGTCACTAGCTTATATCATCTAGTTCAAACTAATTTTAATGCACATATTAATATTCTAGCTATAGGTAAAGTGAATCATGTCGCTGGTCAGATTGAATTTCAGTAATAGAATTTTTGAATTGCAATCATTAAATATCACGTGTGAATATTTGGTGTCTTCTATCCTACAAAATTAAAAATTCTCTTTTAATTTTAACTTCTTAGCCTGACGTTAGTAAATGTTTTTAATATTGTCGTATAAATGTAATTTTGTAAATTAATGATTAAAAATATCAACTAATAAAGCTGCGCCTGATGATGTATGGAGTAGAAAGAATAAACGTGAAGAAGTGTTAGGGAATCTTTAGCAGGAATTGCTTTCGAGCTGTTCAAAAAGACATTTGGATACAAGTTACTCGTGTCCCGGTTGTTATGTTAACTAGGACAGCTAACTCTACATTTCGCATTTTTAGTATCTCAACTACGAGCGAAGCTTTCTGTGTATTGTAAACACATTTATTAGCATCTGCTGATTCTATAAACAACGGACGACATCTGATCTAAAGCTATGTAAGGTCCCCGTCACAAGCTATACCAGCTATTAGTTACATCTTGACTGTAGTCTCACTTGGATGTATTTCGTGTTCAGATCTATTCAATTAATTTATTTACATTTTGTTATTTTAATTATGCTGATGAGCAGTTCTTTGGCAATTTGTAGTTTATTAGGGGCAGTTTGTGTTCCTATAATACAGTCGTACTATTAGGTTGAGAAAGAAAATGAGCCCTATATTTTTTATATTAAAACTAAAAAAAAATAACGTTTCTTATGTTATTCACAAGAAGCTGATCTCACAAAATTGCTGTTATTTAATTCTTAGTTGTAAACAAATTTTAATTAAGTATCGTGAACTATTTGTTTTCCTAGATGATTTTTTTTAACAAATAGGGGAAGATAGATTTTTACGAAACTCGTAACAAAATTTAAAGAAATAGCAATTCTAAAAGGTAAATAGTAGGTTATTAGTAAAATAAAAACAATCGTCTAAACAAACTAAAACAGTTTTTTGTTTGAAAAATAATTAAATTTCAAAAATTCTTGAAAATTCATCTCCACCCTACTCCTGTGAGAAATATGGTCAACCGTAGGTGGAGTACTAAAATATGGTTACCAAATTTTAGTACTCCACCGCGTTCCGCGTGACACCATGGTTATCAGACTTGCCACTGCTGACACATCATTCCCTGTAAACCATACCATCTAGAAGTCGCTGAATGCATTTAAAAGAGACCGAGGAAATATCGAAGATAACCCCGCCAAGAAAAGTCGACCGAAGCCGCTAATAAAGAAAATTATACTGAAAGACGCTCAAAAAATAATATTTGAAAAATAGCAAAGTTAACCAACTTTTTTATTAGTATTGCAGATCACTATTTAAAACTAACTAAATATATTAAAATTTACCACAATATACGTTTAGCTCACGCCACATAGGAAAAAAAACTTGCATTGAGTGATGTAAATAGTTTCTGAAGCCCTGTGACGCAATTTCGGATACGTTATATATTATTTTTTACCACTTAGGTCGGAGCTACCAAAAGGTCCATTACACACCTAGCAACTTTATAAATATACAAATGGCATCTAAATACACGTAATTAAAAAAATTCAAAAATGATAAAAACTAATTTTTTCCAAGATGTTAAGCAAATTTTACTATATTTTTTTAAACGCGAATGTAAATTTTTAAATCAATTTCAGTGTTCATTTAACTAATAGTGTATTAAGTAACTCCTTATTGGAGCGTGTCATCATACGAGAGCGCATCACTGCATTGTAACCCTAGACCAAATATTTTTTACCGCCTACTTAGCTATCGTGAGATTCAATTCTTTTTAGGGCACTTAAACAAGAAAAAAATCGGGCCAAGAGCGTATCGATACCCACATAATAGGGTTCCGTAGCCTTCTTATAGTTATTTATATTAAAACACCGAAATGCCCCTTTAACCCTACGTACGAATACATTGTCAGTCACCTATTTTGTTGAGAAAATAAATTGTTTAATTATTCTATTACCTATATATTATATAGTCACCTGTGCACTTAATATATTACTTTTTTATTGTTTATAAAAGTATCCACTTCTTTTTTGAAACTCAATATGCATTTAAACTTTATGTCACAGATAATAAGAACCACTTTAACTTAGCAAAGATTTCATCGTTTCATGAAGATGTTTAAAAATAAAGTCAACAGTACGGGAATTCGTCGTAATTTTCGCCTAAAGTATTTACTAAGAACTTTTTTGTTTTTTACTGCACTTCAAAAGGGTAAAGACCTTGTTCACGACTTTGAGCACAAATATCTCAAGACAGATTCGGTAAAGACCTTTTGAGAATTGTTGTTTTGATTTCTGTTAGCACTTAAAAATGTTAGCCGGTTATTTTTTAATGATTTGATTTGATTTAAATATTAGCTGGTGTTTTTTAATGATTTCATTTGATTTAAATATTAGCTGGTGTTTTTTTAAGTTTTTTAATAATTTGGACTGTAACGGTTTCGGAGATTGGGCCGGGAGAGGTTGCATATTTTTTGTGGAAATTTTCAATAACACCTCTAAAATTAGTTTACATAAATTTCTGAAAACAATAATTATTGGTATTTCATTTGCCCTCTTGAAAATTCCAATATAAATCTATTGGAGTGTGTTACATTTTGTAATATGTGCGGATTAATGTGAAAAGGTATTAGTGGACAGGTGGATGATTTCACAATCGTTCTGTATTTTACGATGCCAAGAAAATAATTCTCTCCGACCCAAGTGGTAAAAAATAAAACTGTAATGCTTTTCGTGATACTATACGTATGCCTTCGCATGATTCCTATTTAAATTTTGGATCATAATAATGAATCTAAGTATTATACTTTTGTAATAATTATATTCATAACATATCCGAAATTGTCGTCACAGAGCTTCAGAAACTATTTATAGCACTCAATGCAAGTTTTTTTCCTAGGTGGCGTGAGCGTGCGCTAAACTTATATTGTGGTAAATTTTAATATATTTAGTTAGTTTTAAATAGTGATCTGCAGTACCAATCGAAAAGTTGGTTAATTTTGCTAGTTACAAATATTATTTGAGCGTCTTTCAGTATAATTTTCTTTATTAGCGGCTTCGGTCGACTTTTCTTGGCGGGGTTATCTTCGATATTTCCTCAGTGTCTTTTAAATGCATTCAACGACTTCTAGATGGCAGATATATCTATATGTAGATATAGCATCTATTCTTATCTCTTTTTAATTACTTGTTTTCTCAGGAAGTTTGGGTGTTTATAAACGAAAAATTGCTCATGGTCTGCGTTGGCTATTTATCAAGACGAGACTAAAACCCTGGTAATTACGAACTTGATGTTTATGTTATCTGTATAAGAAAGAATTAACACTTTTTAGGCATGAGGTATGTTGACGCAGTGTCGAAGCGGCGAGTCTTTTACTTTATAATGTTACATAGGATATTGAACTTTATATACACTAAGTAATGTAAAAATGTGAGTTGAGTAAAGAAAAAGATGCATGAAGCCGTGTGCTTATGCGCGTCGTCAAGCGACTGGTTCGCTCAAAGACTTACGAAGGTACGTACGAGCGCGCACATTAGCGCGTCTAACTGCGGCAGGTCGGTTCAGCGGCAGCGGTGGGAAAGAAACCAAGTGAATGTTGTGTGACGCAACAGAAACCGACCGCGACAGTTGGTGCGAAAGACTGGACATAATTTTATTGCTTTAATATGGCTGATTATGAATTATTTTTGCCGATCGAGTAGTCTATCTGCAGGTCGTAGAAGTTAGGAAAACGCCGACCAGGCGCTGCTCGCAGCATCCGGTTTAATTTAGTGTTCCATGGGATTCTCGCAATACAATACACCTTCAGGGATGCAGTATCATCGTGTGCGCAGACAACACGCTACTATTGGTCGGGGAGTGAGTCGAAGAGGGATAGAGAACTGGGCAGCGGACTCCCACACCGGGTTATTTGACTGGGGCGCCAAGAACAAGCTTAGCTTTGCTCTCCAATATCCTGTATCCAATAGCTTTGCTCTCCAGAGGCTGTCCTCTTCAAGGGTAGACTGGGGATGGAACCATCTGTGGTAATGGGCGGGTCTAGGATCGGTGTGCGGAACTGGGTTACATACCTGGGAATGATCCTCTATTCACGACGGAACTTTGCTCCTTTAAACCTCCCACATATCAAGCTGGAAACTACCAGGCTATTTTTCCTCGACTTTCTGAAGTACAAAAAGAAGAACTGGCTCAATAGCCATTACTACACTTCACAGTTTTTGTCGGGACATAGGGCCTTCGCCCGAATTTACATCGTTTTGCACTAGACGATAACCCTGCGTGGTCCTGCTGTTTGATACGCAGGATGGGAATTATGCACTATTATTTATTATCACGTTTAAATATTACTAAAGGCATTTTTAGCCATCGTGACTTGGTTGAAGGTAGATCGACTTATGTTGCATTTAGAGCGGTCGCCAAAAGATCTGTAGAAAAAATGGAGACAATAAATAGCTCATTAAGCAGGGGAAGTGCTTAACCTGCTAGAGAAAGTTTTGATAGTGGATACGGGACTTTATTAGGGGGCTTGCGAAGACCCTTCTTTTGCATGAGACGGGACGTTACAGGTCCCAGGAGGGGCTTTGAGATGCCCTGTGTGGTGGATTGGGAATAGTGCTTTAATATGGATATGGATGAAAAGTTGATATACTTCGTCCAAACATATGAATGTTTGTTTAAGATAAAAGTAACAGAGAACAGTGACAAATATTCTAAAAATAATGGCTGGGAAAAAATTAGCTGTGAATTGAAACTACCCGTAATAAATGGAAAAAATAGTTATTATCTATTCAATGTAGTTAAGATATTAGAATTTATACATATGCCATAGTTCAGTATACTCATAATACTACTTAGGTTATGGGTACTTAAAATGGCTTGCATAGCGATGTTTAGCATCGTCTGATCATTCCGTTTTGCCGTGTAACTTTTTATGTTCAGAAACAAAATAAGATTTAAATTTATTTCTGAGCTTCATAGTGATAGATTTTGTAAAATACTGTTATTTGAAACTTCAATGTTTTATAAATCCTCCAATTCCAATAAGTAATTATGCAAGCATCTACATGCTAGAATCATGGTGTTGAGATAAAGTGGTTGCATTTTAATTTTTTTCTGAAAGTTCCAATTTTTGTTGTATAATTCCGAAGGCGCTTTATATTATGTGCCTAGTTCGGCTTAAAAGGTAATTAAAGATTTTCTTCTCGTCATTGTTCGGCATCTGATTTCCAGGATAGGGTTTCATAATGTGTTTAGACAATGGGAATGTTTCGTCCTCAACCAAATATGAGGAATTTCCTCTGTCGTATCTGGAAAGCTTTATTTAGGCAGCATACCAAGCGTTTTATTTTGTAATAGTCGTCCCAATTTGAAACTGGTCTATATGCCACTGTCATTATTATATTCATATGCTCCTATGTCCATAATAATAAATTCGTACTTTGCGTCAGCCACAGCCAACAAGACAGTGCTGTATAACTTTTATAACTTAATTATAAACTACCGTAATTACCGTTAATCGATAACCTTACATTAACGTACTCACATCTTACTACTTAATCGCGCCCATACACAGAGGGAAATTCCATAGGGTTCGAAATTTTTCCTGTGGTGTCAGTTTCGGTGTAACAAGTGGTTGTAAATGTTTCCATACTGTTGTACAAGTTTCGTATACAATTGTACGAACAGTAGTATATATCGTTCGATAACTGGATAATACAAAACTCATGACGTCGGAAACCGATAGCACTGCGATAATAAATGTGGACGGCACTATGCTCGAGCGCGTAGATAAGTATGTGTACCTGGGCCAAGAACTACTACTACCAATGAGTAAAATTATTCAAATTAACGAAGTAGACAGACACATACGACTGGAATGGGAAGTCTTAAAAATGAACATAAAGTTCTTCTTTAAAATGAACATAAAGAACCACTTAAAAAAACGCATATACGATCAGTATATGCTACCAGTCCTCACTTACGGAGCCGAAACTTGAGTGAAAACAAAAGTCGTCCTGTAAAAGCTTATTGTTGCTCAAAGGCCGACGGAAAGAAAGTTGGTAGGAATCTCTTTAAAATACCGCAAAACAAATAAGTGGCTTCGGAGACAAAGCAAAGTTGCTAACATTGTCAATAGAGTGACGATACTAAAGTGGCAGTGGGCTGGTCACGTTGATCGAAATTCATATTTGTGGTACAAAATTCTCTTGGTGTAGAGATGCTGGGAGTACAAAAGCAAGTTGGGCGACCGCAAATGAGATAGAAGGATGACATGATGAGAGTAGCGGGCACAAACTGGATCCAGACAGCCCAAAATAGAACCGAGTGGTGCAAATTGAAGGAGGCCTACAACAAATGCTTTTTGTCATATGATAAGCCATCCTTAATGGCTGGCTTATTATATGACAAAAAGCGATTCGATTTAGGCAATATAAAATTGGTTCTGCCCGAATGAACAACAAACCAATTAAATACAAAAAAGCATTAGAATTTATAAAACCACACTGGCAGGATCTTTCCTACACACTACAGACGTCTAATTTAGATGGTTCCGAAGAAAAATAGAAACTCTATGACTCCATTTACAATCGTCAGATACTACCGCCCATAATTATCAGTCACTGCCACTGCCGCAAAAGTTGTGCAGGCAACATATTGAATACGAACAAAAGTAAGAGGATCCTTTAGAAAGTTTTTTTTCTCTCCACGAGCAGGATTTATAAAAAGTTGCCTATAATAATGAAATCATAAATAGAACGAGCTTTATTGGGCCGAGTAGCTGATGTACAGTAGAAAAATGTTCAATATTATTAGCCTGCCATAAGTGTTTGCAACACGAATTTTAAAATTACAATATTGTATTTCTATAATTGTGATTTAATATAATAATCGTTTAACTATTAAGAAAATGTAACTAATCAAAATAGATCATTTAAGCAAAATAACTAAAGATTATTACATAAAGGCATGTGTTCAATTGCACAGTGTAATTTACGAGTTTTCGAAATTAAATATTCATACTTGTGGGTATTTATGCGCCGTAAAAATTAAAAATATTAAGACATAATAAAAACGTCTGTTTTGTTAAGTAAAAATAGTTGACCCTTGGTATATTTAAAGAATCTCAACAGATATTTATTGAGATTCTTACATGTAATAGTAGACATAACATACGCACAGTGATTATGAGATACACCTAGTACCATGAATTGTATCATGAATTTATTTAAAGTTGAAAACATAATCGTGGTTGTCAAAATGAGTTTTTGTTTTTATAAGAATATTTTGACAAAATTGAACAAATTTCAACACATTTTAGATGCAGACTTATTTAATTAATAAGTTATTTTAATCAATTAATTAATTTAATAGTTTTATTTTCATTTTAGAATCGTCAAAATATTAATTTTTAAGTATTTATCTCAAGCAAACAGGAATGTGAAAAAATTTCAGATTTTAAGAAATAGGCATTAAAAAGTATTATACATACATCATATGCAGTAACATAATTTTTTCAGTAAACACTATTTTTATTAAATTCAATAAATTGAATTTTTAATTCTATTAAAAATGAGATTTTGATAATATTGATATTTTTTTGGATGGGGCCTTAAGCAACTGATAACCGGATTTGACGTAATTATCAAAATGTGAAGTAAGTCTTCGTTTTTTGTACGAAACATTTTTAGTTGAATGTTCGTTTTTTTGTACGAGACATTTTTAATTGATTTTTTAGTTCTAATAAAAATACGACTTTGATAATATTGATATTTTTTGGATGGGGTCTTTAGCTACTGATAACCGGGTTTGACGTAATTAACGAAATGTGAAGTGAATGTTCGTTTTTTTGTACGAGACATTTTTAGTTGAATGTTCGTTTTTTTGTATAAGACATTTTTAATTGAGTTTTTAGTTCTAATAAAAATAAGACTTTGACAATATTCATATTTTTTTGGATGGGGACTTTAGCTACTGATAACCGGGTTGTACGTAATTAACAAAATGTGAAGTGAATGTTCATTTTTTTGTACGAGACATTTTTAGCGTATTATATCTTCTGAAACTTCTAAATTCTTTATGTCTTTTCTCAAAAGCTCCTTTATTCTATATACCCACAGCATATAAAACATTTTTCATTACATCCGTAGTTTGTATTAAAATTTGATGTATGGATGCAAGCATCGGATACCAGTTATACAACGAAATGTACAATTCTGTAGATTTGTACGTACACCGTTTAAACTTGTCAATGTTTGCATAGCATCCTGAACATAATGTATAAAGGATAACAAAAATACGACTTATGAGTTCTTCGTTAACTTCGCTATTTAGAGGATTTCATAGGATTTGGAAAGAGACATTGCCATCGTTGATGCGTCTTTACCTTGCTTCACTACCTCTATGACCATATCCATTTCCTTTCGCGGTTTCCCAGTCACGGTGTTTTTTCTTTCACCAATAGTTCCTTTATGGTACTCTCTATTATTTTACTATCAATTTTATGATATATGCATCATGCATTCGAGAAAGCGAATGCGAGCTGGAGTATTATAGACCAAATAAAAATATTCTGTTTTGCAAGAACGATCCCTGACCTCTTCTAAATTATTCACACTTTTAGGTGATATTTCATGCCTATAGAAGACTTCGGCAGATCGATTTTGTGCTAAAAAATTGCATACCTTTATAACCATCATAGTTTTATACAATTCGTGCGTTACTTGAGCTCTGTTTAGAGTACTATTCTCTATTGCAATGGTTGACGGCTGAACATCCTACATATGTCGTTTTATAGTACATTAAATTATTTTAAGTTTCCTTCAAAAGGTTTACAAAAGGGAGTTGAGCTTCATCCAAATTTTTTTCAGGCTAAAATGCTATTACCTTCTTCCTATCTTCCTATCTTCCTATCTTCCTATCTTCCTATCTTCCTATCTTCCTATCTTCCTATCTTCCTATCTTCCTATCTTCCTATCTTCCTATCTTCCTATCTTCCTATCTTCCTATCTTCCTATCTTCCTATCTTCCTATCTTCCTATCTTCCTATCTTCCTATCTTCCTATCTTCCTATCTTCCTATCTTCCTATCTTCCTATCTTCCTATCTTCCTATCTTCCTATCTTCCTATCTTCATATCTTCCTATCTTCCTATCTTCCTATCTTCTACCTATCGCTTTGCATTGCAACCGAAGTAGTGAAAGTGATGTTAGTAGGATGTCGGAATCAATATGAGTAGAATCAAAGAAATTTTGACTATTAAGATTTGGGTGCACGTCTCATTTTGTTTAATGTATTGTTTTCCAGTTGAGAAGATTTTGTAGAAACTTCTATGTACTTAGACATTTGAATTTTTCCTTCTAGCCATTTTTTTTTGGTTCATTACAAATATATTGCATTTAAATATTTTCTATTATTTCAAAAGATTGCTCATAATTTTTTTTAATCTGTCAATATCGTTTCATAATTAACCTCAATATTTGAGTGCTTAACGGTATCTCAGATATAATTTTTGATACGACAAAAAACTTCATTTGAAGTTTTATATATATTGTCGTTTATGACAATTAAAAAGTCAAATCATGTCCTACTTATTTTGTCGTTTGGTTGCACTACTATCATGATGGTTACTGGCTTTACTGGCACTTTTGTTGATGTTTCCAATATCTATATTTAACAAAATATCCAACAAATGACATTTGATTTTTAATTATCGATCTTTGTACAGATAATAATGAATTATTGACCATGTGGAACCCGTGCGACGCAAAAATGAAAATGATACTCTTCCCTTCACAATGTCCGAAAGAGCTCATCAAAACATTCACATGCCACCAATTTCTACCACGTTTTCCAATATATACACATCACATCCTTCTATGTCTAGCAGCTACAGTCGGCGACCACCCGAAAGAGCACAGAAAAGTATTGATATATGAGTATTTATCTATCAACAGAAAAGTATTGATATATGAGTATTTATCTATTAACAGAAAAGTATTGATATATGAGTACTTATCATAAATATCTATTCAGATGCCTTCTAATTTAATCAGCAGCTACACCACAACATAATAAAGTTCATCTGTGAATGAGTCGAGTTACATAGAGGATACGTCATCACCTTATATATCGAGTCCAATTTTGAGGACACGCCAACAGAACATTGACATCGGCATTCGATGATGACTAGGTATTTGGGACAGGATTTTTGATAATTATTTAGATAAACAATTTAGACGCCATTATTATCATTCGAAAATATTTCTTTATGTTTTGGTTTATCAATTGATTAAAGAAACCTACCCTAAAATACAAATTTTTTTATTCATTTTCGTAATAGTAATTCTGAAGTATGTAGTAATTCTGTAGCTATTTTTAAATACAGTACTCAATTGACACAAGAAGTTCGGAATTTACCAGAAATATGTTTTTCCTTCCATATTTCATGAACTCAAATTCGCTTCCATTTTATTCTTCTCTCTTCATTTTCTTCATCTTTACCACTGATACAAGTTAAATCAAAATAAGATCTAAATCAACCACTGTTCTTTGAACGATGCACAAGGTTTACTAGCTTTGGCTTTGACGTTTCATTACAAAGATGAAAACATGCGAATGCGCGATGTCGCCCTGTTCGCGGAGAAGTTGACGCTTCGCGTCGCTTCGATTTAACGGCAGTATGTCTGAGTATTAACCGACTTCATAAAAGGAGGAGGAGATCAATTCGACCGTACTTTTTGTGCACGTTACCTATCCGATATTTCTCAACCAACTTTGACCATGTCCAATTTTGTTTATATTCTGACCATGGAAATTGAAGATACATTATAGAATTCCTCTGCAATAAAAATATAGAAGCCGTGATTAAGTTTGAATGATATAGGGCTAATTATGGATTCTTATATTTATTTCGAAGGGTACACTCCCAGTGTAGTTTCATGAAAATTTGGTTAGAATCTGATTATGGAAATTGAAGATATTCCATAGAATTCTCCCACATTGAACTTCTCAGTTTTGACACTCTATAATAAATAATATTGCAAGAAATAAAAGCCTTTTATTTCTTGCAATATTAACGTTATTTAGATTTTGTCCCCTTTCTATGTTTATTTATGTGAATAGTGTTAGTTGTTACGTTTATATAATATTGAATTATATTTGATTAGTTAAAAAGTAAAAATAACATGATTCCTGCAAGAACCCCTCTACAGATGAAGGCCTCCTCCAAAGTTAGCCAATATTTTCTTTATTGGAGTGTTTAAAGCCCAAGTCTCAGATTGTCTTACGAGTGCTATTTGTCATTAGCATTATTCTAACGAGGTTCATTTCCAAGTCTACCAATTTGCTAGCTACATTTAGCGATCCTATTTTATGTTGTAGTGGGAACTTGTTTCCGATAATAGGATTAGATTGTCTGCAAATCATAGGGGGCTTAAGTATTTATTATTCCATAACTTCTCCAGTCTAGTTGGTTAATAATAAATTCCAGAATCTATATAAATAGAATTGGGGATAATGGGTTGCCTTGGCGTATACCTTTTTTATGGGGAACCATGGACCTGCTGTTTCCAGTTTTACTCTACTTTAACTATATTTGTAAATGCCCTTGATCACTTGTATGTATAGGCTATTGGTATTCTGAACTTTTAGAGTTTCTCAGATACTTTTTTTGATATAGTGTCAAAAGCTTTTTGGTAATCGATATAGGCGATGTAGAGTACTCTTTGTCTCTCTTGGAATTTCTCAATTAGAAGTTCCAATGTCTGTATATGATCGACCGTAGAATAGCCTTTCGTAAAGCAAGCTTGCTCAACGGGCTGGTTTTGTAATTGTAGAGAAAAGTTTATAGAAGCACGGTAGTAAGCTTATGAGCCTTTAGTTAGCGATGTCAATTAGGTCTCCTTTTTTATAAATCAGAATTACGTCAGATTCTGACAATTGGGTAGATGTCTTTCCGGTCTCTACTATGCGGTTGAACAGTTGAGTTAGGGGTAGAATTAAAGTTGGAAGCCCAGTTTTTAAGATTGCATTCTTAATATTATCTGAGCCGGGACTTTCATTTGTTTTTAGTTTTAACAATGTCTGTGTGATTTCATCCATTTCGATCTGTGCAACATCATTAACTTCTTCATGTGTACTCTTTATATTGAAATTGTTATTCTTCTCATAGCTTTTTGCGCTATATAATTTTTATAGATATTTGTTGCTATCATGTCACAGCGACCGTGTATAGTTTTTTCAACCCGTTTTAGTCCATCTATCTAGGTTTAATATGTCCTTAGTTCTTTATAGGCTTTTTTGTACTTTCGGTTTGTCTCAGATGTTGCTCAAGAGTGCTTGATCGGTATTTAGCGTAACCATTTTAATATATTTGCTTGCTAGCTTATATAGGGCGGATATTTATATAGGGCGGATATTTCATTTGTCATCGAGTGAATTTTATTTTTACTTTTTATTTTTCCTCTCGTCTTCTCTCCATAAGTCTTACTCTGTGATCCGACAATACTTTGAGGTTTTCTGAGTGCTTTATTTGTGTGTTTTGAGCTTTCTGTAGATTTTCGCTGAGGGTTAAAATTGTATTATCGTAGTATTCTCGGATTGATGTGTTTTCTTGGCAGTCTAAAAGACGTCGTGGGTCCTCTGAAGAGAGGAATTTTTTGTATTTTTTTTGACGTCGTTTAGCAGTGTAGGTTTAGGTTATTTTTAAATTTAGTTCTGCTTTTATTTGTATGTGTTAGCATTATTGTCGCTATTTTCAAATCAGTGTACATATGTTCCGATTTAAAAAAATGAGATATTATTGATATTGAATTCATCGTAAGTTTATGGCAGTCTTTGGGTAACGTAGGAAAAATAAAATTTTATTAACCCCTGAATAACTGAAGACTTCATAACCCCTGAATAAGAAGCGTACTGAAAAGTATAACATAATGAAAATATTAGTACTCAGTTGGTACTTTTTCGGTATTATACATTTCCGAAATTTTGGGTACGATACGTGTCTGAACTGAAAATACATTTGCGATATACTGTAAATGCTAGAGATTTTTGTGGTCGGTTCCCAGCGAAGTATAGTACTGATGTGTAGGTGTACTTTTTATTTGTGAGGAGAGAGGCGTCGACATGGCATTGATTCCAAAAATGTGTATTGCTGTTAACCTAGCAAGATTGAGAATTTATTTAATATTAAGGATGTAATTATGTACTTTTTATCAAGCATTAAATTTAAATGCTGATTGCCTTCAAAAGGAAAATTCGTGGCTGAAAAGAGTGGAAAAATTGCTTCACTTTTACATACGACCAACTTATTTCTAACATGGGCCGACCTAACTCAATTATTGTGTTTGTATGTTACCTTGAGCATTCTAAAGTACCAAAAAGGCAAGTTCCGAAAGTTGTTATGTACTTATTAATTAGGTGTAATTAATTAAATCTATATCATTCATGTGTATGTATATTTGTGTGTTCCCTTTTACAATTGCTGTTGAAAGAATAGGAATGAAAACAAGTAATTGAAAACAAATTGAAATTTAGGCCTTATATGCTACGAAACTAATATTAAGGTTGAAATATCATGATATCGCGAACCTGTAATGGTTTGAAGGAAATTTATATTTTTGTAATTTCAGTAATAAAACGTTGGCCATAAAACTACAAAATCGTTTAACAATCTATTTGTGAAAATAAATTGACCAATTAATCTAACCCAGAATAACAACCTGCTAAATTGGAATGCTGCTAGATGCCAGTTTACTATTCGCCTTTGGCGGTAAAAGTCATGGAGATTTTCCGTGTGACGTCATGGAGATTGATCGTGATAATTATAGAAGTAGCGCATGCTTTAAGTCACACGTCTACTGGTTTTCGCCACAAAAACGAAAATGCGATAAGAAATTCTGATAATCAAGCTATGAGCACCAACATTTTAGGCACCAAGACCATGCATCTTGGTGGCGATGAAAAGGGGAAACCGAGAAATATAGTTACCAGCGAAGGTACGTTGACTTTAAGATTTAGCAGCAAAAATAGCAAAAAGGACCCTTATGTGATTAACTGACCACTTTGATGTACGGCTGTTCGATTTTCGACATAAATTCATATGTAAATTTAATGACTTACATGGTTGGGAATTTTCAAAGAAAATACGCGTTTCCCCAAAATTAAAAAAAATACTTTTTTGTGTTTTAAAATTTGAAATTCAAATTGTTTTTCAAAAAATGCATACTACGAATTTTGGGACGGTACGTGCGTAAATGTTGAGGGAGATAAATACCCAACCGATTAAAAATATTCCTTAGTAAACTGAATCGATGTATGAGATCTTTTATATCATTTAAAAGGCATGTTCAATGTGGATATTTGTAGTAAAACAAGCACAAAACATAAAAATATCCAGAAGAATGGTAAACATTTTTTGAATGAAAAACGTGAAATGTTTAAATTTAAAAATTTAATATATCTTAAAAAAAATATATGATATGGGAAAATCAAGTCCTTATTAAATTTGTAGATGATGCGCCCAGTAGTATTACAAAAATATTTTTAAACAACTGGTATTTTTTAAAACATAAAAACCAAACCATTCAGTGATTGACAACCAGAAAAGGAAGAAATTAATTGAAAAAAGTATCTTCATAAACGCGCATATATTATATTTTAAATTTTTGATTATTAAGAATTTTTAATATGAAATGAAAATACGAATCAAGTACATAACGATTTTTTGGAAACGACTTTAAATTAATTAGTACAAATTTATTTTCTTAATTTATAGCCACTGGTTAAATTAATTAAAAATAAACTGTCAACTGCCATTGACATTCATTATGTTATTGTCGACATAATTTTTTTGCTCTTTTCAAGTTTTACGTGTTTTTTTTCGACGGCCTGTAATTTTCATAGATTAGAACGTTTTATGTGTTTATAGAGGATACGGCGAGAAACAACTTGCACTTTGTTACATCTTGTTGGTTCAAGGAGATCCGTGGATCCGTACATACAAGTCATTATGAAAATTAATTTTCATAATAAAATTCTAGATTTCTCTTTCGTCTGGTTGACGACTTAAATAAAACTGTCATTTTCTTTATCTAAGTAAAGAAAATGAACAAAAGCCTTGTAACGCTTGACCTTTACGTCTTATAACATTTGGGCTCTGTATTACACGGGCTTTTGCCGGTATCATTTGCTTTGCATTGATTCAACCGGCAAATAATTTAAAGACAAAATAATTCTGATTGAAAAAAAAAAATGGTGCTGCTTTATAATGACAACTACAGGAAGGTTACGATAGATCAAGTGGTACGTCTTTTCGTGTTCAGTTACTTTTAATCGACCATAAAGAAAAATATGCAGACTGAAGATTGAATATATTTGGCGTTAATTTTGTAGAAATTCATTATTCACAATTAAATAAAACTACGTGATGTAGTATTATTTCTACTTTCTTTAAGTTCTTTACCACGACCTAGGTTTCGTTGTATCACAACATCTTCAGGTTGGCTATTAGCAAAGATGGTGGTCTATATCTCAGATCAGTGGGATCTTTGCTAATAGCTTCATTTAATTGTGCTCACTGAAGATATTGAATATAATGCTATAATGTAATAAAATATTTTTAAAAAAGAACTGGACTGACTTTAAATAACCACCGAATAAGAAGTTCACTAAAAAGCATAAAATAATAGTAATACGATTAGTACTAAGTAAATACGAGTAGAGAATACTAGTTGCTAACTTCTTTTTATATACCTTTATATACTTACTTGTCTACCTACCTATATAGGGTAAACTGGCAGTTATTGAACAATGGATAATTATTGAACAGTCACATTTTGAACGCCAATAATAAGATTACAATTATTTAAGAGCGACATCTATGGTATAATTAAAGTCTCTTGACATTAAACATTGTTTAAGTTCATAGGATTTATCACAGATTACAGCGATCAATTATCAAAATAATTATTTTCCGGGCTGTTTTGTTTTGCTTGTTTGTACAATCTGCAGGATTGTAGCTGATAAATGTTATAATTTGAAGTTATTTCGATCCTATAGCATGCGTATATCTAAAAAAAACCTATTATTAGACAGTATCCGATAAATGTGTTTTGTTGTTGTTTTGAGTTTTGCGATTTTTGAAGTTAATTTTATAGCAATAATAAACCTTTTATTATGCTATGTTTCAGTCTTAGACTTTACGGATTACTACATCCGTTGAAATACAATAACTGTCACTTAATCTGTTCCATAATTGGTTGCTGTAGGTTGGAGTCTAAAGAAAAGTGTCTAAGGCAAAAAAGATGGATTACGACTCGAAAAATTTTAATTTAGCGCTCAGGAAGTTAAGGGAATCGGAAAACCCCAAGATTCAAGAGATTGCTCGAAAAATAATACTCCCAAGTGCACTTTGCATTTTAAACATAATTTCATTTTAAATATAATCCAGGACATAGGACTTCCATCGGATCACGGTCTGTTTTAATAGGAGAAGTAGAGCACGTTCTAGAAATTTTGATAAAGAGATTAATGTCGAAGGATTTCCCTTTAAAAATAGAAAAATTACAATGATGTGTATCCAATTTTCTTGTGGAAAAATCACAGCCAAATCCATTTAAGGACAATCAACCTGGGGACGGATGGGTTAAAGCATTTTTAAAAAGATACCCTGATAGTACACCACGGACAAGTGAGGGAGTTACGCAATCAAGTGCATGTGTCTCAGAAAAAGATATATGAAAGTGATTTACTGAGATACACCAATATTTTGAAGAAATCGGTCTTTCAGATATGTCGGATGACCCGTTTCGAGTATTTAAGGGCTTAGGCCGCTCTAAAATTTTCAAAAAATTGTTTTATTTTTATTATTTCAAATGGTCCCTTAAGACCTCAAAAATGATATCCCAAAAGATTATAGCCGGGAAACATCTCTAAGTACTTGTTGTTCAAAGTATAGTACCAAGGCCACCAGGTAGGCAGCGAGCCTATCACGTGGCAAATGTGTTTAGATGTGTTTGCGTCAGTTTCGTAAAACATAGTTTTGTATAGTAAAACTTTCGAGATGGACGCTATTTCAGGAACGTAACAGACGTTCCTGAAATAGCGTATTTTATAGATAATTGTGCTATTTTTTTGAGTGTTATTGATTCGTTTTTATAATGAGTGACAAAGTGTATTGTGATCAAATAGGTACAAAAGAGACACGTACACACAGCAAGAGATCAAAAATATCTGGAAGAAGACCGCTGAATCGACACGAGTTAGAGGCCCCAAGTGAAGTGAATGCTAGTATATCCGCGAAAAAATTGAAGCAGTCGCAAGATATGTACGACGTTGAAGTAAATACAGGTTTTGGCTATCGTATGATAAACTTATTTTTTCAGTTATTTCAAACGTTGTAATTTATAAAGTGTGCAAATCGCAAGTGACATTTACGCAAACTGGTAGGCGCGGTATGGCAAATAGTTGGATCCTGTGAAAATTGTATACAGACTGAGATATCTAGTAGTCCATTTATTGAAAAAGGCTATGAAATAAACCGTAGAATTGCAATTTTTACGGAGTACTTGGAGCTGGTTTGCACGGAATAAATAAGTTTCACTCTTTCTATGTTGAAGTTGCCAAAAGAATTTTAAACTGCCACTAATCTAGTTTGCAAAAACAGTATGATGAAAGCAGCGAAAGATGAGACAACTATTTCTATTGAACAAGGAGAAAGTGGAATTATGGTATCAGGTGATGGTTCGTGGAGAAAACGTGGGTTTACGTCCTTGTTTGGCTTAGTGATTCTTATTGGCAATAACGGTGCAAAAATCATAGACTGCGCAGAGAAGTCAAAATACTGTAAAGAATGTGAGTACCGAAAGAATAAAGAAGTAACCGAAGAATATACGGAATGGGCACAAAATCATAAAGATAAGTGCTATGTGAATCACGATGGATCTCCAGGAAAAATAGAGGTCGATGCAGTAGTTGAGATGTTTCAGCAGTCCGAAGCTTTGCATCAGGTAAAATACACCCATTATATTAGTGACGGTGATTCTAAGACTTTTAAAGGCATTACTGATGCTAAGCCCCGATAAAAAGCCAATGGGTACCCGTCTACGTAATTTGAAAAAGAATACAAAAGGTCTCTGTGGAAAAGGCAAATTGACGGGAAAACCAATATATGAACTATCTATTTATGGATTAGTCAGTCGTAGAAACTGTGATTCAGTTGAAAACATTAGAGACGGGCTACATTCGATCATAAATTATCTACTGATACAAAACCGCAGCACGATAAATGTCCGATCGGAAAGGGTTCATGGTGCTCATGACAAAAGGCTAAAGCTATAAATAGTTTGGCTGAGTACAAACACAAGCCAGATTCCGATTGAAGTGTATGAAGCTATAAAACCAGTCTACGAAGAATTGACCAAAGGCGATCATCTTACTCGATGTATCGGCGGTTATACTCAAAACTGTAATGAAAGTTTTAATTCCACTGTATGGGCATTGGCCTCAAAATCCATTCCTAGTGGTAAAACTGTGTTGGATATAGAAGCAGATAATATTGCAGGTTGCGTGTACATTGACGGCTTTACTTCAATTCCGCACATAATGAAAGCGATGGATTTAGAAATTGCCCGAACAGCTACGAAATGTGCTTGGAGGTTGGCAAAGAGCGCATAAACCTTGCAGAGAGATCGCTGTCTGAAGCGGCAAAAGAGTGGAGGATCGTTTTAAAATGCAATAGGAAAAGAAATGGAAGATTAATTAATCTAGAAAAATTATATGGTAATGTGATCACGAATTAAAGGTAGCGCAAAATTTTTCGTGACTTTCTATAATTTAAAAGTTTTAAGGTGTTTATCTTAAAACTGCATATTTCAATACAATTCGAACAATTTTTAATCAATTTACTTAAAATTTCAATTTAATTAATTTAAATTAGCTGTAACTTAATAATTAAAAAAAAAATGTCTGAATAAGTACGTAGGATTTTATTTTATATGGCATAGTTCTTTTGTTATTAACAATTTTTCTGCGAACTTTGCAAGTTTTGACTTTGAAAGTGCGCCATTCGGCCAAAAATCAATATATATATACACACACACACACACACACACATATATATATATATATATATATATATATATATATATATATATATATATATATATCATCCTACGTAATTCTCTAGTTTTTGTTATGTATAAAAAAAAATTAGTGACTCGTCATAATTCAAAATTTACAGGAGCTATTAGTACCCGTCCAAAATAGAAAGATCATCCGAGAAACATTGTATTTTTAAATAAATTATTCTAAAGAAATTATGGTTTACAGTCAATCACATGTACAATAAACTTCTGCTTTTGTAATCTTGATTTATTTCATATTTTTCCTGAAAAAATCACAAAAAGCCTATTTCTTCAGCCTCTAGAGAGACCTAACCTTTATGGCAATGAAAGTATGTTTCAGGTGTGTCGAAAGACAAAGAAAGTACTGGGGCTGTCAAATCAAAATCAAATAGTATACAACATAGAAAACATATTTACGTTCTCAGCTTCTGAAAAAGCCTGTCCATCTATGTTTATCTATAATAACGCGAGAATTTCACGAACAATTTATTGTATGGTAAATTGTTTTTCAGCCTTATTTACTCCAAAAAGATGTAAAACTGCTAGTAACATATTTCCTTGATAGATACAAAATAATGATTTCTGATTCATCATCAACATTATTCTGAGCATAATCAACATGAATACTGCAACCAATTGACGTAGCTGTTTCTAGACCTGTTAACGTACTCTTTAAACCTGACGCAGTAGATTAGCGACAAATGTTTTAGGGAGCTATAAGCATATTCAGCCTAAGGATCACCAGAACCAAAAATATATTTTAAAGTTTACTCAGGTCAGTCAAATATATTAGTTGATATAACAAAACTTCCGTAGTTGGATACCTACAAAAGTTCAGAGATTACTTATCAAAATTTCAAAATATTGTGTGAGATTTACAAACCATTTAGAACCTTACCTCTAGATCTGAAAGACTTCGAAAAATAATACCTGAAACTCTCATTTCAGCACAAGATATTTCTTAAGAAATTCCTGAAATTGATCCAATGGTCGAGGAACAAGTACTTTGTAAAAAATTTGATACAAGATTCATTAAATTTATCTCCATTGGGATCCAATGCTACTACTAACAATGGTTTTCAAGATATTATTCCTTCAGAAGTAACAACGAACTTCAAGACCAGTGAACTTTATTAGCTAAACCCAAGCAGTACTACAGAAATATCAACCAACAATAACTATTCAGTTATAAAACTACTCTCACAAGTTTTTCAACCAAATATACCAACAATTAGGACACCAGTAAAAGAAGTTGCTGCGATTGCCCCTGCTTTACAAGAACAAGGAAGAGGCATTTGCTTCGGTGCTTCAAGTTCAGTTGACAAAAGCCTTGTGTTTAAAATTATATCTAACAGTCAATTTATACTTTTTTGACAACGCCTAAAGTGCCTGAAATAAATGGTAAAATCAATAGAGTTATATTTCCATACGCATTAAATAATATAGAGTTACGTTTAATGAATAAAAGGAAAAAAAGTCTTAGCATTGGAGATCAAAGAAGAAAAAAGAGAGCAAAGAAAGAAGTTAAACTAAAAATATAAAGCCACATGGAAACAAGAAGGTACGGATAGTTTCTAAAAACACCTGCAAAATATGTACAAAATCAAAGGAAACGAGCAATCGTTTGAGTTGTGACATGTATTATTCAGAATTTCATGTTAAATGTGTACCTTCCAAACACCAACAACATATACGAGAAGACATAACAAGAAATCTTTATATGTGTCATATTTGGTATCGAGTAGAAAACTGTGATGAAGATAGATGATGATAACGAACTTAGGAGAATATACTGAATGGAGATAATAATATGAAGATAATAATAACGTCGAAGATTTAGAGGCGGATATACTATTTGAATTGTACCAAAATGAGAAATTCCAAAGTTTATGTTGCATTTTTAGTTGTTTTTAATATTTTTTTTATTTCCTTTTTGAACCAAAAAGTTCCAAATAATAATGAAACATTGATTTTTGTTTTAAATGTTTATTATTATTTTATAGGTCTTATTTCTCGACATTTAATATCATAAATTGTTAAATACTTTCTATTAAGACTGATTAGTGTTTCGCGAGGAATACTTTGTTCACAGTTTATTTCCTCTAAATGGTTAAGAATTGTTTATATTTATAAAAGCCTCTTATATTTATAAAAGTCTTTTTTTCGTTGTCCAATGATTACAAAAATTGAGTCCAATAACTATGTTTTTTCCATTTTTTTGTAACACTGAATTTCAATTTTCTTTCTAAGATAACATATCGTTATCGATATAAATTGTTGCCAAGACAACTCATTTAATCGATTCCAAAATTTCTCTACATTATCTAAGGTGCAATGATTTATCCTTCTAATATTTGGTGGTATGGCCCTTAAAAAAGTCAAAACTTTAGAGACCTTATTACTAGGTTTATCATAGGACCTTTGTCGCCCAATGTCTTCGCTTGAGACCCATAATACTAATTTAAAACAAAAAATCTCACGATTTAAACATACATTACCCCCATAGAGTCAAGATTAAGGAGTTGCAACCGGAGTTGAGTGGCAGAGACTCTGCTTGAGACTCAAAGTACTAATTTAAACAGAGCATTTCCTCAAGCATCATCAAGGTAGAGTTTCTGCTCGAAATCTACAATAATAATTAAAAGGGCTGATCCTCAATTCCACGGTTTAAGCAGGCAATATCCCTACAGCGTTAGAAATGAGAAGTTGAAATTCGAAGTTCAGTGACAAAGTCTTTGCTGGGGACCCAAATACTAATTTAAACAACGGATTTTAAAATCTCACGGTTGAAGCAGGCGGTACATTTGAAGAAATAGGGATGAGGAGTTGGAAACCGGAGTCTGGCGATAAAGTCCTTGCTTCACATCCACAATACTACATAATTAAAAAAACAGATCCTCAAGTCTCGCCATTTAACCAGGCAATACCCCCAAGCGTTACGACTGAGGAGTTGGAATCTAATGTTTACTGGCAGAATTTCGGTTTGAGACAAACAATACTAATGTAGAAATGGCCGGTCAATAATTCTCACGATATAGGCATGAAAAGCTCCTGCACCGTCAGGAGAGAGTAGTTGGAACCCGGAGTTTAATGACAGAGTCTGTGCTCGACACCCATACTACTATTTTAGATAGGCAGTTCCCCTGCAATATCAGGACTGAGGAAATAGAACCCGAAATGTGATGATAGTCTCTGGTTGAGATAATATCAATTTAAAAAGAGCAGATCCTCATGTCTCACGGTTTAGGTAGACAGTACACCTTTAGTATCAAAACTGAGAGGATGAAACCCGGAATTCAATGACAGTCTCTGCTTAAGACCCAAAATACTAACTTAAAAATAGCAGATCCTCAAGTCACCCGATTTAAGTGCGCAGTCCCCATAGCATCATGACTGAGGAGTTAGGACTCGAAGAGTCTTTGCTCGAGAGCCATTATACTAATTTAAAAACAGTAGATCCTCAAGTATCACGGTTTAGGCATGTAGTACTCTCGCATCATTAGGACTGGCAAGTTGGAATCCGGAACTCTGTGACAGAGTTTCTGCTTGAGACATACTATGCTATTTTAAAATAAACAAATCCTCATGTCTCTCGATTTAAGGGGGCAGTATCCCTGCAGCATCATAACTGAGGAGTTGACACCAGAGTCTCTTCTCGAGACTTACAATACTAATTTAAAAATGGCACATCTTCAAGTCACGTGGTTTAGTTTGGCGGTACAACTGCAGCATCATGATTTTTATTTATTTATTTATTTATTTATTTATCTACTTTAATGTATCTAATTGATACATATGGCGGACTTATTGCTACAAGAGCAATCTCTTTCAGCCACAACACCAGTCCAGGCCCGTTCGACGAACGGCCGGGATTTTTAGGTCAAAAGTTGAAATTATATTTTATGTTCCGTGCATACATCACCCCTACCTATTATTTTCTTACTACATCAATGCATGCTAAATGAGTCCAAACTCGAATTTACTCTTTATCACTAAAGGGTTTTTGTCACCATCTTCCGGCTTCATTATTGCATCATGATTTTTCTAAAGAGGAAGTTGACGTGATCGTCTTATTAGATTATCATTAGACCTAAATCATCAATACTCGATCATGGGAACTATGCTGTTCAATTTTGAAGGATTGTATGGTATATTTTAAATTTCCATGGTCAGATTCTTACCCAATTTTCATACCGGGAGTAAAGTCTTCCAAATAAAAAAGAATCATACAAATCGGTTAAATCATTCAAACTTGGTCAGAACACCTGTCTTGTTCAATGGTATATTTTCAATTTCAATAGTTTGATTGTACTACAATTCACGAGATTGTACTGAGAGTATACACTTCTAAATAAATTAACAAACTTTCCACCAAATTTATCCTGTTATAGGTAACATTAGTTTATTTACATGGAATTCAAAATTTTATTTATATCAATTCGTTAACCCCTTTTTCATGAAATAAATTAACTTCGTAAATTAATTTGTATCGATATATTAACTTCGTATCGTATTGTTTTCCACACAGATAAACATCACACGCAATCAGTAGCCAAGTCCAAGAGCCGAAAAGCGAAACCACAAAATTCGCATACAACAGACTCTTACACTTATCAGCCACTTCCCCTGGAGTTACAACATGACGTGGAGGCCTTTAAAATAAATATGACCAAGTGTCTTAAGCAGGTGCAGAGTTATGATAGCTATCAAGTTCTTTCCCCATCAAGGCCTTCGCCCATACATGCCAATTGCCTCGTTGCCTGCTTTTTAAGCAAAAACGAAATAATACTCGGTGGCAGAATTCATAAGGATAATCTTTTGAAGCTGATTGGAAAATTTTATGCCAAGGACGGGAAGTTAATGAAGAAGTTGGAAAGTAATATAGACAAGTGTATCGAGACTAGTTACATATATAAAAATGAATGTTCTCTAGCTGCCCATCTCAACGAGTGCACCAACGATATATTGGCTCTAAAACATCCGCTTAATATTGAGTTTAAATAAGGATTATTTTATAAATAAACATACATTTTACGAAGCTTGTTTATTTTACACTTTAAATAATATTAATAATTTACTTGTTTTTTTTCACGCCAAAATAAGAATCTAAGTTATTTTACATAGGAAGTTGTGTACTCTTCCGAAATCAGATTCCGAAAGAATTCTATGTCCAAACAAGAGTTAAACGGAGCAATAATCACGGTGGGTACTTTATCATAAGAAAGATCTCTGAGAATGATCGTGGTACATAGTTCTTTATATTCCAACATCTTATCGACTTGATGTGTATTGATAATAGTAGGACATTCCATGAAAAGTGCGATTTTCGTGGATACACCAACTCCAAGTCTCCCTCTACGATATTCAGGTTGAGCATGTCGAGGAATTAAAATATCTATGTCTAAGACAAAAAGGTTCTCTCCAAATCAGGAATTATTAATAAGATTGTGCAGGCCACGAACATCTTGATCTCGGTGAAATGCTTTCCATGACAAAAATTAATATTTTTTTGAAGATATAAATATATTTATTTCTCATTCTGCTCCTTTACGGGCGTGAAACAGGAATATAGCTCAAATCGTACATTAAGAAACCTTCCAAATGCGTTGTCTTAGATAGACCTGCAACGCCGCATAGTATAATCGGCTACAAACAGATTCAGCTCCGTAGTTTCCGTTGCCAATCCGCTTTTCAGAAGAAAATCCAATTATTGTATCTCTAATGGTTCGGTCATATGTGCTTAATGGACCCGAATTTATTTAACTCTCAACCGTTGCACCAAAAACTTACGTGCTCGAAAGATTGATCGCCATCTTCGAAAAAGACCTGGAGCAAGGTCTTCCATACAAGAACTGTTTCCAAAATCCTGAGTGACCTATTGGCTCTTAGGATACCTTTGCTTAGATTCAAGACAAGAAAAGAAGACTCACAGGTCCCATATTATGTATGAAACTACTTCCAAACATTATACTATTGCTTCTTCATATTTTATTTTTCTAAAAAATAGTCTAACTGGAATAGATTAACTGGAATAGTTGCAATACAAGTTAAATTGTGTATTTTATTTTCCTAAAAAATAGTCTTATGAAAGATAGGGCTTAAAACATCGTAAAACGGCTAAAATAAATGAAGATGTCGCCAGTGCCGAATGTTTTTCCAATTGATGTCCACGGTTTAGGTCTACGTTTAGAAAATCTAGTTACATGCCTTTATCCCAAATTGTTGTATTATTTGGAATAAGGGTTTATATATGAATTTTCAATCTGTATTATTACATTATGGTATATAACGTAACTGAATCCAAAAACCTTTAACGGGTGCACTCACAGGTCATTTCTAAAATTTGATTTTATATGACTTCATCTTCTGTATCCCGCTCCGTTCTCCAAGATATAAATAAATAAAGAGATTATTGAAAAAGGAAAAAAATTGTTTACACTAATTTGTATAAAATAAAATTAATTTTCGTAAAGAGTATTCGGAGTCGAGGAAATTAGGACTTCTCATATTTCAAAATAGGATTTACTGGACTGGCGCCGGTGACTGGCATAATAGTAAGGCTTGACATTGTGGTCAGTCAATTAAATTGTATAGTTTCAGAAGAAACAGTGTTCCGGGATGACAAATACTTTGGAATAAATTGAAAGATTTTCTGGTTTATATTCAAAGCATTCCTGCGTGTTCTTATTATTTATTTTAGCGAAAATGTCTTATCTATTAAAAGTATAAATATTTTGTATAAGTATCGAATAACTAGCAGCTTACAGCACGTATAATTACTAGAAGCTTACAGCACGTATAATAACTAGCAACTTACAGCACGTATAATAACTAGCAGCTTACAGCACGTATAGTAACTAGCACCTTACAGCACGTATAATAACTAGCAGCTTACAGCACGTATCGTAAATTAATATTAAATTTTAAAGTTTTTTATGCACTTAGTATATTTTCGTATGTTATATTCAATTTCTGTTGTATATTTCATTTCTGTCCCCGCCATTACTATGTTGACTCAAATTAATAGGTACACACTCATTATCACAATTAAGAGAATTTTTGTTTTTACAATTTATGTAGACCGATTCAGTCTCGTTGGATTCATCAATTTTATAATCCTTGAAAGATGTTTTTTCCCTTAAGGAATCGTTGTATTCCTTAGGTTTGAGGTTGCGATCTCGACAGTTTGAAGACATTTCATTGTTATGGTGCTGCGAGAAGGAGGAGCGTGTGGGAGTTCGTACCAGCGGGCTGTCGGAAAATTGATTGGCGCTGCAACCTCTAGCTCGTCGTTTGTGACAGCAAAGCGTTTCTCGGAACGCCACTCGGTACCTGTATAAATATAGAATCAATTAAAAAATTAAATTCAACTTAACTTAACTATGAACAAAACGAATTATCTATGAAATTAGTACCTTAAGTTTTATTAAATGAAATTATTACACTTTTAACGTAATCTTAATTATAAAGAGGAAAAGTTTTAATACTTGTGTATTCGCCGCCGACAAAACCTAAGGTTTCAAGATTTGAACGACCTTTTATTGTTGCCTGTAATTGATTGTGTAACAAGAGATTATATCATAATACTGCGTTGAAAGGAGATTAACTGCGTAATTCTTATAAAAATATTTTTTTTATTAACAACGGATATTTAAGGACGACAAGAATATGTTTTTAAAGAAGATAACGACAAATGCTGAATCAGTTGCAATACATAGCGTTAAAGTTTTATGAAATATATTGAGGATTCCTGTTCTCGATAGGTAATAGTAACATTAACAGCTCAGTGAAGTAGTTTGCTTTAATTGTAAGTTTTTTTTGCTTTATTTGTAAGAAAAATATTCTATTACGAATCATTCGTAAACATTAAAGAAACGCCCAAAATTGAATGCTAAATATGAATGCATCGTTTAAACACTAGCCTCGATATATTTGGTTAATTTTTTATGTATTTATTTATTTTATCATTTTGATGTTCTGTGAATGGTGAACTTATTTTTGAAGAGCTTATCTTATTACTAGACATCGGATTATATGCATTTGAATGTTTGCATATGGAAATGCACATAATTATATGTATAGTGTTATTGCGGAATTTTGTTCTTTCTCCCCGATCGTGCATAATTCAGCGGACTAACTGCAGCCTTCGTCGCCGTCGCCGCACAGAGGAGCGGAGCGCCGCGCGAGACGTAAGACGAGCGGGGAGCCTCGGGGCAGAACTATTTGCTTTTCTTACTACAAACGAATACGTTCATCAAAAAATATCAGATTAATTAACACGTGAGTACTGCTTCTCATGCAGCAGCAATAAAAAAGACTTCTACAAATCGCTAACAACTATTGATTCCAACTTCGGATTCTGCAAAGAAAACGGTATTCAATAAACATTTATGTGAGTTATTTGTTACTTACAATAATCCATTCTATCCACTGAATAACTTCGTATGCCAGAAATTTCTTAAGAAGTACTGTACAAATCAGATAATCCCTGAAGAACCTACAATTCGAAAAAACTATTTGTCCAGTATCTATGAAGACGCGATAAGTCAAATTCGTCCATTTTTTTTGGAAAATTATCCAAGGAGTTGTCTACTCCACATTTAGTTGCCTGCAGAATGCTAGAAAAAACAAACCTTTTAATTTCATATTGACATATTGATTCGTAAATGATACTATTAAATCATCGTTTCCCGATTCTTTCATAGATGAAAAAATTGCGTGTTTGTTTCTGACGCTTCTCCACTAATGGTAAAATCTGATCAAGCTCTGAAAGTGTTTTATTCAAAATTACTGGTCATCATATGTTTGGTTTGCAGAATCCGTCGACTTGCAGAAGAGGTACGTTCAGAGTTCGGGAATATCAATAAATTGATTTCCCCTCCAAAGAGAGTGTTTTTAAAAGCACCATCGCCCATACAAGCTTACAAACAGCAACTGCAAAATCTAGTACTACCCAGAATCTATAATAAGGCCATGGGGCATTTGACTGCAGGCTTTATTATTTTATGCTAAGAATTTTAAACAGGTAGTTGGACAATTTGACACATCTGAGGCCTTGCAATTAATTCATGAGAGCTTGCATTTGAGGATGCTTCCATCAAAACGAATATAGCTCTAATTATAATACATTTTATCAACATACCGGATGCCATCGAGACATTGGAAACAAAAAGTTCTTCTGTGCAAGTACATACGAATACTAGAAAAATTCATTAAGATACTAACGATCTTCTTGATTACATGTTGGAAAAGGTCCGTTGTAAATTAAATGCTATTCTGAATAAAAACCCAAATCTTGAAGCAATGAAGATAATTAATGCATACTTTAACGAAATCCAGATTCAAGAGGTATCTCCAGAAATGGCCCCAAATTTAAAATTCTGTCCAATGACATCTGTTGAAGTAGAAAGGTGATTTTCGGCCTTCAATTTAATATCAAGTGACAAACATCATAAATTGACTACTAACACTAGATACTGATAAATACTAACACTTATATTTTATTAGTGCATATAATCCGATGTCAACTCATAACTAACCTTTGTTGGATTGGGAGGTTCAGGTGAAATGCAAAGTGATGTGGCAAACTGTTGTTTGACTAATAGATGTTGAAAATAATGTAAATGAGTATCTACTTATATCTGCACACATACACATACTTACATATCAGATATTACGGACACATTCTTTGTTACACTTATATGTGTATATATACAGGTTTGTTTTAGTCAGCTTAATTATTAAATTTGAGCGGTGACCAGAATCACTTATACTATGATATACTCGTAAGAAAAAAAGACTTTGTATGTATGAGCAATCAGCTTTGCGTCGACGTCCAGCACAGTAGGTGGTGAAAAGTAAGTAGTTTCAATCAATTATAGCAATATTTACACCGTTGGATATTGCCCGAGGGACAATGTCAGTCAATACTGAAACCGAGTAGAACTTTTTGCCAAGGATACTTTTTATGGAGTTTACATATGAAAGTAAAGGATACCTATTGCTCATGACGTTGTAAAGTATGGGGTTGACGGTGGCAGATACGTAGTAGAACCATCCGGCAATATTGAAGAGCCACTCGTTGATGTCCCGGAAGTAGGTAAGATCCTGTCCGTAGATGATGAGTAGGCGCTGGGCGTGGAATGGTGCCCAACACACAAAGAATGCTATCACCACAGTCGCTTAAAAAACGAGATACTGTTAGCAAATATTTGATAATATTTTAAAGTTACTTAATAATAGCAGTGTCATTGTTTTTTGCTTAAAATAAGGTATAGCGCAGAGAGCAACTTTCAAGAGAACGGAAAATGTTCCAAAAATAGTGTCAAGTGGAAATACAGAGAGTATATCAAGGCCTATCCAAAACACTCCTATATATATATATATATATATATATATATATATATACACACATATATATATATATATATATAAAAAAAAAAAAAAATATATATATATATATATATATATATATATACGTTTAGCAATTTCTAATATTTTTTGAGTTATCCATTTTTTGTGCTTTTTAGCCAAACTCATAGATTTAATACAAAATATATCTTTGTGGTATGAATAATTGTGATAGAAACTTATTTTTTACCAACTAGTTGAAAAAATGGCTTATTCGGGATAAAAACATTCACTGACATATATCTTAACATGGTGTCAACAGATTAATAGAAATACAAGATATTCGGAATACCATCAAGATATTCTGATCCAGAAAGTATCCAGAAATACCACCAAGATATTCTGATCCAGAAAGTATCCTAACATTATAAATTTCGCAGTCTATGTGTGTATGTACGTATGTGACTAAGTTTGTTCCCTCGTATAGACTAAACTACTAAAATGATATCAACAAATGACGTGTCCTTATATTCGTCATAATCCAAAGAGAGTCCTAGGTTATATAACGTTATGAACTACATGTTATGAATGTATATAAGTAAGTTTGTTTCCTCGTACAGACTAAATTACTAAAATGATATCAACAAATGAGGTGTCCTTATATTCGTCATAATCCAAAGAGTGTACTAGGGTATATAACGTTATGAACTACAGGTTATGAATGAATATAAGTAAGTTTGTTTCCATGTACAGATTAAATTACTAAAATTCGTGTGTAAACGTCGTGTTCTTAAATTCGTCACGATCCAGGGAGTGTCTGCCTCAATCCATGACTTTTTTTACGTTTTTAAAGTATTACACAGAAAAACCATTTCAGTAATTAATTCACAAAAAAATTTATTAATTTAATGTTCATATAAAATAATTTCACTTATTTGCTTAAGAAATCTTAAAAGAGATGTTCAAAATGGTTTTCGTTTTTTTCTACATACAATCGTTCTCTCCTTGTAATTGAATTAGTAACGTTATAGACCATTTGAGCATTTCTCTTAATTTTATTAAACTGGCGGTAATCCTTTCTCGTAAAGTTTGTTCGTCCGATTATTCAGTTGAGTATACATCGAATTTGATGCTACTTCAAAGAAAAAAATCGAGTGGTGTTAAATCTGGATATCTCGGTGACTAGGGTACAGGTCCACTGCGCCCTATCCGCTGACGACAATATTGCTGGTCTAAATACTCACGTACCCGAATATCGAAGTGAGGGGGCGATCCGTCGTACCGCCACCATATATCTCTGACTACGATCAAAGGCAAATTTGAAATAAAGTCTAACTACATCGTAAAGTAGTTACTTTACGATGTAGTTTTTTATTACTTTAGTATTACGCAAAAAATACAAATAATTGTCCAATGTTATTCTGGTAGGCAGGAAAAACGGACCTACGAGCTGATTACCCAATATTCCAGCCCGGAAAATTCCCGGTCGAGTTTTGCTATTGCATACACCTAAATACATTAGCATGCCATAATATTCCGAATTGGAATAGCATAGAGTAGACATTATAACAGTTATCAAAACAATAATTAACAAAAACAAACACTAATACTAAAATATAATGTAACAGAAAATCGAAATACGTTGAATGTAAATTTAAAAATGACACGATACATTTAAAGCGCGTCGTTTGACTGATTGTTGTTTACAAAGGTAGGTAATAAACTAATATAATCTGCGCCAAACACCGTCCTTTCTCAACCTGGGGGTCGCAATCTTTCCAAAAATAAGACCTGTATACAGAACATTCGTTTATTAAAATGTTTATGAATGAAGTGTTACAAAATTTAATATTAACAGGTAACAACAACATAAAAAAATACATTTATAGCTTAATAATTAAACCTTAATTTCTTTAAAACGATTAACGTTAAATTTTAATTTAAAGATTATTTTAATTTTACAGTACAGTAAAGAGGTTGCAAGGCTTTTTATTTAACTTTTTGTTTTTTTGCATGGCTGGTGACATAAAAATGGTTAAGCAGATGTGGCGTACACTGTTCAATGTTTTGTGAGATGAATCGCTAAATTTATAGCTAGAACTTGATTTTTATCAAATACATTCAGCTGTTATTTGTTATACTAATTATAGATTGCGTTTATTTGCAAATAAATTAATTATTTATAAACAAATATTATGCCGATGTAGTTAGTAACGTAGAATAGAATATAATACTAAACACATGTTTAAGAGAAAAAAAATTAAACTTTGCAAAATTTTTAGGCAGCCACTGACGTGTGGCCTGTGAGTAAATCAAAAGAATTGTGGTCAAAATAAAATAAAAATAATTCATCGTATCATATATCGTACGATCCAAAAACGGAAGTATAATTATCGATTACGACTTTGATTAGCAAAAAATGTTTCTATTAGCAAAGACTTGTGTGCGTGCATCAAATCGTCACTCCGGGTACTTACCAGGCCGCCCGGGCAAGTATTTGCTGTGTTAAAAAGAGTTATGTGTAATATTTTTTTTGCACTCAATTAGAAAAAGGTGTGTTTTACGTTTTATTTTAACGGCAGTTTATTCCATTATAGCCAACGAATAGCATCTTTCTTTGTCCGACATTTATTTCCGGACACCGTATATATTTTATGTTCCCCGATTATTATCGGCCGTTGGATTGCGCGTAAACCTGGATTCGAACGAGTACGATCTGATAATTTACGGATATGTGACGTGTTCAGGGCATCATGTTCTTTTGTCTTAGAATTAAAGGATGAAAGCGTCAACATAAGTCATACAAATGTTCATCTCTGTTATTTCATAACGTTTAATTTTGCATTAAATTAGATAGATATGTTTATTATATTGACGCTCTTATAATTATTAATTTTTGAACATTTAACCATTATAGGGAAATTAAATTGATAAATGATTTTTCAACACACTAAATATGCTAATGCGAAAAAATTACTACATTTTAAAAATAAATGTAAGTAAATTAAATAATTACAAAATTGAAATTTGCAGTGCGACAGCCATTTTTCAGTAGTTTATTCTCTTTAAACAGATTTTTTTTAAATAGAATAAACGCAAATTTTCACTGTCTTTAAAGTATATTCATGTCCTATCGTCAAATACTCACATTGAAATGATCCTAAGAGCAGTACAAATATGATTATTCCGATAACAGAGATTTTTTTGTTTATCTCCCTTCATTATTTGATATCAATTTTGTCCGACATGAACAGTCGCAAAATAAAAAAAATATTTATTTAGTGTCACTTGTATTTTTGGGCATTGGCATAATTCAAATTCTACGTACGCAATACTTTTTTCTTTTATGAAGGTATAAATTGGTGGACGAATTATCGTAGAAAATTTATATATACAAGAATAATTTTGTTATTGTATATAGTTTTCTGCCTAGGATAAGTTTTCTTTTCTGTTCTAGAAGACGACAGAAGAAGAGCAATTTCTTAATGAAACAACGAATCCTCATAATTTCATCATTTCCGCCCGTTTATCTTTGTTACGGCTCACGTTTTTGACAGTTTTAGATCAATATGCAAGAAATATTGCAACTACGTACGCATACAGGGATCTCAATGAATATGTAGCAAAATATTAAACAAGAAATTGATGTAGGGTACTTTAAATTTAGTTCTGCATGTAAAGTGGTGCGAATTTCTTTCGCTTTCTATCAGGTGACACATCGCGGGACGGATCTTTTAAAAATTAAATTGAGTTTTAATTTATGATTGTTTATTTTCAAAATTCGTTGGTGAAACATTAAGCATCAAAATGTCTTAGACGTTTGATTATAACTTTCAATAAAAATTATTTCGTTTCGAGAACCGTTGAAAGAGTTATAAAAAACTACGTAATCTAGCTGTATTCATGTTTTGACGGCACCTAATCGGTTTTTTTATGATGATGTTGATTGTCGTCTTGTACGTAGGTATAAGGTATTTTATGCGTCAATTACGAAGTATAAGTGATTTGAATCAATGTAATTTTCTACTGCAACGAAATTACTCCTGAATATCGGAGGTTGTCCCTATGTTTAGGTGAACAAAAACAATTTCGAACGGAGAGTAACCATCAAATAGTTCAAGTTGTCACGTCAAGTATTTTGGATCATTCTTAATTGCAAAGCATTACCGCATTCACCGAAGATATAAATATATCCAAATAAGGATTATGACTGTTGAAAAAAGCAGCAGTTCTTTGTAAATATTGTGTTTAAAAATTTGACAGACATTTTAACTGTTAAGTTATTAATGATACGAATGATTAGTACAATCATTCGTATTATTAAATATAAGGCCACCTACAAACTTACACTACGTAAAAAACTCGATAGCACTGGGTTTGGTAGCGATAGACTTGTAAAATATTTACTAATATGAGAATTTATGGGACTCAATAAAAGAAGATAAATTAGGCAAATTTGGCTGACCCGCCTATATCTCGGCCTACGGATACCCGGATCTATCTCATGTGATCAAAGTAATAAAAAAAAACGTTATGAATGCAGAAGTTACGTATAAAATATAAAAGGGACGAAATATAATGATTGATTTATGGGAAGCTGAGAGACGTTATAATGTTATTTTAAATTAATTTCAATTCATTGGTCCAATTATTTTCATGCAATTTAGTGACGAGAAATCTAGGGAATGTTTTAGGTCGACTGTAGCTTTTTTGCATAACTAATTTTCTCTACAAATACAGAATACCATTCTTTGTATCGTTCCACAAATGGTGAATCTATCAGTTATGTTGTATATATTATATATATATAGCATATATAAATTATATTCGGTCGGCCGGGATTCCCTTTTCACGCGCACTTTCTTTTCGTTGGGGACTAAAAATTAAATCGTCGTTCGGATGTTTTGTTTTACGTTCGCGACTGTTTTCACTGTAAGAAAATAATAAACACCTAAATTACAATTAAAACAGTCGAAACGGTTATATCCCAGTGGAACTGAAAAAAAGGAAAAACTGCACACCAGAAAGAAGTAATTGAAACACTTATTTCACGTTTTATACCAGGAGATTCTCTAAGTGGCAATCAAATAATAAACCTTCCACACGATGAATCGTGTTGACAACAAATTGAGGAAATTTCAGAATGTTCCTGTTCGACGCTAACTTCTATCAATTTAGGGAAAGATGTAAATCAGATTGTACAGAAAGTGACCGTTCCTATGGCGAAATGCAACAACTTGGGTTACCTCACGACAACTGTTTCAATTGAAACAACAATAGTTTTCCAACCCAGAAAATATTTCACACGACTTTGCTGATTATTTTCATGAAGATTTTACAGAAAAAACGCAAAATTTGAATTCGTAAGTTGCCTGTATATTTTAAAAATAAAGATAGTGATTTTTCCGAGGCACGCAGATCTTACAAAGAAGCAGATAGTAAGTCAGTAAATAAGTATTTCAATAAAGTAGTATTTAATGGTAAATTGAAGAACAATGAAAGCGTCGAAAGAAAATGGTTGCTGTATCCGCCTTCGAAGAAATTTGTATTTTGTTTTTCAAGCCGCTTATTTAATCCTTCCGACATAAACCTATGCTCTGCATATCGATGAAATGACTGGAAGCACATCAATTACATTATTTTAACACATTAAAATAGCTTAGCATATAGGCAATATATGATAACACATCTTTCACGATGTAAAGCGGTTCGTAGAGTATATATAGACTTGTTAGCTCAACATCAAAAAGAAGTGGATTACTGGAGATATGTTCTTAAACGGATTGTCGCCGTCGTTATTTTGGCATCGACAGGGCTTCCGTTTCGACAATGAAAGCCTTGAATCTCCAAGCAATGGAGGTTATTTAGGATGTGTCGGCTATTAAGTGAATTTGATCCATTTCTTGCAGATCACTTAAAAAAAATTGGGTACGCTGGAAAAGGAAACATTTCTTATTTGTCAGCGAATATCTATGTGTTTATTGCAGTAGTGGGGAAACAAGTCCTAAAAATATAAATGAAGTTCAATTAGCAAAATATTTTTCTATTAGAGTTGACAGCCCGATCTGTCTAATATAGATTAGTTAACTTTTGTAATTCGATACGTAAAATATCGTTTTCCCGTTGAAAGTTTTCAGAAATTTATTCCTACCAAATAGTATTTTGCGGAAATCTGAGTATTTAGCGGGAACCATTTTCAGTTTTTTTAGAGGATCATGATACTCTCTTAAAATGGCCGAAGGCAAAGCTACAATAATGCTTCAAATATGTCGGGAAAGTATGCTAGCTAGAAGCAAGGAGAATCAAGGAGAAATGTGAATTTGCACACGTTGCTATTATGTGCGTGACTTTTTTTAAACTTGGTAGCTGTCCATGATTTTTGACATCTATCTCTAAGCAAACATTTACTGGACAAAAAAGTCACGAAGAAAGCTATTTATTATTTTAAAGCGACAACAAACAAAATGAAGTCTTTTGAGTTTTAATCAATGTAAGCTACGTTTCAAATCCTTCAATAATTCATACAAAATACAGGGACAAGAGGTTTTTTAATTTGATTGTACACTCTATTTCATTTAAAATCTTATGCAGTCTTATCTTTATGCATAAAACTTGCCAAACTTGTGTTATATTATTAATTTTTTTTCGTTACAAAATAATATATACAAACGGCAGTTTCACGTATAATCTTGGTAATCTACAAAATGTATACCATGGAGATGTATGTAAATATCTTATGTGTAGTTTATAAAATCTCATGGAAAAGTAACTCTTTTATTCTTTACCCAGCATCCGTACAATATTTTTCCTAGACCTGTTGAGGCGGTTGTCCCCGTGTACGCTCCCCTTCACTCCGCTCAGTTGTGTTGCGCTGCGCATTCTAAAAAAAATAAAAATAATTTTTTAATTTACAGCATCAAGCAAGGGAATAGGATAATACTTAAAGTAAAATAGCAGAGTCAAATAAGAATTAACGGAGGAGATAAAAACGAAAACAATGATCTAACCACATTATCGCGAGTATTTGATGCTATAATCATTTCTAGTTATTGCTCGTATGTCGTTATTTAAATTTATGAGGATAATCCACTTCGGCGGACATCCGATATATGAGTACATTATATCAATGACTAGGATAGCTATTTTATCATGAGTACGTGACGTTGATAAATTCTTTCTTAACTTTTTTTAAATTTACCTTTTAATTCATAATTATATGAGGTTATTAAAAGGAACACTTTGTTATTTTTAACCGACTTCAAAAAAAGGAGGAGGTTTTCAATTCATCGGAATCTTTTGTATGTTTGTTTAGCGATGGTTCTTTACCGAGTCGACCGATTTCGATTATTATTTATTTGAAAGAGGGTATTTTAGGGGTGGCCCCATATAAATATGATAATGATCTGAATAGAAATGAATGATGGGACTCCTTAACGAATGGCAGTAAATCAACTATGATTCAAGATATTTGCCACGAGTAGTTGTTATTTTACAATACTTTGCAAAATAACAACTACTCATGGTAAATACATTATTTATCAGGTCAGGGTCCGATGATAAGTTTTGAAGCTGAACAATGGAAACTCCTTAACATATGTTAGTAAATCAATTGCGATCAAAGTGTCACCAGTTTGTCCCTTTCTTCATATACGTTTTAAATATGAAAGAGTAAGGAAACCTGAATACGATATGCGTTAGTGAAATAGCTATAGCTAGCTAGATAACGAGGGGTAGGGTTATGCCGCAGCCCCACCATAAAGTAAAGGCTACTGTACGACCGTCCGGTCGGCCATGCCACACAAATATATACGAGACCAAGTATTTAGTATTTTGCATATCAAGTATGTATTTTGATCTGAGATATCGAGTATTTTTACAGGTGACAATAAATACGCCTCACTTCTAATTACCAGGTTGGCGGTCAGTCTTTCGTCAACAGTTATTGCGTAATGAAGGTAAATGAACGAAGGTTTAGAAATTTGTCCGATAGTTTTTCACAGATTTAATATTCAAAAGACGTTTTTATTTCAAATTATATTTTAAAATTCTTCACGAAAGTTTGAAATATATAATGTTATGTAGTGGATATTTTTATGGTTAACATTTAACTTGATTTATATGATTTAATATTAGGAGAAAAATTTAAAATTAATCGAACGAGTTCAGTAATAATCCGCATAGCGTTACTTTCTATAATATTTATTATTTACGTATTAAATGACTCAAGCTCCATATAATTATCAAGTTTAATTTGTTGTATTAATATAAACATTTGCCGGGTGCCCGAGTCTGTAATACTTAAAAATTTGTAAGCAATGCGCCGTTGCGCCGCCATTTTCGACGTGGTGTTTATGTCAACTATGGTATGCGCCTAAACACATTAACGGTTAATATTAACAGTTTTGGTCAACAGTTAATTTTTTATATGTGTAATTTTTATATGTTTTTAAAAAATCAATAATCTTCAATTATCCAAGAGCCTTCGTTATCTATTTCTTGTTGCTAATGTGTGGAACAATAAGATGGTCTGCTGTCTTTCAATTTCTTTATCCCGTAAATACTAAGACGTCGAGCAAAACCGATGATAGTCGAATTGTTCGAAACTCGGACAATATGCAGCCAGGAAGTACAGGTGGTCCACATAAAGTACTTTCTTACGTATCACAATAGAAATAATCAGCTCCATGCACACTTCGACCCTTTCTGACTATTAAGGGGGCTTTGGCTTCCCCAAAGAATGAAGTCGTTTTCTATTTTAGTATGGAAGCATGCGATTGGCTCTGTTAAAAGCTTAAGATCGGCTTTATGTAAAAGGACCAAATTAGCAGTGGCAGAATTGTTGATCTCTTTCATGTTCGATTTAAAATATAAATAGAATAGACATCTTCAATAAATTTAAATCATAAATTTTTAGCTTAACTTAATTTAAGTTTTCAATAATATTTTTAATTTTTTCTGAATTTATTGTAGGCGGTCGCCCTTTAATGATGTATTATGGAAAGATCACAATTGATTTTTTTAATCTTTCTACCCTATTATTACTTGGCTGTAACATAGCAGAATGTAGTTTCACCTAATGTTGTGTATATATCACATGTTGCTTCGAACCCTTTTTGTCCTAAACGGAATAGATGAAACAAGTGCACTCCAATTTAGTTCAAATTTTGTTTGTTTTTTATTCACCAAAACTCGGTTGCTAAATGAACAGGAGATCGAACTTCGCTGTCTTTATATACCCCGCCTGGGAAAAGAAGTTTCTATGATATTTCATAAATAGCTGGAAAGAATTGGCGGCTTTATTGGAACCTAGTACTTCTGATATGGAAATCGAGCCATGGATTAAATTATATATATAAGAAAATTTCTACTAGCCATTACTTTACTACCATTTGTGGAAAAATCTTCATATTTATTATTAACACTCAATCTCCCTATAATAATATGAATAAGTTCATTACTTCTAGTTACCGAGGACATTTCTATCAATGCAATTGATTAAATATCTAATCTAACATTTCTTTATCGAAATGGGATGGGGAACTTGGGATTAACGTGTTTGGGATTAACAGGGGTCCACAAGATGGAGCAAAAAAAATGTAAAACTCGAGATGCCTCACGATAATAAGGACACCGAATAACTCTGCCAGAAATCAGTTTTTTAGTTTTTTATAGACAATTTTGTTCATATTTTTTTATTAATGGCCCGTCACTTCATCTCGGGAAACCTATATACATACATATAAATCTTTTGTCTTTAGTGCACAGGCATGCAATAACGGATTAAATAAACGTCAAGTATTTAAATCTAAAGGAGGACATGGTCATATATTAGGTTGTTACATAATAATGTGACAATTTTCAGTTGAAAAAAATAATGTATACATGTACACAAATCAAACCAATCAAAATATAAGCCACCAATATCCACAAGCTTTTGCTATCGTTCTAGAAAATACATGATTCCTTCTTCATAAAATGTTTTTAAATAGTTTTTGATTTGACGCCTGGTACTCCTGCTTGACCCTCGTTAGCCGTTACCATTTCTTGCTGTGGATAACATACAGTACCCACTTATGCAACCGTGCATGTGTAAAGAGTGAGGCTAGTAATTGTATACAGACAGCCACTCGGGCGAACTTAACTTAAAAACTATTACTTAGAAAACGAAACTCAGATTGTTTTAAGATTATTTTATTAATATTATATATATATATATATATATATATATATATATATATATATATATATATATATATATATATATATAATCAGATTCAGAGAAAAACTGATTGTACTTAAAATCAGTGCTTAAGTTTTTTCATGATTGTAGTTTTCATGGATGATAAATATTGCTTTTGGGAATTCTTTAGTTCACTGTTATATGTAGAAATAACATACGTAGATGGCATGGTTGTCATAAAATGGTCTACCTTTGAGTAAACAAATAGTTTGTATTTTTTTAAATACGGAATAATAGAATTCAAGTTTTCGCAACTGAATGAATCTGACGTATTCTCGCTCACTTGGGGTATTGTCTCAACCGAAGAGTTTCGTTTCCTACGTGCGTGGAAGGCAAAACTTAGACCACTGTACGACTGCGCACTGAGCAGGACGTCCGATGTGTCGCACTCATACTTGCTTTCCAACCCCTACTTTTCATTTATTTTCAATAATGGAACATACTTTTCGGTAAGTTTCATTATTGACTAGTGTATTACTTTTATTTAGATAATATTGCATTCGACCAATATAATATTGGTTTATATTGCTGTGGAATTATCATTATAAAAACGTTTTAAAGTATCGGAATTTAAGTCACGTCTCGACTTAAATAGTTTGTTCAAGTTTTCTTTAAATTTAAGCCGTCAACGATCAAAATGCCCCACGATTGTTATTTTATGTGTGCAGATGGAATATATAAAATTATTTAATAAAATTATCAAATCATTTTATCTAATTTTAATCCATTTAGATTTATTCTAATACAAAAAGGTAGATACGTCTCTGTATTAATTTTAATGTACGAAATGAGTTCGGACTGCTATAATTATGGAATAGAGTGGAGTTTTATGCTGTAGAAATAATTAGAGGGTATATTTTTTCTATCTTAATCATATTACAATTTGACATATGACAGATTGAAAAAAATGGCGTAGCTTAGCCTTCGACTTACATTATTGATTTCTTTATTTTTATATTTGTAACGAATAAGAGATAACATAAATTATTTTAAACAATATTGTTTGCGTTGAGAAGTAAAAGTCAAAGGGGAAATATGGAAAAAAGAAAAACACAAACTTACGGAGTAAGGTAGGTTTTTATTTTGACTGTTATAAATCGAGTACAAGTATTGAAGTGAAGATTAAGTCCTGAAAACGTTATACATAATGACTAGACTTTTTATTAGAAAAGCGGGACGTTATAATGCCGAGATCCTACGGGATGGAAAATGATTGATTCCGCAAATACCAAGATTGCAATTCGACTGCGAGACTTGAAGTTTCATCGTGATTGATTAAATCGTACTTTTACACGTACATGCATGTTTTTCGTTTACATTTACACATACATTTTTTTCGTTTCGTTCAAAAGTTATCGATAAGCCTGTGGAATATCCTATGCACGCTAATATAAATAAAGGTGCGTCAGAATTGTTGTCGATCGCTATCCTCACGAAAACACGTAAAAATTGATTTGATACGAGGACATATTGACGTTCTTCTACTTGATGAATTACATTTAGATCACTCGGCGGCGCAAGCTGCCCGAAATATATTTGAGTCTGTGGATGAAAATGCAGTTTCCTATGACACGGCATTAAATAGATTTCGATGCTTCTCTAAGGGGAACTACAGCCTGGAAGATTAACTCCGTGAAGGACGACCTGTAACAGCCTGGAAGATTAACTCCGTGAAGGACGACCTGTAACAGCCTGGAAGATTAACTCCGTGAAGGACGACCTGTAACAGCCTGGAAGATTAACTCCGTGAAGGACGACCTGTAACAATCGACACCGACCGTTTACTGTGTCTGAAGAAACACTCAGCGATTACGAGAAGAACTCGGATGCTCTCATCCGACGGTCGATCGACATCTAAGAGAATTGGATAAAGTGTATAGACATAGTCAGTGGGTGCCGCAAGAGTTAAGCTAAGATCGAGAAATGGCCCGAGTGGCTGTCTGTATACAATTACTAGCCTCACTCTTTACACATGCACGGTTGCATAAGTGGGTACTGTATGTTATCCACAGCAAGAAATGGTAACGGCTAACGAGGGTCAAGCAGGAGTACCAGGCGTCAAATCAAAAACTATTTAAAAACATTTTATGAAGAAGGAATCATGTATTTTCTAGAACGATAGCAAAAGCTTGTGGATAATGGCTTATATTTTGATTGGTTTGATTTGTGTACATGTATACATTATTTTTTTCAACTGAAAATTGTCACATTATTATGTAACAACCTAATATATGACCATGTCCTCCTTTAGATTTAAATACTTGACGTTTATTTAATCCGTTATTGCATGCCTGTGCACTAAAGACAAAATATTTATATGTATGTATATAGGTTTCCCGAGATGAAGTGACGGGCCATTAATAAAAAAATATGAACAAAATTGTCTATAAAAAACTAAAAAACTGATTTCTGGCAGAGTTATTCGGTGTCCTTATTATCGTGAGGCATCTCGAGTTTTACATTTTTTTTGCTCCATCTTGTGGACCCCTGTTAATCCCAAACACGTTAATCCCAAGTTCCCCATCCCATTTCGATAAAGAAATGTTAGATTAGATATTTAATCAATTGCATTGATAGAAATGTCCTCGGTAACTAGAAGTAATGAACTTATTCATATTATTATAGGGAGATTGAGTGTTAATAATAAATATGAAGATTTTTCCACAAATGGTAGTAAAGTAATGGCTAGTAGAAATTTTCTTATATATATAATTTAATCCATGGCTCGATTTCCATATCAGAAGTACTAGGTTCCAATAAAGCCGCCAATTCTTTCCAGCTATTTATGAAATATCATAGAAACTTCTTTTCCCAGGCGGGGTATATAAAGACAGCGAAGTTCGATCTCCTGTTCATTTAGCAACCGAGTTTTGGTGAATAAAAAACAAACAAAATTTGAACTAAATTGGAGTGCACTTGTTTCATCTATTCCGTTTAGGACAAAAAGGGTTCGAAGCAACATGTGATATATACACAACATTAGGTGAAACTACATTCTGCTATGTTACAGCCAAGTAATAATAGGGTAGAAAGATTAAAAAAATCAATTGTGATCTTTCCATAATACATCATTAAAGGGCGACCGCCTACAATAAATTCAGAAAAAATTAAAAATATTATTGAAAACTTAAATTAAGTTAAGCTAAAAATTTATGATTTAAATTTATTGAAGATGTCTATTCTATTTATATTTTAAATCGAACATGAAAGAGATCAACAATTCTGCCTCTGCTAATTTGGTCCTTTTACATAAAGCCGATCTTAAGCTTTTAACAGAGCCAATCGCATGCTTCCATACTAAAATAGAAAACGACTTCATTCTTTGGGGAAGCCAAAGCCCCCTTAATAGTCAGAAAGGGTCGAAGTGTGCATGGAGCTGATTATTTCTATTGTGATACGTAAGAAAGTACTTTATGTGGACCACCTGTACTTCCTGGCTGCATATTGTCCGAGTTTCGAACAATTCGACTATCATCGGTTTTGCTCGACGTCTTAGTATTTACGGGATAAAGAAATTGAAAGACAGCAGACCATCTTATTGTTCCACACATTAGCAACAAGAAATAGATAACGAAGGCTCTTGGATAATTGAAGATTATTGATTTTTTAAAAACATATAAAAATTACACATATAAAAAATTAACTGTTGACCAAAACTGTTAATATTAACCGTTAATGTGTTTAGGCGCATACCATAGTTGACATAAACACCACGTCGAAAATGGCGGCGCAACGGCGTATTGCTTACAAATTTCTAAGTATTACGGACTCGGACACCCGGCAAATGTTTACATTAACACAACAAATTAAACTTGATAATTATATGGAGCTTGAGTCATTTAATACGTAAATAATAAATATTATAGAAAGTAACGCTATGCGGATTATTACTGAACTCGTTCGATTAATTTTAAATTTTTCTCCTAATATTAAATCATATAAATCAAGTTAAATGTTAACCATAAAAATATCCACTACATAACATTATATATTTCAAACTTTCGTGAAGAATTTTAAAATATAATTTGAAATAAAAACGTCTTTTGAATATTAAATCTGTGAAAAACTATCGGACAAATTTCTAAACCTTCGTTCATTTACCTTCATTACGCAATAACTGTTGACGAAAGACTGACCGCTAACCTGGTAATTAGAAGTGAGGCGTATTTATTGTCACCTGTAAAAATACTCGATATCTCAGATCAAAATACGTACTTGACGTGCAAAATACTAAATACTTGGTCTCGTAAATATTTGTGTGGCATGGCCGACCGGACGGTCGGTACAATGGCTACTTTATGGTGGGTCTGCGGCATAACCCAACCCCTCGTTATCTAGCTATTTCACTAACGCATATAGTATTCAGGTTTTCTCACTCTTTCATATTTAAAACGTATATGAAGAAAGGGACAAACTGGATATTTAAATACTCGTAAGTCGTAATACTTTTAAAGTATGTAATCCGAGTATGTTAAACATACTCGTATACTCGTTTTACTCATTGTGTATTGCTTCATACTTCGCAGTTGCGGACAAATATTTACTCAATACAAGTATGAGTATTTTAAAATAAGAGTTTTAAGTACTGTACACTTCGTAGCGTATCGTCTAATGATTCTCCGTTTTTTTATTGGAACAGTTGAGCGTTATTAATTTGAAGTGTAAATATAGTAAATAAATAATGTATATAAGAACTAACTGTTAGTTAGGTTAAATTATAGCTTTGCCATTATGTCCACAAGAAAGTTCATTGTTGTATGGATGTATGTTACAGACTTGTGTGATTATTTTGGTTCTTGCAATATTTACAAAACTAAATTGTCGTTCAAAAAGCTCCATCTAATTTAAGGAAACTTTTGAATAGAAAACATTCAACTGTAACAATAATTATTACGGAACTAGGTGTTTGTTCCGAACATATTACTACATTATTTAAAAAACAATTAAGTTAAAATAAGATGGCAAAAATAAAAAAAAAACTTTTTTAATGACGTGATTCTTTTTTAAATTAAAGGTAATTATGGCAAATAACATTATCCATTGTTTAAATACGCTATTTAAGTGGTTATACCAAATTAATCATTTAGTTACCGTTCCTAAGCTAGGAACTATAAATATTTATGTTAGTATGAAGGAAAAATGAAACACTGTATTTTATTAAAATTGTCTCATTTAGAAATTATAGTAATTCCCGCCAGTTTTAGCTATAAGAAATAAAGGATATGAGCATTGAACCCTTCATAATAAGTAGCAATTAAGATTTATTGCACGTCTCCCACGACCATAAGGCTATAGCGATTTGTAATATGGTCCTCTCACAACGGAATTAGGCCGCCCATACTTGTTGAGTATTTTGTCACCGATATCTGTCACCGATATTTTATAATACTCGTACTCGTCGTACTCGGCATCTCAAAATACTCGTATCGCCCAAGTCTACTGGTAATGCATAAACCGTCGATTCGATGTATTCAATTGACAAGTGTCAACATTTAGCAGTTAGCACTAACGTTGATCAACGTCAACACGCTAACGAAATAATGCTCCAATGTGCGTTAATATAAATAGGCGTCGACTTCGACCGTTTATTAAGTGCAAGTGTTGATCAACTGTTAACACATTTTTTCGTCAACAGCATTGATCGTTGACGCACGTTAACGTTGAGCGTTAACTGTTAATCGTTTTTCGACTCAGCTCTAAAGTGAACTAAGAACGCGGATTACATTCACAATTTATGTTAGTGAGTTCAGCTTATACTCTATTTTGAGCGCGTTCTACGATTCGTGAGTCCCTCACTTATTGCCCATTTCAGGGAAAGTGTTTCTAAAATTAATATCTGCTTTTAGAGCTAATAACAAATATGTTTTATCATATTGATATTAACTGAATCGATATCATGGAACAGTGACGTAACAGATTACAATATCAAAACATCGGCAAACATCGTAAACATCCGTAAAATTAATCGCATTATCCATGAAAACAAACTCCGCATAAACATTCTATGGCAATCGGGCCACACCAGGTACCCAAAACTATGTAATGTAGGAGTGTTTCATATTTAATTGTATCACGATGACATCGCATTGTGATTAATAATATCGCGTCACCACTTAATTTAATAATGTTGCACGTACGAGTATTTCTCGTAGAATTTAATTATGTTATGGGCATTTCTCGTGGAATTCAATAAGGTTGCGTGTATTTCTTGAAGAATTTAATAAGTTTGCGTATATCTTTCTCAGAATTAAATCACGTCGTGTGTATCTTCATAGAATTTAATAATGTTATGTGCATCTATTGTAGGACTAATCGTTGCTGATATTATAGGTATTTAAATCTAATATTTTTGCTGCTGATGTTTCGTAATAGTATTTGTGTATAATGTTACAGAGAATAGCGGACTATAGGTTAGATGTAGCATGCGAAATAAATCATACCGGATTTTCCTTCCCATGCGCGTATACAGCACCAGCATAACGAGGGCCGGCAGCATGAAGAAGACGACGCTGCTCAGCTCGAGCACCGGGAAGCCGCCCGGGATGTCGAGCGTCGCGCAGAAAGCCGACTGCTCTAAGTTTACTTCGGAGACTGAAAACGTTCATTACATTTGTGTACATTTTTAAATCGCAACTGTTACTAATAACGAGATGAAATTTTAATGAGAAATTTCAATTTTATTTCTTAATTTGTTTGTAATTTATGTTCCTATAATTTATTAATCAATCGTTAGTTTATAACTGAAGGAAATTCATATTAAAATAATAATTAAATGCAAATGGTTTATTTTTAGTATTACCTATAAATAAATGCCGTTGAAATTATAAAAAAAAACGTTGGTTCTACTTCATATCTTAAAACAACTTTCTGTTAGTGTTATAAACTTACACGGCGGATATTCTAAATAGTTGATGTAAGTAAAGGCAGTGACGGGTACGGCCGCCGCCATGGCGACGAGCCACAGCGCTGTGATGATGCGCACGGCGCGCTGCAGGCCCGACATGGCGTACAGGTGCAGCGGGTGGCAGATAGCCAGATACCGCTCCATCGAGAACGCCACTATCGTCAGCACCGATACGTACGACGACCTGGATTGTACGACAAATACAAAGCATAATAAGCTGGACGAAAAAAGATACTGCGTTAATTCTGTGCAAAGAAATTACAAGTTTTCAGGGGAATACTTCTCGCTCTCAATTATCAAAGTCGATTTATGACACAAAAAAAATTGACGACTTTTGAGAATTTGTCTTTTCCACTAAAGAAAGCAATATAAACAAAAAAATTAGTAGTCATTTTGTGGCTAAAACCCTTTATTATGACAAAATAACAACATCACAGTTAATCCGTTATCACTCAGCGACAGCGTCATCTAATCGAGTATTATTTTACTTTTTTACAGAAATAAACTGTATTCAAATTAGATATAGAGGTAGCTATACGCATATAGACAAAACATTTTATAAATTAAAAGCAGAACTGGACTCCTTTTTGAAGTTACAGAAATAAAATCATATTTGAGCACTTCAGCTGTGCGTAAAACTTCACTTAATTTCAATGGATTAATTTTCGGACATGTCAATCGTAGGAATTCAAGGAACCATTTAGATTTAGAACAAAAGCATCTTAAGTGCATACCATGTATGCGAGGCATACAGTTAGATTAAAAACATAAGCATTTGTAAGTGTGAACCGTCTATGGATATGGTTACATTAAGAATAAAAAGATCTGTAAGTGCACACCATGTAGAGTGAAGTTACAGGGATACGGTTAGATTAAGAACAAAATCAACTGTAAGTGTATACTGCGTAAGGTGAAATTAGAGGGTAATGGTTACATTAAGAACAGAACCAAGTGTAAGTGCTCACCATTTAGAGAGAAATTATAGGGATATGGTTAGGTTAACAACAAAAGCATCTCTAAATGCACACCACGTAGAGTGAAGTGACAGGGATACGGCTAGATTAAGAACAAAACATCTGTAAGTGAACACCGTGTAGAGTGAAATTACAAGGATGCAGTTAGATGAAGAACAAAAGTATCTGTAAGTGCACACCATATAGAGTGAAGTTAAGAGCAGAAACATCTACAAGTGCACACCATGTGGGGTGAAATTACAGGAATACGGTTTGATTAAGTACAAAAGTATCTGTAAGTGCATATGGTGTAGAGTCTTTACTCTACACCATGTGCACTTACAGATACTTTTGTACTTTTAACAGGTTATTTTTAACAGGGATAAGATTAGATTAAGAATAAAAGTATCAGTAAGTGGTGTGCACTTGGAGTGAAGTTATAGGGATACAGTTAGATTTAAAAAAATCTGTAAGTGCACACCATGAAGAGTGAAATTACAGGGGTATGTTTATATTGAGAACAAAAGTATTTGCAAGTGCACACCGTGTAAAGTGAAGTTACAGGAATGGGGTTAAATTAGGAACAAAAGCATCTGTGATTGCACACCACGTAGAGTGAAGTTTTAGGGCTATGGTGAGATGAAGAGCAAAAGCATCTTTAAATGTGCACCACATAATGTGAAGTCACAGGGATACAGAGAGATCAAAAAACAAAAGTATCTGTTAATGTGCACCGTGTAGGGTGAAGTTGCACGGACATGGTTAAATTAGGAACAAAAGCATCTGTGATTGCACACCACGTAGAGTGAAGTTTTAGGGCTATGGTGAGATGAAGAGCAAAAGCATCTTTAAATGTGCACCACATAATGTGAAGTTACAGGGATGCAGTGAGATCAAAAAACAAAAGTATCTGTTAATGTGCACCGTGTAGGGTGAAGTTGCAGGGACATGGTTAAATTAGGAACAAAAGCACCTGTAAATATACACTATGTAAGGTGAAGTTGCAAGGATGTGGTTAGATTTAAAACAAAATAATGGTGGAGTTTCAAAGAGAACTATAAACAATCAAATAAATCTACAGGTAAAAAGCATAATTCATCTAGTATTTGTTTTGTCGGAGAAATATACAAGCACACTTGAGATCAACTTACGTTTCAGATATAAATGCTCTCAATTTACAGAATATCTCTCCGAGTAAATATGGATATTGATGCCAGTAGATGGTTAGATCGTTCGGCAGCCCTGCAAACCAGTGTAGTGTTGTTTGACGATATCTGACATGATATAGTTAATATTTTAAGTAGTTGCGTTCACTGAACTCTAGAAAACTCTCACAGAAGTCATTTACGTTAATTAGATATTGCTAAATTTACATAAGAGTACTTCGAAGAAAGCTAAGTGAGTTTGTTTCTATGCTGGAATGTGAACTGACCATATACATAAATATATGATAAACTTGGGAAATGTAAGTATACATAAATATAAGATAAACTTGGGAAATGTAAGTAAAAAAATGAACTGACCATATACATAAATATATGATAAACTTGGGAAATGAGGCAGAGGTGCCTGGTATTAGGATTGCTCTCTTTTGTTATTTGATATAATTTGTATCCATGCAAATAGTTTTTAAATCTTTCATTGTTTTGAACCAAAAAAATATTATGTGATACTACTTATGTGGATATAAAAGCAAATATGTGATTTAATCTTTTAGGAATCGCCCCATGAGTGCACAGTCACTCAGACTGTGATGTGAGTTAGCAAGTAAACTCTTATGGATAAAATTGAATGAGAGAAACAAGCCAGAAACCGTTGACAAAACTAAAAAATGTAGGTCTCAAAAGTGACTTTATTATAAGTTAGTATAAATTAATTTTATGAAGATGATTTGCCCCATTGTTATTTGAGTCGTATATCAAAGCATTATAAATACTGAAGCCAAAACAAAAAAGTTGCTGTTTATTTGATTTCAACAATCTTAAAATATTAGCTATTGTTAAAAAATTATCAGTAATAGGTAAAAAGCTATAAAATAGGTTTACTTAAAATTAATATTTACAACTAATACAGCATTAAATCAACATGGAAAATATCAAGTCTTCATAATTGTTTTATAGTAAAATAACTAACAATTAGGCTAATTATAATTTCAGTAAGGCTCTATTCATTTTAATAATATTTTGATGACTGAAGAAGAATTTAAAAAGAATTAAATGTTTATGTCTAATAATTTGTACTGTAGAATATGTTAAATATTATGTAGGTATGTAAGTTTATAATTGCCACACTGTAAAGATCAAACCAAATTTAATAAAATCTTTATTTAGATCTGAAAATATTCTGACTTTAATAAAATTAAATATCCTCTTTACATAATCATCATTCGTCCTCTCTAGACATAGACATAGGCGCAATTCAGACGTGATGTGATTTTTTAAATGTTTAATCAACGGATAATTTTTTAAAAAACAAAAACTCAAAATCATAAGATTTCTTTAATTTTTAGAAAATTTAAAATCACTCTATTTTAATGATTTGCAAATGAAATTGCTTCTCGTCCATGGTTTAAAAAAATAGATGCTTTTGCTGTTGGCACAGAAAAGTTTTTATTTTTTAGTTGTTTTAAAATAAGATAGATTCTTTCAAGACACGTAAATAAAGCTTGTGGTGTTCGAACATTTCTATAACATTTGTTTTAACGATTTTGACTTTAAGATTTAATAATTTTTTACTTTATTTCCGAGGTTTATATTTCTGAGGGGACTTTAGTCACTCTTGATATATCATGCTTAACTAGCTAGTATCATGAACCATAATAAATAGCTGGCTACTATTTATTATGGTTCATGATACTAGCTAGTTATGCAATAGTCTTTATAAATAAAGCAATTTTCAAGAAAATTTATTTGGATCTCCTTGCATATTATGTATTTGCTTTAAACGTGCGAACACGACAGAAGAAGTGCTTTGATACATACTGACGGAACGAGTTATCCTAAGGAAAAGTGTAGTAAATTGCTTACTGGCTTGTAATTTAACTGCGCTGAACATTGATATTTAAATTTAAGTATTTTATAAACCGAAAAGATGTGACTTGCAATTTCGTAATAATATAGTTGCTCTTAAATATATTATGTCTTGAAAAATCGTAATATGTCCTGGCTCTATAGACTCCATTTTAACGTCCCGGGAATAAGGTTACAAAATCTAATAAAACTCCCGGGACTTCGACACTCAAGATTTGCTGGACAAAAAATAAGTTTTGTGTTATATACCTCAAAAATAGTTCCCTAAAATCTTTCTTCCGTGGAAATCATTTTCTTGTGTCTATTTGTGTTTCATACAAGTTTCGAAGATAAGTCCACATCACTCTTAACATACACCTTACCGAACATTAGCAATAATAAATCACTGCAGGCCAGGTTGAAAAGATAGTAGTTGGTGGCCGTTCTCATGGTGGGGTGGCGTAATATGACGATGCAGACGGCGGCGTTGCCCGCCACACCCGTTACGAAGGTCAGCAGGTAAAGCACGGTGATGGTGGCCGCCTGCCCGGTGGGCAGCTGCTGCGGACCCATGTTTGCATACAGGTACTCCTCCTTGGTGCACGAAAATGTCAAGTTGTTCCTGGCAGGGGCGGATAAGAGAAGTGTTTAAAGTTACGTTCCCACGTGTAAACGAAAATGAGGATTGGTTGCGGGAAGTCGAATAAATAGTGATTTATAATCATGTGACGGTTTTTTAAATAACATTTAAATAACATATCGAGTTCTACTCAGTCAAGTATGAGTAGAACTCGACCTACGAGGGTTCCGAAAAATTTAGGCAACAATATTCTATAAAATTATTTATAAATACTAAAATTTTATTTTTCACCATATAAATATACAGTCACACACTCTTTTTGTTATATAAATATATAGTACATATATAGTCACACATATTTTTAACTTTATAAATATATAGTATAGTCTAGTATATCTTTCATATGCATGAAAATATGGTAAATATTTCGAAAACTAAAAATTTTCTTGCAGTTTTCCCGTCAGATTCAACCAGCCCTGCGTCTTTATGACTTTTTATTCGGTAATTCAGAAATAAGGGGAATGCACATTTTCATTTATTTTGATGTACATTTCTGCGGGTACGTTACGTAAAGTACTGAAAAAAATAATTTCCTCACGACTAGGTCTTAAATAATAATAAGTTTAAGTAATAATAATAATATGTTGTATAAAACTAAAAAAAAATAATACTTAATTTTCTTTTAAAATTACATTTGTTATTTGTATTATTATTTTAAAATGTTGCAAAATATGCGAGCTGATATTAGGGAAAGTCCGGGCAAAGTGAATACATCTCACTATTTGAAAATGGCGCGGCCGATTCCATCAGCTTTGTCTTATGTTCTAAGAAAAAAGAATAAATTTATATACCCACCACGTTGGGTCAAGAACGAAAAGGCTGCTGATGATTGGCTTGCTAGATTTAGTAAACATTTGCAAATTAGAATCAAAGTTCCAAAGCAACATCAGTTGCCAAAATTAAAAGCGTTAATCGTCCCCAAGTCGAAAGGTTCTACGTTGTTGTCTGCGCAAACAGAAAAATATCGTACAGACGGAACCATGATTTACTACATGGATGAAACGAGAATTCAAACAACAACAAATAAACCATCCAAGGTTCTTTTCTTAAAAGACAAGAAGGGAGTAATTTCCAGCACAAAGCGAGGATAAATCACCACAATAGTGTGTTCCTGTAATGCTGCCGGATCGTTTTTGCCACCTTTTATGATTTTCGTTCGAAAGAGAATGCAAGAGTGCCTATTGGATGACTCTCCTCCATAAACTAAGTCAACTTCCTCACCATCAATATGGATAAATATGGAAATATTTTTGCAGCGGCTTCAATTTTTTGTTAGTCACGTACGGTCAGCTGCAGACAAATGGTTCTTTTATTCCTAGACAACCAGGAAAGCCATAAAATGTTATCCAGCTCTAGAGTACGCCAGTCAAAACAATGTTATTATCTTGTCTTATCATCTCATACATCCAACAAATTGAAACCTTTGCATGGTATTGTGTATGGCCCTCTAAAAATATTTTATGAACAAGAGATCGATTGTTTCAAAAATTTACCCAGGAAGGATAATAAATCAGTACGAAGTGGCCAGGTTATTCACTCCAGCTTATTTGAAATGTGCTACTGGCAACAACGCCATTAAAGGTTTTCAATCATCGAGTATGTGGCCGATTAATAAAAATGTGTGGGGAGATTTATGCACAATTGTCAATAACTTTGACTGAGTGAAATACTGCCAATCAAGACACAACGGTAAGGATTACAAGTTAAATACTGGAATAACAATTGATATCAAAAGACTTTCTATATTAGGGCTGCAACAATTATTAGCTGTTCAGGAATCGACTACTTTGGATGTTGGAATGACTATTGATAAAGAAAGGCCTTCGACATCAGGGCTGAAACGTTATTACATCGAAATTGGCTTCTGGAAAACATAAATCTGACAGATTCCTAAATCTATTCAATATACGAACCTAGAATTTCAATCTCCATCACCTTCAGTTCTTAAAAATGAAGCGGACTCACTCAAATACGATGGTAAGGAACAAAATGAAAATTGTGCAATAATGAATCCAAGACCTTCTGCTGCTCCGTCCTCATCTCATTTTAGTTTAAGAGAAATAAGACCGGAGAAATAAAAACTCCATGCGTCGCAAAATACGATCGCAAAAACTTCAAAAGTTTGTGGTGCTTGCAATGACTCCTGTGAAAATTGAACAAAAAGAGACATTTATGAAGACAAATACCAAAGTAATGAAAGATGTTAACAAAGGTCTGAAAGCAAAACCAAACATTAATGAAATACAAAACACAAAACTAAAATAATCAAAAATACCAAAACTACTAAAAAACAAAAACAAGAGAATGTCAAGAAAAGTTGAATGAAATATTTACGTGTTATTTGTGTGGAGAAGATTATATTGAAGGAAGTAAGAAACCGATCGATGATTGTTTCCATGTTGTGAATGGAGTCACGAGAAATGCAAGGCTTATGCAGGAAGAGGCCTATTTCCGTGTGACAAATGCACTGATTAGTTTTAATCTTTAACTATTTATCCGGAATCTTTAACACATTACCTCGTAGTATGGGCAAAGCGGATACATTTATGTTTTGCAATTTTATTAATAATAATTATGAACATTTCGATGTTACTTTTATTATGTCAATTCTATTAAAGTTTTTAATAAAGACTGATTCATCCCTAATATTTGTCTTATTTCTTTGTTTCATGGTTATCGTCGAACGTTACCCTTAGTACTCTTAAATCCCTTCAAACGTTACAATCCTCACTTTGCCTGGACTTTCTCTATCTATCACTATGCCGAATTCAAGTTTCTCCATCTAACGATTTCTGGGAAAATCGACTGTGAAAGACAGCCTATCTGGGCGAAATCCTAATGCGAATAAAGATAGATATTGAACAAACTATTTTGAATTTTTTTTATGTAATAACGAGTTATTTTGGAAATTTATCGGTTTATCCAAATTTTCCCAGATTCTACCTGATATAAAGAAAGATCTTTTATAAAAAAGTCGCGATCCAAGAATGGTTATGATACGTGAAGACCGTAGCCGTACCTAAAATAGTAGGTATTCGAACAATGAATCCATCGTACCATATCATCGTCCGTAGCCGTACCTAAAATAGTAGGTATTCGAACAATAAATCCATCGTACCATATCATCGTCCGTAACCGTACCTAAAATAGTAGGTATTCGAATAATGAATCTATCGTACCGTATCATCGTCCGAAGGGAAGGTGGAATAATAGAAGCACTAACGAGAATAACCAGTTTTAAAAACTCACCCGCAATTTACGTTTATAGGGAGGTACATTAAACAATTTTCAGTATTAATTTAAATGTATTCAATTTGTTACAACTAAACATTTAACAGTTGCCACGTTTTGATCACTTCTTATCTGAGGTTTAATCACGCTTCACTCTCGTAATTCTTTGCGCTGCAGTATAACAGTTGTAATATTTATATCAATATAATTTGTGGATATAACAATAACTAACCTGGGCCCGCACGGCTCGCAGTACAAGGGTGCCAGGGACGGCGCGTACTGCGCGTAGCACTCGCTTATGTTCATTGTCTAATTTTTTCCGATATCTGTGCGATTGGCGAAGCTGCAAAAGATTGACATTAAATGTTATTCTCATAAATATGCTGCTGTTGGCAAAAGTAGTTTTACATTGCCATCTCTAGAGAAGAGTGCGTACGGTTTATAAACTCTGAACGCGCAGGAACTGCAATGCTTCTTTGTTTCCTACAATTACAATGCTTTTTTATTTCCTACTCTTCTAGGTGGGTATGAAATTAAAAAGTAAGAAAGAAAAAAATCGTATAAATATCTACGTTATATATATATATATATATATATATATATATATATATATATATATATATATATGTATATATAATATATATTTAATCATATCAGCTCGTTGAATTAATAATTCTTTGTATTCGATTATGAAACTATGTCCACAATTGACCACGAGTTGTCTTACCCTGGTCAGTGCCGTGTAATCCTTCATACATATATAGAGGGTAATTGCTGAAATTGTTTTCAGATTTATCTAAACATTTTTTGGTCTCCTTTATCAAAAAAGAACCCTATTCTATAGAAATTCGCAATAAATTTATTATGCAGTTAGTAATTAATTAAATTTCATTATCGTGAATTACAATTAATTGCTTAATCCAGAATTAACATTTGACTTTCGAAGAAGCTAAAACTATCACCAAAGATCGCCAGTTATGGAAGAAGATCGAGGCAACGAGGCTCTGAACTTTATGACATTTACAGCGACATATTGGCCAGGGATAACAAATTTAGTTATATTATCATATAAATCACAAATAATATTATTTCAAACTTTATATAAATCGCAAGTAATATTATTTCAAACTTTATATAAATCACAAGTAATATTATTTCAAACTTTATATAAATCACAAGTAATATTATTTCAAACTTTATATAAATCACAAGTAATATTATTTCAAACTTTATATAAATCACAAGTAATATCGTTTTTGCTTGATATTTTTAAGAAATCATCATTATTTACATCCAATATCTTTTAATAAATATTTCCAAAATTACTATTTGAGGTCTCAAAGGGTTAAAGAAATGGTATACTCATTCGTATAGGAGGCCGACTCTATCTACACAGACAATTAAGATTACAATTATAAATATTTTTTTTATTATTTGACAATTTTGAATTATTATTTATTTTACAATTTTGGAAGGGGTCAATTGATTTTATAATTTTGGAAGGGGTAAATTCAGTATAAAGAAACAAATTTGCTTTTGTTCGTGTGGATATCAATTAAGACGGCGTTGAAAAGTATTTCGAAACTATTCCTTTTCACATTTTACGTAAGAGACCTCTAGAGATATCAATACAGGAAAAGTTCTTGAAAATATGTTGGAAGCTTTTATTTTGAAATAAAAGAAGTAGACAATAATGAGAATGAAGTTCCTCATTTCGAATTTGTTTTATTGCTTCTGGTTCTATTTTTTACCTTCTACGTTATATGACGCAACTTGTAAATTATAGATTTTTGCTTTATGCTGATTATCTTGTTAAGTAGAGGTAAAAGTCGAATTTGGTTTCTACTGTAGGTTATTCCAACCTTTAGGTATATGTTTAGCAAAAATAGAAATAAGATATTAAATGAATAATTTAGTTTTAGCTGTTGTGAAATAGAAAAAGTTATTTATCAGTTTATGTAAATAACTTTAATGGTAAGTCTACAGTTGTACTACTGCTGTAGACTAGTCTACGGTTAGTCTACAGCAGTAGTTCGGATCTTGTGATATATTGTAGACTGACTCTGAATATATTCTGTTGACAAAGGATGTAGACAGACTCTATCATGCGTACATGTATATAGCTTTGGATAATCAGTATTGAAGCAACTTTCTCTTTGTCATGGTCATCAGAAACGTGGAATCAATGTTTACATGGCTTCTATTTTTTAAAATTAAAACAGAACACGGAAACTTTAGCGGACACGTGATGAAAATGCGAATATTTGTAAACACGCGTAGATGTCATATGGTAATTTTCTATTACAGAAAATCAATACCCCATTGGGTCATATATATTTTTGGGCTATAAAACTATATTGGAATATGAGACAGCACGTTGGCGAAATTTTCATTTAATTAGGATTGAGACTGGTCTAAGTGTATGGTGTCACTGGTATCCACGGATGGGGACCAATTTTCTTTAATGTTGATTCCAAAAATATTTACTAGGTCCACTTTCTGGGACCAAAATAGCCAGACTCGGTCTAACAGAATGAACTAGCCTTAAGATACCTCTGTCTTTCTATTAGTTAATTTTGGGCCAGCTTTTAAAATGGCTCTTGAAATAAAATTAAGGAGATTTTGTCGGTAATTAAAATATTATCATTTAAATATTTCTCAGATTAATATAGAAATGTTTACATTAAATTGTATATCGCTTAAGATTTTACGGCTTAAAATTATAATGAAATATCTGTACTAAAATATACTTGCGTGGTGCAAATATGTTATTTTTGTAAGCACTGGATTGACTTGCAATAAAAAAGCAACACGTCATACAAAGTTCATTTTGCATCGGTGCAAGAAAATATCAAATACGTTTTCATTAAACCGATGGAGCGATTTTGATGAAATCATTTTCTGCATTTCTTTTTATTAAACTCTTTCTGATCTATTGTTTATACATTGGCGGAAAATAATAAAAATGTAGTTTGCTATTTAGGTTTTCCCTATATATAGCAACATATTGGTGCTATATTTTTACAAATATAAATAGCACTAAAATATATTAAGAAGAATATGTCCTGAATTTCGACTGTATCAGGTCAAAGTTATTTCACAGACAGACAGAAGATCAAATGAAGCCTTAAAATATTTAGGTTTTCTGCAAACTCCTAAAAAGCCTTATTATTAGTCTCCATTTTATTTTAATGTAATAATTTATGGCAGATTCATAAAACATTACAACGAATGAAACGTTGCCAACTTCATCAAGAGTACTTAAAACATTTAAGTGACGATTGTCTCACATTCATTTAACCTTCATGCGATAAGGTTTCGAGATTACAGAGGAATAGCGTATCTGGTAAATGCTGCAGCGTTCGCAGACAACGCCGATAAGGCGGTGCAACGAAAGCCCCCCCCCTCCTCTCGCTCGACCCCGTTGTTCTTTTCACCTACGACGGCGCGGCGCGCCGTGGGGACCCGGGTTCGATTCCCGATCTCTCGTCGAGCGGTGCTGGACTGGTGTTCGGATTGACTGTAAGAGATTGCTTTCGTAGTAATAAGTCCACCATATGGATCAATTCGACACATTAAAGTACATCAATAAATATATGCAGCTCCAAAATTACCGTAACATTTCGTTTTTTTTGTTGATTTCCAAAGCCATTTTTCACTTTAAAATATCTCCACAGGTTACATAATAGCATATATCAGCTTACTAAGGTGTTCTCTGTCAAAATATTTCCGTATGTCGTAGAAATAATGCTGTTGTAATCGAGAATAAAAGGACGTTTTTAAACTGGACGGTAACGGCACGAAAGCAGAAACGTCGAGGCACTAACATACGGCGGCGTAAGACTTTTCTTCTTTTCTACACGGTTTTAAAAAAGTTAATACAGAAATTGAAAATTTGTAGAAAAATCTTGGACGACCTGTCAGAATGTTCAATGTACTTCAGTTTATAGAATCCGGCAATAACTTTTCCAAATAACGTCAGCTTAATGAGATCTATTTCAATAAGGTTTGTTGATTGTTCTCAATTTAATGTTGGAGGCCGCCTTGGATGACATTATCCGTATAGGTTGGAAATTTTTGAAACTAACGCTGGGCTGTGCTATAAGAGGGTACTTAAAACTTCACCCATCGTTGTGCTTATATTGTATGCTACAATATAAGCACACTAATGGCCTTGCTATAATGCTATTAATGGCCTTTTTGGGCTGCAGCCCAGGGCCCCTTCATAAGACAATGAACAATATTATTAAATATAAAAAATTAATCTTTGCTAATAGCCCACCTAAAGATGTTGTAATACAACGAAACCTAGGTCGTGGTAAAGAAATTAAAGAAAGTAGAAATAATACTACATCACGTAGTTTCATTTAATTGTGAATAAAAAATTAAGTCGAGGTCATCACTTTGGGAAATAAGGATAGTTGTGCGCTGACTGTGAATATATTCGTTGGTACATTTTGAATCAGCTTTCAACGCTGTCAGCAGTGTTGGTACTATTGGGGCATTTCGATCCGCAGCCGATGCGCGCTTATCCTACGGAATCGAGGATTTCCCGTCGCTTTTTTTCGGTGTTTAGAGCGAACATGTACCATTTTCTCGCCGATTGCCGTCCGGTACTTCTGTATTCATTGTCAAAGTGACTAAGTGTTATTGTTAATAATGAACTGTGCTGTCTTTAGTATTTAGTTTACTAATAAGTCATAAAGTTATAAACATTGGACATTTATCTTATTTTACCTACTTATAAATGAAAGTAATCAGGATAAGGTAAGATTACCTGATTCAAGTATAAAGAAACAATAGCTTAGATCCAATCAATCCTGGTTTCAGGGTCCTATTTATTAGAAAGATCAAGAAAGAACGTCGGGACGTTTTGCTTTTACTCGAGTGCCCGAGATTACATATTTCAAATGTCAAGTTGCGACCCTTTTAGCGACGGTTGCTATTGTGAAATGTTTTCATAATATTTATCAACTCTCGCTAAACAGACATCATATAAGTATGTAAATGAGTAAGTATATACGTGCTTCCGAATTAGCCCCGAATATTTTTAGAATCATTTATTTATTTACATCACTAATAAAAAAAACAATTAGTACAAAATTATAACGCTTGGTATGTTAATTATTTTTTGGAACCAAAAATAAATCTGACTTGTTTATTGCTGTTTAATTGGCGGGATAGCCGCAATTACGTTTATAACAATTTATTGATTACAGTTGTAATGAAAAGAATGATATTTTGTAATAAACTAAAAAGTTTTAATTTTCTGAATTTCTCCGAAAAATAAGCAACAAAATCGCTTATTGTATGTCGTGAACTTTGATAGTTCAAAAATATTCTTAAAAGTATCTGCAATTACCTCTTCGCCTTTCTAATTCGCCTTTACCTCTAAATTATTATATGGGCTTTATAATTTCAATATAATCATGATACGATATTTAGTTAGAAAATATAAAGTGGAGTTGAAAAGCGAAAATTACAGTTAGATCGAGAAAGACACAAATGTACAAACATTTAAACTTTTTTAAACCAGGACATAAAAATGAGAATGTAACAGTTATAAATCCATTACCAAGCAAAAGGAAAGGGAAGTTGGCTGAAAATAATCCAACCGAAGGGAGCGGAATATCGCAAAACCAAAAAAAAAATACCCACGATGAAAATGTATAAAACCTCTGAGTCCTTCTCTGAGAAAGATATTGTTGTTCAGCAAGACGACAGCGATACCGATGCGGAAAAAAATTCAGCAAATATTGAGTTTGAGAAATATGTTGACATGGGCTTGTCACCAGTATTGCTAAATAATGATTTTATTAACGATATCCTCTCATGTGAAATGACTGACTTTCAAAATAAAGGTCCAAAAATATATATTCAGCTGCAATAAATAACAGAACAGATCATTTTCAACATGCTATTTCACTAAGAAAATAAAAAATGGTTAATTACAGGAAAGATCTTGGTTATGTTGTTCAAACAGTGTCGGTATTGTTTTTGTTTGGTTTGCAATTTTCTTTCTAAAACTTCTTCTCAATACACAACCAGATTTTGTGATTAGAAACACGCAAGCAGCTTCAGAAGCAACCGAGGAAGGAAATAGAATATTATCACAATATCCTAAAATAGGTTATTGCAGTGGTAAAATTTGAGATTACTATTAATGTGCTAAATAATACATCGCACTTGCATTGGCATCATCTGGCATTGCCGCCATACTTATGGAAAGAGGACGAACTGTCCATTCCGCCCTACAACTACCGTTGAATATAGCCGTAGAACAATTCCCAGTATGTAAAATCTCAAGAGCATCTGGACAGGGTCAACTTCTTAAACAAGCTAAAATTATCTTCTGGGATGAATGCACAACGGTATGTAAAAAATCATTTGAAGCCATGTACAGAACATTACTACTCATACTCTCAGGAGATTTTCGACAAACACTTCCAGTTATCCCAAAGTCAACACCAGCAGACGAAATCAATACATACTTAAAAAAACACATCTCTGCCAAGGCGTATAAATACTGCGACTAACAAAAAACATGAGAGTTGAACTACCGAAAGACGCAACAACAGCACACTTTGCTCAAAAACTTTTACAAATAGGCGAAGGCACATATACTACTGACCAGACGACCGGCCTCATTAAACTTAACAGTGATTTGTGCAATATAGCCATTATTGAGGCCAAACTCATCGACCCAATTTATCCAGACATTGTTCACAACTATATTGATCCAAAGTGGCTATTTCAGAAGGTAATTTTGGCAGTTAAAAATAATATTGTCACCGTTTAATATCCAAAAGGAAATTCCAGCTGAAGAGAGAATATACAATTCGACCGACACGATGGTACACGTCGAGGAAAGTGTCAACTTCCCTCTAGCATTTTTAAATCTTTTCAAGTACCAGGAAATCCATTACACTGCCTTCGACTGAAAATTGGATCTCCTATCAAACTACCCAGAAATCTCAACTCACCAAAACTATGTAATGGAACAAGTATGATCGTCAAACAGCTATCGAATAACATCATCGATGCCTAACTTATGATTGTAAAGGACAAAGGACACACAGTAGTTATCCCCAGAATAGCATTGATCTCTACTGAACTGCCATTCCAATTGAAAAGACTGCAATTTCCAATCAAATTAGCCTATAGTCATATAATTAACAAAGCGCGAGGACAAACTTTATGTGTATATATATATATATATATATATATATATATATATATATATATATACATATATATATATAATTTATTTTTTTAAGTTAACAAGTAGTAGTTATATATAAAACTTAAGATATAAAGCAATAAAGAGCATTCATCAAATACAGTGAACTTCCTATCGAATTACTATTAAATTATTTTCAGACGATCCACGTGATTTACAGTTTTTTTTGCATTTTAACATATTTATAGAGTAGTTATTTGGTATTGGACAAAGTCATTAACTTCTTAAAATTGTTTCTCGATTCATTGCATAGATGTTGCTTTTTTCATGAAAAATACTCTAAAAAGATCCGAATTAAGTTTCGCTATGACATAGCTTGTAGAAAAGGTCTGAGGATCCACATACAGTTGCGTCACGGTATATTTAAATTGAACGACAGTAGTCCACGATGGAACAATTTATAGAGTTTTTATATTTTCCATCGCGCCAAAGCGTACCGGAATGACATCAGCTGTTGAATAGTCAGACTTACAGTACAGAACAATGTATGAGCTACTGAAATGATTTATTACTGGAACTGTTTACCATTACTCCATAAGACTATATAAGATAGTAATAATGTTGGCAGTGTTTGTTGTTACATGTCATGCACCAATCATTTCGTTTTATTCCTTTCCGCAATTATATTCCTGTAATACAGGATACCTAATTTTTTAATTTTTTTTTATGCAACTCATTGTTATATAAAATATCAATACGTTTTAAATTCTATTTTATCTATAGAGCATAGACGAGTTTTAATTTTTTATAATTAAGAATCGAGTAATTATTGCTTTCATTCGTTACAGACTCTTGAAAATACTATAATTTGAAATGCTTGAGAAAACAAAGTATCCTGTCTCGATACCTGTAGTCAATCAAATGTTTACCCTCTTACTCGCATTAACTATCATTTTGTTCATCAGTAATCACGTTACCTTAAAACATCGTTCTAATTCCTATTCATATTTCAACTTCATAATAGGTAATTGTTAATAAATGTATCCAAACCATACCTCGTACAGTTTTCTCATAGAGTCAGATATTTAAAAAAAAATAATTTCCATTGCATCTAACTTACACGCTTTTTCGAAAGTGTCACTCATTCCATCTTCATGTCTTTAGATATAAGGTACTTGCGGCAAGTAAGGCCCGCCGTGTAAATGATTTTAAACAGAGGATAAGTTTACGTACACATAGATATACTTGACATTAACAGGTCCGCGTGAAACTGCCGTCGCTGGCACCGCCATCTTAACAGTAACGAGCCAAACCTCACAAGGAGCATTGCGTTTAAGTGGATTTATAACTATTAGTGGTTTAAAACGGTAAATTTTTTGTTTAATTATTGTTTTGTACTTAAATTAATTAGTAAAATGTTAGAACTTATTATTATTCTTCAATATTTTGTAATTTAGTTCCTTTTTAGACTATTTTTAAATTAATTATTAGCAGCTTTCTGAGATTAGGTTACGGGGGTAATAAGGCCCACGAAAATTAACTCTGGGCCTTATTATCCTACCAAGCTAATTTTGATATGGTATGTTCCAATTTTTTTATTTCATATAATTTAGTCAAATCTGTTGACTTGTTTTATTAATCTGATACTTGTATTATTAGGAATATCGTATTGTGGGGAATTTGAACCTGTGGTATTTATGTTAGGTAAGCCATTGACTGTAATATAGCTTAGGCTTTGCTTGGTTTTGAGTATAGGAAAATGATGTTATTGGTGGAATTTATTATTTTTACTTACATGAGGCAACCAACATGCCTCATAAACGAGCTAAATGGTCGGAATAAAGTTTATGTGCAGCTATGACAGCTGTAGACCGAGGTCAATTAACGCAACGCGCTGCTGCAGTCATAATATACCACGATGGACACTAAGAAACCACTTGCAGTCGGACAGCACTGTGAAACGTTTGGGACGTTCTTCAGTCATAACCAAAGAACAAGAAGAAGACCTCAGGAGGAGGATTATAAGATTTGCAAATATCGGGATGTCGCTACACTCTCAAACTATACGCAGGCAAGCTTTTATTTTTTGTGAAACATATAAATTAAAACACAATTTTAATAAAGATTCTGATCTCGCCGGCAAAGACTGGTTAAAAATGTTCTTTAAATGGAATCCTGACATTGCTAAAAGGAAGGCGCAATTTAGGAATCCTGCACGTGCTCAAAAATTAAATAGGTCGATTGTCCAACAGCACTTTGAAGAGGTGAAAAAGTTATACGAAGAATTAGACATTGCTAATCACCCAGAATGCCTCTATAATATTGATGAAAAGGGCTATCGCCTTATAGTTCACCATCAGCAAACTGGTACTGGTACAAAGAGGAGCTCGCCATGTTCATTCGATTGCACCTGAACACGCTGAGAATGTCACAATTGCGATGTCTGTAAACGCTGTCGGAACTGCTATACCGCCGATGTTTATATTTAAAGGAAAGAGACAAAAGCCTGAATATAGCGATAATTTTCCGACCGGATGTTTGGTAAAAATGGCTCCGGAGGGCAGTATGACCACTATTGAATGAATTTATAAAACACTTATCAAAATACAAATCACGAAGAAAATTGAATCGAAAAAAAATTGTTGATTTTCGATGGAGCATCGTCACATTTGGATTATGAGATTTTTGAAGAGGCTGACAAACACGATATTATCCTTTACTGCCTGCCTAGCAACACTACTCACGAACTTCAACCTCTCGATAGTCCATAAATAAGTCGTTTGAACATTGTTGGGGTCAGGAAATCTTAAATTACATGTATCAAAATCCTGAAAGACGCATCACGAAAACCAGTTTTAATACCATTTTTTCCAAAGTCTGGTCAAAATGTATAAGTCATGAAAATATTGTAAATGGCTTCCGGGCTACAGGTTTATTCCCTTTCAATCCGGATTTACTACCAGAGTTTTAACTGAAAGGCCACCTCCTAAACTACCTACAGCTGCTCAAAGCTTCAAAGATGACCCACACTGCAGATCTCAGTACAACCCTTTATTACTGATATTTCATATACTGATAATTCAGAAGATTAAAATACAAGTCGACCAATAGAATTTCAGCCACAAAATATTGCTGTGTCACTAATTTAAAAAAAAAGCTGTCAGTGTGCCCCTCAGGACCAGCTAGAAACTCAGATAGATGTTACACCTACTCCAATTTCGGAACAGGCTGTTGACTGTGAAGTCCCTACTAATTTATTAGCAAAACAATTACAGTTTGATCTAGTTACCTCAATAAAATCTTCAAAACCTTCAACTTCTTCATGAAATACTGGATTTCGATATTTTTGACATGACACGATATTTACAGTTCTGATTCAGAGACAGATTCTGAGATGAATAGTGAACAACAATCGCTGTTTTTGAGTAAGTTTGGCAACGAGTCACTGAGTAATACAAATATGTATTTGTCCTAAGAGGAAAGAGATGTTTCTGATCCAGATGATAATATACTTTTAGCTAGGTTTAAGGGTAAGGCACACATGTCTCCTTTTCAAGAACTACTGCTGACTCCCAACTACGCTACCGTAAAGATTAAACCAAAGAGAAAAGCAGTAGATAATAAAGGTCAGCGAATTACCAACTTTTCAACGAAAAGGAAAATATAATAAGAGAATCCAGAAAAAAATTAAAGAAATTAAAAAAGGACAAAAATCTTAAACCAAAACTGAAACCAGTAAAGGGGGGGGGGTAGGTGGGGGGACTATTAGAGGAAGGAAATTGGTTTTGCTGCGCTTCTAGAGAAGAACGTATTTCTGACTTGAGGCAGTGTGGACAGTGCAAAACATGGTACCACGGAGAATGCGTGGAGCTGACAAAAGAAGATAGGGAAATTTTTTATTGCCAAGACTGTGAATAAGTTTATATTCTTTTAAATTACTCCAAAGTTTCTAAATAAATAATTTTTATTTTTATATAGTTTATGAGAATGAAGACTGAAGAAAAGAGTATGACTATTTACCATTGCTACGTCTTTATAAATCCAGGCGGACAATAAGGCCCAAAATAGTTTTTTGATGAGGATTGCTTTAGAAGATATTTTTTGTTGATTGTTTTATGTTAATTATATTTCCAGGGACAGATTACGTTGATTATTTTCAGAAAAAATTACTCTTTTTTCGGACCTTATTATACTGTGGTATTTTAATAAGGCCCATTGAAGAAGTTTTTAAAAACTTTAATATTTCTTTTATTATTGATCTCTTAAAGAAATTAATTTAAGTTTGAATTTCTTTGATAAATATATCATTCATAATACATAATTCTATGTGTTTTTATTATTAATTAAACCGAATATTCAACTTCAAAATTAGGTGGGTCTTATATGCCTCTCGTACCTTATAAATGGTTTCTCATATTTCATAGACAACTAAACAAACTACATGTCTAGGTGCTTACGTTATTGCCTCCAGTATTACTTTAATAAAATTACAATAATTATCAAAACACAGAAAAAAGTTAATGTAGAAAAAGACGATTGACAGAAATAATTTACGATTTACTAAGCGCATGAGCGTGAAACATATTTAGTTGTAAATAATATAATTTGGATATTTCTAATATCTTTATTTTTAAATTTTGTATATACGAATGATTTTAACGAAACTTTTTGCACTTTGTTCACGTTAACGTCTGGACAATCTCTAAGCGATAACAATTATTTTGTTAGTTTTTTAAAGTGAAACTTCTTTGGGCGCGATGAGAACAAAATGTCAAGGTCAAATTTAATGCAATATTTTCAACGCAATGTTTTCATGGAATGTTTTGTTGTAACGAATTTATCACAGGTAGGTCGGATATAGGTAGTTAGCCAACAACCGAGAGGGGATAGACAAACAGATAAAAAGTGTACGCTTGCGCGAAAACGAAGATAGCCCTCATTACTGCTATCAGCTGTTTTGTATGTTGCGTGTCAACAGCAAACCGTCAAAATGTTGTTGATTTATTTATATTTTTTTGATTGATTTATTACTTATTTTGCGTGTACTCCATCCATTATAAGACGAACAACATACGTACTTAACTTATTTATAAATCAGTTTCAATAAGGCAATAAGGCAATTACCAATGAAATTAGCGTAGAAATAAGGCAATTTCCAATGAAATTAGCGTACAGTTATACAATTAACAAAGCGCGAGGACGAGCTTTATAACATTGTGGCATCAACTTCAAAGTTTATGAGATTTATTTATATTTTTTTGATTGATTTATCACTAATTTTGCGTGTACTCCATCCATTATAAGACGAACAACATACGTACTTAACTTATTTATAAATCAGCAACGAGCCTGCGTATACAGTTGACGCAAATGTAATTTACAAAAGAAGCAATACATTTCGAATTTCTTCAGCTGCATTTAGTCACGTTCTGCTACCCGCATCACGGCTATCTTTTAATTAGCAATTGTCTATGTAAATTTATATGAAGAATTTATTAGATGTTTACGTCGATTTGTAATGACATTTTGGTAATTTTTCTGAATGTATAGTATTAAAATCTTCTTATACGAATTTAGTTACACTTAGTACATTAGGTCAGCTTACACTTGTATATTCCATTTACCATTATCCCTTACATACTTATAAATTGAGGTTTAGATCGCCAACGTGGTGATGGCATGCCGCGACGTTTCATTCGGCCAGTTTCGTCTTGTCGGCTCTTTCCGACTTAATTCCGCTAATTTTGCATCTTGGCATTTTCCAACTTAACGGTATTCTGACTACTGCACTACATACACGCGTGTGTATATGAGCATTGTTTCTTATTTACTAACGCTTACAAGTTTACATTGCATTAAACTGTCTTGAAACTTTAAAAGCGTTTATTGATTCAAAATATGGGTTACAGTGAATACAAGTCATTGTGAAATGCTTCTATCGAATTTACCGCATGACACACACACACACACACACACACACACACATATATATATATATATATATATATATATATATATAACCCTATGTTTCAGTTACAATTAGATTATAAAAGTGGAGCTTAAAACTTAATAATCACTATAAGAAGAATGCAGAATATTACTACGACTGAAGTTATCCTTTTTAATTAGGGATTGCAATACTTACAGGTACTATTTCGACAAATAGATTATCATTTAACGGACATTTTAGGACTTTCGGTACTTAGATCTTCTAGGGAGAAAACAATATAGAAATGAAAACTTTTAGTGAAACATTTATTAACTGAGTATTCTTGATTAGAATGAAAGTAACCAGTCGAGAGTATATTTTAAGCTCAGTTATTCTCTATCTTGATTTAAGATTTACCTAGAAATAATAAATGAAAGTGACTTTAAAAATTATGCCGAAAAATTCAATTAAAAACGATTAGATATTTTCTTATTTAATAATCAGTTAAAGCAGTACTAAAATCAGTATTAAAATAAGAACGTCAAATAAATACCGAAGTACCGGGAAATAAACTAATTCGCTTCGGGCACTGAGACAACACTATAGTACCGAGAATTTCCCGTAACTTAGTATAAATTACCGATATCGAAGCCTCATTTTAATTCAAGCGCCGTATATTTTTTCACATACGCGTGCTTTGGTTGGATAGCGCGGTGGATGTGTCCATATTGAACTCGTTGCATTGTAAGAAAGGTGCATTCAGGGGATGATAAACATGTTAACCATCGAACTGTAACGTCTACTGTAAACGTTCGAATTTAATGTAAGCCTTCTTCATCAAAACGTCTTACGTTCTTGTGTTTACTTATTGGAAAAAAAAGAAAAACAGTGAAATATGACTCACATTTGCGTCTGAATAGTTTTGCCTTTTTTATCTCCGTATTTTCCAAAGAATCGACGAGATATTGAAAGGGTTATTAATAATAGTATAATAATTAATTATTGTAACTTACACACTCCTCCGAAACTTTAATCCGCCGAGCTATACAGCAGATGATATTTCAAAGTTCATTCCGACGATCCCAACACTCGCACTCATGTTCACACCGACTTTCTCGAACAGTGTCTCGTCGGTTTCGCTTGAACGTTGATATGAAAAACTAACTTCAAACTGAGAACCTAACGAGACCTTATCAAGATGTCAGTATTTACTTTGGACGACGCAGAGCAATCTATCTTATTAAACAAACAAGTTTTTGCGTAATTAATAAAAATAAAAATGAAAAATTTTAATCAGTTTCATTGTATATCTACTTATTCAAATAATTACAAGAATATGGAAACATTGCAAAATGTTGCGTCTGATCCAAACGTGTAATCATTAGCGAACTTTATTGACTCACATTTAGATATTCTAGTTACTTATTTATTGACGCCGATCTCATCTTAAGTTTGCAGAAGAAATGTTTACAACTTCGTTTATTTGTTTGGCGTTGAAGATCTAAGAAACTACTCATAAGAAATCAGATAAAGCATATGCAAGGGAAAAATATACCCTATATTAATATATACAAACTTGAATTAGGCTGTTTATGGTTTCGATATATATTTAAGTACGTTAGTCTCACCGTCGACCTCACATGCTAGGTAGATTCTTCCGTAGGTAGTTGGGTATACCTGGTAACATCAGCCGAATATTATATTAGAGTATTTATCAGTATTTGGTTGTAATCGTGACACTTTTTCCTGGGCGCTGTCCAAAAACCATTGTGTTTACAATACTTAGGAAATTGGCATATTTTTCGAAAAAGGTATTCATAATTGGTAATTATATATACATATCTATGTATATATATATATATATATATATATATATATATATATATATATACAATTCTCGGAAATATGGGTGGGCTAGCCACTGGTAGGGGTATATAAAGCAAGATCCATCGTTGGTTCGCACGTCAGTTTCGTATCAGTGAAGTGCAGCGAATAAAAAACATACTGAAGTACGAGAAATCAAAGCGATACAGTGACTGAATATAAATTGAAAATAAAGTGTGAAAAGTGTTTAAAATGTGCTTAGTGTATTTCTTAATATCAAGTTGATTTGTTTTATATTTTATACAATGCTCAAATGTAAAAGAGGAGCAGACCTTGCCAGTTCTGGATCAAAACGGCGAAAAAAAAGAACAGCGAAAAAAAGAAACAGTCAATGAGGGCGAAGCACGTTTACGTTTCCAATGAACGAGAATAAGAACCGTGAAAAGCAGAGAAAAAGAAGTACAATGAAATGAATGAATTGAAGAATCAAGAATTGCGATACAGTTTTATAATAGCAGGAATTTCTACATTACATGACTGGGGAAACTCCAGAATCAAAACATTTTCTTCAAAATATAAAAGCGAACAACGCTTGCTTCCAAATGACTTCTTTTGGTGTCACTTCGATCAACACTAACAGAGATAAAAATCGATTATGCTTTTTTCATCCGAGGATAAATTTATCACGAAATTGGATCATTTCTACCACTACCCAACGAAGACTATACATTTCTGCAAGTATATTTCATCGGAAATGAAGAAATAGAAATTGGTCAACGATGCGCAAACATCAGTGGATTGAGACAAGAAATAATCCAAGATGTACAGAGGATCTTACACAAATACAATGAATTTATTCATATATTCGAAACAGCACTAGAACAAATTATTTGTGATGACTATAAAGTTATAATTCGTGCCAACAAGAGACCACCTGGAGAACACGACGTCGATTTAATGACCTCAGATAGACGAAGTCGCCATCGTAATTGTGAACAATGAAAACACAAGCCACGACATAATTGTACAACGAAGAAGAGACAACAACGCATTGCAGTGATACACCGTTCATATGATGCCCTCCAATATCCATTAATATTTTTGCACGGAGAGGACGGATATCATTTTAATGTGCAATAAATCCAATATGAAACAGGCGTAGAAACAAAAAAAGTTATCTCCATGGAGTTCTATGCTTACCGGTTAATGATCAGAGACAATGGAACATTCAACACTTATGTTTATTCCAACAATATGCATCCAAAAATAGAAGCGGAATGGATGCTTTACATAAGACTGAATCAGAAGAAACTACGCACGGAAGAATACATACGCCTTCGAGACGCGATCATAAATGACGAAAACATTGACGAGATTGGAACAATGGTAATCTTACCCTCATCTTACATAGGAAATCCAAGGCACATGCACGAATACACTCACGATGCCATGACCTACATAAGTAAATATAGACGACCTGACCTCTTCATAACATTCACATGTAACTCATCGTGATATAGCCCGAGTTTTCTGACAAAAAGAAATGAGATTTATTGAAGTCATCACAAAATATCACATCTTTGGAACTGCTGCTGGATGTACACAATAGAATGGCAAAAACGACTACTGGATGCACTCACACAATCTCATATGGCTACAAGACAGACTTAATTTCACGGATATCGACAAAATTATCCAAGCTGAATTTCCCAGCCCACAAGAAGATCCGAAGCTGTACGACATAGTATAAGTAGCTATATGACATAAACATGATTCACGATTCATGCAGGCCATTAAACTGCAATTCGCCATGTGTGAGTGATAGAAAATGTTTGGGTGATTACCCAAACCCATACTTGGACGACACACAAACTGGAGGTGATGCCGCTGAGTCTTTCAAGGTTAATTAAGTTCGATGTAATACTCCTTTATTGACAATTATGTAAGAGTAATTAAAAAGACGATACGCTAATGTGATTCTTAGTTTATAAGCTCGATTGATTGATTCTTAGTTTTATTATTCTCAGTAAGAAATCAGATTAGTACATAAATATTTTAATGTGGTGTTGCAATATACTGATGATAATTAGAAATATATTAACAAATTTAGTACAATAAAGACGATAGAGAAAGCAATAGAGACGAACTTATAAAATAAAGCGAATGAAGCTTCTGGATACTGTCATTGAGACTCTTGTCGGCACACACCTTTGAAGTTATTTTAATTTTAATAGGAGAAAATATTGCGTACCGTTTTCTTTGTAATATGAATGATCCTATTTATACACCGTAACAGAGGATATTTTCATCGTTGCTTCTGCAGTCATTAAATACATTAATGGTTTTTTAGCTTTGTTCGTAAAAAAATTAAGTGATACATGGATAATTATATATGGCACCAAGTGAAAGAGGCTGAAGCCACTTCCGAGTTCTATGAAGTCAAAGCGGGCGTTCCCCAAGGATCAGTCTTGGGACCTTTATTGTATACCTTGTATACGTGTGATCTACCGAGCACAGAGGGCACAATAACTGGGACATTTGCTGATGACACGGCGATTCTGGCAAGCAGTAAGAATGCTAATGAAGCCTCAGAAATGTTGCAAACTGGCCTTAACAAAATAACAAATTGGCTTCACAAATGGCGCATCTAAGTCCGTCCGGCAAGCGCTGCTAAGTCCGTCCATGTCACCTTCACTTCGCAATGCGAAATAAAGAAGACGATCACCAAAGAAAAAAATGGCTTTACAGCAAAAATACGAATACGTAGCAGAGACGAACTGGAAATGATAATCAATGGGTAGTATACCACATAATCCACTACTTTACAAAATGTTCTAAGCAAAATGAAATATGTCGTGAAAAAAGGCAGTGATATAATAGTATTTCAAATACCCAAAGACAGCGAACAACAAAACAGAAACAACGAGATCCACATGTACCAAATAGGAAGATACATCAACAGTAAGGAAGAAGCGTGGCGGATTTTCGGTTTTCTTATAAAAGAACACAAACCAACTGTGCAACATCTAGCAGTACATTTGGAGAACGACTAGAGAGTTTACTTCACAACTCACTTTTCTCTTCAAAATTGCAAGTGAACCACCTAAAAACACAACATTAACAGATTTTTTCCAACGGTGCCAAGGTGTGGATTCATTCACGAAAACATTACTATATGTCGACGTCCCTACCTATTATACTTGGAACACAACAAGAAAATCTTTCAACGACGAAAACAAGGAATTCCAGTAAGGATTATCCAGGCATCATGAAAACTAACGCACTACGTCGAGTATATACCGTACATCCGGACAACGCCGAATGTTTCTATCTCCGGATGTTGCTACACGAAATACGGGGATCGACAAGTTTCACAGATCTCAAGACTATTGACGGTTACCTATGCCAGACGTACAGAAAAGCATGCCAACGCTTAGGACTATTGGAAAACGCCAACCACTGGGAATTAACACCACAAGAAGCCTCACTCACAGCCTCAGCTGAACAAATCACATACTTATTCGCCATAATAATAACCAGGGCCGCGCCGCCCCTGTGTGCGAAGTGTGCTGCGCACACAGGCGCCAAGACAATAGGGGCGCCGCTATCAAAATTATTTTTGTTACACTTACACAACATATTTCTTTGTAGTAGAGTATCGATAAGTAAGTAGGTAAAATAGGCGCAACAAATGCCTCGTAAACAACAAAACATAATATTGCGTTTATTGTACAAGTGTCCCAAGATAAAATTCAGTTTGTGGTTTAATTTTACGCTTTGGGTTTTAGTTTACAATAATTACGAGCTCAGCGTTAAAATCAAAAGAGCCGCTATGAGTTTGTTTGAATGAGTTTATGAACGCAACCCGACCGATGCGATGCCTGCGATGCAAGCGGGGTGGGGTCACGGGGATTCCCCGACAGCCCGACTTTAAGGAACGAGAGAGCCAAAACAATTGATTGAACGGTCATTCAATCGAAAGTGTGGGCAAGGCGCGCATTATTTTTTCATAATAAGGAGAAGTTCTAGCACTAAAAACAATAAAATAGTTTGTGTGTTACTGATTGTTTTAACGTTTTTCCACAATGAGTGATAGTAATCAAGATAAAATAAAGAAATTATCTGGTTACCACAATTTAATAAGGAAAAGAAAACAAGAAGAATAACGTGATAAAAATACAACTAAACTAAGTAAATATTCTACCATCCACTTCCAAAGAATCATTAGCGACAGAAACCAGCCATCTTATCGATGAAGGTGTTGTAGAATTTGATTCAAAAAACGCCTCATGTAGTGGTATGTGCTTTATGTAATTTCCATACAAATAAATATAACTTTAGTCTGTTTGTGATGTCAAGATGAAAAAAAACACTTTTCTTTTTTAATTCCTGTCAGTCTTTTTCTTAATCGTCGAAACGCCTCACCGATTTTGATGTGGCGGATAGATGCCGTGACTGTTTTATTTTATACAACTAACCGCTGCCGGAAATCGTGGGTTCGATTCCCACAAGGTGCTTTAAAAAACTTCGTGTTTGTGTGTATGTAATATGTATTTATTTGCAGAAATAAGTATATTAGTAGTATTTCGAATTCAAATTTAAAAAGCTATAAACCACATTTGCACGTCAGTTGTCTAGTACCCATAATTACAAGCCCTGCTTAGTTTGGAACTAAACGGCGGAGTTTAATTGTCGAGAAATATTCATTTATTTATTTATTTAATTTATATTTATTATACATAATTATTCATAGATAGACAAATCAGTTTATTCAGACAAGTAGATTAGAAATGTACGAGCAATATTATGTTTTTGTTTGTTTGTCTTTAATTTAAGATGATGCCGCCGAAGTTACGTCCGTGCCTCTGCCTGATACTGCTGATACACCATTGTCACCGCCGAGACAATTATCATCACTAATACCAACTTTTTACCAAGATGACCTGGCCAGAAGTTTTAAATGCTACTTTGATCCAGTATCTAACAGAAAATCCGATTAAACAAATTAAACAGTATAATTTTCCGCGTGACTCTTCGGGGCGAAAATTTTCCGAGTATTATTATGAAAGGCATTTAGGAAACGGTGAAAAGTATCATAGAGAGTGGCTGCTGTATTCAGTGTCCAAAATGCCGTTTATTGCTTCTGTTGCAAGCTATTTGAATCAAAACATAAAAATAAATTTTGCGAGGGAGTTAGTGATTAGTGGCAACATCTAGCTTTGTATTGTAGCAGACATGAGAAAAGTTCTGCTCATTTCAATAATTATAAAAAATGGACAGATTTGTGTCACGCTCTTAAAAATAAAAACACTATTGATAGTATACAACAAAAACTTTCAGAGGTTGAAAAGCAGCGCTGGTACGATGTAATCAAAAGACTAATATATGTGGTCCAGTTTCTAAGTACACAAAATATGGCTTTTCATGGCCAAAGCAACAAATTATACAATAGTAACAATGGTAATTTTTTAAAATGTATTGAAATGTTAGGAAAATTCGATCTTTCAATGACTGAACATATACGACGTGTAACGAATGATTCAGATTTCAAAAATATGCCGACTTATCTTGGAGATAAGATCCAAAATGAAATCATTTACATACTCGGTAACCAATTTCAACAATTTATTTTAAATTTATGTAAAATTAATAAATATTTTTCAATAATACTGGATTGTACTCCTGACGTTTCACACGTAGAGCAAATTAGTATTATAATAAGATTTGTCAATTTTAACACAGAAACTAGAAAGTTGGAAATAAGGGAGCATTTCCTAGCCTTCTGTCCAATTATCGATACAACTGGCGCTGGATTAACGTCATTCATAATAGAAAAACTAGACAAAATTAATTTGGACATAAACAACTTGAGGGGACAGGGCTATGATACTGGATCAAATATGCGCGGTAAAAATAATGGTCTTCTAAAAAGATTGCTGGATCTAAATCCCGTGGCGTGGCCCTGATAATAACAACATGTAACCAATAGAATTCAAAACAGCTATGAGTGATGACATATTGAATCAAATCCAACAAGCTCATAAAGAACTGGCCATCGAATGCAACGACGGCATCTTCACCTAGAAGACAAATGTTTAGCATTAAAAAACCAGACCTCAGTTCAACTTGGGATGCCAGCATCATGACAAGATGATTTCAGTGTGTTAAGCTTCGAAATTATAAAGGAGAAAAGCTACAACATCATCGAACTATTTCAATAAATTGCTCACAACAAACCACTTCTCAAAGACAACAAAAAAAATTACAACGTTATCATGGACCTGGTGGAATTATTTACTTGGACGGCATCGAAAAAACGTTTCTAATAAATGGACTGTTGGCAGAAATACGCGGTAAACAACACATCGCACTTGCACAGACATCATCCTGCATTGCCGCCACACTCATAGAAGGAGGACCAACTGCCCACTCCGTCCTACAGCTACAGTTAAATATAACCGAAGAACAGGGTGAACCTCTAAAAAAAGCTAAAATTATCTTCTGAGACGAATGCGAAATGACACTTAAATAATCACTCGAAGACACGGGCAGAACATTACAAGACTTGCGAGGAATCGGTCTGTTCTGAACGACGTTAAGAAATAAGTTTTCTACAAATCTCTTTTTTGGAGATACTAGGATATATTTTCTTATTGTTTTTAAACATAGCGTGTCAATGAGAGACATATATACAAACATTCATTTATCATTTTAATTAAGAAATGCCTTTTTATATATTCGAAGGTTTCTATTTTATTTTATCGTTAATACCCACTAAATCTAAATTACTTAATCAGAACATAGGAACTCTATGAAACAAATATTAAAAAAGCAACTGCTCAGCATGATATTGCGTCGAAGAAACATAATAGATTAATGGATATTTTTTATTTTCATTAAGAAAACTAAATTCTGTGAAGTTATAATGTTTAAGGGTACGAAAATATTTATTATTTGCATTTAAACAAGAAACTAATGATGTGTCTACAAGGTTATAATTTCGAAACTTGAAATAAATAATATAAGATGGAGGAGAAAAATTTTAATGAAAACAGGATTTAATTAAATATAACACCGTTTCCAAGGGGAACCAGACAAGTTATGGTTAATATGATAAATGTTGTCGTGTGATTTAAGTCTTCAGGAGTTCCAAGGCAATGAAGCTACTGAAGACTTTTTAAGTTTAATATATAACTGGTTCGAACACGAAAATTCCAGACATATAGGTGCTTTCGTTTATAAGGTGCCGTTGACAGATAATAATTAATTAACGATATTCTATAGCTTTTTTATTCGTAGAGATATCTAATAATTAATTCGTAATTGGGATTTTCGTTGACTTGGATTGGAGGATGAAGTTTTTAAAATATATTTTCAATTTCTGTTGTCCATATCTATACATTATGTATAGTTTCATTCCAGAAATAATGATTGTTAATGTAGTCTTCATAGAAATCTCTTATTCGCCATTGAATATGTACTTTAACCAAGTCGTTAGATCTTCTGCTCTATGATCTGCTGATCTAGCACATTTTTCTTATAGTTAGTAATGTCTAAATTATAATATTACCTCTACACCTAGTCGAGCAGGGGTTCAGAAAGGTTGCAGTGTCCTTAGCGAGTGAATGTGCAAATCTCCATTTTAGCAAGAATCTAACTTAAAAAACAATTTCAGTGCCTGTAACAAAAGCCACTCATTCATGTGACTTACCTGGAAAATCAAACATTAACACAAATATCATTCTTATTGCTCTTATTCGTGTTATTTTTTAAGCCCCGTAATGATAAATCATTTTCCCCAAATGAACATTCAATTTATTCTTTATAAAGAAATAATTGATCTTGCAAAGTTAATTTGAATGTATTATAAAATCTTATTAATTTATTGCGCTAAATTTTTATTTAAATTCCCAGAAATGAATAATTTTCATATTGATTGTGTACATGTTTTCTTTGAAAAATTTAATATTTTAAATTAAGGAAGTCTTGCATTTATTTTAGACTAAATATTTCGTTGGATTGGATTTAAATAAATACAATAATTATTCTGGCTACACAAAGTTTCTATCATTCTTCCTTTATGACACTAAAATACAGAGATTCTCGAGGTCAGTTAATGACGGCAGTCTACAAAATACAACTCTTTTATTTAAGTTTATTAACTGGCGTTTCATCTTTCGTCAGACAATATCAATGTACAGTTATGTAATAAATTCGGTTTGGAAACCGTGTAACTTATGTCTATATTCTCTATTAAGTTTTCTAACAGCATCGATAAAATATGGTCGTGTTTTTTTGTAGTATGCCCTCTTACTGAGTTCCATAACTCAAAGACATCCTATTAAACATACATCCTATTAGAGGAGCACTTCAGTAAATTACCTGAACAGAAAAAACATACTACATAAGTAATATTGTAAAAGTCTTGAAGACGTGCCACGAAAAAGTATACTATGAGTTAACATAAAGAGCCATAATACCCACAGGCTATGTCAGGTTATGTTGGCTCATGTATTTTACATAGACTACACTTATATAAATATGTAAAAACCTATATTAACGAGTCTTTGTAGTTACTAAAAATTGTAGGACCAAGAGAAATAAAAATTATGCGTTTTTACGTTAAATTATAATCAACCTTACTAGCATATATTTTAATGCTAGTAAGATTGATTATAATTAAATACGACAAAACATATAAAATTAAAATACATTAAATATTGCAATACTTACCTTGACCTTACATTTCCAGAAATAAAAATAACTAAACAAATACTGGGAAATGTTATTGCTAAGATGAGTTATTAGTAAGCAAAGGGTTGAAGTAAACAAAATGCAATGCGCGCACGTCAAAGGTCAAAATGCAATGCGCGCACGTCAAATGTCAAAATGCAAGTGAAAAGCAATTATTAGTAGCGGCATTTACATGTTTTTAGGTAATGTGTTTATCCTAATAGTAAGTAAAGTAGTCGAGGTACCAATTTTTCGATTTATGACCTATGAATGGAACCACCATGCGGTGACAAGAATGCGATATTAAGCATTTTAAAAATTGTTTAATGGAAGAAATATAGTAAAGCGATCTTTTGATATATAGTCTCTAGAAGGTTAAAACTAGCGATGATTTGAAACAAAACATATTTCATATATGTGTAACAATTAAAAATAGGACAAGTTTTTTATTGCCTTTTGAATCCAACCCAATGGTTAATATCTATACCCCAAAATTACAACTATCTAACCTCATGCAGGAGAGACTAATAGAATTTTAGATCAAACCTTAACGTGTCTGCATGCTTTTGGATATATCGATATTTTGTTTTCAATTTTAAATTGCCCTTGCTCTGAATTTGACGAATGTTATTTTTTGCAAGTATATCGCTTCATGTGGATAAGATAAATAACATTTTGGAAACAAACCATATTTTAGGACAAACCCTGAGAACATCGCTCAGAATGTGATAATAATGACTTCTTACAACAATATTTGTTTTATTAACGAAAGTTTGTGATTATCTAGCTTCATGTATGCAAGACTGATGAAATTGTAGAAAAAAATGTGAGGTGTTCACAGAATTTCGGAGAAATTGTGTGTATATAATATATGAATATATATATATATATATATATATATATATATATGTATATATATTCATATATTTTTTTATTTCTCCATGCACCTATATTGACTTGTGATGCGATTCCTAGTGTTTATAGCCTTCATTATTAACAAATATGGAATGAAATGTAGTTTTTATTTTTCTTTTGTTAATTGAATAATATAATTTATTAAAGATTAATAATTAAGAGCACAGAAAAGAGCCACGCCTCGCTTGATCCAATGTGCCTGAGGTTTCGTAGTTGTGAGTTCAATGGTCATTACATAATTTGTGGAGTGACCAGTGGTGGAGAGGGTGCCAGCACGCAGCAGTGTCTTGTATACAGGACACTCATAAGTGCCCGGTGGTACCTTGTGGTTCTGTTCCGGCTTCATTGCTATAATGGCCATTTCTGTTAAATCAATTATGTTTAATTATTTTGACATTAATGGTGAATAATGAAAGTTAAGCATTATTTTTACTTTTAAGTGCTTCAGGTTTGTGGTTTAAGCAATCAAATATTAATCAAGAGATGATTCTGATCTCCCTCAGGTTAGAAAAATATTTTATGACAGAGTAAATGTGTATTTTCCTTATTTGAAAAATGTAATTCAGTCCACAAAAACTATAATTTTTAATGCCATTTACAATTGATCCTGAATTTCTTATCCTTATATTCGCAATGTCCTCAAGGCTGTCATTCAAATTGATACCACAGAGAAAAGGGAAAATGGTGCACATAGTCTGAAAGCTATAACCATTAACCCATGAACTTGGAATTAGAATAGGTGCTTGTTATGATTCATTTGGCCATAGCCAGCATTACTCAATATTAGGGCTGATGTAGTCTCATGTGACATTGCTATGTAAATGAGAATTTTATAAGTTAAAATATGTTGCATTTTATTATCAAGGATATCTAAGGTGAAATCACAATCTATTATGGGAAGATCGGGTGTCAGCACTCTCTCTGAAGTTAAGTATTTTATGTAAAGCCCAGAGTGGTTCATCACCACAGATACACAAGCATAGTGAACGATGAATTTGAAAAGAAATAAGTCACAAATGCATTTTAAAACGTAACTGATTGTACTCACAAAACAACAATAAAAATAAAAGGCAAGTTACTTAGTATTCTTTTTCAAGGAGCACTGTGCTTTACATTAATTATAAATTTTTAACTTACAACTTGACAACATGATCTAGCAATATGTAATAAGGTTTGTAATACCAGAAACTAATAATATTGGTATGAATTTCAATAGGGTAGGGTAATAAAAAAATAAATCCCATATATTAATTTTCACTTATATATTTAAATAATTTTATTTTTTTTATTCATATTTATTATTATATAAATAAATTATTTGTAATTATATTATTTTGTATGGACCAACCAAAACTCGAATTTAACTTTTATATAATAAAACAATAAATGTCAATGTGCGAGAAAGTTATTTGGGAGCAGTGCAAATGACATTTGTGTGTGCCGCATGATAAACGGATCTGGATATCCATAGATTATGAGATATGTGATAGTGATAACTATTGACTAATTTGTTTTTCAGAGTTAAATTTCAAAAATCATCATCTTAGTGAATTGTTCACAAAACAAAGCACATGCCGGCCTTGCATTTGATAATACTATTTACTAGCTATGTGTACAGTTTCGTAACTGTTATCATTTTTGTGAAATTTCCAAAGATGACATATTGAAGTGCTACAAAGTATAGTGATATACTGGAAAACCATAGATGGATACTGAGTCGTGTTGAAGATCTTAATATGGGTATAAATAGTTTTCAATCTCAATCTAAAAAATGTTATAGTTAACTTATATCTATACTATATTGTTAGAAATGAGCCACTTAAACTGCGGTAATGTAGAGAACATTAGAGATGCATTGATGGTGCTTATACTCTTTATTATTGACCACATATATTGCCGTTGTTACGATATTTCATTGTAGGCATAATTCTTATACCTATGTAAAGTTCTTTAGGTCGGCTCTCTTCTATTATATGTTCATTAAGATTCCAGCGAGCACCTTCCAAATACAGTCCTCTGACACAGCAGCCATCTTCTAAACGCTTTGGAGGAGGATCTCTGAGAAACTGCATAAAATTTAGATTAGATTTTTTAAATTGCTTGATAAGTGCGTAATGTAAAATATTTTAGTGTAAAATATAACAAAAATAATATTTTTTTTAAGCCAAATATTTCATTTACATTGAAAACAAGTCATAAATGAAAATTTATTTTATAATATTAGTTTCATTGTCTTTTAAAACTATATTTTAAATACGTGAAGTAAGCAATGTCAGTAGAGTTATGGTGTCAAATTGGCATTTTTTCTTAGTATACAATCAATTTACAATTTTATTATAATCTAAATGTAGCATATGAAGCTAAAACCAATTCACTAATACCAATTCTCAGTTTAGTTTTATACAGAATATGAATTGGTAATAAAAAATGAAATAAATTAAAGCTGAGATTAAAGAAGTGCTAGAGATTATAAGGTATAATAATGATGATTTTTTTATTTCATTCATAGAGCCATTTGTATTGCTTGTACTGATTCATCTATGAATCACAATCAATTTCAAAGTTTTATGAGTACAACAAATCTCCTTCAGTAGGTATTTTATGAAAGGCATCGTGATCAAGATCTTTTGTGCTTGTGGCGTCTCAAAGTTGTTTGCGGTTAGTTTAGTAAATTGAGGTAATATAAGTGCTAACGATAAAATTTGTTGATGAACACTTAAATAATTTGTAATTATTTTAAGGATTCAATAAAGAAGTGTTCCTATATAAAAGGAAATAGATTAAAATGGGTGGTAAATTAAGTTTGTCTTGGTCAAAGTATGAATGCGTATAAATATAAACTAGACTTAACTTATCGGGTGCTTAACTTTAACTGCTTATCGAGTGCAGTAACTTTAACATCTTATTGGGTGTTTAACGTAACATTAACTCCTTATCGGGTACAGTGAGTCATGCCTCACTTTAAAATGTGTTAGATGGGGATGTTTAGGAGTGGAGTCCACCGATGATTGATTAATCTTCAGTAGCATTATATCAGAGGAGGAGAGGAGCAAGAGGTATATATGTCTGTTAGGTATTGTATTACCATTACATTTTTGTTACGGGAGGGCATAAAATCTCTAAAATTTTCTACTGACCAACTGCATTGCTGAAAAACTCCTTTCAAGAATCCAAATCTATAACTAGAATATATAAATTTAATGTGGTTAGAATCAGTGGGAAATGAGAGTAACTGACATCGATTCCAGAATATCACTGAGGAGGACACTCGCACAATTTGTGAGCTGATTGAAGGTGACTGACATCTTACAATATAGGAAATTGTTATATCGGTATATTATATAGGAGTGCTGAAGAATCATTTTGGATGTTTTGGGTTATAGAAAGTTGTTGGCAATATGGTTTCCTATCTTCTTACAGAAGATCAGAAAGCAAATCATTTTATTTTATGAAAGACTTTTGGTGCAATATCGAGCAGCATAAAATCGTACAGGTGGTGTAAAATCTGCTGAAATTTCGCATCGAATTAATGCACAATTTTATAAAAAACCTTTTCAAGGACTCAAGACTAAGACTGGCAGAAAAAATGTTGTGGGGGTGGAGAATTAGCAGAAAATAAGTTGTTCCGCCCACCCCAAACCAGTACAACTGAGGCGCAAGTTCATGTGATCTGGTGTGTGATATCCTTACGGGAGTGTGATATCCTGACTTTTATACCAAGCATTTTGCGTTACTAAGGATTCCAAAAAGCTGTTAGCAGGATAGTAAATATCTTGCAATTGAAAAATAAATTATTTCTCCATTATAAATCACCTGTATAACTGACCATATAAAAATGGAGGTTATTTATAAACTCTTCAAAAAGAAGTTTGAAGAAAATTCTTTGTATTTTGGTAAAAAATAGGCATCAAAACTTGTTGCACATTCCGTATACCTTAAAGAAATGTATGAGAGAAATTTGTTTTAAAAACAATGAGAAATGCAATACACAACTTTTAATATAAATCAATTCAAAATCGTGTAATACAGCTCTCTCTGCTGCATCATTTGTTTGCGAGAATAATAGTTTATTAATAGTGTAATGTAATGTTTATGTGTAGTGTAACATTATGCAATAATTTGAACTTATATTTTTGAATAGTATGTTTATATGTCAGTTTTATATAATGCCATGTTGTTGCTTTTTATGCGAGTTTTTGACCTTTGGTGAGTTTTCATAAGAGGCACGTTTATTTTGAAATTGATTTCTTTTTAAACAGAGTTCTAAATTTCACAAAATCAATATATAGGTAGATAAGTTATGGATAAATACAGATATTTTACTAAAATTTATTGTAACAGCATTAGAAAAACTTAGTGGCAGAAAAGCATATGAACGAAATTTTCATGAATTAATTTTGAAGTGCATTAATTGCTCTAGAGTTTTATTATACCATACAGTCACTATTATTATAGATCACAGCCTGACAGTAATGAACCATACACCATATGAGACTTTAGGTCTGAAATGGCTGCTGTAGAATAAATGCTTGTTTCTCTCATGTTGTTTACGTTCTACAAGATATTCTTTACTTATCAGATCACTGCAAGACTAATTTAAGTTTATGACATTGTTTTCTGCCTATCACATCTTACTTCAAGAGAATATTGATGCCAATTCCTATCTGGGATCATTGTTCTCCTGAAGTAACCAACTGTGGTTAGCCGATTGATAGCATTATTAAGTAGATTTTTGAAATACTTTTTGTTAAGTTTTTACACTTTTTTCTGCACGAAGATTGTTAGTGCATTAGTGGAAAAGATATCTGTGTATTGGTCATCCACGTCCACCATTTTTCATGTATCACACGATTGTTATAAGCCTATTTTCTGACATTACGCGATGTATAAATTAAACTGTCTCATTGTGACACGTACAATATAAATTTTGTTGGCTTTTTATTAACTACCACTGCATTCCACTACACAACCTTCCACTTATTCCATCCTCTTCTCTGAAGTTATGGTCCACACGCTCTTGTCCAACGGTCTGATGTAAATCTAATAACTTTTCATGAAAAAGGAATAAATTAAAAACCAAACATATGAATTATATTTTTAGGTTTGATCATATAAATTTGATGTACTTTACCTCAAAGCTGTAGGCAATTGAATCTATTGCAATGACATGTTTTCGTGCGTAATTCTGTAAAGCACCCGTTAAAAATGCTTGCGGGAAATAGAATCCAGATATCCAGAACACAATAGGTATACCTTCATCTGCCCATTTTTGCATAAACTCGACACGAAGTACCAGATCTTCTACCCAAGCACCTGTTGCCAATAACAATATCAATACTGGATCCTCAGATGAATTGTATGCGATATGGAATGTGAAGGATAGTTAAAGAAATAATCAACTGAAAAAATTTTCCCTTGTAGCGGTAAGTTCTACTTGTGTTTATTTAGTTTATTTTCTTAATTCAATGTACGAAATAATATAAAATTATATGAAATTATAATAAAATAATAAATAAGAGAAAAAAAATAAAAGAAAAGTAGTCTTCTGTGCACTGATTGCAATTGAAAAGGTGAACTGCTTTAAAGACGCAAATGAAGTTTGTGCAGGTGTCACTATAGGATATTGTAGAAAAAAGTTTGAACCAGTTGTAACTGATGTTTGTAATTGCTCCACTTTCAAACAAATTAGAGCATAACACTTATATATTTATAGTTAATAAAAACCCATAATAGATAAAATTAAAGTATACAGAAATCGCAAGATTGCGGCACAATTATTAAATGAAAACCAACAGGTACGCTTTTGTAATGCCATGCTGTAATAAATAAACACTTAAAGTAATGAAATTTCTTGTGTGAAGTCCTGACAGTGTACAGATTTTAATCAACTAAAATTGTTTGTAATGCTTAAATATAATGTAATTGTATTGTATAAAAGCATTTAGATAATTTTTCAATATATATATCACTTTACTATTTTTTGTCATGTCAAGTCTGTGTTTCAATGTAAAAATAATACCTCTTTCAGGGTATAAAACTTGTTTTCGGAAAATGTTATCTAATAATTTATTTATTTATGTTATTTTATGGACTTTAATGTACAAATTAAAATAAGGCTAAAAATATAATTGCTACAAAAGTAATATCTTAGTATAAACCAGCACAACAGTACAACCCGGCTCGACGAGCAGTTGGGAATCGAAAATGGGATCATTTGGTGCATTATAGGTATTAACATTGATACCGTAGTGTGTTGGGTTGCTTTGTGTGATCAACCCAACACACTATAGTATCAATGTTAGTCATTAATTAGCATTTGTTTTGTAATGTTTATAATCTATAACGGCTTTATTTTGGTATTTCCTTTTAGGAATGAAATTCTGACACATCAATAACATAGATGACTAAAAGTGGTTTCTCCATAGCATTCGTCTTTTGAATGTTTCGCAGGTAATAGAAATAGTATTTTATCCATTTCATAAAAACAAAACCATTGCATTGACATTAAAGTAAAAGTTTTTATTTCTATAAGTTATGATGCTGTGAAATTTGTTTTAGCGACATCTATGTCGATGATGATGCTATGATTCCAGATGATGATATTGATATCTGAGGTTCTGTGATGGTCGAGTGTAGTTTCAGATTTAAATTGGAAATAATACTTTTATAATAATAAGATTGTATGTTATGTATTCAAAGTTACGTATTAAGGGCCTGTTTTTTAATTTCTTAAAAAATTTGGGTTATAATAAAACTGGTTATAATAGTGCTGGTTTTTCACATTGCTTGTCTTCAACAAGAAGGTTAAATTTATGAAAACAAATACAAATAGATTAGCTATTCGTATTTGCGAGGTTCAGGAATGTAATTTCTAAATTTGAAATTTTACTTGAGCATACTTATTCCAGCATGTCAAATATTTTTTAACCTCTAGAGACGAATGTCACAATATTAATAGAATCAATCTTTTAATAAACTTGTCTACATAAGAATGTCAAATATAATTATTTTTACATAAATATAACAATTAAATGAATTTTAATTAAAAGTAGCCTACCGATTGATAACTAAACTTGCTACTGATAATTCTGAAAAGTAGCTGTGAAGATGGTAAATATACCTATTTAGATATTTCTCTTCGTCGTGTGAAGTGTATGCTTAATGTCATTCAAGTATGAACAACAGTTTGCTACCGAATCCATTGTTTCTAACTTTAACTGGTATAATTTAGAATGAGCTTATTACAGTACATACCTCAAAAGGAAAAACATAATTCTTATAAGATGTCTGTTTGTCAGTCACAAGCGTTTTTCTCAGTAATCACTTGATGTAGAGAGTTGGAATTTGGCACAGTATAATAAAACACACTGACCTGCATGTACTTCAATAGATAATACTCAAAAATATCCATAGAAAATTTTAGGAGGAAAAAATTAGGTATTTGAAAAACAAGACTTTAGAATTCCATATATAGCATGAGGTATCATTTGAAAGGGCTAGTTATAAGATATTAAACATATCCCCATAATTTTAAGTATTGGGATATATATTGGAAAATATGTAAATATTTTCCCAACTTTCATTTCCAAGGCTACTGAACCTAAAATTATGAAAAAGAAGAGTTTTAAAAGTCTATGAAAATGTTGTAGGAATATTATAGTGGTGATTCTAGATGGCATAATTTTTAAATATGCATCATGTTTTTATACCTGTGAAAGGTACAGTAATCAATATATTTTTACATTTTGAATAAGCAGTATTATATATAGAACTACTGTGTTGTGTCTTAATTTACTTATAAGTATCTAAATGTGTACAGAACCCTTGTAGTGCGAGTTCTTCTTAAACTTTATTTTTGATTTGATTGCAGGAGTCAAGTCAAAATTATACTGAATATGCCTGCTAATTTAGTCTACTACAAGAAAAAATGATATATTCTTTAAACAAGCCAGCCAAGAAATAAAACCATCAAAATTGTTATAGCATCACTTCCTTTTCTACTCGGTGTAACTAAGGGTGCATCTTTTTTGCACATGTAACCACTCACTAATCTGTTTGTTTAATTTGACATTGCTCAAACATATCTGGCACTTATAATTTCACTACCATTATTAGAATATCTTGTATTTACTTTACCTAGAGGTTTAAGCGATGGGTAAGCGGAAGCACTCCATATCACGGGGACCATATTCACTGCTAGACTATTAGACATGTTCTCTAATATATCAGACATTACAACAAGTCCTTTCAAAGCCTTTAAAAGGTCACTGTAAGAATAAAATTAATGTAAGGAATATTATTATTTACTTATATGTTCTCTATATATTATTTCATTATAACCAAAATTATGAGGATACTTCAATGGCAGTAATTTATAAAGGCAGTCGATTAATTTCAGATGGTAATTAAACATAATTTGTAAAACAAATATAATAACATAATGCAGCCATAACAATAATTTTTACTATAAACAAAAAATAGATTAAAAATGTAATACATCTACACCACCCTGTTGCGCTCCTCTTTATCTCTGCTTGTTGTATGTCCAGAGGGTTCAGCTTCATAAAAAAACAATTCAAAGCTGTTTCAGTTGTACATTCGATTTAAATGCTGCGACTGGCAATTTCCCTTGACTGTACACTAGATGCTTGACACTAGATGGGTTTTACACTAGATGCTATGGCAGCGGTGTATGTTCTATTACCTAGTTTTACATATGTATTGTAAGGGTGGATAATTAAAATATTTGATTAGTGGATGGCTTCCTCCACATTTAATAAAGGCACGTGCTGATTGCTTTGTCGCACCTTAGTAAAGAACCTTAGTTTGTGTTCTGGTAAATCTATAGATATGAGGTAATTGATAAATCTGAGGCGATACTTTTACTAAAGGTTTTGAAATTATATTGCACGGATGTATTTTTCATATGTTATATATTTTATAAACCTTTTGTTATTTGTCAATTATGTATCTATTATGATAAACAAAGTTCAGCAGGGAGACAGGACCTACTTCATTTTATAAAACTTTTGGCCTTGTATATACAATGATTGACATTGTATATTTCACTTAGTGTATATACAATGTCATTGTGTTAAAATGTTTTAGTTAGACATACTCACCTTAGTGATTGTTGTATTATTGACAATAACTTGTTGTATCTTATAACTTCTTGAATCAGTACTGTATTCAGTGATTCCTTGTAGGAAACCGGATACCTAAGAAAAAAAGTAGAAGAAGTTGAAAAGATTTTATGTACAAGAAAGAATGAAGTTTTCATTTCCATATAGTGCAAAATGCAGCAACATATGTTTGTGACTTTTATTGGATCTTGTATGAACTGTTATAAGCGATATATTTATTCATGGTGTTCACAGATCATTCTGATATATAGATGTGTTTTTATCATCATCAGTCATCATTAACAGCCAGTCTCCATTCACTGCTGGATAAAGACCTTAACACGCATTTTAAATGTGTATCAAAAGCTCTCCCAACATGTGTATCAAAGGAGGTGACTATAACCACCGAGCCAGATGACCATAATCACCAAGCTGGGCAGATGGTTTAGCTATCACAGTACGCAGCTATTATCTGTCACTGGTTCATGATTACATTTACAAAGATCACTCCAGTGCAGCTCAATGAGTAGCCGGAATATAAACCTGGGATTTTATGGTGTGCTGCTCTGTCAAAGTCTGTGATAAACCCAACATGGCACCAATATTTTTACACGTTTTTGTAGGTATTGCACGCAGGATGGCTGTAACATACATAACACAACAAATAATTGTTATAAACATATCTGTGAATTAAAATGTTCAATTAATTAAAGAAAAATATCAAAGGCACTACATAAAACTAGTTGCGCTTATACAAAGAACTACATGGAACTAATTTAAAAAAAGTGAAAGATCCTTTATAAGCTACATGGGACAGGCAATATAGTTATGAAATAATAGCTTAAGCTAGTTTATAATATCTTTTGATTTATCATAGAAAATTAGATTGTCTTCAAATTTTATTTGACTCTAAATGTATTACGCACATATAAAAAACCATATTACTCACAGTTAGTAACATGAGTGCAGGAAAAAGTTAGTTTTTATGTAAAAATTACTGTACAAGAATAATTATGTACAATAAAAAATAAGTACTTCTCCTTTTACAGTTAAATTACTGATATTTGCCAGCCTGTGTATATGATGCTTGAATATGCAATGCCACACAACTGTTATTTGCAGTGACGGCCTCTTTTGAAGTTGTCAACAACTTTAATGTAGAAAATATTAATTTGATATATCTATTTGAAATTTTTTATATTTGAGATTAGAGCTGCACTGCAATTATTTGAAAAAATTTGTCAATTGTATCGGCAATCTTTTGCTTTTGGGAGTGGAAATCCACTGTCATATTTTGCATAAAAAAATTTGTCCAACAGTTTGCATGTTGTGACACTGTTTAATTTGGAAATAGAATGGGTATTACATTTTCATCTATTTTACAACCAAAGTAGTACTTTTAAAAATGAATTCAGTGAATCAAGTTGTAGTTCACAGAATGCATTTGTAAAACTACAACTTTAATAGGAAAATAGATGAAAATTGTATATAAAAATTGTAACTACATGATTTTTTTTAATTATAGTTTTTATTTTTATTGTTAGTTGGTTAATTATAAAACATTTTTAATACTATTACACTAGCCAAATCCGAGTTTCAGCGTCTCAATTGCATAAAAACACCTTTTACTCACATAGCAGCAATTTTCTTTTGATTCAAAAGCTGAGGACATTTTTTGAGAATTTCTTTAGCAGTTTGTTCGGTAATCTCATCTGCCGATAACCCGCCACTACCAGAGGTGAGCTTTGGTTGTAGAGAACGGAGAGTTTCTAAAAATGGACTTATGTTTAGTATTGTTACAAAATGATCAGTAACTCTAAGGAAGTTTAGAACAAAAAAGTAGTAGTAAAAGGGTAAATAAGTTAAAACAACACTTCCCAAAATTAAAATGTTTCTGTCGCAGAGGTATTTTGTGACATAAAGAAATATTTTTATACTTCCTTTATGAATTTACAGGTAGCGTTCAATAAACTATAGATTTGTGGTTTTTCAAAACCCAATAAATTAAAGAGATTTAAATACAACCGATTATATACGTATAATGCGATATAATACCTTTAACCCCTTACATATGATACCACATAATGTAATTGAATATTGCAATTACCCAGACACGCATTGGATTCAGCTTGGGCATAACTAATGTTGGCATTCCCATGTAAGCCAAAAAGTGATGGATCATCATTGATAGGTAATGTTTTAACATAAGCCATATAATCATCCAGCTTTGTCTCTGACGGCAACTGAAATTATATTAATGACAATGTTAATGATTGATGCAAGATACTGCTATTGCAGGAACATGTGTTCTATGTCTATATTTAAGGTGAGAGCATGATCTGGGAATTTCACGTTGCTTTCTGTGTTAATATTATACTAAATATACAAATGTATAAAAGCACATGACTTTTCCCATTTTGAGAAAATGCATTCCAAAGTTATCTTAGCAGTTTATATATTAAAATTTACTGGTATGATCAAGCAAACATGTGGCTGAGAGCAAAGCAACTTAGATTTGCATGCTACTTGTCTTGGGTTCAAACCTACAATTCGTCAGTATATTTAATTTTAACTGTTCAATCATATAATTGCTTTAATATTGTACCATTAGTAAATAATCATCACTTACAAGTTAAAATTCCCAAGACTAAATTAATATTCCCAGACCGTGTCATCCTACCTTTAATGCGTATTTGAGACTTAAATAAACGAGTAAAGTGTTTTCTAACTGTTGACACAATTTGGTGTTATTTTGTATGAATTATCAGTGTTACTATGAGGACATAGCTGATGGACTGCACAATGGTGCAACAAATGTTACTTTCGAAAACACTGTACATGGTTAGAAGAACAAAGAGGTTGTTTTTATATGTTCTTAATAGGTATGTTTCTAATAGTAAAATAACAGACTTTATATGTTCTTAATAAATATGTTTGAATAGGAAAATTGCAGATTTTATATGTTTTTAATAAGTATATTTGAATAGCAAAATAACTGACTTTATATGTTCTTAATAAGTATGTTTGAATAGCAAAATAACTGACTTTATATGTTTTTAATAGGTATGTTTTGAATAGCAAAAAAGACAGAATTCACAAATACGCATATAAACAATTTGCCTCAATATTTGCAAGAACGAATATGATACTACCTAATCTACTACACAAGCACTTGTATTTTGTTCGGCATGCCGATTTTGATAAATTTCTCAGGGAAAGGTTTGGAGATACAGGATAGTGTCAATAAAAGGCTAGCAGTTCTGTTTGAGTTACCGGCAAATTAGAGATGTTTTTTATTAAATATCAAATAGGCTGATTTCTAAGGAATGACTTATTTTATTTTATTGTAATAGTAGCGTACTTCTCGAATTATTGGTGTTTAATTATTTATTCTAAATATTCTGAAAGTGATATTATTTTATAATAATTAATACAACGGAACCTTGCTAACCTGTCACCTTCCGTTCCTGACATGGGGCATCTAGTCAAAATGCAAAAAAAAGTCAGATTGTCAGAAGGATATAAAATATTTATTATTTTATGAAATAAAAGAGTCTAAAATAAAACAAAACTTATATGGTATTAAGCTATATTATTGATAATGTAAAGTAAATGTACAAATTTCATGGAAAAAATGAGTAATATTGTTTTGTTTGATAGACCACAGTCTAGACTAATTCTTGATTGACAAGGTATTCTTAGTCTGCTCAAGAGTACCATTTAAAGCTTTTTTGGCTTCTGTGTGCAAACATGGGTAGCTTGGTCATCATGTGAGGTTCTTCAATTAAGTTTTCTTCATCAACGTGTGAAAAAGTGACAATAATCTGACCATAAGGCAGTTTTTCATTTGTTTCACAATATTAATTACCTTTAGTAAGCCACTCATTAAGGTCATTTGCTTGGATATAATATTGCAAAGTTTGTAAGTCATCTACAATTTCCGGCTCGTTTGTGTCTTTCTCATTCTTAATCATCGCTTCCAGCCAAAGTTTATGCCAAGATTTGTACACATGTCAAGTTTCATTTTATTCCATGACTTTGTTATTGTGTGAATTGTGTCTTTGATACTAAGGCATTTCATAGCTTTAAAAAGGTTACAGCTTTCTTCTACTTTTACCAAAATCGAGCTAATGAACTTTTGACAATAACACCTTTTCCACCAGTCGATCACTCCTTGATCCATTGCTTGGGTAAAAAAAGTTATATTGGATGGAAGAAAAGCAGTTTTTATTTCTCATTATATTAATTTTTTTTCAGAATGGTGTGATGGTGTGTTACCTAACAACAATAGAGCATGAACAGTAAGTTTCTTGACTCAGTTTTCTACAACGGTAGCCACAATTTCCCGAACAAAAAGTCACAATTTCAAAATTACGTCAAAACTGACATGGTAATAAACTTTATTTTATTCTTTGTAAAACTGGTAAGGTAAACGATGGTGATTTAATATTCTTGAACACTTTTGGCTTTTTAGTCTTGTCAATGACAAAAGCCAGTTTGTGTGTATTGTTAGCATTGATTCATGTAGCAACCCGAGTCTGTTTTTCGCAATTTTTGATTATATCATGTTCTCATTTGAGACAGTGTTTTTTTGCATAGGGTTTAGGCTAGTTTATAGATTAGGTCCTAATTTATTTTCTTTAATAATTTTTTTAACTTCAAAGACTTTTTTTGTTGCCCCATCATCAGCTGATAGTTTTCCACCTGTAATTACTACATATGTCTAACGTGATGATGGGTTTTTTACCATCTAATCCAACCTTCACTAATCTTGAACTTTAAATTTTATAGGCGGAATTAGTTCTATGACAATAGGCTTAATTAGTGGGGTTCACTTTTTCCTTCCTTAGCAAAATCATATTCATAACACGTTGTCTAATATGTCCAGTTTTGAGTTTTTTTAGTGTTTTGGGACTTTGAGACTTTTTAATGTTTTCTCACTTTCTGTCGTCACCTTAAGAGGCTCAATATCGTTTTTTTTCTCCCTACTTCCTTAATAATGGTAACTCCCAAAAGGAGGTCTTTAGCAATTTTTTGGAATGATTCCTCCTTGTCCAGTCTCTGTAGCAGCTTTAATTTTTGATTTAAAAGAAGAGTAACATGTTTACGTTTTGCAACTGACATAATAAAAAAATTATAACAGTATTCACACATAGCATATACATTTACAATATAAAAAAGATACATGTAAATATTAAAACTGTTACCTGTTACAATACCTATTCACATAAGACAAGTAATTAACGCGTATTAGTCACTAGATGCCAGCACACTGAGGTAGCAAAACAACTGACAAGTAAAGAATGGTGCGGCACTGGGCCATTGAGTCATCAATAAATTGGTTCGTGAACAAATGAATATGGATATTGAGAACATCCTTAGTACACACAAAAATCCGAACAGAAAATATTTAATTTAATTGTGCCTTAAACCACAGATAGTTTTTAGTCTACATAAAAATAAGATTAATAGTATTCTTTGTTAAGTTTTACTGTTATTAGTTAACAGATATACAATCTTTAGCATTACAATATTAGTGGTACATACAACATCACATCGGGGACCTCACTAAATATAAAAGATTATTTCTGTTATGAAATGAGTCTATAAGATGGTTTTGTCAAGTATTATATCACGGTAGTCGAAAATAGTGTTTTCACTTCACCCTAGTGAAAATAACACTAAACGATCTATTTCATTAAGTATAAATTAGTTTTTATAAACGTAACCATTTACAATAATTATTTTACGCTTCAGAAATATTTAGTAAGCTTTCAATATATTTTGTGATTATAGGTTTCATATGATTATAGGTTTAGGCAATAATATGATTATAGGTTTTTTTTTATTTTGTAGGATTAAATGATGTCATTTAATGTTACAAAAAACACTTCGTATCTTACATTAAATATATCCCTGAGATCCTCAATTGGGTTGAGACTTATCGGGGTATGTTGAACTACCAGAAGTGTTGCGTAGGTTAGCCTAATATATTAATTTGATGTTCTTTACCCAATCATATTTTGGCCGTAGATGTATGATAGTGAACATTATAGAATTATAAATAAATTACTGGCTTCTAAGAGGAAATACACCTGTCAATATATAAATATATTTTACTGAGAAAATAAATCATCCATAACTAACATCCCTTTTCTTAAGTTTTAAAACATAATCAACGAGACAAAATGACGTTACAACTACATTAACAATAAAACAAAATAATATAATCAACAATACAAATATTATGAAAGTACCTAACAGAGCTTGTTTAATCAGGTTACTAAATTTTTGAACGATACTAATTTAAGAATGTATTTGTATTAAGGTATACTACCTTATCAAAGTGAATGAATAGAAGCTTAGGATTGCCAAAGTAACATGCAAAGTAGCATTGGGTCATAAACTAAATACATGAAATATAATAAACTAATTAATCTAGAAATATTCTCTATGGTATTTTCATCATACTTTGTCTCAAAAGAAGACAAGTTATTATTACATAGGCACATATGATGGAGGAGGCAATATTGAAAGAAAGATAATATGAGAAATATTGTCATTCCTTATGTTTCACATTTCAAAATACCATTATCAGTTAACAGAAAAATTTACCTGTCTGTAAGCTCCTGTGTCATCAAATACATATCTCGGTGATAGAACGACAAGATTGTAATAGTCCTGCAGCAGTGTCATTACACATCTTCGATCCCAATCATCAGTGACACGTCCCCCATAATTAATATGACCAGCCACATAAATCAACATCTAATAAAAAGAAAGTGATTTAAGAAAGAATCAAATTTAAGGTGAAATTGAAGGTATGGCATTTTATGATGGCAAGAGGAAATTGTGGTGGTTTATTAATTACGTATGTACCACTTATTTTCTGCAAACTATTGAATAATAATTAATATATTAAAGAGTTTGATTTTATTAAAAAGATTAAAATACCAAATAGAAAATTGATAGGGCATTATTTACTTGGATAACGACTTATAATACATTTTCTCTTTAATACTTTAATGTCTTTAATGAAATCAAACCCTTTAAAACATTTATGTTACTCAATAGTTTGTTTACAGATATTTCACGCCTATAAAAAAGTGAATCTATAGAACATTAAAATAATGGCTGAGTGCATGTTGAAATATATATAGTCTTCTTATATAATGTATTATTGGCTTGCCCTGACTTTGCATTACTATTAAATATTTTGCTGCAAAATTTTCCATTCAATTTAATTAACAAAATATAATAATGTAAAATTATCAGAGTCAATTAGGTTAGATATATTGCTGTGTTCAGAAATAAGGTAAGTAAAAATAAATTGCGGAATCTGTGGAAACATTCAGGATGTTGCAGAAAGTCTATGGTGATGAGACTATGCTGCAAAAAATGTTTACAAATGGTACAAAGACTTTAGAGAAGGCAAAGAAAGCGTAGAAGACGAACAGCGTCCTGGACGACCATCAACGTGTACTAATGAATAACACGTTAATCAAATCAAAGATCTTGTGCTCGAAATCCATCGATTAACAATAAAGACCTTGCTGATACTGTTGGTATTACAAAAGGTTCAGTACATAAACATTGTTCAGTACAATACATTGTTGTGCCTTAGATAGAAATACTAAATTTTTGGGAAAAAACAGTCACGCTGACATTAATGAAACAATAATTTCTGACTACCAAGACCTCATGAAATGCATCATCAGAACAGATGACGCTTTGATCTATGCTTATGACCCGGAAACAGCCGATAAATCGAGTGAATATCGTGGAAAAGGTGAATCAAGAACGAAAAATGCACCAAAGTTACTCAAAAATCAATGTCACGTTGACAATTTTTTTTGATTATTGTGGCATAATGGACTATGAATTCGTTCCAACCGACCAAATTGTTAACAAAGAATATTATTTGAGTGTTATGTGTTTGTTGTGAACACAAAGAATATTATTTGAGTGTGATGTGTATTGAATATTCGCCGCAAAAGTCGGAATTATGGACAGACAACTTTTTTCTCTGGCACACACAGCATTGAAATTCAAGACCATTTCGTCAAAAATTCAATTCCTATTGTTTTGCAACCACCATATTCGTCTGATTTAGCTCCAAGTGACTTCTGTGGTATTTACCGAACCTTTTGAAAGGCTCTTCCCTAAACTCGTGAAAAACCATACCGTGGTCTTTTGAGTTCATCTTATTTTTTAGATATAGTAGTATATCCTGTAAAAAAAGTTAAACCATATTTATATTGGGAGTTTTTGTAGATGGTTATATTTTTTGTGAATTTTGAAGTATTTTTCTATTTACAACATTTCTTATTTTGTTTCCTGAAATTTTATTTTAATATGCAGGCTATGAAATAATTTATCAGACAACTTTACTGGGAATACATTCTCTTGTACTAAAGTAATTTAATAATATGAATTTAAACAAAATTTTAAGTTGTTACTGTTATCAAACTAAAAACTTACTGAAGCTATCAAAATAAAAAAGAACTTCAATACACAAATAGGAACCTTAAAGAATATATTGTATTTCTGAGATCACTGTGCCGATAAAAAAGTGGTTCATGCCGATGAATAATAGTGCACTGTTTGTATTAATTAAGCTGTGTTATGCTAAAATGCTATATTTAAAAGATCTCATATACCATCTCGTTATCCAACGGCAGTGCATCAAATGTGCCCCATTTGCCTTTCCATTCCCCTTATCTGTATACAGATACATCACACTCAAACATCATCAAAATGTATATTTCTGTTCTGTTTTCTTTGAAAGACCTTTTAACTTCTCTTTAATCCAAATTATAAAGTGTAATTTTATCTATAGCAAAGATTTAAAATATCTATGAGATTTGTTTACACTAAAATTAATAAATCCACCTCAATTTAATGTTAACTTTTTCAATTTATTAAGCAACTTATTAAATTTAAAACAGTTACTATACACAATAAATGAAACTACGTATTGTAGTATTATTTCTACTTTCTTTAAGTTCTTTACCGTGACCTAGGTTTCAGCAAAGATTCTTGCTAATAGCCCACCTGAAGATGTTGTAATACAAAGAAACATAGGTCGTGGTAAAGAACTTAAAGAAAGTAGAAATAATACTACATCACGTAGTTTCATTTATTGTGTATAGTAACTGTTTTAAATTTAAACAGTTACTATACACAATAAATGATTACATCATGTAGTTTCATTTAATTGTGAATAATGAATTTCTACAAAATTAAAGCCAAATATATTCCATACAGTTATTATAGTTTATCCCAAACTTTTCTGCAGATCTTTTTAAGATTTATAATTCCCTGATACCTAGTGTTAGTGTGTCTGCAGAAGTTGTGTCAGCTTTGGTCTAGCAATTACCTAGACCAGCGCCTTTGACATTCAATAGTTATATAACATATATAATAGTCTATGGAAATCTAGATGCAACAAGTTATTTGCTTTTGCATGAATGTCTAAAATAATGCAGCAAACTTTCTTCCTTTCTACATCACAGACTTTTATAGATATGTTGGCGACCGAGATTTTCTTAATTCTCCTTGGAATTTCTTTAACATCATTATATCCAGATAAGGTGAATTTAGAAATTAACTCGTTAACATTAATCAATTCTTTAACAAAAATAATTCTTTAACAAATATAATTGAAAGGTATATATAAAGCTAAAAATACATTTTAAGCCATAGTAAATTGGTTTTACTGTAAAAATCATGAATGGTTGTGAAGAAAAAAATTCCAAATTTTTTGGACTTCATCTCTTAAAAAAAAACAAGCAGAAAACTAAAAACTTGACATTAAAAATTCAAAAAGTAGAAGATTCAAAGCTATAAAGTATTTTTTTAAGATAAAGATGTTTGTAAAAGGCAAAAAAATTTTTAGGTGATCATTTAATTTTATTAATGACATTTGTAGGATGTTTCATTAATCCAGATAGTACTTTTCGAATAGTATTTTTTTGTATGATTTCATCACCATCATTCGAAATCATCAATCATCTAGGAGAGAATTATGAAATTATACTTCAACATAAGTTAATAACTTTGTTATAATAAATACTAATAAACGCATCTCACAAAGAAACTTGGCACAATATATGATACTAATGCAGCCCATATTGTGAGCTTATTTCTATTTTTTGGCAGATAAAATATTGAGGAAATGTGAAGTGATTTTTACTGATTTTGGTTTATTGGTTCAAATGTGCAATTTGTGGGTGTAGAAATTATAAGCAGCGAGTTTTATTTAAATTTCACTTAAATAAATAGTTGGTTAATTAATGTTAAAGCTATGAAGTTGCTAAGGTATGACCTGAAATATATTTACCGTTTTAAATTTTTATTCGCCTGTAGATTAGCTCAAGATTATATCGAAAATCTTTTCTTTATTATCATATTGAAAACCGGTAACAATATGACATGAGACTGTGACAAATTTTGATGCAATTATGATCAATCCTGCCTAATGAATTATTTCAATCATCGCCTACCATTAATAGTGAAGTAAATGCTGTCTTATTAGAAAGAACGAAGACAAATCTTTATTCGAAAGAGATGAAACATTTGCTTTAATGTTTCATACCATGTAAACGACAGTCACCCTTCTTAAATTTTAGAAACTAATGAAAACTTAAACTGTAGTTGTAACAGTCATAATTTATCAGGAAGAAAATGCATAGTTCTATGTATTAGGTTGGGTATGTAGTAAATTGATATGACAATGCAGTACACTGAAAGATTGGACAGATGGTGGTGGTGGCTATAGAATCACAAACTTTCACAAACAATTAAATAAAGAACCGCTATGCTAGTGCCACAAAACAACTACATGCTAATGCTCAGGACGAATTGCCCATGTTATAAATTTTCTTGTTATTGATGACCATGTAAAGTTATTAATAAATCTATCATAAATAGATAAATAAATTGACATAAAAAGTTATGTTTACAGTTTATTTTTGACCCACAATTACTTTGCAACATAGTGAACATCTAATAACAATAGTAAAAACTGTTTTTGTTTATTAAATTTTCCTCAGATACCAAACTGAATTATAAATAAAAATTGCAAAAAATAATTGCATTTTTAACGTCTTGTTTCTATTCTTCGGCGGAGATGTAAATAAAGAAAAAAATTAGTCTGTCGAAGTTAATGTTGGCACAATTTAAATGTATATAGGTCTGGGCACTGGGCACATGAAAGTGTGTAACTTTTATTTGTGATCATTATAATTTGAAATAAAGAAAAACTGTAATTGGACCAGTTAATACTTTTGAACTTTGTGGTGGCCAACATTGGGTATCACAATTCTTTTGGTTCCTGATCTTTTAAAGTTATTTATGTACGGAAATCTCGACGAATTAATTACTATGACTTTTTTAACGGACAACCTTGAACATCCTCTGCAATATGATATTTCAAATCTGACAACTAAATACGTGGTTAAAGTGAGTGAAATATAACTTTTAAATTTTGTTATTAAAATATACTCATAAAATATATAGCATTTTGAAAATCAAGATGATTTGGTTGGTTTTTAAGAAATATGCTAAATATTGTTAGATTTTATTTTATTTGGTACTATCGGTGCGACAAGATTCTATATAGCTATATTTTAAGGTTCCGCACGAAAAATGACGAAAGGAGAAACACATATTTGATGAGTGTTTTTCTTTTATTTTAGAATCCTTCAAAATGTTGGTCGACACCTGAATATTTTATGAATACGTAATAAAAAAATGTACAGATGTAATATTTTGAAATCTGACTGCCGTCGTACTATTGATAGTTTATACATGAAAATTTGTCTAATTTCATTGCCAGCTATATTTTTCAGAAATACGATTTTTAATTATATTCCTTTTGTTTCAGGAAAATGGTATACATATTCTGTTTTCTTTCAAGATGAAATTCGACCTGGAATGAATTTAATTTTTTTTTAAAAGTTGTCTATGCAATAGACAGATGTTCACTGTGGAAACAGCTGATGAACTGACAGAAAAGATATAAACCATGAAGCTCTTTTAGGAATTATCTCTTTAGGTTATAGTTTTATGCATTAAAATACATTTAACTAGCTTAGAAATTCCTTTACTAAATTTGCACATGTATCATTCTATCTATGATACAGGCTTTACTTGCTGGAAGCTGGTAGCAGTGCTTTATTATTACACAAAACCAACTTTATGAGTGACATGTATTGGACAAAATACAAAACAAAATAAAAATTATTGGACCCCAAATTTGGAGCATATGGATTGTCGTTACCATGAAAGTTAACCTGCAATCTACTGGTGGCATTTCTGTTGACTGAATGAAGTATGCTACTTCACCCACCATACTCTCCAGATATTTCACCATCTAATTACTATCTGTTTCGCTCTCTGCCTAATAATTTATATGATAGAAAATTTGAAGGTGAAAGTCATATCAAAATCGGATTTAACCAGTTTTTCAGTCAAAGGCCCAAAAATTTTTACAAGGACAAAACTTTAGCTCTGCCTATACATTAGCAATAAGTGTAAGATACCAACGGTGCCAACTTAACTTATTTTTGAAGACAAATTGTGTAATTTTGGACAGATTAAATGACTTAAAAAGAGATTGAAGTTTATTGCAAGGAAATTTTTTAGAAACTGGCATTTTGAGGCATTACATTAGACTTTGTGAAATCTTTCAATGTCGGATGGAGTGAGTTTATTTAAATTTCACTGTGAAAAAAAGTAAAATTGTTGTAACTGCTGTGTAATATGTAGATATCTACCTCTCATCAATTTGTCTGTTGAACATAACATCTGTGAAATCAATCTCTGTTAAAATTAACATCTGTGATTCACAAACTTAAGATCTGTGAAATAATTTCATGGCATACTCTCATTGATTCAGTAGTAACTAAGAAGCATGTGAGACACTGTCTACTCTTCGAGTACCAATCTGGTCACTTTGCTGTCGAAACTATGCATAACATATGCCTTCATATAGTTTCTGAAGTAATATTTGAAGCTACTTCAAAATGATGGTTCCAGCAGTTTTGTAGCAGCAATTATTCCCTGAGTGATTGGCCACGTTCTGGTCGACCGGTAGAATTGAATGCAACAGGTTAAAATTGTTAATTGAAGAAGATAGCCGATTAATGACGCACTGGCTAGTGACTGAACTTGACAATGAAATTAATGGTTTTCAGTGATCCAATTAATACCATCAACAAAAAATATTTAGTATGTTAAATAAACTTCAATATCACAATTTGTAATTATTATATGATTTTAAATACCAACAAAGTATTTTTTAGCTTGTAGTTATTTATGAGGGGTATGTTACAAAAAATTTCATTAATATTAAATGACGGTTAATTATTTACGAACATTATATACCACAAAAATTAAAGTGGACAAAGTGAAGTTGTTTGTAAGTTTGCTTGCCTTTCCCCCACATTTTTGACAGCATTACCGTTTTTCAACAAAAGTAAATATATTTTACAAAGCAGAAGCATTTTGTCTCAGTTTGATATTAAAATGTAACTAGATGTGATGTGTATTCATTTCCAAATTTATGTCAAAAATTTACAAACTCTCTACATGCAAAGTGTGGACGTATAATATCTCCTTAGATGGTCTAATTCACATGATCTGTGTATAAATATTAACTGTGGTATATTCATTTTATTACCTATTTGCTATAAATATATTTAAACTAGATCTAGTTTCATTCAATTTCTTGAGAGCTAATCTACCTACAACTCTAACCACTAGATGATAGTTTTCTTGGTTGCCACCACAATCTTAGACAAATGTCAAAAGCTATACTTATTACTATCTCAAGTCTTTGGTTATAATAAGTTCTTAATAACTTTTTACATATTTCTCATGGTAAAAGTAGAAAATGTTGCTAGTCATTAATGAAATAATTGGATAATTAATTCAGTAGTAGTATTGTTATGTATTAAACTGAATAGTGCGTGATTACTCATCAGGATGTCTAGTCTATACAGAAAGTATTTGAGTCACTGGTAACTTTCTTGACAAACTTCATCTAAATCCATGAAAAATACACTCAGACACTTGATTTTTTATATACAAGATATATATAAAATTTGTGTTTAATTCCATCTCGTCACAAATTTTGTTCAAAAGCAGCAGGGTGTTGGTTCATAAACAGTGAAAATTTTAAACATGTACCTTCAGTGGGACGTCCACATATTCATTTAAGAACATATGCAACTGTGACACACAAATAGTTAAGTCTCCATCTGTGAATTCATATGGAATATTAAATCCCAATGGTCCGAACTTACGCCGCTCCAGTAGAACTCCGTGGAATAGACATAATGAAAACAGTAGCCACTGAAACATTCAAATATGTAGACACATAAATTGTAGTAAAAAGGGATATCAACCTTTTTCAGGTATTATATAAAATTTAAGGAACTGAACGAGGAAAAATATGTCAGCATTATTGGGTTTTTGTGGTAAGAATCTATTAACCCAAATGCCATCGTTTTTTTTAAATTTTCTATATTTGATTTTTACATATAACATGCAAATTTTAATTTAATAGAATTCAAGGAAAAACTGGTATCAATATTGTGTAAAAATATTTTTTACTTAAACTATTTGACCAATTCTTAAAACATTTAAATACATTATGGAATTAAATAATATTAATTATTGGAGAAAACCTATCTTGATATATTGAGAAAAAACCAAATAAATAATTTTTTTTTCTTAGACTTCTTAAATAATAATTAAGTATAATAAGTAATTTAATTTTTTTCTGGAAGGGTACATACCCATATAAAGTTAAAACTTAAAATTTATATTTTGTATATTAGTATCAAAAGTCAGGATTAATAAAATAACCCTTTCCATCAGAGATTATACGATTGTGAGTTTGATTTTGAAAAGTTCTACACCGTACACGAAACAATTTTTCTGAATGCAACTGACGTTGATTGATCGTGAGACTATCTGAGAGCACGCCAAAACATACTTTATTGGTATTGCTGTGTTTTTTGACAGCAGCGCCCGCTCAAGTAAGTAACTCATATTCAGATAATTTAAAGAGATTTTTTAATACCTTTTCATTTATATTGCCTGTGTATGAGTTGTTACAGAAATTCGAAATGCAGATCCGAATTATATTAATTGTTCGGTGAGAATCATCTTCGAAATTTAAACTCGTATGATCGTGGCATATTGGTTGTAGTATGAGAACTTACTGTAAAATGTTGTGCATTTTTTTGTTATTTTGGTGTTATGTAGCTTTGAAATTCATTTGTTTTGGCGTTTGAGTGTCTCGGAAGAGGGGCAAGATGGTGAAATTATCGACAATAGATCATTTATGGCATCCTCCTCAGCTTTTCCAGAGATACAGTTGCCTTTCCCGCCGACTGAGTTGCCGCCCCCATCAACACCAAGAGCAGCTACTGCCCGAGAACGAAAAAGTTCATGTCCAAGACCTTTACGTTCAACTTCTGTTCTGAATGATAGATTGAGATACCCTTGCAAATAATCATGGAAGTGGATCTATTTGTGGAACAGGATCTATTCGTGGAAGAGGATCAGCATTATTACCCAGGGCTAGAAGGAAGCGAATATGGAAGCAGAGTGATTTCACAATAAAGGCCCACAACTTTACTGCTTTGCCAACAAAGCCTTAATGACTATTCTGATACTGAGTTTTTGATCTCTCACTGTACAATCTTATATTACCTACGCACTACTGGCTGTGAACTCAAATCTACAGGCGCTGAAATCACTAAGGTATTTGCGATACCAAAGTATTGGAGAGCTGGTACTAAATTTAGAGTTGATCTGTGACCTGATTGACAAGAGATAGATTTATTACGCTTCGCAATGCGCTTCATGTTGTTGATTCCAATTCTTCAGCTGCAGACGTAACGGTTATCTTGCTATGGAACGTGAAACCCATGATTGATAAGGCAAAAGAACTAGAACCTGTGACAAACTGGAAAGCGTTTCAGGATATTACTATGTTGACCAGCAAATGGTCCCCTTCACTGGCCGCTGTAAGCTATGCCAAGTTGTAAAAAATAAACCACGACACATGGAGCTAAAAAACTTTGTTCTAACCACAAGCGAAGGGTTAGATTTTGAGATTTACAAAGGTGCTAAAACAAATATCGGCGATTCAAATCTTGGTCTCTGTCCATCTGTAATCTTACACTTAATAAAAAGTGTTCCACTCAGTAGTTGTGTTTACCACAACCGCTATTTTACCACCGTTCCTTTGATTGAGAAAATGGAAAAGTTAGGTCTGCATTCAACGGGTGCAATCCAAAATGCAAATCCGAAATCCTGACCGAGCGACAGTCAAATTAAAAAAAGATACAGATGCAATGTGGCGAATCTCAGCAATTTGATTGTAAGCCTACTGCAATAGCATATAGTAAAATGGAAAAATAATAAATCTGTATTACTAGTCCCAACTGTATCACCCTAAAAGAACAATTGAGCGTAAAAAGATGGGTTAAAAATGTAAATAAGTGTATGTTGGTGTTCCAGCCCCGAAAATAGCAAGGAATTATAATCAATACATGGAAGTGTCGATGCACTTGATACAGATAGAATATTATCGAGCTTTCATTAAAACTAAAAAGTGGACTTTAACAATTTTGATTCATTTTTTAGATCTGTCAATAGTAAATGTTTGGAAGCTTTAAAGAAACTATTGCTTGGCTAATAAGTTTCCCAGAAACGTATCAATGCCTCTACTCAACTTTTATATGAATATTGCCGATAGCTTATCCAGTGTACCAGATCGTTCTTGCAGGGAAATTGCGAAGATCATTTATCTCCTCGGGTACCTCGTTGAGATTATAAAATATATATAGACCAGCATAGGAAGCGAAAATATATGATGGTTATGAAAACTATCCTATCAGTGATGACATGAAAACATCTAGATCCTGTCGATTAGAAAATTATGTTAGTTGTCCCAAAATTAAATGTGAAAAATGTGATGTCTATTTGTGTGTCTCGAGACATGACATAAAAGCATCCAGATCCTGTCAATTAGAAGATTATGGCAGTTGTCCCAAAATTAAATGTGACGTCTATTTGTGTCTGTCTCGAGACAAAAAGTGTTTTAAATCGTATCACGTCACAAATAAATATAAGTATTTTATTTTTCTTTTAAGAATTTTATAACCATAGTGCGATTTCGTTTATGTGGTTTTGCTGCATATTTGTTGCCTGTTCAGGGTGTCGCTAATATAGCTGTGCTATCAGCACATGTGTAAATTGTGGTATGGGCGTTAGTTGGAAGGTCATATGTATAAATGAGGTATAGTACAGGGCCCAACACACTACCCTGTGGCACACTCCACTTTAATTTTATGCAGACTGGTATTTGCATCACCATACTTCTCCATAAAGTGCCTGTCACTTAGGTAGTATAAGTGATAAATTGATCTTGACTTTGTAGTTGTAGTTGATCTTGAGTTTATTTTTCTATTACGAATTTAATAACCAAAGTGCGATTTCGTTTAGGTGGTTTTGCTGCATATTTGTTGCCATGTTTGGTTTGGGGTGTGTCGCTAATATAGTTGTGTTATCAGCAAATGTGTCAATTGTGGTATGGGCATTAGTTGGAAGGTTATATGTATAAATGAGGTAGAGTACAGGACCCAACACACTACCCTGTGGCATACTCAGCTTTAATTTTATGAAGACCGGTATTTGCATCACCATATTTCACCATAAAGTGCCTGTCACTTAGGTAGTTTTCAAGTATTTTGTGTGTATGGGTGATAAATTGATCTTGACTTGGTGTGATAAAATGGTGACTCTGGGTGTAATAAATTGATCTCGACTTTGTTTAGTAAGCCTTTATGCCACATTTTGTCAAATGCCTGTGGTATATCTAGGAACTGTTATTAAAGGCTTTATTTCCTGTTAACGAAGGTGTAAGTTTTTTATTTTCTATTATCGATAGAATCCGCCTCATAAAAAGTGTTTCAAATATTTTGGATAGTACAGACAGCAGGCTGATCGGTCTGAATGATTTTGATTCATGTTCGTTTTTACCACGTTTCAGGATCATGATTGTTTGTGAGACTTTCCACTGTGGGAGGAAAAAATGCGTTCTCATGATCACATTAAAGATGAGTTTCAGTTAGGTTGTCAGTCAATTGCTATAATTGCAAGTAGTTCTCTCAAGATGCGGGGTGTAATTAGGTCATACCCAGGAGCCTTTTTAGGGTCAATGCGCCTAATAGCAGATATTATCTCGGCAAAGATGTAGAATTCAAGCACGGAATTAACTGTATGAGTAGTTTTGATCAGCATATCTCGAATTGACTCTTCATTCTCCGTGGCAGTAATTGAAGAAATTTTTGCAAAGTAGATAGTAAATATGTCTGCTTTTTCCTTATCACTTTTGGCCAATTAGTCACAATCCTTACGGATTGGGGGCTGGTGTGTGGTAGTTTTTTTGTGGCTTTCCACAAGAAGTAGTCAGTTGCAGTGGTGTGATCTAGTTTGCTTAGGAAATCTTGGACTTCATTCTTTCTTTCTTTGTCTAGTTCTCTTTTCAGTATTCTCGATATGTGGTTCAGTTTTTTTTGTGAGGTGGGTACCTCATGTTTTGCCATTCTCTGCGCATTTTTCTTTTCTCGGTTACTAGTCTTAGAATGTTACTAGAGAAGTTTAAGACAGGGTTTTTTACTTTCCAAGGGGTGGGTATTGTTCCATGCAGCTTGCTGGATAGTGGTGGTGAAGTTTTTGATTGCTTCCATGATATCCATTTCGGTCTTAAGGTCTACACTGGTGTTAAGCTTACTTTCAACTTCACTTTGGCAGGTTTCCCAGTCTGTATTTCAACTATATAGTGTATACATTCTGCTTCTCATGATAACTTTTCAAAAGAATGTGAACAGGACAGGTGAATGGTTAGATGACAATTTGTAGCAAGATTCAGCAGTTACAGATGTACTCACAATACTCTTAATTATACTAAAGTTGACAGTCAGGAATTTTCTTTAGGTGTGACGGTCAGTTAGTCGGTTTGCCAATTGATACTATTTCTAAGCTCAGTTTTAAGACACATTTAAACACTAGCAGCTTGAATATAATCCTTTTGGAAATTACTTATTTGATGGTGTCTAATGTTGAATCTTATAATTACCACTGCTCCACCTCTAGCATTGCCACTTGGGTCTATAGTGTGATATAATGTATAGTTTGGTATTACAATATTGGTTTTAGTGGTAAAATGGGTTTCAGATTATATAGATAGTTTTAGTGTTTAGGAACACAATTATTTCTTTAATATGATTTGACAGCCCATTGGTGTTCCATACCCCAATTCTCAGGGTGAAAGACCGGGTAATTTTTATTCTCACATCATTAGATCATCTCTGTCATAAATATATCAATATACACAAATGAATAAAGTAACAACAAGGAGTGTTGTTACTGTATTCATTTGTTGTATGGCTGCCTGTAGGTTACCTTGGCCTGATGTTAGTTGATCAAATTTATTCATTTGAGGTGATTTGTGATTGCAGTGCTCTTGCATATGAGTATTTTGGCTTTCTTATTATTTCAAAGTGTTATTGTTATTTTTTTAGTCTCATTGAAGTTCATTATCTTGTTTGTATTTTGTCATAGACAGGGATATTCATTTTTCTGTAGGGTTTTGTAGACCGTACATCCCTTGTGGTTAGCTGGGTGGTTATCTCACACAGAATGCATTTTACGGCATTTGAACGTTCTTTGTGACTACAGTTACGAGTCTCGTGGTCTCCTGGCCATTTGATGCATCGCGGTTTGTGATAGCAAAACCCTTTCATGTGACCGTACCTCTGATATCTTGAACATTTGATCTTGGCCTTGCATAAAGAATGTTTCTGTGAAAGGATCTATCATATTAGAACCTTTTTATTTGGTGTTACTCTCGTTCTGTTCACATTGCAGCATAGATCCTTCAGACCAGTAGTATTAACCAATGGGAGGGCATGGGTATCCACCCCTCCATGGTCTTCGGTAGCAGATTTCACACTCCCAGACACGGAAATCTGGGAGCGTGAGGGGCTAGCGAGAGAGCATGGCAAATCACATTCTACATTTTCAGACATTTCATCAATAAGAAGGTGGGTCGTAGACACAGAGGTTAGCTCCTGCACCTAGACTTTTTGAGGGTATTTAGTTACTGGACACCTGCACAGAGTAAAAGTCTGTGGTTATCGGGTTATTTATTGCCACCCATTGTATAAAATGTCGCCAATGCTCTGCATTATTTTACAGCTTACCATGTGCCAGTGCATTTCGCAATATCGTCCGCAGCTAACCCTCCTCTTTTCTCATCTGGGCTTGGGAACAGCAGTGGTAGAGTTCACACTCAATTATTTCCTTTTTAAAATTGTATACAATTATTAAAAGTCACGGGCAAAAGCTAGTATATAGATAAATTCCTCTTTGTCTAAAGTTGGTTATCAACAGCAAACAGAAATGGAGTGACAGAAGTAGCCACCAGTGGTCAGCTGTTAGCTGTTGTGGAATTCTGTTCTCCATATCCGAAATCCAATATCAGATTTTGTAAAGTAGTAACTAAAAGTAACAACTAACCAGTAGCAAATATATGAATCACAATTGATGTACCATCATCTTTTAAGATGATCTTCAGAACTCATTATCAGACCATGACTTGGTAGATTGTGCAGTTATTTTGGAAAGTAAAAACTACCAGTATTAAATATCTTGAATTACGTTAGATTTACTATCATCCAAGAAAGAGTTCCATTGTTCATCTCTAGAATGCATTATCAGACTCTGACATGGTCGATGGTGTAGTTATTTGGCAAATAAACAATTACCAATAGCAAATATCTTGAATAACATTTCATTTATTACCATTCGTTAAGAAGTTCCATCGTTCATCTTCAGAAATCATCATTACACCCTGACCTGATTTATGGTGAAGTTATTTTGCAAAGTACCTACTAGTAGCAAGTATCTTTAATCACGGTTGATTTACTAACGTCCATTAAGGAGTTCTATTGTTCAGCTCCAAAATTTATCATCCGACCCTGACCTGGTAAGTGGTGTAGTCACTGCAAAACACAACTACATGTAGCAAATATCTTGAATTATAGTTGATTTACTGCCATAAGGAGTTTCATCGTTCATTTTTAGACTTCATCATCAGATCATCATAATATTTAAATATTTTTTTCTTTCAAATAAAAAAAGAATAATCGGAATTGGTCGACTCAGTAAAGAATAACGCTGAACATACATAAAAAAAAAATTCTGACGAATTGAGAACTTCCTCCTTTTTTTGAGGTCGGTTAATAAAAGAATTACATCTCTCGAGTGTAAAGGGATAAGAAAAATTTGGCATTTTCACCACAGAAATCTGCCAATGCTCTATGTGCGTTTAGAAACAAAAATGCTAGATAACATTTTCTGACTTTTTTGGGCTACATTTCAATTTGTAAACAATCATTTTTCTCAGTGAAAGGAAGAAGTAAAAGGTGGTATGAATACTTTCTCATGTATAAAAAATTTATATTTATTACAAATGAAATATCACATGAATATGACTTCATCCGTACAGTTGAATTGGAGTATGTAAATGTTATTTTTATATTGTTTATCAGCTTAAACTAAATAAAATATTATGTAAATTTTTGATAAATTTCCAACCTTGAATTGAGAAACTTTTTCTCCTTCAGAGTGAAAATAATCAATGAAATCTCTAACTTGGTTTGAATAAGCTTTCAATAAATTGGCTTTTATTCCACGTGGTGGTTCGATAGTCATCTTATAACCTGGAAAAGGAATTTACTTAGCACTCAATCAATTTTTCAAAATTTTATCTCTGTAAGCTATCATACAGAATGTGATTGGATGTTATTTTTGATAAACACAATGTGGTTTTGCAATCAACTAACTATTATAATTCATTTTGTTATAATCAATGTTGCTAGATAGAATAATAGCTTCTTCTAATTCTCAGCAAATTAATTTTTCGTGAATAACTGGAATTGTCAAACATGTTTTTCAATGTTTTCCACAAATCGTACGTCGCAACTGTTTGTTTAATATGAATATAAAGCAAAGCATCGATTGTCAAAATTAGTTTTACTATAGATTTCAAATCTTCTGCTTTCTGAATCGCAATAGCTGTCACCGATAATGGTTGCTTAACTGGATTAGCCATTCCGTCCAACATGAGCGCATTTTCCGCCACAAAACACTAATCGTAATTCACATGGCCTTTCAATTTTGGGATGTTAAGTTAGGTTGTTTGTCGACATATTAAACCCAAATTCAGTGTCTTTTTAACTGAACTTATAATTGAAAGCGGGACTAGACACATAACCTGTTAAAACACAGTGTGGTTTTGCAATCAACTAACTATATTTCATTTTGTCATAATCAGTGTTGCTATATAGAATAATACAAATTCTACAGAGGTGCAAGTTGTCATATTAGTCTATTATTTTGTTATATGTAAATAACGTCATCCTGTTTTAACAACATAATTTACACACCATAAACATAAAACTTCAATTAAAGTTTAAACTTCAGAAATGTTCATTAAATTCAAAAACTTATAATGTTTATTTGTACGTAAACTTTTGATTAATATGTTTGCTGACATTTCAGAGCTTGGTACACATTTAATTTTAACCTTTTTATCTGCTACACACTCTAACAAAATTATGCCTTATGTCAATATATTTGGTACACTTATTATGAAACAATGGGTTAGTTGCTAATTTGAGAGAACTTTGGTTATCACTATACAAACTTACTGACATACTTTCATTTAACAAAATTAACTCACTTAATATATTCCTTAAGAAAGCCACTTAGGCTTTCTTAAAGGACTTGAATAAGGCCATATACTCCTTTTCTGTGTGCTGGATAATGCTACTGTTTTCTGTTTTTTGATTCATAAGAAATTACTGATCCTGGCTTGATAAAATAAAACCCAATATATGAACTTCTATCCAAAGAAAAAATTGTCCAATCAGCAACAACAAAACCATGCAAATTACATACATTCATTCTATGTAAACTAAACAATAACATTTAGTTTAAGTATTTTTACAAACGTTTTAAATGTTTCCAATGAGTTTCATTAAAACAATATAAATTCTACTGAGGTGCAAGTTGTCATATTAGTCTATTATTTTGTTATATCTAAATAACAATTTTTAATTTAGACTTTTCTTTATTATGATAATCTTGACTATTTTCGTGACAAACCTCAGATTTATATTTTTGTATATAATTATGTATAGAAATATAAATATTTTGTACTACTTAAAATTACCAAACAATAATCATAAGAAAATTTAAATGATGAAATATATAAAATAACAAACCATTTTGCAAAAGAGGAACAGGGAACTGGGGTGAAGGAGTAGAAGTAAGCCAGAGACGAAAGTCTTTATGTACAGCTTCTGGTGATATCAACTCTACATTCAATTCGAGATTCGGCATCCACGATGGAGATAAATGGCAATTCTGTTATGTAAAAAATTATAAATAAGTTATTGCTATTGAGAAACTGGCAATAGCTGTAAAAATAACTGCACTACACTAGTGCAGTTATTTTTATAACTCATAGATTTTATAAATATGAAATTTGAATTGGAAAATTATTGCGACACAATTTAATTCCAATTCTAATTGTATAATTCATAAACGTACCTCATAATTACAAATTTTTTTAGTTTTGGGTTTTATGCACTAATAACTATTGCGTATTCCGCATTCATGTATTAACATCTGTTAGTGATTTCAGATTGCGTTTAATTTCCTTTTGTATTTGTTCCTCTGTTTAATTTGACTTTCGAGTCAAAATCATGAAGTGAAATTGAATATTTGGGTGGTTTACAGCTGTCTATTTCTATTCTTTTCAATTATATTTTATATTCCTTGTATTTTAATCGCTGTTTTTGTTTATATGTCTGTTCTGCATATATATTTTTTGTTTGCTAATAACTTGTTCAACATATGGAATCTAGCTTTTAGTTTAATAGGTATTTAACTAAGGAAATATATAACATAACCATAATAGCTCAATTTATTGTTCTTCTTTGAATTTTTAAAATTTCTGTTTAATTCCTTTAATTTTCAAGAAAATAACAATCATAACAAAAAGTGACAGTTTCCAAAATAATATTAATTTACAATGATGTATTAAAAATGTGTTTATATAAATAATAACTACTTTTTTAAACAGCTTTATCCAACTTATCTACCTGGAAAAACACCCAGTTACCAATCTCAGTGCCAGTCCGCAATAAACTTTCAGCCCTCGGTCCTTGACCTTGGCCTAATGAGCAAGTCTCGAGCCGTTTTCCCATCTTCATACGATCAGCAAATTTAAATAAATCTTGTAGAAGAAAAATATATGTAATTATTAAAGTAAAAATTTGTTATTAAATTTGCAACAACTTCATAAAATCAGGTAGATATTGTTTTCAAACTGTAAACGAAATAAAGAAGTCAAATGGCTAAGAGTGTTAATATACCCATAAACAATAATTTGGGTAATTCTACATGATTTTTAGAAATATTGTGGCATTTTACCTGCAGCTGGATCAGTGCCCTGCGATAATACAAATATAATTGGTGCTGTGGGTTCAGATTCTGCATAAAGTGCTGCCAAATCAGTCGCTTGTGGCTCGATGAACCGTGCTCCTAGCATGTGGACTATATAGTCTTGCATGGCTACAGTCATTTTGTCTAATCGTAGGCATTTAATGATGAGTAGCTTTTGGAACAAGTTCAATCGAGTGTCATATGGCTTAGGTAATGGAATTCTGGAATAGTCAGTAAAATTATATCATAATAAATGTGGCTTCAAATTTGCTTGAATCTTGCAAAATTATTTGACATTTTCCCAAAGAGTGATTCTGTATGTGTTCACCTCCCACACGCGGGGCATTTTTAGTATATCTACATAGTAATATTGATATTTTAACTTTAGAAATGTTGTAGAAAAAAACTAATGTATTTATTTCCAATTTTTTAATAGGTTAAATTTTTATAATTATTACTTGATTTTAGAAATAAAACTATCAATAATTGTAAAGAAAGTAGTTTTTGTTTATAACTTTTTTTTAAAAGTAAAAAATTGTCCCTTTGCATCCCATTTTGTCTATTTTATTTTTGGTGGCATTAGTGCTGATTTGTATGCTTTGCTTCATAATAATTTCTTCTCAGATATTCGTATTCCTTTCTTTTCCAAAAAAGTGTCTGCAGTGCAACCTTAATATGATACCAATCACATTTGGTCCATGAGACGACTGCCCCTCTTCAGTGACATTTTCATGTTCAGCTAAAGCTTCTCCACAAGATGTTAGGAAATTGGTCAACTTTATGGTCGTAAATGTGTTTCTTTTTTTATAGATAACATAGACATTTTCACCATCACCCAAGCCCCCAAGTGGAAGAATATTTTTTCCACTATTTTTTGGCTTTAGAGGCTAATATAACATGTACTGGTTCTATAAATTGGTGCCAATTTTATCAACATTGTACAGTCTGGTTTTATTTTTTTGTTTTATCGTCTTTTGCTTTGACTATGATTTCTGTCCAATATGCTGTTTGTTTAGTAGAAAGGACATAATATTGTGCTTGTCTTTCCACTTGTATGTTGTCATATTTCTTCATCATAGAATGCCATTTGGTTGACATCAAGTAGTTGGTTTCATCATTACTGGACTAAACTATGCCAGTTCAACGTCACAGTGCCAACAGTGTGCCTTTTCCTTGTCCATTAACAAGTCAAAAAAAGATTTTGGCATGTGAAAGTGTATAAATTTTAATGCAGAGCCGAAAATGATATGGTCCATGTATGGCCTGAAAATTGTCTCCGAAGCAAGGGGGTGTGTAACATTGACACTCCCTTACTTTGAAGGTCAAAGGTTTCTTTTTGTTTATGATAACACTGAAAAATTACTTCAAATTAACATTTTTTACTGGTTTTTCATCTTTATTTAGCTCCTTGTTAATAAGAGTTGTTATCAAACTGCAGTAACTCAATAATTTCTTGCGATCTAACTCGCATATTGAATCTAAAATGGCTTCTGAATCCCAATGGATACAAAGTTATGTTACTTTTATTCAATGTTCATTTAAGAAAGTTTTATAATGCATCATTAAATTTATTAGAAATATAAGTGTAAACAGAGAAACTGCAGGCTAAATATTAATGCAGGTTTATCTCTAATGAGTCACAATGCATTTAAATACAATTATATTGTGAAAATTTCAAAGTTCAAAGTGAATCTTAAAATTAATATTTAATTAAGAGATTACAACCCTTGTCACTACATTAAGCAACATAACGAGCCTCATAGGGAGTTCTGAGAAGAGTAATTCATTCCTTTACCCTTAACATATTTGTTTATCTTGGTTTTATAATACTCCACGGAATTGCTTGCAATATTATAAATGAAAAGATTCAAAAATTGGGTAAGGTTTAGAATACAATTATTTACATTTCGAAAGACTCCTGAAACAGAGAGCTCCTTGATAAAATTTTTCTCATAAGGTTTCTCTTTTCAGCAGTACAAAAATGAGATGCACATTCGTTATGAAAACCAAATTTGTGATCGTACTACAAGGACTATTAAGGATATCTTTTGCAATATCCTGTGCTGCTTAATAACAATGTGAAGCCGTTTGATGCGAGGAGCATGCTAACAAACTTTGTGGGAATCTATGGGGGAGGCTTATGTTTATCAGTGGACGTCTTCCGGCTGATGATAATATCTGAAGTGTCATAGATGGCATAGGATGGATTGTGGAATTTGATGGATTGTCTTAAAAAAATATATATTGTATTTATTGAGTAGAAATTTTCATACATAATTGACTCTTAAGTACGAAGAATAAAAAAAATTTTAACACTCAATATTGGCCACCATAAAATTCAAGTCTGTTAGAATTTTTTTCACAGTCATAGATAAAAGTAATGTATTTATGCGTGATATGCACTGCACATAGTGAGCATATGCTTCAATTGTGCCCACATTATCTTCAACAATTTATTTTATTTTTGTAAAAGAAAAGGAAACAAAATATTTAAAACTCAAAAAAATAGCCTAATATTTATAATTCATATTTCGATATATCTGTCCCTGAGATGTAAATCTATTTAAATAAACGAAAATGACTATTAGGTTTTCGATTCTTTGGTGGTTTTGGACAAAATAGGATTAATAACACTAGTCAAACCTGGTTTTTGCTCTGGAATAAAACTTATATATTTTGGTATTTCTATTAGTAAGAATATCCTTAGAAAAATATTTAAAATATTCTATCAGGTCTGATTGAGATAATATGACATTTGAAAAATAAACTCAAAAATGTTCAGTTCTTCACTAATCAAATATCTTTTAAATAATCTACTTAAAATAGGTAGGTACTAAAAAGTAAAAAATGTTTTCTACGTACTCACCTGACCAGTGGAGACTATTAATTAATTTGTCGAAAATTTGTTTGAAAGCGTTTTTATTACATAACGAAAATTAATTTTCATCTATACCTATTACACACGGAGTTCATGTTAAAGAAACCTATGAAAACTTGAAAAATCTACTACAGAAAACACAACAGTACACGGAATGTTCTTGGAAGATATGCAAACCAAGTACTTCTTCACACAAAGCGGTTACACAAAATTTTGTTGTTTTATTTGAGAGTGGCACAGCAGAGGTTGAGGCAAATACTACATACAAAAAAAGTGGCCAAAAAGAACTGACTACTTAATTAGACAGAAAAGTGTGTACAATTTTTGTCTTGTATCAGAGAATATTTTATTGTCAGCCCTTCATATAAAATTGGGCTTGATGAAAAATTTTATGAAAGCCATGGATAAAAATAGAGAAGGTTTTCTATATCTTAAAATTATATTTCCTAGGCTTAGTGATGCAAAACTAAAGGAAGGAATTTTTGTGGGGCCAGACATAAAAAGGGTTATAAAGGATATAAATTTTGTCGCCAAATTGAATTTATTGGAAAAAAGTGCATGGCTTTCGTTTGTTAAAGTTGTGAAAATTTTTTTGGGTTACACCAAATAACCCAACTATGAACAACTCATATTAAATCTTCTGACAGATTTTCAGGCTTTAGGTTGTAACATGTTGCTGAAAATTTATTTTCTGAATTCCCATTTGTATTTCTTTCTTCCCAATTTAGGTGCAGTTAGTGATGAACATATGGAGAGATTCCGTCAAGATATAATGACTATAGAAAAACAGTATCAAGGAAAATGGACGCCTAGAATGCTAGCAGATTATTGCTGGACGTGTTTACATAATCCAAACTACTTTTATAATAGAAAATTAAAAAAATACAAGATTGGGTAAATTAAGGGAAAAATTAAAGTAATATTTAATACATTTTTTGTAAAATATTTTTTTTTGTTTATCTCATAACCTGGACCTGGTTGAGTTTTTAGTTTCCAGATTTTAATTGTATACTGTCAGATCAACAAGAAAAAAATAGTTTGGTTTCAGAGTAAAAAAAAAATGCGTCAAAATAGTTGCCCAGTGTAATTAGGCATGTAATATGATTGCATTGTTTGGTATAAATCATTCATAAAACTTATCAATAATTAATTAGCATTGATGAAATGCAAGTCAGTTTCATAATAAATATGTTATGTGATCAATTTCAAAATTAGGTAAATTGACAAATTGTTGTTGGTTATTTTTTTATTTATGGTTGGTTTATCAACCATTTTAGATGTATTTCATCAATTACAAGACTGATAATAAATTTAGTTACTGTTTTTGCAAATTCACAATGAACACAAACATATAATTATCGTAAATATGATTTGCAACAAGAGTGATAAGGCACAAACTCCTTCACATACAGATAGTGATATTCTGGTACTGGCATTTGCAGCTTTGGTCATGGTTATAAGATTTTGTTAGATGCTTGCATTGATGTTTGCTATAACATTTTATTTATTCTTCTCAATGTATGGTATATTTTTATGAATTTATTATAGTTTAGGAATTACACACATTATGTCACTTATTATTTAACTGAACAATTTCGTTTTGTATTTTATTTCAAGCAAATTTTGGGAAATGAGGTTCGGGTACTCCCAGTTATGGAAAAATAGAATATGGTAGGCCGTAAAATAGCTCATTGCTATGTTGATGGTCATGAAATACTCTATGCAAATATAATGTGAATTTAAATACAATTATTTCATATCAAGGATCTCTAAAATATGTGAAATTGTCAACATTTGGAGGATTCACCCTTAAAATAACTTACTAAAATTATAAGTGAGGTCAACACAATTTTAAAGTTTATACACATCCTCATTTATAAATGTAAAACACTCTAACCTATGTGGATCCTTTGAATCAAAGTAAGTTTTAAAATGTTTAAGGTGGCTTTCAAAATCTTGTACAAACGTGAGCATTCCAGGGAGACTGCTCATTTCTAATAAATCTAACCACATCTTTGGGGATATCCACGATGGTTCAGGATTGCGCAATTTCTGAAAAAATTCATGGTCCATGTAACTAAGTCTTATTTGAGTCAGGTTGTTATAGCGACCATGCAAAAACATAGAGATGGCTTGAAAAGGACAGAAATAAGACCTTTTGGTTACATGTTTGTTAGTATTAATGTCGTATTTTGTCGACAGAAGCACTGAAAAGTTTTATAACCTTCAAAACCGAAGCCCACCTCATACTTTTAAAGCACTTATTCCTATAACTCAATTAATGAACTATTGCTGAACAAGTCAGAGTGATTGAATATATTTGGCCTTAATTTTGTAGAAATTCATTATTCACAATTAAATGAAACTACGTGATGTAGTAATATTTCTACTTTCTTTAATTTCTTTACCACAACCTATGTTTCGTTGTATTACATCTTCAGGTTGGATATTAGTAAAGATCTTTGCTAATATCCCACCTGAATATGTAGTAATACAACGAAACCTAGGTTGTGGTAAAGAAATTAAAGAAAGTAGAAATAATACTACATCACGTAGTTTCATTTATTTGTGAAGTCAGAGTGACTTGAAAATTTCTGGGTATATTAAAATGGGTGAATATTTGTAATTGTAGAGAATTATCTTTTCTTATGTTTTAACATATTAAATGTTCCATAAGTGTCCTTCTCTTGCTTCCAAATTTAAATCTATCTGTGCTTGCAACCTGGCTCTATTTATGATCAAGGAAATTACACATATTCCTTATTACCAAACCAAGTACTTCTTTTCACAAATTTCATTTACTGTTTTGGTCCTGAAACTATAGAAGTACAATATATCTTAATGTCTGAAATTTCTGGTTAGTTTTTGCAGTTAAAAGTCATCTACATCCATCCTGATTATATTTATATTCTCCTTTTTACTTCATCTTTTCTCTTTGTACTTGAGCCCCGCTTGAATTGAAGAGAATGACCATGTAGCGAAAAGGGCTGCTCTAGGTACGTTTTAATTTATATTATAGTTAATAAAAATGTAAATAAATAAAAAAATAGTTTTTATGTAAACAATTCTTAAAAATGGTATTCAATAATTATTGTTAACAATTTTTTACTTACGAGATAAGGCTTTCCTCCATTGATGAGGAATGAAAATTCTGCTGGATCAAGTACATGCTTATCAAGTAAAATTCTAGCACATAACAGAAATGCAAAGTGTAATTTGTGCTTTTCAAAGAGACTTCTACAAACATTAACATATAAATTAAATGTGAAGTGATTGATAATTGTGTCAACTCGCTCTACAATGTCCTCTGCAATAAATATTAAAGAATATTGTTAAACAAGTTTTCGCACTTCGACTTAAATAGAACATGTGGTTAATAAATAAAATAAAAAATTAACAATTAATTTTTTTATGTAATTAATAATTTGTAATTACTTAAAGTAATCAATATTCAAGATTATATATTATCTGTCTAATTCTCGTTGCAAACATTGAGATGTATTTATATATTTAATTAAAAAACATAAAAATTAACATGTTTTTAAAAACAAGTTGCCTCCTATTGGTTGTATATTAATTTGAATAGAACTTAAGTAATAAGTAAATAATATGTATTTTTAGAATATAAGATGCCGTAAACTTAATGGTGAGGTTAGAGTAAGGTATTATTCAAATTACTTGAGAAAATATATAATACAGCTTTGACTCATATGATCTTATGTCTTTTAGTAGTATTAACCAAAACAAGCATTTTTGGCTATTTGTGCGATTTCCCGTTTATCAAGAACCTATTGGATATGCGGTGCCTTTTCCATGAGTGTTAAAGTACCATTGGTGACTTGTGAATTATAGAAAATGATGATCAATTTCCTTAAATTATATTGAATTAGGTATTGGTAATTAATTAGTGATTAGCAATTAGATCTCTTTTAATATGTACAATATGGCTATAAGCAACAATAGATCTAATTGTATTTTAAAATGCAACTGGAAAAATGTATAAACACTACAAATAAAGTGTGAACCAAATTGTAAGGCCTAAGACCACGTAGTCAATTACTAAATGTTAATATTCAAATGTGTTGATAATAGCTAAACATTGGCTACCAAATTTTAATTAAAATACGCTTAAAGGATGGTTTTACCCGTAGTGAGGTTTTAGTTTCCTAAGCTGTTCATTTTTTTTTTAAATTTTTTATGGTTTATTTTTCAAAACATACATTTTCTATATAGTCTTTTATTTGATATCAAAACACAAGATATTTTTCTCAAAATTCAATTCTCATTTGTTCTAAAATTTTTCCCTTACATCCAATATACCAGTTTTAGCATGATGTGATATGGCCTTGGACACATATGCTATCAAGATAAGTTGATAAACATCTTATTTATCAAAATCAGCACATTAGTTTGGATGCTACGAATGAACAGCCAAATATACTTATATATACACACACATACATTCAAACGTATGTTCGAATTCTTTACCATTCCTCTTGCTTCACCATAGACGGGTAAAATATTACAGGTTGGGTTTTTTGTACAAGATTCTAACTCTACAAATCATCTACCTCCTTCTAAAAATTCTTGCCTGAATATAACCAAAAATGTAATAAATTGTTTATTAAAAACAAATTTCTACATAACTCAATCCAGCTATAGAAAGTGATAATATAAAAGAAAAATTAATATAATGTGATTTTAAATTTAATATGTCCTAAATATACTGTATAATTATTTCATACTAATTTTTAGTATTTTTTGTTTAAGACCAGACATCTGCAAGAGTTCAAAAATTGATAGAGTGAGAAACTTAATAAACATATAAGTTATTGTAAAGTACGAGGTTTTATTTACGAAATATTCTTATTTGTGAAATTTGGCATCAAATGATATAGTTTGTTTTGAATGATGGATATATTTCATTACAAAAAAAAGAGTGTGAGCAACCTTTATACACACTTGAAGTAAAACTTATTTGTTGGTAATTCATCACAAAAAAGATTAAACTTAAAATAAATGTCTTATTAAGATTTAGTATTATTTATTGATAATATCATTTATACAGTGAGTAATAAAAAGCCATATTTACATTAAGCATCACAAATAAATTATTTCAATTATTATCATAATTTAAATATGAAACTAGAGGTTTTTGATAACTAAAATGAGAAACAAATTCTACTTTGCAGATTTGTTAAATTTATTGAAAAAGCCGCATCAATTGTTGTACCAAATCTGTTTGTTGATTAAAGTGAATATTAGTAGCAGTTAGCTACTAATAGCCAATATCTTGAATCACTGTTGATTTATGACCATCCATTAAGGAGTCACCTTGTTCATTTATAAAACTCATCATCACATCCTGACCTGGTTGATAGTGAAGTGATTTTGCAAAAGTAACAACTATCAGTAGCATATACATTTAATTACAGTTTATTTCCTACCATCTGTTAAGGAGTTTCATTGTTTATCTCAAGAACTCATCATTAGACACTAATCTGATCAATGGTGAAGTGATTTTGCAAAGTAATTTTGCAAATTAATTATGAGTAGTCACAGTTGATTTACTAACATACTTTAGGTACTTCCATTGTTTATTTTTAAAACTCATCATCAGATCATCACCATTTTTATATGGAACCACCTAGCTCTTTCACCTACTCTTTTAAATAAAATAAATACAAGTATTAAACTTTATAAAAATATAATAGAAATAAATTCAAGTATATGTGTATATAAAACATATACTCACGAAATCCTATAGTCAGTCGATGCTTTCAAATACCGGGAAACTGCGTAAACAAACTATAAACTATACTGAATGTTAGTTCCATCCAAAAAAAATTCCGAGTTACTCTCAAGTAACACATAAACAAGTTTTACTTAAAAAATGAAGGAAATAAAAATATGGTCAGCATATGTTTTAAAATTGAATTAACTTGCGATGAAAATGTGCAATTAACATACCACTTAGTTCAGTTTCAGCCATACTTTTGATGAATAATTTCTGAAACCATTCTAATGAGTACTGATACATGGGATCTACATTAGAAAGCCCAGACAAACAGAAAAACAATATTTGCCCACGGTTTGCTACAGGTATGTAGCCACTTCGGATTTCATCAATTGCATGTGTCGTCTCTTCAATATCCAGTACTTTGGTCTAAAAAATTTTTTGAGTATTAGTTTCCTATTAAATATTAAATGCATATTGCAAGGTTAACACTAATTTATCATCTATTGTGAGAGTGGTAGCAAGTCTAAGTTTACGATTTAAGTTCTGCTTCCTTAGTCTTTATATAAATTGCAGTCTAAAGGTATATTTCCTTGTGTTATAAAAAATGCTAGGCTATAATTTCTTCTATTTTTTAAAGTTTCTCTAAATCAAAATTGTACATAATGCTAAGTGCTCGTATCTTCAAGTACTGCTGTTTGTGTTAGTAAACTTAGTTCCATTCAGTCATCGCCAGCCAATGAATTCGTGATTTAGATAGATGTGAGTAATGGTAATCCAAGCATCAGAGTTCGAGGATCAATATACTGGCACATTAAACAAATGTCGAAAAATTCAAAGTCACACTAGAGTTCATGAGTTACAACATCACATAAAATACAATTGTGAATGAAATAAATGTAAATTTACTTACAATAATTTCAGCACTTTTGATTTTTATTGCTTCCAGGGTTTCGATCAATACAATATCATCGACAGGTGATTCACTGTTAGAGAGTCCATATAAAATTTGGCGCTGCATCTCAGCCAATTGAGAGCCCATTTGCGCACGCGAGATGATGAGTTGACCACGTTGTTCCTCAAGATCGGGTCGCTCCTGTGCTACTACTATGGACAAAAGTTGCTCTAGAAGACCGCTGAAAAGTAATATTTATATTGCCATTTCATTTCAAAACTTCCTGTGTAAATACTGTTAAATTGATGATTATTTAAGTATGATGTCATGTTGTGTTTCAACACAGCACACTGATTAAACTAATATGATATCATACTCGATGTATTTATAATTATGACATCATAACATATTAAACTAACACAATATCATATTTTATATTATCTAAAGAGAAAGGTAATAAACATTGATTTTACGAACCTTAATGAAACAACGAAAATTGAAACAAGAAATTATATTCTACGAAGTTTAAAAACGAAAGAAAGATTCATTCTAAAAAGCTTTCCAAAATGAAAGTAAATTATAATTATTTATTAAATCTGCATAATGTAAATATATCAGAGGCAAAGGGAAAAGCTTAAAGATGTGTATAAAATTATTGTTAATATTTCAATAAACAATTTAAGACCGCTAGTATTATTGTATGCTAGCTGTTTGCCCGTAGCTTAACTCTTTCGGACTTTTTCCCGGTTATTAGTGACAGTGATGTGTTGATAACAGTTAAATGGTTGACTATGCCATGGTAGTAGGTTGGTATTTTACATTTTATCTAATTACTTATCGATTTCAAAGTACAATTACCTGGGTACAAGTGCAAAATTTACAACTTGTACTTTCACAGAAACTTCAGGAGCATAGCGAGGATTAGGCAGCTTAGTAGTCATATAGAGCCGAAACCCATCACCAATTGGTACAATGCTTTCACCTAGCTTTATAACCAGTGTGCCGGCTTGACGAAAATATTGTCTCTATAATTAATTATTGCAAGTTATATTATAAATACTATTTCAATAATTAATTTCCTAATGTTTTCAATCAACTATTTTCTATTATATTGGATTATAGAAAGATGTTTATTTTGCATTTATGAGACATTTTAGTCACAATCTCAAAAAAAATTATTAAATCTTAAAAATAGTACATATTACTAGCTAATATTATATTAAATTGTAGGTTGAAATCTTATAATTGTAGGTTTTAACCTTTGATATTAAATTATTAGTTTTAAACCTTTTCCAAAAAACCATAAACCTTTTTAAAGTTAAAAAATTGTATATTGACTTAGCACACTGATGACTATTTGTTATTGAGTAAAGTATTAATATGTTATTGAGTGAAATTTTTGATAAAGAACTGCGAATATTTTTATTATTGTAAATAATTTTTATTGATGACACTTTCACATAGAGAATTGAAAATGACAGAAAATGTTTTTGAGACTTACTCTACTACTTTATACTTTCAGCATAACCAGTACTGGCAACTGAAGTTACTTACTCATATTAGTACTAACGCGCTTATACATAAAGAACACCTGTATAAAGTTTTGTGCCAGCAAATTATTTCCTATCTTGTTAGATCAAATTCACAACAAAAATAACTCCTGTGACCAAATTAGACTGCCAGCAAGCAAAAATTAATTATACCGACTTGACCCTCAACTAACCATTATAGTTTATATCTCCCTCAGTTATTTCATTTTATAAAAATCCTACAAGATTAAAAAAAATCAAATATTATACGAGAGTGTATTTCTATGGATTACTAATAAAGAGTTACTTTTGATAATATTTAACTTTTTTAATTTAAGTAGCCTATATGGGACTTTGACAATAATGATAAAGAAATTTAGTGATTTATTTTGTTTAGGCAAGGAAAGTAAAGTAAACTTGACACATTGGCATCCACGAGAGTTACTGACGATCCTCAGCAGTAGTAAATCTTTTGGTCTTGGCAGCCAACATGTTAAAGTATACAAAAACGGAAAAATCTTTAAAATTAGTAAAAGGTGACATGGAAACGGAACAGAGTATTTGACTAATTTTTTTTTTATTAATTATAACTTCAACGTATAACATACGAATGAAAAAATTGTTGTCGACTCTTAATAATTGAGGAGATTCCGGGGTACTCCATACATCTGCCACATGATGACAATATATATCACCTATTTATGAGTTTCATTGTAGTAACATGTGATTGCATTGTCAATTTAATTAATATATAAGAAAATATTGTATTTCGTTCTTAGAAGTCAATGCAGCTTAGGCATACTTCATATAAAAGCACATGGGGAACAGTGAACTATGAAATTGCCACATAGATTATTGTGTAATAATACATAAATAAAGAAAGTGAAAATTTTACATAAAAGTAAACAAAATTCCATGCTGACGGAATGACAATTTAAAAAAATAAATTTTTATTTAAGTCTGCGTTGGGTAGCTCGATCATAGAATGTAAGTCTGTTGTTAGAAATCTCAGGGTTTTCTTCAATGAAAAACTGACAGTCCGTCCTCATTACGATCACATTGTTCATAAATGTACCCATCTTCTAGGATTCATCTCTCGCTCCACTAAAGAATTTAAAAAGCATCACACTTTTACATATTTATATTGTTCACTAATCAGGTGTATCCTCGATTATGGATCAGTTATTTGGTCTCCACACTATAAATTGCACAGTGATAGAATTGAAAAATTACAAAAGAGGTTCTTAATTTCTTTAATGTACTTTAATTTAAAAAGGAAATACAAAATATATTATTTATAAATTAAAACCAGCTACAATAGAATTAACGTTTTGTTCAGTATGTAGAAAATAATATAATTCTATGTTAATACTAACTTTAATAATAGACCTTTTGTAATACATATAAAACAAGTAATCCTTGAAAATGTATAAATAAATACTATAAGTATTTTGTGCACACATAATTAGAGTTTTACACTCTGTTATTTTTATTATACATTTACGTGACGGTAGCTTGTTTTGTGAGCCTTTCAATAAACAAAAAATGACAAATTGCCATATAATACACATAGAAGTGTAGTGCAGCTTTCTATTATTATTACCTATCCTATGTCAGAAGAGTTATTATTTCAGTAACTTACAGTCAGCTATAATTTATGATGTGAGTGCAAGTGTGAGTGCAAGCCGGGCATCGGTAGACTCAATCGTTTATTCTTTAATATACATAATATTTATTAAATTAAAGTACACTTGAAAATGTTATCCCCTTTAAAATTAAAATGTCAAAATGTGAAGGTGTTAATTTTTAGGAACAATAGTACCTTAAGTACAGGATCAAGTGACGGATCAAGCTCTTCAGAAACATTTTCCAAGAGCATTGGCTTTCCAAAACGTATAGCTGTCTCAAACTGTGTCAATAAATCTCTCTCTGATGGCTTCACAATCAAAATTCCGTCAACTTTGCCCTGGTAACAAAAACTTTTAGGTAATGTTTGTTATGCATAAAACTATTATAATTACATATAATTTCCTAATAACCTATACAATGGCATTAGAAGAAAATATTATTTTAATACAATTACTGAAAGTGATTATGTGTAACAACAATTTACTAACTCTTATTAATATGAAGTAGGAAAATAGTTCCGAATATAGGAGGGGAATAGTTATGAATAGGAGGGGATAGTTATGACAGGAGGGGATTTAAATATGAAACTAGAGGATATTTATATATAATAGGAGGGGATAGTTATAACCAGGATAATTATAAATAAATCTATACACTTTTGATAAAAAAAATTAAAAATATAAGTAATTGATAAGGATCCACATTACCATAGTTCGGATCCACCGGTTGGCTTGCATTTGTGGGTCAATGACTAGAGGCCATCTTTGTGAATTCTGCATTAGAACAGCTGATTCTGTGGATAACGGATCCCGAGGCAATCCATACATCTGCCACATCCTGATAATATATAATAACATATTTGTGAAAAAGTAGTGTATATTTCTAAAATTTATTTCTTTTAGGGAGTATGAGTCAAAACTCCTAGAAATAAGTTGTATAAAGTCACTATACTAAATCCAATATGTTTTAATCAACAAAGCCACATCAGCGTTGGTTACAGATTTGATAGTGTATTGGTATAGTTTTGGGTTTACTTACATTGTTTAGAAAAATTATAAGTGATAACATAATTTTCTTAAGTTTCATTTTCTTGTTTGACCAAATATTTTTCATTTCATTACATTACATGAAGCGATTGCAGGACTAATTTAAATTCTAAATATGATTTTTGGATTATCATATAGTGAAAAGATAGCTATGACATTTCCAATCACTTTTCTTGAAAAGTATTCAGTTATTAGTTATCTGAATAAACTTAAAAAAAGATCAAACTCCTTTGATTGATTTTTATTATTCCTTCTACATTTTGTTCGTACCTGTAAACAGATAATTGAAACCTTTCATGCAGAAAGAATCCCATGTATGAACTTTTATATTTAATAACTCTGTGCTGTGTGTCTGTAATTATCATCTACAAACAGAGCACATATAATTATGGCTTCTCATAGTTTATGCACCAAACAAAGGCTTTGTTCAAGAAGATAGTATTGGGTGAAACACTTTAGTAGCTTGTTAAAAAAAAGTTTTGTATATTATGCTTCTCCTTTAATAGACCGCAACAATCATAAAACAATTGACAGATATATTTATGGTTGTTGCATTATATATGTAGGATACTTCTAGAAAAGTTTGTCCTTTGCCGATTTGGTCGAGCATTATCTGAAAGATTGTCAATTATTCTAGTTACTTTTCACTCACTTTTTTACAAAGAAAATTGATGTGAGACAACAACACCATGTTTTAGAGACATCTAAGTCAGCACTCCTTTGAATGAATGAATTATGAATTATGCAATAGTTGCAACATATACTCCACTCTTTTGTTTCTGGTTCCTTTAATTTAATGTTATGGTTTAAGTTATTCCCAAAAAAAAATATGTATATATATATATATATATATATATATATATATATATATATATATATATATATACACATATATATTTAAATACAAAGATAAAATAATCAAATGATATAGAATATAGGGAAGAAAGAAACAAAGATATTTACAATGAAAATATTGAACATAAAGATTGATTAAATGACGTGATATTTTTAATCTCTCAGAAATGACAACATTTAAAAACAAATCAGACGGTGAAAAATTAAAAAAACTGTATTGTTTACAAATTCGATGCAAAAAAATATCCCTGTTGTATTTAAAAGGGTGATTTAAGGAGATGAGGTAAAATATATAATATACAGATTGAGACAATGCCCAGAAACCAGAATTGAGGCTAGATTTTCAGTACAATTTTCATATAAATAAATTAAATTATTAATTTGAAGGGATGCGCATTCCTAACTATTTTTAGAATACCTTACTAATTGCTGACCCCAATCAGAAAGAATTGTACCATAATGCTTATAAAATGTAATAATGACAAAGGAATAAAATATTTGTATTTCTTTCATTGTAAAGATGTTATTATGCGACTGTAAGACCGCATTTATTTACTTTTGAGAGAATATGCAGATTTAACATAACAAGAATTATGAGAATATATAAATTATTCCCATAGAGAATATATAAAACATTCTCTGGGGAAAAATGTAATTTTGTAGGAAAATTGTAATATTGGATTGCAATTAAATTTTGGTGGTATTTAATAAAAACATCAAAATTCAATACAGAAGCAAGGGAAGATGTGCAGTTTGAAGAAAATTAACTTATATAGGCTTTTCATTATGTTAATTTCCTTTAATATACGTAAAAGGGTACTTCCCCTTTTAGAAGTAATCTAAGAAGAATCTATAGTATAGAATGCATTTAGCTAGAAAACTTTTCAAGTTACTGACATGAATTTATATATACCTAGTTATAGATAGATAGACCCTGGTTTCAATTTAGATTTGTTTTTGAGTGGTGGGCAGCGGATGGCTGTAAGAACATGCGGGAGAGGGCAGGAGAGCAAGTCTGCCCGCGTGGTATTTACTAATTGAATTATTTGTGTCTAATATAAGGGTGTAAAAATAAACGCATTAAAATACTGCATTTGCATTTTGGAATTCTATGTGAATGAAGTCGCAAGGTACCACTTGTATCATAGCATTGTGTTTTATGTGATATAATATGTGATGACAGTCAAAAGTTAGCAAATTCTCCAAAAGTTTTGTGAAAATTTGTGCTATACAAAATCAATCAATATGAAGATCCACAATGCTTTAATATAATTCCAAAAATGTTAAATGTATTGTTTTGGCACCACCATTTTGGCACCCACTAGGGGCCATTCATAAATAACGTCATACAAGTTTCATGATTTTTGGAGCCCTCTTTGGTCCATATCACAGACAGTCACACTTATGTGATCCCTGTGGTGTGACGTCACAATTTTACAATTTTAAATTTAGAAATTATTAAATTAACATTCCTTAATATATATTTATATATTTCTTATAACTTATTTATATATTTCTATTTGAAATAATTTTACATAAAATCAACAATACATCAAGTATTTTAGAAAGTTTACAAAACATGACAAATCAAATGAACGATACAAAATTTAATCATCTTGTGTCTAACCCTTTCATGCAGAAAGAATACGCATGAATTTTTATATTTAATTCTCTGGCATGCCTCGCTGTAATTCTTTGGGGGTGAATATTTGTGATGGGCAACACCATGGTTAGTGGCTTTGAATGATGAAAAATATAGACCACAGATGCCACAGGATTGTTTAACAAAAATGCCTCGACACTGGGGAAATAACCATCATACTTGATGGTTACTTGCTTTAACCACCACAGGAACATTGTTAATGACCAATTGACTCCACATTTTAGCCAACACCATGCCTATACCCTCAAAGTTACATTTCTCTAGCGCCAACTCAGAAGTTCAATTACTCGAATCAAGATGTGGACAGAAATTGTCATGTTTTAATATAACACCAGTAAGTTCATGGCTAAGAGGCGACATTCGTCACTACACTCTATTAAATGCACTTCTACCTGGAGCATTTTTGGCTATGTAATTAGCAAAATCTGTAAAATGTTGTACATATTGTCAAACTGGTTTTGACTATATGTACAACATTAAATGTTGTGTAAAACCATTGTTACCTGTTGTTGTCTTATCATAGCTGTACAGAACTTCATGTTTTAGTGTTTTGGCATAGTTTTACGGAAACAGTTACAACACGTTTTTTTCTTCCTCTGTATTAACTCGTATGGGAAGGAGTCTTAAGTATAACCCTAATCGACTGATAGTATAGCCTTATTTATATAGTTCGGCTTTAAGTCTGTTAGTAGTAGCTTTCACTAATTATTAATAATACATTTGCGAGTTAAATCGAAAGAAAAAGAACATTAAATGCTATCAATTAATCAGTTTCTAACACGTTTTCCCTTGACAACAAAAGATGTCAAATCACTTTTTTTCTTTTAATATATGTCAAATCATTACATTCTAATTTTGGCGTTCCCAGTTTGTAAAAAGGGTTAAAAAATACTATTAAAGTATAAAGTAAATACAATAAGATCACAACACAAAAGTCACAATCTCCTTTATGGTTTCAAGTAAACTGGATTGATTTTCTACCCTACCTAACCTAACCTGACCTAGGCCAACCAACAGTATCTTGAATTATAAGAGCTGCTAAGTCGTAATTACTTTCACAAATTTCTAAAATATTTTTTTTTAGAATCACGATTTTTTTTTGTCATTCCACTGTGCTAATTTTTCTCTTCAGTATGTTTTGCTTGTAATGCTGTTATTTTTTTGTTGCTTCCTATGTTAGCATGCGATGCTGGTATACATACCAGCATCGCACGCTAACAGCAAGCTACTAAGCTCTGATTCTAGTACTACTATTTTATTCCTAGAAGTGTTCTGACTAGGCATTGATTTAGGTACTGTTTGAAGTAACTGGCTTCTACTTGGTTGCATAATAATGTCTTTAGTGTCTTCTGGTATGTCCTGTTTGATTTTTTCCTTTACTTAAAAGTAAACATGTAAAATGTTGAATATAAGCATTTCATACTATATTTATACAAAATCACTCTGAAGAATCTAGCTACACGATAGTGAAAACCAAATTGAAATCGACCCTGCACCTTTGAGATTACCCCAAAATTGTGGTTTAATAAGTAGTGGATAACCTCACCTTTTATACCTCTAATTGTTTTAGTTATTTTGACAACGAAGTAATTTTTGAAAAAAAAATCTACAAGTATCGCCTCCCTTTAGAATCCAATTCACCTTCAATGTTGCCACTACTTTTCGAACTTCGGCGTAAGATGTTAACTTCATCTTGTATATTTTATTTATTTTAACCAACTTAAGCTGCACTGTACGCTTCATATAGTTTCTTGTACAAAATATTGAAAATTACAAAAAAATAATTAAAAATAGACGAAATCATGGCGGCGGCAGGTTTTGTCAAAGCTTCAAAAGTGGTATTGACTTTTTGGCATATGTCAAAGGCAGCCGACGCATGACACCCTAGGTATAGCGAGCGTTTACTCACGCAGCCGCTTTGTGCCAAAAAGTGATACAAACAAATTTAAAGCTTATAATAATGTTGATAGGATAGGTAATATTTTAATGTTTTTCGTTAGAGTTGTGGCATCACGCAGCTTATAACTTATCCCCTCTTGTCACATGATATAACACTTTATTGACTCCCTCCCTCCCCTTTAATGTGTCACTTAGTTTAATAATGGCGCCTAAAGAATAAGCAAGATTTTAATAAACGAGTGAAGCTTATGGTATTTTGTACTTGTAAATTGAAATGGTAGGTGTAAGCTGAATATTAGGTATATATTTAAGTTCACAGGTTTATAGCATTTCGTAATTTTTAAAAATTTCATTACAATATTATTTAATGTATTTTCCACATTGAATACATGTCTGAAAAATATACTTTACCAATTAATTCTTAAAAATACAAAAATATGATACAAAAATGTTGCAAGGATTGACAGAATTCTGACTGATAGTAGCCGTTTAGCTTCAGTCACCATCTACAATAATTTTGCATGTCTATCCCCACCAGATTTATATTTCCTGATTGCTGCTAGTAAAAAAAATTCAGGGTGAGGCAACATAGTTTAGAAAAACTCAAATATAAATACCACAGCAGCGTATCAGCTTGGTGGGTGGTACTCATGTTATTTCCAAGGTCTAAAATTATTGTTCATATACTCTTTCTAGACTAGTAATTAGCATTAAAATGTTCATGTTGTTTGTGGGAAAAATGTAGTTTTTCTTGCCATAATCTGCATCATTTCTTTGTACATTTTATGGAAATTGGTAAAAGATAATTTGTAAATTTTTGTTTTATTATGTGCTTTTTTAAATAAGTTTAATTGTTGGCTAAAAGCACAGACTACGACACAAGTAGACACCGCATATTAGGGTAAGTTCGACTGCCAACATTTTCATCTACAAAAGATAACCGGCGGCTCCGCCCACAACTTTCATTTCATTTGCGTGCCGGCCGCTTTAGTGACAGTTTGTGCTTTAAATACTTTCAATACTCATTGCTATGCCTTATTGTGCAGTAAAATTATGTGGCAAAAGTTGCAAAAATTCAAGTTTGCAGAAAAATGGCATTACATTTCATCGGTAAGTTCATTTTCTTATTGTAGATAATTAACATTTAGTTTCATAAAATCTAAACATTAATATGGTAAACAAAAATGGCACCCGTTTATTTCGATATATGTAATTTTTCTCTTTCAAGCATTCTCTATTTGAAATGTGTTTTGCTAGTGATGTATTAGTACTTATCAAAAATATCGATATCATACATAATGTAGTAGAGTTGGATGACTTAGTTTTTAATTTGAATTCTTTGACGTATTGCTATGTTTTATTATTTAATTTTAACCAAATATTTTAATTTCTTTAGATTCCCGAAGTGCACAGAAACGAAAAAATTAATAAATTCTACTGTACGAGATGACAATTGGTTTCCTACAAATCGTAGTGTTATATGTTCTCGTCATTTCACTGGAGATTGTTTTAAATTCTTAAAAAAAACAACACTTTTTATATGAAAATGCCATCCCAACGTAACAATGTTTATATAGAAATTATTTCTATTTTGCCCTTAAAATACGAGAAATGACAAAGATTTATGATTACTAAGAATTAATTTTTCAGATGTCTCGCCAGATCAATCTAATTCAATGAATTGGTAAAATATGACGAGTGCAGATTTATTACTAGAAAAAAAGATGGGTTGTATTAAAAATTTACATGCAGGTTTTGTAAGCTTTTTTAAATTTTATTTATATTCCAATTAAATAAAAGAAAACTGACTACTTTTTATCAGATTCCAAAAATTATTTTAAAACATTTTGTGCTTGAAATTTAGTTTAATATTTTTAAATTGTGAGATCTTGAAATTAGTTATTATTTTCATTAAAAAATAATTTGTTTATATATTGTTTCATAGAATCTAGCTTAATTAATATCGAAATCATTTAAATTTTGCCCTCAAAATCAAGTAATGGCAAAGATCTGTAATTACTAAGAATAATATTTTTATTTTTCAGTTGTCTATTCCAGATCAATCTAGTTCAACGAATTGGCAAAATATGACGAGTACAGATTTACCATTAGAAAAAAAATGGGTCATACTAAAAATTGTCATGTAGGATTTTGTAAGTTTTTTTAAATTTTATTTACAATTTAAATAAAGAAAGAAAAGTGATTAATTTTTAAACGATTCCAAATAATATTTTAAAAATTTTGGTGCTTAAAATTAGGGTTAAATTAAGGCTATTTTGTTCTTTACTTCATCTACGCAGCCCCCATTATTTGAGATTAAAGCACCAAGTAAACCTTGTAGGACCGAAGCACATTGCAGACCGCAATCTGTGTCACCTCTGGCAAGTTGTTATTAGCACAATCATCTTGGTCTTGCTCCGGTTAGTCTTCAATCCAAACATGAGGCTTACATGTTCCATTTTAAGAAGTAATTCCTCTATCTGACGAGTATCTGACGCAAACAGAGTGGTGTCATCAGCGTGACGCAGGTTCGCGATTTTGTAGCCACCAACCAAAACACTATCAGTCTTCAAGAGTGATTCAAATCACAAGCTCGTTCTAGGTGTTGATTAGGAGAGGCGCTGTTATACACAGTTATATAAGTTATCGGAAAGGAGGTTGTCTGTCAGCACTGAAGCTGTTCCTTCTTCGTAAAGTTCCCTAAGTAGGTGTACGAGATGTTTTGGTGTGCCTCTTTCCAGTAGTGTTCCAAAAAGTTGGCCATCTCACAGCTCTATGATCTGATGAACAATGAGGATCTGTTCACGGGTGCCCCCCCCCCCCCTTTACAAACCCAGCCTGTTCGGGCGCTATTTTGTCTTGACAGGTATGATTTCAGACGTTCGTCGATAATATGTAGCATTATTTTGCTAGCATGACTGATCAAAGCAATAAGGCAGTAGTTGCTACATTTTTTTGTTGAACCCTTTTTATGTAGAGGTGTGAAAACTGATGGAACCCATTCCGCTGGCCATTTACTTGTCAACCATATCTTATTGCAGATGGTATGAAAGATGCACACTACATTCTTCCAACGCTCTAATGGTTTCGACTGGTATCCCATCTCTGCCTGTTGCTTTGCAATTTTTCAGATGTCTTATGGCAGCTTTGATTTCTGACTCAAGAATGTTTGGCTCCAGATTTTCACTTCCAGGCTCTGTAGGTATTGAAAATTGCAACTGTGGATCCTCAAACAATGACTGACAGTAGCTCCTCCAAGCCCCTGAGATTTGGTCTAGTTCAGTGACCACCTGGCCATGGCTGTCTTCAATGGCCCAGGTTTTTGATGGCAGTGTTCTTGTATTCAGACAAATTTTATGGTGTAGGTCCCTGGATTCATACCTATAAGCATGGGAATCAATTTCCTTGCAAATATTACGTAAGTAGGCATTGTAGTCTTGTCTGCATTTTGTCTGTATTAGGGCAGATTTCTCATTAAGATCCTTAACATCTACACCGACTGCTTTCATACCACGGCGACCTTTATATTACTAGCAAGTTTTCTTCATAGCCTATGCACAGCCATATAGACATATACATACCCTTTATAAAATTCGAAATTTAGGTTCAATAATTCATTAAAACTTTTAGCAGACATATCTTTAAAAAAAAATAAAGAACTGCCGTCTGTAGTATGTCTGTTTAAAATCAGATGTACCTAATATCTTTATTCTTGCACTTCAGTGGGTGGTTATATAAATACATGATATTCATGTTAAGACTAATGGTCAGTGTAGACCACGACCAGTTACTAGTTGCGGCCGTGTCCGTAATTGTGCACTTTTGCGTTAATTAGTGTAGGGATAACACCAATTTTATTTTTGAATATGTAGTTGGGATACTGCGCTATCCATATATTAAGTTTGTATTTATTTTGACCACTTCTAAATATTTTTTCAATAGACCTTTGCATAATAATTAATAATTTCCCAAAAAATTCATGACCATATCCATTTTGTAATCATTATCATCTACTCAATGATAAGTATCATAGTAGTCTTAAAAATTAGATAATTTCATGTCTAAATTGGTTGTTTAATTTTATGTTAGTACATATCGAGGATTCAGTTTGTCATTCTGTATTGTCCTTGATGGTATGAAATATTCTAGATACATTTCATTTACATATCTGATTTAAAAAGAAAAATTAACATAGAAAATATGTTTTGTCACAAACCCATGAGGCTAATTATAATTTAATATGACTTTTGATAAAACGTTCAAACTTATGCAATGTTAAAAGAAACTATCAAACTGGTGAATCATGGATTTTATATTTATTAATGTATCTAATTTAAGAAAATTTAAGTTTCTTTACAAATAAAATGCTTCTTTGGGCTGTAATTTTTGACAACATTTGCATAATGTGCATTTGTAACGCAGCCTCGACCAGTGCAGTTGATCTATCACAGCCAGCAAGATATTTCTATTCCTTACTTGAATAGTATGTAAGTACTTCAAAATTCGTTATAAAGTCTGACTCTATAGTGCCTTTTTTACATTTGTTGTATTTCACATAAATTTATGTGTTGTGCACTTGCCATAACAGCACGGAGACGACAATGCGCATGGGTACGTGATTACACAAGTAGTGCTAGATTTTGGCAGCTAGTACGAAAGCATGCATCTATGATACAACATTACGTACAATATTTAATTCTATACGTGGAGATAAATAATGTATGTATCGGGTCTACATATTTTCCTTTGGCATTTGGTGTCTTAGCATGTATCGGTGGATAAAAGGTACATTCTTGTTACATTTTAATCTTTAGTTAAGTCTGAATTAGAGGTGCGCAAAATGTATCAGTGAGAAATATTATTAAGAAAAGAGTGATATTTGATTGGAAAGGTATATATCATTAATTTATATCTCTAGCTCAGTAGCTCCGTATCTCTGTACTCTGAGTTATTAACAAAATTATTTATTATGCGTATGTTGAACAATGGTCATACAATATGGTGATAAATAGTAATGACTGAACATTTCACACTATTGTTTGATATTAAAAATAATTTTTACAAGAGTATTCACTTTGCTTAAAATACTTTGCAGATTTAGGATTTAGGACTGTTAACCTAGATTGAAATTATACATAAAACTTTAATGATACTTAAATAAATTAGAATACATTGGCGTATTTATACAATTATAAATTAGAATTTTGAAATGAAACAAAAAAAGTGTTTGTTTACGCAAATATTTTGAGTGAACTGAAGTATACTTTATCACAGTGTTCAGATTGGATAGCGAGTGGCTATGTTCGTGTACATAGATTCAATTGCATATTTGACTAAACAGTTCAATCGTTTTCTTTCACTTTCATGTAAACATATACTTTTATATCTATCTTCACCACGTGACAAGTGAGTGAAATGATTGCTTTAGTGAAACGAAAAAGACGCCTACCACTCATGAGCAAGTGATAAGATGTCAAGTGAGTGAGTGATATATATGATCGTAACATGTGAGCTATATCTTTTATATCTCTCACTCATGAGTTACACATCTCTAGTCAGAATACATTATTGTGGTGTTGTAAGTGAAAATTGTATTACTTGTTAACTGTATTAATTTTACCAGTTTAGAGCATAAGTGTACTGTTTCACCATCACTCTACGTAATATTAATGATTCGTACACAAATCAATAATTTGTTTTTAATGGGATAGCCAGTACGATGGAGCTCAGTTTATTCTTTTTGGAAAGTATTAGTACTATGAAGCACGTATTATAGTCCTATGAAGCATGTATTACTATATCTGACTGAATTGAACGAACAAAAAAAATGAAAAGCGTAATTAGTAGTTTTAGGAAAATAATTCATAACATATTTTAACATTATCTTATATTTATTATTTTACTTATATTACATCATATTTAGATATTGTATGTATATTTACCGAATGACGATAGGATCACCTAGAGTCGAGACAGGTTCAGCTCCCGTCGTATGTGGAACTCCAGCTTTTTGCATGAATTTTTGCCATTCTGCCAATAAGTTATGTCGATAGCTATCAGTGAATGGTGTAATATAACCAACTGCACCTAAAAAATGAAATAACAATCAATTTTGCAATTAGCTTCGTTGAATATTATTGGAGACACAGACTTGCAATTGTCCACATTAAATTGGCACACTCTTTCAAAATAATTACTCATTATCATTTTATAAGTTGAACATTTTTCAGAAAAAGCTGTTATACTTTGGAGAAATTCTTGTTTAGGTCAACTTATTTTATCGCAATAAGGGGGTAGGGTCAGTGGTTTGTATAACACTGAACTCATCCTTTCGGCCATCATTATAAAAAGAAAGTTATAATCAATTTTTTTTATTATATTTCTGTGTTAATAAGTCTCACAAACATTTTATGTGCAGTTTATTGCAAAATATTATAATTGAAAATACAAAAAAAAATTAGACAAAGAAAACCCATAACAATTTACTTTCATTTACGGAGACCATTTTTAGTATAGCATTTTTTATAACTTGCAATTTGAGTTAGTTATTTTATTCATTATCTTTAATTTTATATATTCTACAATGTTGCATAGTGAGAAGAGTCAAGTAATGTAAGGAATGTGACAAAATGTTAGTAGTTTCCTTTCAATAAATATGTTATTTTTTCATAATTATATAGTGATTTTTAAACCCCCACTTGTGAGTTTAGAGCCCATAGTCAATCTTTTTTTTAAATATTTGTATTATTCAAAGCTGTAATTCTCCGTTTTTATGCTGAGTAGATAATGTCAAGGTTATATAAATTTTTTAATTTATATAATTCTGGAATTCTAGGATAATCATATTGAAGTTCCAGTTTTAACAAATACTTTTTCATAAAAATATATCAACATATTTTACGAATCAAATTAGTTCCCTAGCAGGAAATGACTAGTACTCCAGTACAGTCAAAATTTCCTTTTCACTGGGAAAAATCTACTGAGCACCAATAATTTCAGTTAATGGAAGTATAAACAGAAGCCGGAGGAGCCAAATTTGGGGAGTAGGTTCCAATAATTAATTTCTCAAATATTTCAATTTGGTAATGGCAAAACATTTTTCTGGATTCAATTTCTTGATAGAACTTACATTTTTTCTTTTATAAATAGGTTTTTCTTTACAAGTTGTTTCACATTTTTTATGATAATAAATAAACAAAATTGTTTTAGCATCCCAAAATAACCACGCCATGACTGTTATGAATGTCTGATGAATCAGCTTCTGTCCACTGCTTAGACTACTGTTGCTTGTTTATATTAAGGGATATAATGGTGAATTTTGTTTCCAATCATGGTAATAAGTTGATCCCAAAGGATATCTTATTTATTATAAAAATCTTTATGCGATGTTATTCAATTGTAGACGTTTTTGATCAGTGGTGAGCAAACATTGCCTTCATTTTGTACAAAGTTTGTTCATATGCAAGTCCGCATGTAAAATGTGACCTATGTGTTCTTTCAAAATAATAGGTAAGTGAAATGTGAACAATTTCGTATACCTTAATTTGCCGACTGCTAAAGGTTATACTGCCCACATGTCCAATCATTTATGGTGGATCATCTTCTATGTGCTTACAGCCATGTTTAAATTTGGTAACCTACTTTTTTATTGTTCAAGATAAAGGGGAAGAGTCTTCATATACACCAATGAACCTCGAATACAAAGTTAAGTCTTCTTTTACAAAGAAATTTTGAATTAAACAATATTCAATATCACCATTTCGCACACTAAACATGAAATTTTTATGCAGACATAATGAATCAAACTAGTATATATAATAAAAAGATATATGTACCAACATGACAAGTGCACAAATAGTACTGCTATTCTTGATCGAGATCTAGATCTTTTCAGACCATTCACATATAAGATGGGTCACAAGTATAGAGTATGCTTCATCAGCTTGTATATCAATATAGTCATTAAGCTTTGAGACGATTGAGATATTATTTGATGACACATTTTTCCATACATTTGTATGGGAAAAAAAATGTAGTTGGGATCATTTGATTAAAATATTTTGCACTGCAGTTTGGATGTCGTTAAAAGCTTCGATTGATAATTTTGAAGTTAATTGTTTAATTTCGATTCAAGAAGAACTACTTGATCGTCCTTGCTTTGCGCTTCCAGCTCAATTAAATCTTCATTAGATAATTCTTGAGAAAGTGAAGCTAATAATTCGGTAACATCATCACTCTCAATGTCGATTCCCGATAAATTGTTTCCAATGCTTACAATATCGTTAGTGATTTTCCTGGTCGGTTTCTTTGAAAAATTGCAGACAGACTTTCTTCCAAATACCTTTTGAATTGTTTGACTTTATTTCATTCCATGGAGTAGCAACATTTTTAACACAGTCTAATATGCTAACATTTTTCTAGAATGTTTTTAAATCAATTCCGTTCTCATCATTTGCAGTTACTGCTTTTCTTAGATAATAAGCTTTAAAAGAGACTATGACTCCTTTATCCATTGGCTGAAGAAGTGCTGTAGTATTAGGTGGCAAGAAGACAACTAATAATGCTTTACTTTAGCACAGTAAGCTTTCACTGCCAGTATAAAATAATCTTTAAACCATACTTCAAAGAGGTTTACAGTGACCCAAGCTTTTGAATTAGATTTCCAAATAACAGGAAGACAATTTTATTGTGATTCTTTAATGCCATTGGATTTTCCCATCGGTACACTAACAAAGACTTAAGTTTAAAGTCACCTTCAGCATTACATCCTGACAACAATATGACGCGATCTTTTGCAGCTTTAAAACCAGGCATAGGTTTTTATTCCCGAGAAATATATGTTCTCGCAGCTCTTTTTCCCAAAACAATCCAGTCTCGTCAACATTAAAGACTTGTTTTGGAGAAAGTGATTTTTCTTGGATAATTTGCTATAGTGTTTGGAAACTCAGCGACTGATTTTTCATCTATGCTAGTAGCCTTGTCCTTGCAGTCCTTGCATTGAGATATTATCCAAAGCATACCTGTTCTCGAAATGCATAAACCACCCACAGCTTGCCATGAAACTTAAAGTTTTCTGATCATAATCGCTTTTTTGCTTTTCCTTTAATTTTTTGTATAAACTAAGTGCTTTTTATTGTATGAGCAAGACTCAGTGGTACACATCCTTGGGTTTGATTTTGTATCCATATAAAAAGTAATTTTTTCATTTCTCGAATCAATCCTTGTTGTTTTCTAATTGTTTCTGATTTCATACAAGTAGCGTTTTCTATATCTTTGGTTATTTTACTTGTTTCTTTTACAATGGTTTGTCTTTCATGTTTTTTTTCCTATCATTTTATTTTTTACTGGAGGCATGTTAACTTTAAATTATGATATGTTAACTATTTGCACTAAGGAAATCAGTTTTTAACAGGTAACATAAATCATAGACTCAAATAATGCAATAATTTCAGACATAATGTGACGCGCTTTTTACTCGTAACTTTTGTTTGTACATGCACACCTATTGAGATAACGATGCGAACTAAAACAAACAAGCGCTTCGTTTCTCTGTTAACTCCCCCGCTTCGCCTCCACACAGATCGAATAACGTAAAACAAATTTTAGACCGTTAAAAGAAGGAATGGTGTCAAACTGTTGACTGACATAAAATTATACGACGTAAAACAAAACGCCGTAAAACGAAGACTGCCTGTACTTCATTTTTTACTTCTGTTTCTTTGAATTTCTTGTTCCGGTAAAACTTTAGAAGTAATTGTTAAAATTATTGATAGGTTCTTACTATACCATGGGGATAGTAGGTAGATATATTTCTTCTAGATTCTAGATTCACAAACACCTGACACACTACTTTTTTAATGAATCACAAACAATAATCAACTGTATTTCTCTGCATATACTTACATGCACAGAGTAATATGTCTCCAGAAAGATTGACCAGGGAAGTTTCAAGATTTTTAATTGTATCTATCCATCGTACTCTTTCACTTGACAACCCATTTAATAACCTGAAATCAGTGGAGGATGAATAAGTAAGGGAAATCATCAATTTGGAGTACAAAAAAATACCCAGGGGTTGATTGTGGAAGCAACCACAAATTGCTGATAGCAGATTTCTACATAAAGCTGAAGAGGTGTCGTCGTGATTTACACAAACCACAGGTGAGATCTACATCAGTTGAGCTTTCCATATTTCGAGACTCTTAAAATCAAAGCTGAGAATTTTCATATGAGCTCCCAAATAAGAATTTTCGTATAAGCATTTGACATCCATTGGAACAGCGTTAAATACCTCAATGTGTCTGCTCATAAGGAATTCCAAAATAAGATAATAATATGTCCAAGAAAAGAATGGATACTGGAGAAGATATGGGAAGCCATCCAGGAAAGAAAAAAACCTCTTTTTATGTAATGCTCACTATGATAGTGCACAATACCGAGCGCTGTTGGCAAGGGTCCATCGATTATGCCGGCAAGATCATGAAGATCACCTTAACTCAATCTGTCAGGATATTGAGGATCACGCATAAACTTTCCACACAAAGGATTTATTTTTGAAGGTTAAAGCATTAATTGAGAACCAAAGCCAAACACGTGGACGATAAACACAATGACGATAATTTGCTAACTGAAGTTGACCAAGTCGTAGAGAGATGGCGTTTGTACTGTGAAAATTTATACGCAACATCTGGGGAACACGACAACCTGGCCCTATCGACGAGCGACTTCATCACGGAACCTAATGTCATTGAGTCAGAGGTCAGAAACGCACTTGGAAAATTAAACGCAACAAATCAGCCGGGAGAGATGGAGTATTCACCGAAGAGCTGAAAAACCTGGATGACAAAGGTGCTAGAATCTTGCTTGACCTTTACAACAAAGTCTGGCAAACATGTAAATGGTCTACAGAATGGAGGGAGCTTCTACTTTTATCATTTCATAAGGATCCACTCGATCACATGGAATCTATAGGATTGTGGCCTTGATATCTCATGCCAGTAAAATTATGCTGTACATTGTCAATGAGAGATTGTAGTCATACTTGCAATGGCAAACTCTAAACGAGCAGGCTGGGTGTGTCAAGTGCCGTGGCACTAGAGAACAAATTGTGAGACAGATCATTGAAAGAGCTGGGAGTTCAATGTGACTATGATTGTGTACGATGGAATTACCCGTAGAGAGTCCTACCGGAAATGGGTATACCTGTGCATTTAAAAACTTTAATAGCAAACTTGTACGAAGATAGCACCTCCACGATAAGAGTAAACAATGTGCTATCTCTACCGTTTAATCCTGGAAAAGGTATATGGCAGGGATGTATCTTATCTCCTATTCTTTTTAATATTTAAGATTCATAATGAGGAGGACCTTGGAAGAATGGGAGGGCAGCATCTCAGTAGGTGGAACCAAAATTAGCAATTTAAGATATACGGGTAACATCACTCTTTTTTACGACGTCAAAGAAAGAACTAGCTAACTTGTTCAAAAGAGTTGAGTATAAGAGAGAGAAGGTTGGACTATCGGTCAACAGAGCTAAAATAAGGTCATGGTTATAATTTAATTTTTCACAACTAAATGAAACTACATGATGCAGTATTATTTCTACTTTATTTAAATTCTTTATCACGACCTAGGTTTTGTTGCATGACATCTTTAGGTGGGCAATTTGTAATCAATAAGTGAAAGTAAGTTTAATGGACAGGAGAACTCTCTGATTTACAGTATTGAACAGGGAGGAAGCAATAGAGATTTTCAAAGAAAAACGCAAATGGTCAAAATTGCCACGAGAAAACTAACAAAGGTTTCTAATAACATCAAAATGAGGATAGTAAGAACATTAGTCTTCTCGATTTTCCTGTATGGTTCTGAGTTGTGGACAATTCGATGGGTGGAGCGCAAGATGATAGACGCATTTCAGATGTGGTGTTGGAGACTAATGCTCCGCACACCTTGGACGGCCAGAAGAACGAACATATCGGTTCGAAAACAATTCGGAATCAAAATCACACTGTCTGCCATCTACTACCAGAGAATCCATAGCTACTATGGTAACATTGCACGCAAAGAACCAGATTTTTTTTTTTTTTTTTTCTCTATTATAATCTGCAATCAGCATTTGCTTTTAGCGGATGTTTTGTGGGCGATAGGTCAGGTAGAGTGTGCCCTCCAATGAGAGCATCTACTCGTAATCAGGAGATTAGGACATCCTTTCTTTTGAGGCGCTTCTGATAACTACGAGTAAGTAGTTCAGTTGCGAGTTTGTTTGGGTGGCGTTCCAGCCTCTCTCTGTATCTTTCTGTCATTTGTGTAAACTCCGATTTCACAGTGTAAATACCCAACTGTTCATGTATTTCCATGTTAGTGATGTACCATGGGACATTCGAGATTGAGCGCAGTATCATATTTTGCATTCGTTGGAGTATGGCAATGTTTGAGTTACTGGCACTTCCCCATAACTGAACGCCATGTAGCCAAACTGGTTTTAAGATGGCTTTGTAGATGAGTAGCTTGTTGTTTAGAGATAGTTTATTATTCCTTCCTAGGAGCCATAAAAGGTTGTTGTATCTTATCTTAAGCTCATCTCTCTTTGTTTTTATGTGTTGGCGGCGCCAGGTTAAACGTCGGTCAAGGTGTAGGCCAAGGTATTTTACGCTGTCTCGTTGGGGAAGTGTGTTGTTCTCCAGTTTCACAGCTGGACAGTTGCCCTTCCGCAAAGTGAAGGTGACATGGACGGACTTAGCAGCGCTTGCCTTGATGCGCCATTTGTGGAGCCAATTTGTTATTTTGTCAAGGCCAGTTTGCAACATTTCTGAGGCTTCATTAGCATTCTTACTGCTTGCCAGAATCGCCGTGTCATCAGCAAATGTCGCAGTTTTTGTGCCCTCTGTGCTCGGTAGGTCACACGTATACAATAAAGGTCCCAAGACTGATCCTTGGGGAACGCCCGCTTTGACTTCATAGAACTCGGAAGTGGCTTCAGCCTCTTTCACTTGGTACCAGCGTTCTGTCAGGTAGGAGTGTAGTAGTGGATAGAGGCTGTGTGACAAGTATCTTTTTATTTTAAATAGTAATCCCTTATGCCACACTCGATCGAAGGCTTGTTGGATGTCGAGAAAAACTGAGGAACAATACTCTTTGTTTTCCAGGGATTTCCTTATTTTCTCAATAACTCTATGAACTTGCTCCATAGTGGAATGATGTGACCTGAATCCAAACTGGTGGTTAGGAATTATTTGTTCTTTTTCAAGTATGGGAAGTATTCTGTTTAGGAGAAGTTTCTCGAAGACTTTTGACAAAATAGGTAATAGGCTAATTGGCCTATATGAGGTTACATTGTTAGGTGGTTTTCCTGGTTTATGAATCATCAGAATTTGTGACATTTTCCATTGTTGTGGGATGTGTTGCACTCTAAGGATACCATTGAATAACGTCGTAAGAAATATCACTGCCTTTTTTGGAAGCTGCTTCAATATCTCCTTCGTAATTAAGTCAAAGCCAGGCGATTTTTTGTCTTTAAGGTTTTTGATAACCCTACAGACCTCTGAAAATGTTATGGGAGCAGGTGGTAGTGACATCTGATGAGCTTGACTTAAATTTTGGTCGATATGGTCTTCAAATTTTTGGTCGTTCTTGTCGTTAGGACAGAAAATTCTTGACAGGTGTTCGGCAAAAGCGTCTGCCTTTTCTTGGGGTGTTCTGGCCCACTTCGAGTTCATAGTTAGGGGTGGTTTAGCTATCTGAGGTCTATCGTAGTTCTTAGTGAATTTCCGTAGTGAGTAATTAGTGTCCTCATAAGCAGTCAATGATTCAAGCTGTGTCTGCAGAGTATCATCATGCCAAGTCTGTAGCATTTCCTTTAGGGTTTTACAAGCACTATTTAAATTCTTCTTGTCTTCTGTTAGTCTGCTTTGATGCCAGATTCTACGAAGACGTCTCTTGTGTAGGACTGCGCTTTTTATTTGTATGGGATAGTTCGTTGGTATAACTTGGGGGTCGAGTGGAGGAGTATTAATCCAACATGCTTCTTGTATCAGTGTTGTAATATGTGTTGTAGCGTTTGCGTGGCAGTAGTCAAGTTATTACTGGTAATACTTGATTTGAGTTGCCGGCCTCGAGTTGTTGTTAGTCTTGAGGCCCAGCACATGTGTTTAGCGTTCCAGTCGCCGCCCACTACAAAACGGTTACCAAGCGTACTGAAAAAATGAGAGAACATTGCTTCGCTTACTTTGTGTTTTGGTGGACAGTATATTGCCGAGACAATCAAGTACCCATGTTTATCTTCGACCGCTATTGTGGTTGCCTGGAGGTAATCATGTCTGTAGCTAGGAAGTAGATGATGTTTAATAGATTTTTTTACTATTACTGCAGTTCCAGCATGGCTAGTTCCATCGGGGTGGGAAGTATGGTAACAATTGTGGTTTGCGAACTTAATACATGATGCAGGTGTACAGTGTGCTTCTGAAATTAGCAATACATCAAGCTTGTTTTCCGTCATTAGAATCTCTGCATCATTTTTGTTTGGAGCTAAACCATTTATGTTCCAAGCAGCTATATGTAGAGTTGTACCTATTTTGATAGTTTATCTACAAGTTTGACTATGAGACTCATTAGAGTGCCCATTTGTTGGAGTATGATATCAAACTTCTCAGTTTGTTTTAAGAGTATTTCTTCTAAAGAGAGTGACTCTTTTGTGTTGTGTGTGAATTGCGTGCTACTGATGGAGTTAGCATTTGTCGTTTGTAGTACTTTAGCATATGACTTTTTAGTGGTTTTTTTGTCGTCTCCAGGTTCAATGTTGTTGATATTCAAGTTGTTTGGTGTTTGAGCTTTTCTGTCCATAAAGTTACTTTTAGGCATGATCTTCCGAGTACGTCTAAGTAGTATTTCTTTGTATACCTCACATCCCTTATAATTAGCAGGGTGGGGACCGTTACAAAGGGCACACTGGGCTGGGGTATTACGATCGCGTTTAGTACACTCCGATGTTTTGTGCGACTGTCCACATTTCACACATCTGTATGGGCGCAGGCAATAGTTTTTGGTGTGTCCATATTGCTGGCATCTCTGGCATTGCACTACAGATTTTTTCTTCTTTGGATCTTCCATTACGATGGATTGGTGGTATATATACTTAAGGCTCTTGGCCGCAATGTTATTAGGTCCGGAGATTAGGTTGACAAAGAAGGTTGAAGTAGGAATTTTATCAGGACCATATTTAGCGTTAATAATTTCGCCTGTGATTTGGTTACCAGTGTCTTCTATTTCTTTATTTATGGCGGTTATTGGTGTTGACGGGTGAAGATTCCTGATGACGAGCCTATAGCATCTATCATCTTTCCTGTTAAAGGTGTGACCAATTAGTCCATTTTCCCTTACCAGAGCAATGAGTTTTTTGTAAACCTCTATATCTTTGCTAGTTATTCTCAGCTGATTTCTAGTCACTATTCTGTATGTAAATTGACCTCTATCCGCAGCAGTTTCCAGTATTGTTGTGAGCTTATTAATATCTTCTACTCCATAGAGAATAATTGGAGGAGGTTTATTGGGTTTCATTGGTAAGGAACCCGGTTCATCTTCTGTCAAATCAACAGCTAAACTGCTGAATCTGTTGGTAGTTTTAGTAGCCTCTGGTGATGGGCTGCCAGTGGCTTTCCTTTTTTTTGTGGGATTTTTTGATTTCGGGACCCTTTGCCACGATGGTGGAGCAGGTGGGTTTTCCTGAGAGGGAGTTTCATTTTCAGTGTTCATTCCAGAGTGGAGATTGGTTAGATCACTCACTGAAGCAGATCTTGGTCTGCCAATGAAGAGGCTAGAATGAAATGCCTGCTGAATATATTTTTTATTGCTGCCAGTAGCATTCACTAACACAGGAGCCTGGTTGCCTACTCCCATGGTGGTATTGGTATTTGTATTTAGATCATTCATATTGGTCCCATGAGTGGGGTCGATAAAAGCTGTCGCTCCTGGGGTGACGCCCATTCCCACGGAGAAGGCAGTTATACAATGACAGTTCGCCTAGGCTGTCAAGGTTGGTCGCTAGCTGCTGGCCACCTGCCAGTCACACATCCTTTTGGCGCGCCCCGCACCGTAGGATTAGGGGATTTTTGAAGAGGTTACCTTCCTCGTAGTCCAAGTGGCGAAGCTCAGACTCCCGTTCCTGCAAAACATGACCACAGGTTTACGGTACTGGGGCAACCCTTTCGGGCTGCACACTGGTTTTTTTGTCAGGGTTGTCTCCCTTAGCTAGATTTATCGGTTTTAAGGCGCCGATGACTCGCCTTCACCCTTCTTAGTTTGCTATCAAGGTCACGAGGTAGATGTGTTGTGCAAGACTCGTTATTGACCAGGACATTGCCCGGGGAATGGGACGACTCATATAAGTGAGTCCACTACCAGACTGCGGCGGCAGTTTGACAGTGGCGAGGACGTCTAAGATAGGACTTTATGATGCGCGTCTGATAGCCTAATCTTGCACACTTAGGCGTACGCTACCGGCTCTAACTCAGCTTTTTCTAGGTACATACCTACTAGCATAACTATGCACCACCGAGGCCTAGCACCATTTTCCCCCCCAAAGAACCAGATAACTTAGAAAAGCTAATGGTAATTGAGAAAGTCAATGGTAAACGACCCCCAGTAGATTTCCTATCTGATGGACTCACTAGGTCACTACGCTCACAGGCCTCTCAATCACATCTACTATTAGGAAAGGCGAGGACAGGGCTGAATGGAAAAAACTCATAATCGAATTCACCAGGATTTTTCAGCATGGACACGACCTTCAGAAATGAAGAGTGCGACGTTGAAGAATAAGGAACTAAAATGTTGACAAACATACCTTACAGCACGATCCATTCGAGCCAAACATTGGTTGATGTCCTCTTCCATTCTTCTTTTCTCTTCTTCCTTCTCCAACAAGTAAGCATTTAATTTTTCGATACCCTCAATGAGTGCCTGCATTTTTGCTTTAGCTGCATTCAACATAGCTAGAAATTGAATTAACAATATGCTATGAGCAAACAGTTTTAGTATTAATAATGATGGATAAGATAAGAGATTAGGATGCTATTAACAAATAGTTTTAGTATTAGTACGAGGTAGATTATTTATAGAATTTTTCCCAAAATTTTTAGATAGAATGTGAACCTTAAATGGCTTTTTTCATAGATGCATCTTTTTGAATGAGGTTCAATTAACCTAAAGATAAATTTGGTTAGCCTATGACAATATGCGATTACTCAGACTATATTTTCATCTGTTGAAAGCAGTTGGACCAATGAGAAACTAGACATGTACCTACCACTACCATTGCTTTCGTGGACGATATGCTACTAATTGTCGGGCCATAGAGAGATAGAGAACTGGGCAGTGGCAAGCCAGAATACGTACCTGAGGTACCAAGAATAAGTTTAGCTTTGACCCCAAAAAATTCAAGGGCTGGTTCTAAGGATGGATTTAAGACGGAATTTTCTTCTGCAATGTGGTACATTGGGTTAAGTTTCGGATAACCTTCCGTGTTACAGGGTCTGGTTAGGGATTGAATATCTTGGTTCTTTATCTGATGTATATGGCAGCAATACACCTCTGTATATAGGTGTGGGCTTCATAGTGCGTCGGAATCCAATAGGTTGGAAAGGTTGCACTGAAGTAGCAGATCATGCTGCTTACGTCTCTGAATAAAGCTTACAGAACTTGTTCGATGGATGTGTTGTCGGTTTCAGCAGGTATTTTGCCTGTTGATTTTGTGATTGTAGAATGCCCGGCTTTTTGAAGTGGGTCTGTTGCATTTTGGGTTTTTAATAGATATACCAATATTTTCTAGAAAAAGATGCATTCTAGAGATTATCTGCATTCATTTGTAGTCTATAAGGATGGAACTCCGGGGGTGAGTCCACTAGATTATTTTTCTCGATGCGTTTGAGAGGTTGAATAATAGTCATGAATTTATTTTGTTTGACATGAATTTATTTTGTTATGCTTTAAAAGATGATCTTTAGTTACCCTGAATTGGTTGAGAAAGTATGGAGGAGCTGAATGACACAATGAGTAAAGACAGGCCCGAAAAATGTTGGGTGGAGGGGTCGAAGGTAGATTTACATCATTATTATTATGGGTCTCTATTTAAAGTTAATTTAAATGGAACAAAAATTACTCTAGAATTTAATCTAAACTATCCAGTAGTTATTGCATGAACATATAGATAAATATCAAAAACAGTCAGACAAAATCCCATAAGAAAATATCCGATAGGATCAAGAGGTAACCTAAATTTTAGCATTTTTTAGCGAAAGCCTTATACACATTAGGTTAGTAGGTATTGCATGTTACACCAGTGTTTAGACAGATGGACTGAAAGAAAAATAGATCAAAATTATAATAAATTTTTTTGGCTTCAACTCGTAAACTTAACCCTGATACAAAACTTTCTAAAAATGTTGAGTATAGAAATGAAACTTTCTCTGAACATAATATGGAACGGAAATAGACCAGTCTCTTTAAAGTCATTTGTTTGTTTAAATTAAGAGAGATTTGGTTGTTCAGTTTATATGTTACATAAGCATTGTTTATTTAAATTTAAGGAGATTTGGGTTAATTTTGTCAAAGAATAATGTGTCTATTTTTAATCTGATTACATTAATTTTTGTAGAAGTTTAATTTGTTCAATTAATATGTTATTTAAAAATTGTTTGTTTACTAAGTTTAAAAAGATTTTGGTTGATTTTTGTAGAAATTTAAGTTTAAGTTTTTTTCTGATTACCTTATAGGGATTAAATTATTTTTTCAATAAAGAAGCTGATATTTATACACCTTTTGTATTTTTTTGTTTTAATCCAAAATCCTGGAGCTATCTCAGAATCCCAGGAGTATCTGCATACAATCTGTACTTTGAATTCTAGAATTACAAATTAGGGCTTAGATCAAATTATCTAATCATAACCATTCAAAGAAGTGGTGTGATGGATCTCACCAAAGAAAATTCTTATGGAAATGAAATTTTCTAGTGCAGAAATCATAGAAGTCACTATGAATACATAGTATATAAAACCTTAGATTTTTCGTATAGATGAGTATTCTGTCTCATGGCAAAGTGAAAAATCTAAGGTTTCATATACTAAAAATTTCCCAAAGAGGAAAATTCACATAAATCATGTGTTTTTCATATTATATAACTTCACATTGTATCTGGTTCTTAAAATAAAAATTACATTTTTTATTTAAATAATTTCTTGTCACATTAATTATCTATTGTTATTTATTATGTTTGAGCAATATATAATTGCAGGAGGAAATAATCCTAAATAATTATATTGATTGATACAAAATTTCCATATTTAATATATTCAGTATTACATAATGTATATCAATTTGAAAGAGGAAAACTTACCTTGGACAGCTGCCAATTCCGCATTAGCAGTTTTCAATGCTTCTTTTTTCGGAAGCACCCCTTTATTTACATGATAGAATTTATATATGGCATGCACCCACATACACAGCGACATGCATGCTTTTGAAACCTTCAAAAAACAGATTTTCAATAAAAATTTGTTTTTTCATAGAAATGGTTTATCATCATTTTTATACCAATAAAGACAATAGAGATTGTAAAATTTTTTGGTGGCAAAACTTTCAGAATGATTTTTTCCATTTATAGTGCTTTGTTTAATATATACAGATGATGAATGGCTATATTAATTTATTATTGTTTAATCTAATTTAGCGTAATTTAATTTTCTTGTCATCATATTTCATTTCATTGGTCCTTTTTGTTTGTTAACATCTTCGTACCGTTACTGTTTTAATGCAAGTAGGCAGCCAGACTTATTTAGCTACCATTTATTTTACAGCCGATTTAGTCTGCCAATGTAACATTAATGATAAGAAGGGACTTTAGATGTAAAGTATTATGTCAAGGATGAGAGATACGGGTGAACTCTAAAATTAACCAATCACAATTGTTAACACTTAAATTTTAATAAATCTAAAATATAAATATATCTAATAATAATAAGATATTATTGATAGGTTAAAAAATAAAGTAAAAACTTATCTACTAGACACTTCACTAATAACTAACAAAAGATTATAAAGTCTGTTTTTTTCTATAGCTGGTTTTTTAGATTGTGTGAATAGAAATTCTAATTCCAGAGCACAATAAGTATTTCAATTACGTTACATTAAACTTCACTAAGAAATAATACATTAGAATTACATCAAGTCACTGTGCAAATTGTTTAGTTTACAAATGGCAAAAACAAAACACACAAAAGAACTGCCGGTCTAGATACCTAACTAGTAGTAGCTGCCTAGCTAGGTATATATGGACTAGCTGCCAGCTGGCCATGCAGCGCACATTGACTGACATGACAATAAAACCAACTGAGTGAAAGCAAACACTTGGTAAATTCGAATTCTGTGGCTGATCCTACGTGCGCCATACAGTCTCAGCCATGGCCGAGAATATAGATAAATTTTGGCTGAGAAAGAGACCAAGATCTCAGCCGGACCTTAGTAAATATTAAAAAATTAAGAGAAATAAAATGTCAATATCTAATACTGAAAATACGATATACAGTGTTGTTTTTTTAACAGGCACAGTATTGGGAAATCCAAAACCATAGCAGATACAAGTAAATTGTCTTAGGTACCATTTGTTTTTTTTTATGGAAACAATTTTGGCATAGACAAATTTTTGCAAAATGAGAGTTCTCCATAAAAATTAACAAAAAATTTTTTTTATGTGAATTGACCCAGTTTCATGATAGTGTTATTTCATTGTATGCGAGAAAAAAAATTTGGACAGCAGTAGAATTAAAATTTTATAAAAACTTTTGCATAAAATATCTGTCAATTTTAGTATTGCAATGTAAATTTTAGTAGAGATAAATGACACATCAATATTCTATTTTGTGGGGATTAGTTCTTTATTTGAATTTTACGTTAAATTTCGCACAAAGTATCCAGTTGATTTATTCATACTGATATTTTTAGCTGTCTCTCCCAGTAACGATTTTGGGAAGGCTTTTAAGAATCTTAATACGGCGATGGTGATAAATTAATTTACGACTACTGTTGATCTCTTGCGTTTAGGTTTATAACAACCTTCTTGTCTCAAAAGTTTAATTAAAGTATAAACGACGATTAGGTAGCTCACAGTCAGGATACTGTTCCCTATACCATTTTAATGCATTATCTGGGCTTCAATAGTTACAAAAATATGCTTTAATTAAATTAAATTTATGCATATAATTAAATCAAATTTATGCATATAATTAAATCAAATGCTTAAATTAAATTAAATAAAATAAAATTTATGCTTATATCATTTTTTTTCAAAGAGTTCATGAATAGCATGGGGATTGTAAGTCTGTCTGCAAACACATTTCTATCATTACAAAGTGTTCGCTATTTGAATTTCTTGTAGTATCGACAAATGACATTATTTTCTCTGGATACTTTATACTGAAATTTAATGTAAAATTCAAATAAAGAACTAAGCCCCATCAGAATGCAATATTGATGTGTTATGTACCTCGACCAAATTTAAATTACAATACTAAAATTGACAGGTATTCTATGAAATAGGTTTCATAAAATTTAAATAACTTCTGCTGTCCAGATTTTCTTCCTCAGATACAATGAAATGATACTATCATGAAACTGATTCACATAAAAAAAATTGTTTGTTAATTTTTTAACCAAAAGTCACAGTTGATCAAAAGTCTGACCATGTCATAATTGTTTCCATAAAAAAAGAACAAATGGTATCTAAGACAGTTTTTTGTATCTGCTATGGTTTCAGATTTCCCCATACTGTACCAGTTAAAAAAGCACACAGTATGGCTGGCTATGGAAAAGTGCTGATTATCTAACTTTAATTATAATATTAATTTTTATATACACATACACTAATAGATTTTATCAAATTTATGTAATAGTCACCAATTCAACGAACAACCTAAATTTATAAACAATTTTAAAAACAATAGTATGCTCATGATTAATAGCAGGTGATGCTGAAACTAATTACGAGTTTCATAACTATTGCTATATAAGATGTGGCAATTATTGGTTTATGAACAGGCAATGTCTAATTTAGGGCTCTAATTTTTATTATTCGAGTGTTATATGTTTTTGAAAATTAATTGTTCAATCATAGTGTGTTTTCTGACTAAATAAATCTGAAAAACAATAAAAAAGTATTGCCTAACTTTGCATTGGCTGTAATTATTTGCTAACTTTGAAAAATAATGTTACCTTGATAATTTTGGAAGGATCATAGTCAGGATTCAAAATAAATCTTTTTAAATTTTTGATCATGCTTTCCGTAATAGATTCTTTGTCAAAATACATGAGGGAATCCAAGAATGCAGTAGGATCTGTGAGCATGAGTGACCCTGGTTTCCAGTAATCCAAGATTTTTTCCCCAAAATTCTTTCCAGGTATCTAAAACAAAATAAAATTCATGAAAACTTATCAATATCCCAAAAAATTATTTAGATCCCTAGTGACCATTTCATATCCCAAAAAAATCTTTATTCTCATGAATGTTATGATATAACTCTTTTTCACTCTTTTGCATAAAAAACGGGCGGTTTTTCATTTTGTCATATTATTAACAAAATATTATTAATTAAGAAGTTGTATCAATTGTAATTGTTACTGGCAGGTATAGTGTATTCTGGTACATAAAAACAAACGGTCTAAATTTGAAATTTATTCTTTTTGAAAGAAAATTCTCTTTCACTTACAAAAACATGTTTTGGCGGTAAATTAAATCCAACTCTTATTAAGTTCTTTTTTATTTTTTATGTTTTTTATTTGTTATAATGAATAAATTTTAATTAAATTTCTGCTGTTTGCTGCATTAGTTCACTTCTGTTTGCTGTTCTCAGTATGGTTGAAAAAATGATAAGGGCTAGTAAAATTATTGCACTGCTTGAAGAAGGCTGTAGCCAAAGTTATGTGTCTCAGCAATATAATGTGAGCCGTTTTCACCATCCAAAGGACCTGGCAACGATACCAAGAAATGGGCTCCGTCAGTAGAAGGCCTGGTTCTGGAAGAAAACGGTGCACTGAGCCACGGGACGACCGCTTCATAGTCAGTCAAGCGCTACGAAATTGTCAAGTTATGTACGTGGATCTCAAACAGAACCTCGAGGACGTCAGAGGCACACGAGTAAGCCTATGGACAGTCAGAAGGAGCCTTCAGACCGTCAATATACGTAGCTATCGCCCAGCTCGGTGCCCTATATTGCTCCGTGAGCATCAAGTTGCCAGATTGAGATTCGCTCAAAATTTTTCGTCATGGACTCAACAAGACTGGAATAGTGTTTTATTCTCCGATGAAGCTCGTATATCGATTAGTGGTGAGAATCGACGTCGGCGAGTCTTACGAAGACCTGGAGAAAGCTTTGCAGAAATGTGCTTTGAGGAAATCACCTTTACGGTGGAGGCTCTGTAATGTTTCGGGCTGGTATTAACTCAGATGACCTTACCGAGTCAGTTTTTATTCAAAATGGCACACTTAATGTGCAAAGGTACATAATAGAGTTTCTTATTCCTCATGCCCAACCCGCATTAAATAGCAGTTGGAGGTGAGTCCATTTTTATGGCTTATGACAACGCTTGCGCCCACCACTCTAGACGTTGATGCGTATATGCAGGAGGCTGGAATTCATTGTTTATACTGGCCAGTTAGAAGTCCCGACCTCAATCTGATAGAACACATATGGGATAATCTCAAAGGACTCGTCAGAGCCGTAAACCAGCTCCAAGAGCCAGAGCCGTAAAACATTCAGGCCCTTAAAAATGTGATCGTCGCTGAATGGGAACATATTCCTCAGGAAATGATAAAAAATGTCGTCGAAAGTATGCCTAGCAGATTAAGCGCATTGATTTTAGCTAGAGGAGGCCATACCCGTTAGTAAATTTTCAAATTTTATATTAAATTAATAAAAAATATTCAAAAATAAATTTTAGCCATTTTTAATATACCAGTATGAAAACGCTGTGAACTTTACATCGATTTTTTTATTTATTCACATTTTTAATGACTGAAGTAGGTAAAAACAATATCTCAATAATAATAACAATATTCTCATCATATCGCCATATAAAATGCATCAAATAATAATAAAATAACTCTGATATGGTTTATTTCTATAAGTGCCCGTTTTTTTTGCAAAAGAGTATATATAATATATGTTAATACAAGTAAACTAAGGTTTACAATTTTCGTTATGATTTTGGATTGTTTTTTTTCTCAGTTATTCACCTTCCTTCCAGTGCAGGATAGACCACAATTATAATATAGTTCATAAATATTTCTGAGAAATATTATATTTCATCATGACATATTTTATTAGCTTATTATTTTTATTTGTGACATTTTGTTCTTTAATCAAATTTTGGATTTTATCCAATCATATTATACAGTGTCTTTCATGTTATTATTTTTTAGCCAATTTAAGCCTTAAGCCAGAACTGACTGGACATGGTTGAATGCATATCTTAAGGATGTGTTGGCTAATACAAAGAGTTGGGTTTTAATCACTGATTCCTGACGGACCACGGTGTGAAGATTTTCTCTCTGACTGGGTCAAAACACAATCTAAAGATGTAACCTTTGGGTTCAAGTCCTGGGCATTTTTCAATTTGACTTTTTTATATTAATTTTGGGTTAATTTCTCCCCTTTTATTTATTCTACCACTTTAAACTAAAAATATGGTATTCAGTTGCTCAGAAATTTTGTAAATATGACGATAATGTCTACATAGTTTATCTAGAAATGTGAATTTATAAATAAAATTCATATAAAAATACATTAATCCACAAGAATTAATTGACGTTGTGGCAATTTTTATTGCATTGATAAAAGATGAGTTATAGTGGATATCTTTTACATTGGACCCTTCCTTTTTTTTAAATTTCTTCTTGCATACATATGTATGTAAAAATTGCAATTTCTGAAAAGTCCACCTTATCAATTGTGAATATTAGTGTAAAGATATATTATATTCAAATGTTGCAATTTCACTTTTGGTGGAGAGAAAAAGCAGGAGATTAACGAAGGAACTAAAGTCATCTAAATATCCATTGCCTAAATGTCATTCTTAATTCATTAAAAGTTGGTTAGAAATAGATTTTCCAATGAAAATTAAAATTAACAAAGTGTTAATATTTACCATTTGTACTATACTTTACTTTGTTACTCTTGTTTTAAAGGTTTTAATTACATAATTTATACAGTTTTATTTATTGTCTGAGATTTATGCGGACTAATATGAAGGAGGCATTGGAGGAAGTGTGTCCAACAAAACTCATTGTTTTGTGTACACATGTGATATATTTTATTATTATTGGCTTTATTTGCTTTCCGTTACTTTGCAAAGTTAATTCTAAATGCAATCATTATTTTCCTCTAAATAATATGATGCAAATAAATGACAAATCTGATAAAATTACCCACAGAAAATAGACAAAAAACTAAACTAATGATGGAAAAGATTATTAAAAGTGTAATTTTTTAGAAACCTTTTGTGTACATATTGCGGCAAATGCATGGTGTTTAATTCTTTTTAAGATTAGAACACAGAAACGATTCAGTGGAACAAAACAAAATATAAATTGGGGTTCGTCCAATGTATAAGTTTAGTGTGTACATATGGACATTAATTGCTTCAATAATTGACAATTAATAATTGTGACAAAAAAGTTTACACCTGGGATTGAGCCTACATCAATAATGTTCATTTGTTTGTTTTTTGGCAATATTGAAAATGACTTCAAGAAGAAAATGAGGTCAAATATGTAAGCCAAATTAAATCAATATTTTGATAGATTTGGCATTGCAGTCATGTGACATAAACATTATAAAAAATATCTGGTCAACCAGATCAAAATAAAATCTTGGAGAGAAACCATTTTCAATAATTTATGTTGAAAACCTAGCAGAAAGTATCCATTGACATTATCAGATTAAAATTGATAATGATACTGATTGAACAGTGAAAAGATGAAAGTATTCTAGTGCATTTCACATCCTATGAGGTTAAAGGGCTAATCACACTTGTCAGGTTTAATTTGCAGTTGGCTGAATTGTTTTAGTTGCGCTCACACGCATTTGTTGTATTTGACTTTAAGAACTTATAAAAACATGCTACATTGTATAACATATATAAGAATACTTTCACATATTGTCAGCAGTGTTTGTTTAATTTATTTTTCTTTTTGTATCAAAATCCCATTATGCACATTTTTACATTTTTTCCATAACCATAAACTTTAATGCAACTTACATAAAGTGATTAATTTGTTCCAAAAATTATGTTACCAAAATTAATAAAACAATATATTTTTCTAAACTGTAAATATTCTGAACTATAAATTGAAAAATTATAACTAATATGAAGGAGGCATTGCAATAATTGAAAATTGAAAAAAATTATGAAAATACTTATTTCGGACTTAGCTGACATTGTCTGCCAACATTGTTGTCTACTTTCTTATGCACAAAAAATAAAAAGAAACTCCTTACCTTAACAGGTTTAATATCAAAAATCATACACAATGATTCAATGACCATCACAACTCCAGCTGGTGGCTTTTTCATGGCTTTCACTTCTACAATGTCATTCCTGTTAAGTGCTTTCAGCGCTCTTTCTGCTGCTTCTAAGGCGGGAAGGGCTTCATCTATTCACAAGCAGAAAAATATATTAATTTCTAATAAAGCTGTAAATGACATTTAAATGAAAAATAATTTTATAAGGTGATATGGACCTAGTGGAGCATAAAATTAAACATACTGTAATATGTAGACATTTATTGTATGTTTCATTAACACAATTCTATCATGTTTAATAGATTCGTAAGAAATAGATAGAAAAATGTGTACATTGCATTTCGCACTAATGAAACATTTAAGAAATACTAATAATAAAACCATCTTTAACTATATAAGTTTAATAATAACACATTTAACTGAAATTTGCTATTGATTTCTTATGGCACAAACATAAAAAAGAATAACATGAAACCAAAAAGTGTTTTATGACACATTGCTTATATTTGTTTCGTGCTCATAATCAATAATTATTTCATTGGTGCATCTTAAATATGTTCTCTTGTATCTCGCATATGATAAATATTGCATATGGTTAGGACATGTGTATAGTTACTATATGTACAACATCCATGCATGATATTCAATAATAATAGCCTTCAACAGCTTCTCTCGTTTTTTTTCTCCTTCTGATTTGATATTTATACGTAAATTATTAATGTGCACTTACATGTTGAGATTGAATTTGGCGTCTAATTATTATTTTATCTCCCTTTATTCTCTGTTACGAAAACACTATTGAACGTAATAAATATTCGTACTAGTTTTAAAAGGTAGGTACTTAATGTGAACAAAATTTATTATTAATAGGTCAATCGTGGAAAGTTTTCAAAGTCTTCATTGAGCACAGACACTGGTTACAGGGGAATCCGAAAGTTATCATTGCCAAGTAAATAGATATAGGGATTGAAGCAATGTACAGTAATAATGAGTAACTTATACTTAGGAAGAAATACAAAAACTTGTAAAGCAATTATTATTTTATTTCTTTCTACCTTTTGTTTTTTTTTCAAGATTCTTTTATCGAGTCTAACTTTAAAGAGCTTCGGGAGAGGTTCAACCCGTCCCCTTCCTCTAAATATGAGCCTCTAAACTTGAGTGTATCTGTTGTTAATGAAATGCTATGTAACATTTATAAAAGTCATTTTCTTGAATTGACTATCATATTTTGACATTGTGACAGTAAAGTAACTGTATCAAAAAATCTTAAAATCTTTTTTGAAATAGGCATAAATTGCCTGCTTTAGCAGTTCATTTTAATTAATATATCAATGTGAATACTACAAACTTAGGCGACGATAATGTCAACAGTATCATTTGATCCAGAAAGGTGTAAAGATGAATTTGATTGTACGTCAAATTTAAGGCCTTGATCAAGAAGCACTAGTATATTAAGCCGAAGAAACTTTGGATTGCTTCACTGTTATCATTTTCTGCTATCACAATTGAAGTGAATGGAAATAGATTTTTAGAAAGTCAGAAACTATGGACCCAGACCAATATAGCAATGAAATTATATACAGCAGCTGGGAAGACTGCAAATTGGAATATTGTCACATAATTATATTCAGTTCATAGCCTTTCTTTTAAAATATTTAATTATTATATTTTAATATTCTAAGTATCACAGGGATATTATCAATTTAAAATTTTAATATTCAATAGGAAAAAAAATAAGAAAAAACATAAAGAGGAAGCACGTAGTGATTACTTTTTTTCATTTAACAAATTTGTCTACTGTAAAAATATTATGGAAAATAAACACCAACTAAACAACTTTCATTTCGATTTTAGAGATCATGTTTTGTTTTGCTCATAACAAGAACACTTTATAATATCTAAATGTGGGTGGGATTATTTCTTCACAAAGCATTGCTACTTTATAATCTACACATGTATTTCAAAATTTTTGTAGTATTAAAAGGCTATAAACTGAGCAAGAGGTTGCTGTTAATGGATGCCAAATATATGTAACTTTAAAAAGGGCTTTGACCATGTTAATACAGACATTTTCGTAATAAAATTATTAGAAACTGGATTTACCTTCCTCATAAGCAGGGGGAAATATATAGTATAGAAATTTGTAGTATGGATATGGATTAAAAGGTTTTTTGGGTATTATATTTTTAAAACTATATTGATAAACATACATATTATTCTAAAATTGCACATAACTCTAAATTTCTTCAGTGATGTCATGCTCAAATATAAATTTTTGACTATTTGTCTCAGAGTAATTTCCCTGAGAGATGTGTTTATGGACAGAGAGGATTATATCCCATACGCAAATTAATATGTTTTGATATTTGGCATTTAAAGAAAGTATATCTGTTGAATTATTTTTCATTACTTCAAGTATGATCAAATTGAAATGTAAATAATTATCTGACCATCTTACAAATAACATTTGGTGAATTATCCGAACATAATTCATTATATTTTTATGTGTCTCTATTGATCAGTTGGAATTTTCTTTTTCAGATTGCATATTCTCCTAGCCATAAACTTGATCAAAATGTTTTGCAATTATATTGATAACACATACAACATATTGCTATTAGACTTTACATCCTCAGATGTTACATTCAATCAATGAGGTTTTTATAGTTTTATTTAGCGCTTGCATGTACCTACATATGCGGCTTTCTTATGCTATACATATCCTTAGGTATCTTAATTTAGTATTGAGGTTTTTTCAGTATTTTTATATTTTTAAATTTCTCAGGACTATGATTATAAGATTTTTGGGTGGCTTACAGCCTATTGTAATGATTATTTTAATAGTTATTGAAATTAATTTTGATTGATTGCTTGTTGTTCGAAATTTGTAATGTGTAATTAATTGTTTTTAAGATTTTAATGTGAACTGTAAGTTGCTTGAAACTTATAAATAAACGGATATATATATATATATATATGTATATATATATATATATATATATATATATATATATATTATAAACAAATAAGGTTTTAAGTGTCTTATTGATTGCTTTTTTGGAAGTCACATTTATCAAAACAACTATAAACTGAAAGGTATAAAGTTTAATAAAGCTACGGATGTTACAATCAGTTTTGTTAACAAAATGGCCCTTCATATAGTGATATCTAAAACAGGCCTAAGACTAAACTTACCCAAATCCTTTTGTGCATCAGCAGCCATAGCCTGAGTTTCAGCTGCCATCTTCTCTGCTATGGCTTGTTCCTTTTCGACTTTAATCCGAGCCTCTTCTGCAATAGCCTGATGCACAATTAAAATTACTAAATTAGTAAATTATGTATTCTATTTAGTGTATTTCCTTTAAATCTCAGTCATTATATTACAAAAATTAGAAGAAATTCTAACAATAAATATTTAAACATCTGTTACTGAAATAGAGTAAATATATTCAATAAGTTGTGATAAAATACACAAAGTGAATTAAAAATTTAAAAAATATTTAAAAAATTAATAAATGAAAAACAAAGTTAATAAAAAGATATTAAACAAAAAGAATAAAGGGAATAAAAATACAAACTAAACAAAATAAAAGTAATTAATATTATTATAGAGTTTACAGAAAAAATTATATTTTATTCCTGTTTAAATCTAGAAATTTTACCAACCGTATCAATGGCAATTTGTTCAATGACATTACGTGTCTCTTCGGCAGCAGCTTCCATAAGTGGCTTTAACTCCGCCAAATCTATTTGTATTTGTTTTACTTCCACTTCTGTTTGATTTAACTTTTGTAAACCTGGTTGGTATTAATTTGTAAACTTGGAAAATATGGTTAACAAATAAAATAATTTAATTATACCCTAAGGGCATTTTTAGCGTCATGCGGATTTGCTCACGCATGCGGGAACGGCCTGCAAGCGTAAAATTTCTTACTAAGGGTCACACGCTAGTTTGAGCTTCAGTTTTCTGCATTGCATTTCAGTTATCATCACATGTGAAGTGACCTTATGCTCGTAATAATTTATCTTAAAAAAGAAAATATTTAATTACGGTCTGTCCAGGGCTAGACAGTATATAGAATGCACATTTAGAATTATGTCTAATAAATTTAGACTATTTCACAGACTCATGAAGGTCAAATTAAATCTAGGACAATTACTAGTAAAGACGGAATGTGTACTTTATAATTTCATAAGAAAACGGGACGGTTACAAGGTCTGAGATACATTTGTGATTAATGGTTTCACGGGATCATTGCCCAGGCAGCAGAATGAAAGTAATAATATGTCGGCAAGTAATACCAGAGATATATTTGCAGATTACTTTATTAATGAAGGGAAAGTCTCCTGGTAACACCGATATATAATGAATGCATGAGTTTATAAAAATAGAAAAAAACATTGGCACATGCAGCACAGCAATGATGTCATAGCGGGAGATTAGCTATCGACCAAAAAATTAATGCATAGTTTACATATATAACCTATAAATTCAAACATTGTTTATATTTATATTTAAACATTTATTGTATAGTTATGTTAAGAAACAATAATTGTTAATTGTGTGGATAGTAAACAGCAACTTAAAGAAATATATAGTAGGTAAATTGATGCAAAGTAGAAGTGCCGTCCGCCAAATAACCCGTGAACCAAATACATACACTCCTCTTTTCTTTTCTCTTCACTCAAACTTTCGTAGTTAGGTGCCAATTCCTTTAAATTTTTTCTCCATGCAGCGTCTCTGGCATCCCTGTTTTTGTATAATTCATCTCTTTTATCCCATAATACAGACCACAGGTGAACTTCTATAATTCCTCATGCTGTATCAATTTTAATTTCGTTACTACAATACGTACGTGTGTCCTGCACGAGTGTAAAATGTACACTGGCGTTCTAGGCATGCTTACACATGCGGATGCCTCGCACCAGAGCGATGCCCCCGCACAGCCATATTGCGTCCCGCGTGCGTATGTCACGCTTTACAATAAATATATATATAAAAAAGTTCTTTGCGGGTGCAACGTATGCAGGCCAATCCTGCGTGCATGAATAAATACGCATGACACTAATCCTTGGAGTAATGTGATAATTTGCATAAACAAGGCTCTACAGAATTATATATATATATATATATATATATATATATATATATACACATATGCATGGGCATGTGCATGTGCATATGCATGTACATGTACATGTATATATGCACATGCATATGCATATACATATACATATATATATATATATATATATATATATATATATATATATATATATATATATACACTCTTGTATATGAAGATAAGAGTTTCAACCGACTTCAAAAAAGGAGGAGGTTCTTAATTCAACTATTTTTTTTTGTTTGTTTTACCTCGTATCTCTGGAATTTTTCAAACAATTTGGATGATTCTTGTTTTATTTCACGCGTCTCAGTATAGTAACATAAACAATTGATTAGAATTTGACCACAGAAATTGAAGGTGCACTATAGAATTCCTTAACAATGAAAAGCACAGGTGCAGTAATCAAATTTGGATGATATACGTCTAATGATAATCTAATAAAAAAGTCTCTAAAGTTTCAAAAACAAACAATATTGCAAAATACTGCCACTGCTAAAGATTTTTAGAGCAAGTGCCAAGGAATATGTAGCACGCATTTATATGTAAGTGGGTGTACTTGTATTTGAGAGAGGAGAGAAGCGTCAACTTGGTACCGACTCCAAGAATCTCTAGCAGTAGCAGTATTTTACAAATTTATTTATGTTCAGAAATAATATTGTACTGCAAAAGTTTCAATTGAGCACTGGTTTTTTTCATTATTTTATACTTTCAGTGTGTGAATACATACTAAGTTTACTTTTAATTATAGTACATATAATTAATAATTAAATTTCCATTAATATTGCATATTTGCAGAAATGATAAATGAGGCAATAAATGAATGTAATATATAACAATAAATTATTTACCAGTTTTAAGTGCATTTCTTTCTTGTAGGATTTCCTTCCTCTTCTTTCCGTACATGTCAGCATACGAGCTCAACATTTCAATATATAGCATGGGTGTGACATAGTTTAAACGGTTGAGCTCTTCCAAAAACCGTTCGCTTGCGTCGCTAACACTTTGATGTACGTATGTACATGTGTTCTAATAATAATATACAAAAGAAAAATTTTAAGAAAATTATTAGCTTAGAAAATTAAATGATTTTTTTGCTCAATTTCTAAAGGACATTTGTTGAATAAGATTGTATTTCTTAAAATCAGTAGTATGCGGCACAATAACAATAAGCATTTAATACATGTTTAATGTTAGGGGTCCCGTGTTCCACAAAGAGGGCTGAAAAATAAAAATATTTTTTACGTAGCTATGTGAGGAATTTATTGCTTAGAATAATTTCCCACGATATTACTTTTTTAAATGTAACTGCCTTTAAAATCATTCTGCGAAATCACAATAAATTAATAAATGGTGTTGGTTGTAACTGACTAAATTTCTTAATTAAGAATTGAAAGTTTCATTCGGCTAAATTATTCATAATTAGAAAAATTAAACAGGTTATAAATTGAATTTGTTTTATTGAAATATTTTTCTTGCAATGTAAAAAAGACAGACACGTAGAAAAGTTTAAACTATTGGGCTTGGACTTTGCTAGAATTCTCCTTTGTGATTGCCACTATCATTGCTTTTTTCATATTTAAACCCAGATTTTGTTTAATGTGATAAATGATCTGTATATTATAATTAGTTGTGAAGTATTACCAATGGACAAATAATTACTTTTTGTTAGTGAACTAAATTCATTGTTGCGATTATGTCTGACCAGTCAATATTGCTTGTTGTAACATTTATATTCTTGTTTTAAACATAAATTTCTGTGAAAGTTCTACTTACAACCATAGCATTTATAACGTCTTGAGATGCCTCTAATGCGCCCATTTCATCAAAAAAATGTAATGCCACATTATGCAGGGCTGTCTCAGGCCACTTACTGAACCAGTCAATGGTACAACAATTCACCAATGAAGGAAATTGACGAAGTCTTGCTCGGAAAGCCTACATAAAAATTAAAAATTTGTCAAAGTAAAACAAGGTATGGAAGTATATTTATTAATTATGCCAGTTGCTTATGTTTTGTAATAAATATAGATTTAATTTAAACTTTTTTAAGCTGTGTATGGCAATGAGCTAGGGACAGCAAAATTTAAGCTTGTATTGAAAGATCCAATAAACAGATTATAAAAAATGTAAAATCCTCTATAAGACACTCAGCATTACCCGATTTAAATATAGGATTGAGAAGAGTTTTTAAAAAGAGTATAATTTTGAGCTAAGTGACTAAAAATTTATTGCATAGGTGTAATAAATGCTCCCAAATGGTACTGTAGTAACTAATTATCTAAGTTATAGACCTGGGGGCTATTCTCCGTCATGGGAAAAATTTATTGCATGCGAAATCCACAAATTATGAATTACTTTTTGAGATTTGGCAAATTGACAGGCAGTTGACAGAAATGAATGACAAAATTATTTATTTTGACATATCCATATTAAACATAAATTCAGTCATCGGTGTCGGCATCTCGATCACATATTAGTTTTGTTACCATATTAAAATAACACCTTTCCTTTAAAAAAATTAAAAAAATGAATGCCAATATTTTTTCATAAAATAATGATGTTTAACAGGAACTAAACCTATGGTCAAAATATTACTTTAGTAAAAATAACAGCTAATTCCAGATAAACCTATTTTAATAACACAATTTGTTACAGCTTCTCCAACATAATGGTATCTTATATCTATATGTTTTGATCTCCTATGGAAAATAAGATTCCAAGCCAACTTTTGAGCACTTTAACAATTATTAAACAAAACAATAGGATCCGATTTTCCCAGGATTTAAACAGTAAATTCTTAAGAATTGCCTCTTTACTGATTTCAGACATAGAAATATACTCAGTTTCTTTACTGGATAAGGCTACATTTCTTTCTTGTCTACATTTAAAAGAAATTACAGTATTTGAAAACCTAAAACAGAAACCCGAAAATATACCCCAGTTTACATCTACAAAATCTAATAAAAAAATTGGAGTCATCTTTATGAAAAATAGAACCATAATTTTTTTTATTTTTTAAGTATTTTAACACTCTTTGCTTGCGTCCAGTGCGTCTCATTGTAAGAGTTATTTAATTGACTAAAATAACTAAGGTTGAAAGCAATATCAGGTCTAGTTAGAACTGCCAAATATATCAATAAGTTGTTGATAAGAATACTCACTGCAAACATTTGGAGTTTTTCCTAATTTTAAATTTGGCTCTATAGGAGTTTCTGCAATTTTCCAAAGTGACATTTTAAATCTTCTTAATGAATTATCCACATATTGTTCTTGAACAATACTTATCACATTTTTAATTCTTAAACCTAGACACAGTCGTATTTGATCTAAGTTTTTTATTTTAAAATAGCCTAATTTTTGAACAAACTAATTTGTAGCTTTGACACAATTAGAAAATACAAAAATATCAAAGAATAATGCTATGATAATCTTCATATTATCTTTAAACTTTAAGAATAAACAAGGCTCATACTCAGAGTTTTTATAACGCAAGTGAATTAAATACTGATTGACTCTTCGATACCAAGCTCTGGAAGATTGCTTAAGACTGTATATAGCTCGTTTTAATTTTAATACATTATTATCACCCTAATTACACTCAAAAGTGATAGGTTTCTTCATATATACTGTTTCATTTAAAAACTGTTCAAAAAAGCTGTGGTTATATCAAAATTACTTATATTTAAGTTTAACTTTGTTGCCAAAGCAAATAATAACCTTAAGGTAAAATATCTAAGCATAGAGGACAAAGTTTCATGAAAGCCTACACCAGCTTTTTGCGAGAAGCTTTTCCTCATTAATCTTGCCCGATATCGCACATTGTTATTATTGTTATATTTCTTCTTAAAAACCCACTTACACTTGATCACTATACTGTCTTGTGGAAGATCCACGAGTTCCCCAGTAAACCGGGTACATTGGTTAAAACTTCTCTCTATTAATAAAGTGATATTTTTATGCAAACAAAACATGCCAATGGATTTATTTTTTATGCATTGAGAACACTGATAGTCAGCCACGTTTTCCTTAGAATGACAGGCGTGTGTTGGTTCATTTCGTGAAAGCTTATTAAAAAGGTAAGTTATTAATAATTTATGAATATGAAAAGCCTGCAAAACATTACTTCTAACTGAATTACAATTAATACTAAACAAATAATATTGTGTAATATATTAATAGTACTGTGTTTAGAATCTATGTAAAAAAAAAATATGACTTCCGAACCTCAAAACTGCTGCATCGTTAACAAAAATTTTGCACGGGGTGTCATTGATCAACGTTCGGGGTGAGATTGGTCAACGATCATGGTAACCCCAAGATTTGCAGTAGAGCGACAATCTGTTTGTTTTTTTTCTAATTGCTTTATTTTCCATCATATATTGTTTCAGAAATATGCTGTGATATTATGAGGGAAACTCGGCTCACGGGATTACAAAAATTACAGTGATGATATATTAAATGCAGCTTTAATTAAAATCAATTAAGGGAAGTTGAGTACACAACCCGCTTTGAGAGAGTACAAAATCCCATATGCAAATTTTTCTTCAATAAGTATAAGGGACAGTTGGACAAAACTCCAGGTGCACAAACTGTTTTTACCAACACAGAAGGAAAATATCTGCTTAAGGGTGCAGCCAAATCTGTTGATTGGAGTTATCCATTAACTACATAAGACTTGAGATTTTTGGCAAAAGCCTATTTGGATAAGCAGGGTCGAAGTAAAGCTAAATTTTCAAATCATCTCCGAGAGCTCGATTGGGTATATATTCTTTATTAAAGAGACACAATGATGAATATTCAAAAAGAGTTGTAGCTAATATTAAAAGGCAAGGACGGCCATTTCAAAGGAAATATTAAATTTAATATTTTGATAATTTGAAGCCATTAGTTAAGATGTGACATATTTCTCTAACATATTAACTATGATGAGTCGTAATTTATAAAAGCCTTCATTTATATGATACCTGGAAGGAAGGAGCACCGTGTATACCACTATGCTGTGATAATCGTTGCTGTTCTCAAGGAGCAAGATTTAATAGAAATACCAGCGGCTGGTTTGACTCAGTGACATTTCGACACTGGATTATCAATTGCTTTCTACTACATGCTAAAAACATTCCTGGGTGTAAAGTAATAATAGGTGGTAACATTTCATCGTACTTGGACATGGATGTTTTTAAGACTTTGCGAAGAAAATTAAATCGGCTTTGTCTGCTTGGTGCCACACTCAACTCATTTATGTCAGTCCCTTGATTTTTTAGGCCCATGTTTTTAGTCGAAGTTTGCTGTACAACCCTGACTGAGTGGAACGCTTGTAACATGAAAATGGCTGCTGTTCCCAGGGACACATTCCCCTGTTTGCTGACTAGCACTCAACAAAAAAATGGACATTGTGCAAACAAAGCCTAATGCACCCTATTCCAATGAGACAATGGGTATAAACCGAAATATGCTAAGTGGTTTTTAAGCAACTGGACTTTTTCCTTTCAACAGGGAATAAGTACTCAAGCGGTTACTGGAAAAGGATGCAAATAAAAAGTCAAATATTTCATTCTTTCTAAATATGTGTACCCTATTGTTATATTATTTATCTACTGAAAATTCTTTTTTTTACCCTATCAAAATGACCTTCTAAATACCTTGTAAATTTTTTTTTGTCAATCTTTATTTTTAAGTCTACTTTAATAATTTATTCAATAAACAAAGTAACCCCACTCGTGGTTTAACTTTGATTATGTGATTTTTATTTTTTATTACATAAATTTTACAAAATTTTTTGTATTTACTAAATCCCATGTATTTAAAAAACTGATTACTATATATTTTATTTTTCTGTGTAATTGAGGATTTCACAGTCATCTAAAGTTAAAAATTGATCAAAGTAAACTCAGTTTACGGTAATTTTTATTTTAGGTTCTTACAGCCTTAAACTTTTACAGTCTACCTACTAAATTTCGACATCAATTGTTATGATTGACTGGAAGAGATTGCTTATGTAGCAATAAGTCTGCCATATGTACTATGCATAAAAGGTGATAAATAAATAAATAAGTAAACTTTTTCACCACACATAGTTTTCAAAGCTTTGTTGGACATAATTTGAATATGGCTACATTTCAATCTTTGCTCTTCCGAGCTATAATTCCAATAGTTGACTCATTGAATTTGCCAGCTATATTTCATAACTGGCTAAAATTTATGTCAAATGTTCAAGAACTATAACTTCTCAGAAATGGGTTAGTATTTCAATTTATAGTTAATGTCCTACATAAGTTATATTTTATTATACTAATTAAAATTGGGAATATTTTACGTTTAACTAAAAATATAATTATATTTTTAGACTTTACACACATGACAATTTTTCCTCCCACTTCTACAAAACGAAGAAGAAATTTCTTCTTCATATACATATTTATGTTGCATACATATATATATATATATTATATACAGACACACACACACACACACAATAAACAAGCTATCTCAATAAAAATAGGCTATAATCATATTAGATTAAGTGATCGGCCACCTGCCTATCAATCTCACCTGCTATACTGCCTAGGTTGTGGTAAATAGACTGCTAAACATTCCTGAGTTTTGTGGAGAGAATAGCAACTTTGCATAACTTATATACTCTGATCAATTATTACTTTTATAAAAGCCTTATTATATGGATTTCTAAAAAGACGAAACTTGTTGCAATTAACAGTTAATGTGAGTGCATTAGTTAGCATAGACAAGAAGTAGATTTTGTGAATGTTACCAGCTTTTCAATCAATAATTAATTGCTTGTCAGAATACCAAACTTGTAAACTGATAGAAATATTTAATGTCTGCAACATTTTTGTAGTCGATAAATTCCGATAGACAATTATCGCAAACGATTCTATTTCGAATGTCTCGAGAATCATGCTCTAGTAATGAACGGTGACGGAAAAATAAAATTAAATATAAATTGAGAAATAATATAAAAGTGTCTTTATATTTCTTAGCCTCTCCTTAATCATTAACCTGTACTTTTTATTACCCTTGACATATTTCAATGCAAATAAGAAAGTTAATAATAAAAGAACTAACCTAAGCTACAAACAAAAAATTCTATTGAAAAATAGAAAGACTCGTAAAAATATGTGAGAAAAAATGCATAAAACAGCCACATCTTATGAAATGGTCTTTTCTAGCAATTAATGGATCCAGCAGAACATTTCATCAAAGTTTAACAAACTGAGTTACGCCCCATCAATTTCTGTCTTTTACAGATTTTTAAACCTATATACACATAGAATTTAAGAAAGGGGTTAAAGAAGTTTGAATATTTATAGCATTCACATTATTACTTTCCATTTTATAGAAATGGTGAACTATTTGAGGGATTACATTCCTTAAAATTACCTGAATAAGAAAACTGTGAATAGCTATACTTCCAACCAGTAAAAGGTAGGGTTTCCGTGAAATTTCAAATATTAAGGGGGAGTATGATTTTATTGTGTCAAGTCATTTGTGTTTATTGTGCTTTAAATATAAAATTATCAGTATTATGATTACCTTAATGTACCACTACTAACGGATTTCTTGACATCTTTTAATTATTGAATTCTTTGATCAAATGTTATTATATTATATTATATATATTAAAATCATGAAATGTGAATGCTAAAACCCGCAAATAACAAATCCGTAAATAGCGAGAGATTACTGTATATTTATTTATTGATTTAAAATAACTTGCCCTTATTGGTAAGTAAATATTGTCTTCCTTTGTAGTTTTAACTATTTCTAATTTTAACAAAATATTTATAAATGAAATAAAGGGTTTAGAATAAAACAATTTAGAAAGTTACAAAAATGTTGCTATGAAAGTACCGTAATTCTAATAATCCATATTTAAACATAGTTTTTAAACATAGCTCTTTCCTATTCCAGATTACGCTGTAAGATTCTTTTAAAATAGGTTTTTCTGGAGGTTCTAAATCTTTTTCTTTTTGGTCTGCGTAGAGATTGCTTTACAGATTGCTAAATAGGTACTTCTTGAGGTCATAAATCTTTTTCTTTTTGGTCTGCGTAGAGTTTGCTTTGGTAGGTTATATTATCTAGGACCATATTAGTAAGTACCAAAATAATATCTGTAGATGTAAAACAGGTGGCAAAATACTCTGACCACTTCTGTTTTAGTAGAATATTTTCCAAATCTTAACTAAATATTTAAACTTCTTGATCTGGGGTTTTCAGTATTTTTGTCATCGGTAACCGGAATATACATTACAATCTGAGAGTGCCTTTAAATTATAATACAGGTTCAATATGTAGGTAAGATACTGCTCAGCTTCTCTTAGAGCATTGTTCCAATCATTGTGATGTTTTTAAAAATACCCATTTCATTTTAATAACAGCACTAAAACAATATTAAAATCGAAGCTGGCCTTTATCCATATGTAATAAAAGTTATGACAGTACTTTCACAACTTCGTTAATTTTTCATGATATATTAGAAATAAAGAATAGAAAACCATATTTTAAAAATAACAAATATATTGTTAACAAAACATGCTAACTGAATAATAAAAAAATAAACGGACTATTACACCACCAATTCGGATTAAATTAAAGCCACGATTATTTATTTTTATACCAATGAGGAGGTTTTTGAAATAGAGGAAAAACTTCACACCAAAAATGTAAAATATATATGAGCAAAGCCAAGTGTAAAGGGTGGTTTTGTAATAAAACAACAATTTTAACTGACCTCACCAACTGGACTCATTGTTAAGAACACGTGCAGTTTGTTCCTAACCCTTTTCTGGTAGGCATTAAATAAGTTGGACTTGGTTGCAGTTAAATTCATTTCCATAACCACATGCCGGACTGCTTGAAAAATTTTGTCATAATCTTCAGGTACATATATATTAGGGACGTCACCTGAACTAAGTATATTATTCAAATCTTCTAGAAAAGACTCCATTTTAATCTGTAATTGATAGATAAGTTAAAAAGATGTTAAGCATTTTTTTTTCTATTACTTCTTAGTTACTGCGAAATTGAATAAATTAAGAAACCAACCATAATAAATAAATAAAGTGCAGATGATTAATAAGGAAATAAATGTCAAAGCTTTGTATGATCAGTGATGTCTTGACACAATTGTCACAGGCTATCCAAAGTGGCTATCTTATAGGGAATAACAGTTGTGAATAAATCTTGTTTTAAATAACATTTTCGTGATACTTATCACAGATCTCTTACTTTGGAGCTCTGATCTCTGCCTTATTGAGATAGTCATAAGCTTTTCTTTGGGTTTGCTGTTAATTTTCTTTGGTCTTCAAACTGCTTTTTAAAATTATTTTTATAAATGTTATTAAGTAGATGAAATTATGCAGATATCACTAAATGTAAGTCTGTTTGACAAGACTGTGTACAGTGCATTTCAAAAATGATTTGGGATAAGGCATTGGAAAAAGTAAATATATACTATATGACATAAACTATGACAAATTATTAATCAATTGTTCATTTCTTCTATACAGAAAAATTATACATAGGGGCAAGCAACTATGGGAACCTTTATATCATTAAAGGAAATAAATAAGAAGTTAAATTACAAATTACAAGATATGATGCTATGCTATCACCTAGAATGGTAAAAACATAAAAAAGCTGAGAAATAACTTTTTGACTTCATTTTTGTTAGTAAATCACAATGTAATTTTTTATTGTAATTTTTAAAATTGCCTCTCTGTTTGATAACAGTATTTTGACGCTTTCTCATAGTATAATTTGTGATGGTACTGTGAGAAGACGAACAATTTAAGTTGTTAAACATTTAAAACTTCTTTGGTAATTTAAGTGCAATGTTCATGTATAACTGTTATGTGTTTAGTTACATACTTTGTAACAAAAATGTTAGTAAAGGTAGAGATAAAAACAAATATTATATCATTTTTAGCTGGAATATACTACATAACTGAAACAACTCCATTTTTCAAATAAATGTAAAATTATATGTAAAATTTTGCAAATAATGTTACAAATGCACTTCGCACACCTGTGAATCAGAGAATAGAAATATAACTCCTCTATTCTCTACACCTGCCTTCATCATAGTGTACTTCAAATCATCCCGCCATTCACTGTTGCCATAAGCTTTTGTTATTTCAATTTGAAAGCAAATCAGATCATTCATGTGCGCAGCGAGACGTGTTAAACTTTGTCGACCTGTTGAATTTTTACTGTTGATTATTAGAACACATTATGTCTCCCTATTAAGAGCATGAAATTTATGTGATTTCCTCATGTTTTCTTGTGAAAGTCAGGATAGATAAAAAACGATATCAATAAATCTTTGACATTTTATCTAAAAGTTTTTCCTTTATCAAATTAAATTGGCTTGGAACAAAGACTAAGTATCTGGTTTGGTAACTTGGTGGAGTTGGCAATAGGTTTTACACACACGGATACAAGTGGCGACAGCCTATAGTAAATCGTATCATAGGATATCTTACAAGGTATATTCTATTATTCTTATATTATTCAATGGATTTTTATGGGATTTGGATATGGCTTAACATATTACAACAACCGAATGAGCTTTATTTTGACTAAACTTTAGTCAGTTGATGCTGATGATGATTTCCTTATTTATAGTCCTATGTTATGAGGGTTGATTGATAAATATGAGAAACAACAAATATAAAATGTAGGTAAGGTATAAGTCAAGGTTGTCATTGTCGTATAAGGTCGATTTGTTTGTGCAGATAAACATTTTCAGGAGAGTTCCCAGAAATCAACATATTTTAATTTTCTTAAGGAGGTATTCTGGTCTAGAGGTGATCTCTGGTGGGTCTTTTCATATCATTCAGTTTTTCTCCACATCTGTAGCTTTTTTAATCACTATATTAGCTACTGTTTTTATTTCGATTCTAAGACTTTCAAATATGCAAAATTTAATCAAACATGAATTATTAAAAAACATTTCTTATGCCAGATTCTAAAACTTAGACAAAACAAATTTACAATTGTGTTTCAAAATATTTATCAACTAATCTATGGATCTTTTGTTAGAAGTATCTTTTCAATTTAAAATTACTCTGAAATTTTCCAAGGTTGAAAAAATATATGTGTTTTATTAATTAATGTAACACAGTAAATATTGAAATAACTCACCAAGATCAGTCGTTACTATTTGTTAGCTTTTTTAATGATGCATTTACATTTTTTCTTAAAAATGTAACTATATATTTTTGAAAGTACATACATATTATTTGAAAGTAAAACAAATCAATTTTGTTGAAAGAAAATATTGACTTGTTTAATTATATATCTATCTACACATTCTTTCAAAGATATAAAACTACATTTTTTAGGAATTACATGCAAAAACTGTTGAACAAAAACAGTGTCGAATGTATGATTTAAAAAGTATTTGGAGCTATTCAAGCGTGTCTGAAAATATTTTAAAACTGCATGTACTAACGACATTGTTTAAATTGTGGAGTTTATGAGTATTTTTGTGAGTTTTTCATTTTCTTCTTTGCAAAAATTGTAAAACTTTTTTATTTTAAAATCCCTATTGTTTGTTCATGATAAAAATAAATTTTTACCCGACTATTTATATAAATAAATTTTTGTTAATTTTATAAAATGGAAGTAGCAGTTGTTTTTAACAGCACCCATTAAAAATGAGGAGACCGGAACATAACTTTATGTGCCTGACATTAAGGATAAATTGTAAGTCTAGAAATTATTTTTTCACCAAACTTAAGAGTTTTTCCCAAAATAGATTTTTCATATATTGAATATGTACAAGATGAATAAAAATTTAATTTTGATGCCATTAAATTTAAAATAAATTAAATTCTCTTCTATTTTCGCTATGTTTGTAAAAAGGCTTAATTAAACTTATTTTTTTATGGAGAAATTTCAGATATTTTGTAAAAATTTAAGCTTCTTTTTCAGTCATAAATATTTGAGAGACAGAAACCAGGTTTTCAAAATTTGTCCATCAAACCTGTATCTGAGAACTAAGAGAATAAAAAATTAAGAAAGCTTCTCATTTTTGGCATACCACATAATTTTGATTTAGATTTTTTTGTGTTACATTACATATTTGTTTTAATGTTGTAATGAAAACCAATAAGTTTATATTGTTCTATGCAGCATAAAATCGGTCATTGCGAAACTGTCTTTTATTTGTTTTTGCTCTGCGCAAGTAAACTAGTAAAGTGCAATTTACACAAAAAAAATTTAAAATCAGTTTGTTCTAGAAATATAGCCGCTAAAATAACAGAATCTCTATAATTAAGCAATTTAAGGCGATGTTAAAAATTAATACTGTATAGAATTTTTTGCAATAAGTAAATAGACATGTTAATAAAGGATCAGGGAATAAATGTCGACGGCCACAACAACGCGAAGAGTAAACTCCAAATGCCATTAACTACTTACAAGTGCTTGTATCACACCATAGCTGTGTAGTATAGATAGTGCCCATCATATAGGCATACTAGAATCGTTATGGTATAGTAGAAAGTATTATATCGTAAAAGGGTCTGATTTAAAACATTTGGAATAAATGAGGTCACTTCATATTTTCGGAAATATTGTTATAGAATATTTAATTCATCCAAATTATAATAGTATATAATTTATCTTTCCAATATGAGAACATATAATTTTAAATTATTAATAAATAATGAAATACTGGCTCATTCACCATTATATAAAGGTTAAAAGAATCTGAAAGTGCAGAAGTTTACGAGACAAACAATCTAGACAAATATTTTTTTTATAACTTATATTTGTAATATATTTCCATTTCTAGTCAGAGTAATATTTAAATCATGATTCAATAAATAATTTTTGTTTTTTTAAAAGGATGATTTTTGGGATTACTCTTTTTGATTTGGCAAATTATACCAATTCAATCGCAATACTCGATGAAAGTTAGCTATATACCATATATAAATCAAAATATTAATAAAGTGTGTGGGTTTAGAGTTGAGAAACTTCCAACATTAGAGAACAACTTATGGTTAGTAAAGAATTATGAACACTATGCAATTTGATCAAGTACATTACAAATTGGATTGTATTACAAATTAAAATAAAAAACATTGCAGTACATTACAAATCACCTTCGAGATTAACAATTTATTGTGTAGAAAAAATGGGAATATAAATTTAACTGGAAGCTTGCTTACCAGACCCACCCATGCCGAGCAATAACGAATTGCCCATCGGTTGTCTAGCGACTCTAGCCAACCGGCACAAATGATTCAAGGCATAGTCAAACAAAACCAAGTTCATAGGTGCAGTCGACAGAGCATTGTACTCTTCTTTGTAATGCTCCACAGTTTCTTCCACCTGCAGTGAAGATTATTACATTATTCAGGTTAATAAATATATATTTAATATATTGCTTAAATGAGATAGTAAATACTATTTCCTGATTCCTCTTTAAAAAATAAGATTAAAATAATCTGTATCATCTTTTGGTTTAGATCTTTATAAATGGAAAATAATTTATTTAGTTACAAAACTTTTTTATTTTCAAAAATTTTCTGCATTATAATTATATATAAATGCATCACTATCTCCATAAAAAAAATTAAAGAGGAAAACACTGAATAACCAGTATAATCAATTTTTCTTTCTATGAAATAACTCATACGGTCTAATATTCAAAGCTTAACCTCTAGAGCGAGCATATCACTTGTGTAGCGACACGACAATTAGCGACACTCATGTAAATAAACAGGATTTATCATTTCATAGCAAATATATCGAGAGATAGAAAAGAAAGTGAAATAACGAATTGAATGTTAATGCAAACATCTAAAGTGTACAGTGATTTTTGCCATTGTGATGTTTTTAAAATTGTGTATGGTTGTATATTTTGGTTTGAAACTTAAGAATAAGATAAATTTTTATTAGGATAAATGATTGTTTTTATGTTTACATTTAATTATTGTATATTCTTCTTTATGATAGTTACAAAAATTACATTTTATAAAAACCTTATCTTTATAAACTTTTGCCTCTTACAAAAACAGGGAAACTTTGTTTTTCTTGTTTTTATAGTTATTCAATACCTTATCAATATGGTACTGATGTTGCGTGAAAGTCATCTATTTGCTTGAGGGGTTAATTAAAGATATTGATGCTCTAATAAATGTGATATGTTGCATGGTACCTGGTGCGTACGCTCAGTGGAAAGCTTAAGCATTAAATAAAATGGTGCATCTTGAGATTGAGATTGAAAAACATTTATAGTTATAATCTTGTTATTTTGTACTTACGAATCCATAGAAGGTGGCTTGTTATACCAATTAAACATACATAAAAGATATTACCTATTTTCTTTTACAAGAAACACATTTAAAAAAGAAGCTAGTTGAGAAATAATAACCATTATGGAATGTTTTTCATTCTTTTGATACCCATTTCTATACAGCTTTTACAAAAATAGAATTCAAATAAATTAAGACATACATTATCAAAGTAACAAAGGTACATTTAAACATTTAAATTGAAACGAATAAAAATGTTACCTCTGTACTGTCAGTAAATTCTATGTATTTTCTCTCATCGGCACCTAAATCAAGGAAGTCACCATAAAGCATCAACCGACTATCGAGTATAGCAGCTGCATTCATTTTGAAATCTTCTCTGATTTTCTTTTTAAGCAACCTGCTTACAAAAAGTACTAATAAAATTTTACGTAAGGAGATATCCAGTATATTTTGTTACTGTTAATTAAGGTATTAATTTAAATTTAAATTTTATTTTAATTCATTACTCATGAATATTGGATTGAGCCAACCTATACTACAATCTTTAAAATTTTCAATAATCTGAGAATTTTATCATCACTATTACTTACTTAACCTTAGTAACACTCTTGATTTATTTTGTAAAATCTATTTTATAAAAATTAAATTAAATCATGTTAGGTATTTTTAATGTTCATTTTTAGGTTATTTTTTAACTTAGAAAATATTCTTGAGTTTTGGGGATAATGGTTTTTTTTGATTCAAAGTTTCAAGTCGCAAAACTGTTTAAAAGCTATTTACAAAAAATTTAACATAATTCTTTTAGATTGAATTTTAAATAGGTATAAATTTACGTTTCAAACCATAAGCGATCTTCATCATTCACCAATCTGTCTTGATATACACGTAGATGTTCATGATACCATAATCTTATAACATCACCCTCACACTGAAAATAATGTGAAATTTATTTTAGTAGTATATAATATAAAATATTATAGTCAATATATAAAATGAAGCATAAGAAAATAGACAATTCTAAAGATATTCAATCCAATAATAAGTTAAAATCTTTCCTTTTTTTGCATTAAATTTAATAGAGCATAAATTTAATAGGGCAAGACAAATAACTATTTCTAAACATATTATTTACTTTTAATAATGTTGAAAATAATGCAATTCTAATACAAGTGTATATTAAACATAATTGAGACCTCTACTAAAGGTCGATCAAGAAACACAGATCGAAAACCTCTGGAGAATTACATTGGAAAACCACATCACAAAGTAGAACATATGATTATGAGAAAAGTGTGAAGTAGTATTATTTTTTCTAATAACTTTCATTTCTCCTTGTTTTTTGATAAGGGCTTTTATAAATGAGAATTTATTACATCAATCAGATTACCATTAGCATCAAGAACTAATGTTTAATTCAAATTAAGTAAATATACATAAAGTTTAAGCTTACCGTTATGGTGGTAGAATCTAACATTAAGATGCCTTGAAATACTTTGCTTAAATCTCTCATATTAAAAGTATAATGAGATTTCGTCGGTGTAGGTAATAACTGTTCGACTAATATCTTGAAAATACTTAAAGAAGCCTCCAATATCAAATTGTTCCTTACTGCTATATCCTTTGGTAGGGTTTCAGTCCATGTGTTCAATATTGAGCTGAAAATTGTCAACTGCAAAAAAACAAATAGTTTCTTTTATGTATTAATCGAGCATCATCCGCTGTTATCAGGATGCGAATTGACTTAGTATAGTTGTGAATAATTTACATGTATGAGGAAGGAACTCATTTGGGATTTCTCTCATGATACTAACAAATGTGAGTTTTTTTTGACAATAGATGATTCACTATTTTAATAGAAGTAAATCAGCTATTATCACCTACAATATTTCTTTACACCCCTTAAAACAGCTTAGGGGCTCGTTAAATCCAAACTTCCATCACACTGCAAGAGGTTTCCGAAAATATAGAAGGCACTATACAAATAATGAGTTTTCAAACCTGAAATTTTACCAACACACAAATATTCAAGACAAGAATAATTTGTATTAAATTAAAGTTGGATTACATTTTGAAAAATTCACTACGTCAAAAGTTGGTCTAGAGATTTTCTTTATTCTTGTTTATTGATGTCACAAAGCGTAAAGTTGAAGTGAATGAATAACATCTGCTTGACCCAAAAGGGTGGCCCTAATAACCTCTGGATGAGAAATTAAATAAATTCACTATGAAATAGGGTCTAAATTTGAGGGGACGAGGGAATCATAATTGTTTCTGATTGGTTAACACTGTGCACATGTTTTATTATAATAGGTCAGCTAACACGTCAATCAAATATATGTAGCTTGATAATATTTCATTATCGAGTTACATACTCTCTATATTACACTATCGAACATTATTTTCTGTAATTCATACTTTCATTTCTTTAGACTTGATCCAACTAATCTTATTAATAATTTTAATGTACTAGAAGGCATTCTGTAGATAGCAAGGATGACCATTTATCATTAATGCTTTGGCAACTTTACATTTTCCAATATTTGCATAAACAATCAAAATTATTGAAATTGAATGAACACAATATCTTCTTTCAGCTCTATTTTGTATTACCCGCCAAACTAAACAAATTGTCTCCATCATAATTCTATGTGGATAATCTTGTAGGAGTGATAAAGATACAATTTATCCAATGTACAGTCAAAACAAAATCATACAAATATAAGAATAATTGGAATAAATAAAATTACCTAGTTGGTAAAAATTTTTTGTTGAATAAATAGCATATATATAAAAATATAAACTTCATTTAAAAATAGAAACTGGTTTGTGTAACCAGTTATATAGAAAATTTGTTAGCTACCAGTGGAAATAAGAAAAATTAATTTACTTGTATATTTGGCTAACAATTCTGGGTTACCAATATTAAATGTCAAAATTTAATCAATTATAAGTAAGATTCTATGAAACACAAGTATACTTGTATAACTTTTAATATTCAACTTTTTATAAAAATCATCTGTGCATATAAATAATGGTATATTTATATGCCCAACAGATGATTCCAATTAAAGAAACTACACATTGAATTAACAAGCATTAAAAACAAACATGATTAAATCTTTATAACATGATAGTTATATGTAGTTATTTTATCAACGTAAGCTTATTTTTAAGTGATAAGAGTACCTTTATAAATGTTATTAGATGTGTACCAAACTTTTCTTACAAATCATGGCAAAAATAATGTGGGAACTGCCCTTGGAAAAATTCCCCTTCCGAAGAGGTGGAAGTATAGCTCGCTTAAAAAAGGAAATGCAACAATGAAATGGTACTTGAAATTCGACACACCTTACCACGTGTTGTTAAAAATTAAGCAGAAGAATGGTTTTAGAGATATGATCAGTCAGATTATCCCTATTATATCTTGTGCACATAAAGAGTAAGTAGGAAACAAAGCTTTTCCTACTTACTCTTTATGTGCACATATATACGAATATTCCCAATATTTCTAATTTTAAATCTGTTTTTTGCATCCTAAGTTTTAAAAACGTTGGCCTGTGTTTTTATAAGTCAATATGGCTATTGGAATTGCCATGAAATTGGTATGGCCATTAGAATTGATTTTAATTTTTTTCTCACCTAAAAATGAAAACATGAATTTTAGTATTCTTTAAAAGCGCTTGAGATATATTAAATTAAAATTAGTCGTTGAATCTTAGCTTATGCTTTCAATCTTTATATTAATTAATCATTGATGTGTCCTGTTATTTACTAACAATTTAAAATCACATCTTTTCAGATCGTAAAAATAAATTAAGTAAGATATAATATAATAGTGAAATAAAATATTTCATAAAAACATTGCCTAAAATTATTATGTGGTATTAGTCATTCCGAAGGTTTTAAACCTTCTTTTACGAAATAATATTTTTTAACATATCACAGCGGTTTTAGCACACCTATAGGATGGGTAGGCATAGTATTACTGACGACACATACGCCTGTAACTAAGTAATGAAATCTCCTTTTCACATTTTATGTAATAGTCCTTATAGAAAATTTATCATTCTTGCTTTACAATTAATCTACATGGCATAAATTTTAGTCGCATTTATGTAGCTTTGTTATTAAGGTTGTATTATTAAAAGGAAAAGGATGAACAGCTTTAAGTTGTGGAAAATATTAGAAATCCATTCATTACCATAAATAACTTAAAATAAATATCAAATATTAAAAATTGTAAATTAGATGAATTATGTGATTCATCGAAAATATATGTCATATTAATATTATATATATCGAATTAAACATTTTAGTTCATAGAAATGCATTTGGTTTCAGCAAAATAATTTCTCAAGCTCAATAAAAACAACAATTATTCTATATTAATTGCTATAAAAACCTTATTCAATATTCCCTACAAGAAAACTCATATTGTCTTTGATGCCATCGATTGCTTCATATAAAAACAATTTAGACAATGTTCCACTAACTGCCTGTAAAGCTCATGACCACGACTGTGATCATACCCATTACACTAGCTTGTCAGCGTTGCAACTGTCAACCCAAGTGAAACAGGTTATGGACAATGCATATTCATAACTTTGAGGAAATGGCGGGTTGAACAAAAATAATAATCGTCACATCAGAATTTACTCTTGCATTAATTGTAAGAGTGTAATTTAATTTCTATAAGAATTTGATGATATTTTGCACGTTTTGGGTCTTCTGGTGTAACCTTTACTTCTATTAGGTACTTCTCAGAGCTACATAAAGTGATTCTCTCCGTCATCATATTTAACCTTCAAGACCTTCTTTAGTTGATATAAATTTGCGTACGTAAACTTCATATATCAATGTGCCACAGTCAAATTAACAAGTGAACAACCACAACGATGACGATATAAACAGTCGTGAACAATGACACCATCAATGACGTTTTGATCACAACCGCAATGACTTCGGTCACCAAGTGGAACAACACAGTGAGGGTTTTGAACGTTGCGATACTGGAAAGTACTCAAAATTGTGTGAGACAAAAACATCTTTAGAATGAATAGAAAAAATGTCACTTATTAAACGTATGGTAAGTTATACACCTGACAAATTTGCGATTAGGCGATAGGTTCAGCAGGTATTTAAAAGTATGAAGCACTATCGATGGTGATCATATTTTAGTTGACAGAGATTATATGATTGTTTGATGTTAATAATAGAAGAGGAAAATCTAAATATTTTATGTCCTGGAATTGTCCAATTTAATACTATTGGATTAAATGCATTAAGATTTTTTACTAAATGTTGACGGATGATTAAATAAGTTATTGAGCGTCTTAATAATTTTAAAATTTTTTCAGTATCAGGTCACAATGCTACTTTATTAAATTATTTCAAATATTTTCTCATCTTTTTCACTTTTGAAATTTGTTTCATCAGGCACACATATCACCATTGAAGAATTAGAGTGAAAATAGTGCATATCATTTAGAAGCTTAATATTTCGCAAACGAGGTTTAAAAGTGGAAAAGGAAACCTCAATTTCATTTTAAAATGTCTATCCCTTGATTTACAAATTGTTATTATCCATGAAAACAAAATGTTTGGCTGTACATCCCATACATACCACCATTGAAGATTTAAAGGTAAACACATTGCGTATCATTTAGAAGATTAATATTTTACAAACGAGGCTTAAGAATGAAGAAGGGAACTTCAATTTCATTTTTAAAAGTCTACCCCTTTATACCCTAATTGTCGCTATGCAACATATTTGTTATATTGTGAGTTTTGTTTTCTTGAAGGTTTTATCCCTTTACACCTGAAACGTGTAATTCTTTTATAAAGTACTAAAATGTTTTTATGTAGCTTCTTTAATGTTTAAACCATATGAGAAAAATAGTGAAAATAATCCTGCAATGGCGGATCTCCAGCAATCAAACCATCACAATTGTGAGTTTCGGGAAATAATTGTAAGTCGCACGATCGTGAGTATTTGTCATCGTCAAGTTATTTTACACGGAAAAATAGAAAAATAAACTATGTTTAATATTTTATTTTTTATTTTCATAAATGAACATAAAACCAACATTTCTTTATTATTTTTAATCAGTCAACATTATTCCGAAGTATTATAGGAACAATATTTATTCAAATAATCAGCCTTAAAAATAAACTACTTATTGTGACGTGATCAGCGTCAGCGTTCAAAACAATTTTTCTCTCAAGATAAACACAAATAGACACAAACATCACATTTTTGGTATTTAATTTTACAACATGTGGAACGACTGCTACAATCTTCGAATTGACAGGATCTGTGTGCTTCTAGGTCATCACTGATAGGATAGTGTTCATAACTGTCATATCTTTTCGCTTCCGATGGTGCAATTGCTGATACTTGAGGCGATAAATCATCTTCGCATGCTGGTACTTGAGGCGATAAATCATCTTCGCAATCTTCCCTACAAGGACAATTCGGTACACTGGATAAGCTAAGCCAAGCAATTGTTTCAGTAAAGCCTTTACTATTGACAGATCAAAAAGTATATCAGAACTTTTAAAGTCCACTTTTTAGTGTTAATAAAAGCTCGATAATATTCTATCTGCTGAGGGAGTACATCAATACTATCCATGTATTGATTATAATTCTTAACTATTTTCAGAGCTGGAACATCGACATATACTTTATGTTTTTTATCCCATCTTTTTACGCTTGATTGTTCTTCGGCAATGGTACAGTTTGACGCTAGTAATAAGGATTCATTATCCATTCATTTTACTATGGCGGAAGGCTTACAAACAAATTGCCGAGACTCGCCGCTTTGCATCTGTGTATTTTTTTAAAATTTAAATGTTGCTAGGTCAAGAATTCGGTTCTGTATTATAGGATCCATAGAATAACTTTTCCATTTCCTCAATCAAACGAATGGTGGTAAAATAGCGGTTGTGGTAAACACAGCTACCGGGTGGAACACTTTTTATCAAGTGTAAGATTACAGATGGACAGAGACCAAGATTTGAATCGCCGATATTCATTTTAGCACCTTTGTAAATCTCAAAATCTAATCATTTGTTTGTGGTTGGAATAAAGTTTTTTAGCTCCACGTGTCGTGGTTTATTTTTTACAACTTGAAGTAGTTTGTGAAGGGCGTCATTTGCTCGTCAACAGAATAGTATTCTGGAACTCTTTCCAGTTTGTCAGCGGGAAAGGCGGCTGTATCTCTGGAAAAGTTGAGGAGGTTACTATAAACGAGCTTTCGTCGATAATTTTTTGTAATCTTTCTCCTTTTCTGAGAAATTTTTATTTGCTATTTGCCGAATAGGATGTCATCTTTATCCAAATTTTCGATCTCCGAGATATTGCCATGTTCTAAAAGGTCACATATCATTTCATCCGTGGGCCGGACGCCCTAAAAGTGATAAAACAAATGAATTTAAAAAGCTACAGAACACCAAAACAACAAAAAATATACAACATTTCATAGTAAGTTCACATATTACAACCGAAATGCCACAATCATGTGAGTTTAAATTTCGAAGTTAATTTGTCGCTCATGTCCGTAGGATTTACCACCTTATCCTAGGCTCACCCTACACGTGTCCCCCGGGTGGTGCAAAACGAGCGACAACAACGCCGAGTTTCTGGCGGCGGTCAATTATCCAGACCAATCCAGGCCTAACCAGTCTGCGCAGTGAAGGTAGGAAATGACCTTCACAACCCGTAACCTCATGGTCATGTTTTATGAGAACGGTGGCCTTGGCTTTATCGCCTGGGCCACGAGGAAGAAATCCTCTCTAATAAATAACCCCAAATCCTACGATGGGAAACGCGTCAATAGGATGCATGGCTGTTGGGAAGCACAGTCTCTAGCGCCAACTTCAACGCACCTGGCGAACGTTGAAGTATTTAGCCCTCACTGCCGGAAAGGGAGTAACCCGGTTGTGTGATATTTTTATCTGCCCTACTCGTGGGAATCAAAATGGATCCTTCTTTTACTCAAACAAAAAACAAAACGCTTACACAACAAATTTTTCACCCCAGCCTGTTTAAAAGACCGAGGTCACAGTCGCTCACTGATTGTAGCCAAATTATAACTATTGAGGACAGCTCCGACGCTCCAACGGTAACTTCCGCTAATCCAAATTCTGAAGTCTCAAACTGGACTGAGGTTCAAAACCGTAAGAGGCAAAGAAACAGTCCTGAAGCGGAAAGAAGCCAGAAGCAATCCAAGCTTAGTACATACTGGTTAAGCCAGCCAACACCCACTTCAAACTCTTTCTCAGTGCTTGAGAACGAAGAGGGGAAAGAGGATCATCAAACTCTGCCAGCAGAAAAAACTCCAAAACCTCCTCCTATATTCATCGACAAAGTTACAAATATTCGTCCCTTAATTACATTACTTGATGTAACCGTTCAAGATCTTTTCGAAATAAAAGTTCTACCTAAGGACCAGGTCAAAATCCAGCCTAAAACAAGTGACGCCTACCGAACTATAGTTAAAGAATTGGACGCTAAAGGTACAGAATATTTCACATATAAACCCAAGCAAGAGAGGAACTTTAAAGTTATTCTAAAAAATATGCATCCATCAACCGACACTGATGAAATTAGAACAGATCTGGCTAAGTTAGGACATGTTGCTCATAACATATGGAATATGAAACAAGCATCAACCAAAATCCCACTGCACATGTTCATAGTTGAACTCCAATCAAGCGCTAACAACAAAGAAATTTACAATATTCAAAACCTTTTACATTGTCGCGTGAAATTTGAGCCTCCAAAACCAAAACGCACAATCCCTCAATGTGCTAATTGTCAAACCTATGGACACACAAAGTCTTACTGTCGCCGAAACCCAAGATGCATCAAATGTGCTGGCAATCACGCATCCTCTGTCTGCTTGCGAAAGGAACGATCCGATGACGTCAAATGCGCCCTATGTGATGGGAATCACCCAGCAAATTATAAAGGATGTTCTGTGTATAAGGAGCTGCAAAAGCAAAAATACCCACCGCTTCGCAACAAAACAATGAAATCAAATCACGCCGTTATTGTTCCTGAGACGACAAATCAAGCCCTACCCCATATACAAAGTTTACCCTACGCCGACGTCGTTCGCAACAGCCTGAAGCAGAACAAAGCAAACCAAATACCTTCTGTGCTACAGAAAGTAGAGGAAACAAGACAAACATCACCACAACTAGAATCAAATCTCGTTAATACTCAAATTCAACAAAGTGAAAAGTCTGTCGAAAGAGCTAATGAATTCAAGGAACTAATGGACATGTTTAAGCAAATGATGCAACAGATGAATACCATGACAAACCTTTTATTAAATGTAATGACTGAACTACGCTCGCAGTCAGTTCATCATGGGAGTAGTCAGGATTTTATCCAAGCGGGAGGCAGGCGGCAGCCCACCTTGCCCCCCCGCGACTCAGTCCATTTAAACCCGTAATCCTCGCCTTGTGGAATGCAAATGGGCTGTCAAACCATACTCAAGAAATTATATCATTCCTGCATGCACATAAAGTGGATCTTATGTTGATTTCCGAAACGCACTTCACCGTCAGAAGTCATTTTGAAGTGCCGAAGTACAATGTCTACTACACAAATCATCCTGACGGTGCAGCACATGGAGGATCTGCCATACTGATAAGAAAGAACATCAAACATTACGTCCACAATCCGCACAGTAGTAATGAAATTCAGGCCACTATCATATCTATTGAAAGCTCAAATGGTCCAATACAGATTGCAGCCCTTTATATACTCCCCAAGCACAACTTGAAGACTGAGCAATACACGTCTTTCTTTAAACAATTTGGCAACAAATTTATTGCTGGAGGAGACTACAACGCCAAACATACGAACTGGGGCTCGAGAACCACTTCTACCAAGGGCCGCGAACTCTTGAAAACCGTCCAGGAGCTTAACCTCAGTGTGAACTCCACTGGGAAACCGACCTACTGGCTAACCGATCCAAAAAAAAACCCAGATCTGGTGGACTTCTTCGTCACTAAAGGTATTCCAATATCGGCTTTATACTGTCAATCTAGCTATGATCTATCCTCAGACCACTCACCCGTTGTAGCCGAACTGCATAACAAATTCGTAGAAGTGATCAAACCCTGTAAAATCCATTCGAAAAAAACGAATTGGGAATACTTTCGCGAAATTATGGAAAATACACTGGACAGGCATATTGTGCTCAAATCTAATGATGACATCACCACAGCTATCGAAACCAGTTGCATTCAGTCGGCTGCCTGGGGCGCAACACCCCATCATAGGGCTACCGAAATAATCCCTATGTATCCACAAATCGCAACTAATCTAATACAAAAAAAAGCGACAAGCCAGAAAGCAGTGGCAACTTACCCGACTCCCCGAAGATAGAAAACAGTTCAACAAACTTACCAAGCATGTCAAGGGCATTCTCAATAATCTAAGAAACACTGAAATAGGAAATCACTTATCTAGCTTGGATGCAACATCTGCAACGGATTACTCCCTGTGGAAAATAACCAAATCCCTGAAAAGACCAATTGCACTTCAACCACCACTACGCCGGAATGACGGGACTTGGGCAAAAAGTGACAATGAAAAATCTCTACTGTTCGCTGAGCATCTGTTCCGAGTGTTTACTCCAAACTCTGCTTCTGGCTCGACCAAGATAGACCAAGTGATGGAGGCTCTCTCTGCACCTCACCAGCTTTCCCCTCCAATTAAAAAGTTCACTATTGGAGAAGTTTGCTCCACAATCCGAAAACTTTGTGTAAACAAGGCACCTGGTTACGACCTAATTACAGCGAAAGTCATGAAAGAGCTTCCCTACGCAGCAATTGCACTCCTAACAGCGATCTATAACGCTATTCTGCGACGAGAATTTGTGCCTCCCCAATGGAAAGTAGCTGAAATTATCCTAATACCTAAACCTGGCAAGAATCCAGAAAGTGTCTCGTCCTACCGCCCTATTAGTTTACTGCCTGTTGCCTCCAAGATCTTGGAAATCCTGATTCTGAAACGCTTGACTCCAGAACTCACTAAATCTAAAATAGTCCCGAATCATCAGTTTGGCTTCCGCGAAGCTCATGGAACTATTGAACAGGTCCACCGTCTGGTTGAGAAGATCAATGACTCATACGAACACAGGAGATATTGCTCGGCAGCATTTTTAGATATATCACAAGCGTTTGATCGTGTGTGGCATGAAGGTCTACTCTATAAGATCCTGCAAGCTCTACCTATAAACTATTACCTGATCTTAAAATCATATCTCCAACAACGGCATTTTTATGTAAAGCACGGAGAAGACAGAACGGGTCTCTATGAAATTGAGGCAGGTGTTCCTCAGGGCAGTGTAATGGGCCCGATACTGTATTTAATATATACCTTCGACCTACCAACTACAGAAGAGGTTCTCATAGGAACATTTGCTGACGATACTGCTCTGATTGCAAGTCATGATAATCCAGTGACCGCATCGGACATGTTGCAGAAAAGTCTAAATGAAGTCTCAATCTGGCTCAAAGACTGGCGCATAAAGGCAAACGAAACTAAGTCGGTGCACGTAACATTCACCCTTAGACACGATACGTGTCCCGCAGTCGAACTTAACAACATACCAATACCCCAGTCTGAAGACGTGCGTTACTTGGGTATATACTTGGACAGACGCCTTACGTGGAAGAAGCATATACTCACCAAAAGAAAAGCCCTGGTTATACATCTCCGCAAACTCTACTGGCTTCTGGCACGGAAATCTAACCTCTCCCTGGACAACAAACTTCTCCTGTACAAAGTTATTATAAAACCAATTTGGTCTTATGGAGCGGAACTATGGGGAACCGCCGCAAATTCAAATTTAAAAATTTTCCAACGTTTTCAATCTAAAATGCTCCGAATGATAACGAACGCTCCATGGTTCATCACAAACTCTCAGCTCCACCGAGATCTAAAGATACCTGCAGTAAAGGAGGAAATTATAAAAAAGCTAGAGTCATACTCTCGTCGTATGGAGAGTCATCCCAACGAGCTCGCTCAAAATCTGATGCAGTCCAATTGCAAATTTAAGCGTATAAAAAGGAGAGCTCCCCAGGACCTCCTCCCATAATACGTAATATCATATCCTATATATGGATTTGCCACTGGGCGAATACCATGCAAGCTACATGAAATGCATAACCACCAGCTAAATGCCCTGACGAGGCAGATTGCAGGTCTAAAGGAGATAAATAAAAAAAAAAAAAAAAAAAAAAATAATTTCGAAGAGGATTCTCGCCGAACAATTAACGTAATGTAAAAAAAACACACGTTATCTTCTTTAACAATTTATAAACAAGCTATATAAACGAAAAGGTATTCAAAAATCTCTTTAAATTATCTGAATATGAGTTACTTACTTGTGCGGGTGCTGCTATCAAAAAACACAGCCATGCTTAGTGCAGCCTCTCGTCGACTGACAAGTTCCAACTCGTACGTATATAAATAAAATATGTTTGGCACGCTCTCAGATAGTCTCACAACGTCAGTTGCGTTCGCAAAAGTTATTTTGTGTACGGTGTAGAATTTTTCAAAGTCAAAACTCACAATTGTATAATGTAAAGGGGTATTTAAGCCGAGCTGGGTACTTATTTAATGCATTCTTTGTATAGATTGCCTCTGTTTTCCGTTAAAATTACAGTATTTTCTGAATAAAGAATATTGTTTTAGAGATACCATTAACTACTACTCCGGTTGTTTCCCCGTGCAGTGTCACCTCCGTGTATAAAAGAATTTAGCAGGGTTTGTACATTTTTTTCTCTGTAGTTTAATTTGCATTCAAATAAGTGATATTATTAGATTAACAGAAATGTATACAGCTGCTTTATGGATTATGAAAACGCGTTTGACAGAGTTCGATATGAACAATTCTGAAAGAAAAAGATATAGATCCAAGACCTACCACAATTATAGAAAATTTCCATTATTATCAAATAGAAAATTGACAATAGGGGCATTTCACGCCAAGCGGACAACGAAAAAAAAATCAGGTCGTGAAATTTGTTCATATTCTGTTTGATTATACTTCTAGTGAACATGGATGGGCACACCCATTTTTTTTTTCGTGTGGTGCTTTATTGTCGAGTTATGAGCTTTTGAAAATTAACAATGTATGAGGAATGCATTTTTTGGATGCTTATTTTTTTAATCAAACAATTTGTGACAAAACTTTATAAACATTGTTTCTTGAAGTTAAAAGTATGCAGTTTTTAATTTTTCCATAGAATTCGAAATTTGAATTTTTTTTACTCGTCGTAAACCGGAAATGAAGATTCAAATCGATATTCGAGTAACTTCGACATATTTTTTTTTTTTAAATATTTTTTATTAGAATTATAGCGTTACAAATACTAATACTCCAATAAAAAAATTAAAACGTGATCTCTAATAGTTTAGGATACAGAGCACGTAAAGTACATACACATCGCGCCCGGTTTCTAAGAAGTTCGTGGGTATTTGTTAATACTTCGCTATTTACACTTCATTCGGTTATGTTAACATGCAAAATAAATCAAAATCAACTGAATTAAATTTTTAACAGTAAAATATATGTAATTGATAACATAAATATTTCTCATTAACGAATTCATACAAAACAATGACAATGTTGTGATGTACGACCAGTAACGCCATCTCGTAGTGAGTGATGAAAGCTATTACTAACCCAGAATAATATCGTCGTTACTTGTTAGAAAGAGACAGCTATATGACGCGTAACTGTCCCGCTCGTAGTTCGAATTAACCGTTATTGTTAGTTGAAGCTTTGACCGCTCATCGGCTAGATGCGTTACTATTTTCTATTTGATTTAAAATGGATTCTTACGGTGATCGGTGTTTTAATCCGTTTCTCATGGCTCGTCATAAGAAGCGTGTGAAAGAAGTTAGAAAAATATCTAACGCATTATGTGTAAAGCGGACAATTTCGCCCAATGTTATGTATGTGAATCGTGCAGGAAACGACTGTTATGTGAATCTCCACCTGAAGAAAACATTGTCCAGTCACAATCTAGTCAGGCATCAAGTGATTATTCACAACCAAACCAAGACGAAAGCTTTATTCCTGAAGATAAATAAAAACACATCGCAACAACGACAGATATATTAACAGAAAACAAAGAAATTTTGAACCAGCTCAAAGAAAAGTTTAATAATCCCTCCACTTTTACTTCCGTTAAGACCATGATACTCACTATGGCACCGAAGTCCTGAAGTGAGAATAAATTATCTCAAGAATTCGGAACATCCCGATGCCAAGCAAGAAAAGCTAAGAAACTAGTTGAACAGTTTGGCATCTTGACTTCGCGAACCCTCGCGATGGTCGCAAATTATCTGCCGAAACTGAAAGCTTGGTAAAAAGTTATTATCTTCGTGAAGATATTAGCAGAGTGATGCCAGGTAAAAAAGATTTCGTATCCATTAAATTAGACGATAGAAAAAGGACACATGTGCAAAAACAGCTGCTTATGTGCAATATAAGCTAATGTTGAGAGGAGGGGATGTTGCCAACCTAACATCTGGTACTACCATGCATCTTTCATCTTATAAAGAATGTCTTAAAATGATGATGTGTGCCAATCCAACGCCGGAATGTCATTTAATGACAACAAAGACAGTAAAATCTCCAAACAAAAGTTGCTCTTCCTGTCCTGGCTTAAGTCGAATACGTGATCATTTAAAAACGGTATTCGATGACAATGATGTGACAAACATTCAGTTTGAAAAATGGGAAGGTAAAGACCGCTTCACGATAGCCACCCAAGTGTCTTCTGCTGATGACTTTGTTGATTGCTTGTGTATCGCTTTAGATTTATTAAAGCCACATGCTTACATCGCTGATCAACAAGCTCTTTATTTTAAAACTCTTAAAGAAACTATCTTTGAAGGTGAAATTCTCGTGCAATGTGATTTCGCCGAAAACTACAGTTTTGTCATTCAAGATGCTGCCCAATCGTTCCATTGGAACAATGACCAAGCGACGCTTTTGACATCTGTGTTTTATTATAAAGATGGAAATGAGATAAAACATGGGAGCATCGTCATGATTTCCGACGATTTAAAACACGATACTGCCACGTTCTATGCTTTTCAAAAAATACTTCACCAGCACCTAGCTGACCATGGGATTGCGGTTTCTATCTTAAAATACATCACAGACGGAGCTCCTCAACATTTCAAGAATAGGTTCAATTTCGTAAATTTATTTTATTATAGACAAGATTTTAACATAAGACCATGTGATGGTCTTGGGGGAAACCTTAAACGTCTGGCAACCCGGTCCAGTTTACAGTCTACGAATAATGCGATAACTACACCTTTCAGATTGTATGAGTGGGCAAAATCATCGTTGACTGAAACGTCTGTTCAAAGGAAAGTATTCAAGAAGAACGAGATTTTCCACAAGTTCGTTTTGCTTCTGCCATTACTGTTCCTGGAACAAAGAAACTTCATGCTTTTTTTCCAACCACCGAAGGTCTATTGGTTAAAAAAACCAGTCAAAGTGCAACTGGGAAAATTGTAAAAATTACAAAATAAAACTATATACTATAATACTCTCTCAATAAAAACGTACCTGTCCTACAAAATTGACTAAATAGGTTGATTTCAATCACCTACATTTACACACCTAGGTCCAAACAGTGCTATTTTCCGTTTAACCAACATACAAAATAGCTGTTCAGATTTAGTTGTGCGAATATTGGTATTTTATTCACATAATTACTGCTTTAATTCGACAGTGGCTCATTTCAAGCAGCGATATGTGTTTCACTCACTTCGAGGCAGATGTACTTTACATGCTCTGTACCCTAAACTATTAGAGATCACGTTTTAATTTTTTTATTGGAGTTTTAGTATTTATAACGCTATAATTCTAATAAAAAATATGTCGCAGTTACTTGAATATCGATTTGAATCTTCACTTCCGGTTTACGACGAGTAAAAAAAATTCGAATTTCGAATTCTATGGAAAAATTAAAAACTGCATACTTTTAACTTCAAGAAACAATGTTTATAAAGTTTTGTCACAAATTGTTTGATTAAGAAAATAAGCATCCAAAAAATGCATTCCTCATACATTGTTAATTTTCAAAAGCTCATAACTCGACAATAAAGCACCACACGAAAAAAAAAATGGGTGTGCACATCCATGTTCACTAGAAGTATAATCAAACAGAATATGAACAAATTTCACGACCTGACTTTTTTTTCGTTGTCCGCTTGGCGTGAAATGCCCCAATAGACAGAAAACGTCAAGATCAAATGTGGGGAACCACTGCAGCATTCAAATATTTAAATGTCAATTAAACTACAAAGGAAAAAATACACAAACCTACTGACTATATACTACAAACTGTAATTTAACTACAAAGGAAAAATATACATACTGTATGTTACATAACGTTAGTAACATTTATAGTTTGCTTATACAATTTCCAGTATTTGAAAGTATCGAATGACTATAGAATTTCGTAAGTATGTATTATAGACACACATATACTTGAATTTATTTTTATTATTATACTAGCGAGCTGTACCCATATAAATATGGTGATGATCTGATAATGAGATTTGGAAATCAACAATGGAACTCCTTACTGATTAGTAGTAAATTAAATGGGATTCAAAATATTTTCTATTGGTAGGTATATTTTCTAGAGTCTGATGATGAGTTCTGGATATGAACAATATAACTCCTCAATGAATGATTGCAAATCAAACCTGATTCAGTATATTGGCTACTGGTAGTTACTTTGGAAAATAACTACACCATCGATCAGGTCAGGGTCTGATGATGAGTTCTAGATATGAACAATGTAACTCCTTACCGGATGATCGTAAATCAACTGTGATTCAAGATATTGGCTACTAGTAGTAGTTACTTTACAAAATAACTACACCATCGACTAGATCAGGGTCGGATGATGAGTTCTGGAGATAAACAATGCAACTCCTTTACGGATGATAGTAAATCAAATGTGATTCAAGATATTTATTGGTAGTTTATTTCAAGAAATTTAGCGAATTTGTAGACATAAATATTTATTTTAAGTTTAATCTCTTTAATAATGCTACAACTGTCCAAGAAGCTTTACTTCAACTACGTGTAAAGGTTACTTGCACTCATAATTGTTTATACATTATTTTGTTTTAGTTGTGTTTCAAGTAAGGTTTATTTGTTGTGTCGCTTTCAATGACAGAATCAAATTCAATTAGAAGTTTGTTGTTTCTTTAGATAGTCGAATGTATTTTACAAAATTATTATTTCATAACGTAAATGGATCTGAATGATAGATTTTATTAATGTTTCTGCAAACATAAAATTCTTTTTATGGAATGAAGTATATAATGATGTTAGTTGGTATTTAATTTGAAATACAATTTTTACAAGGTAACTAGTAAAAATTAGTCATTTTAACTTTCAGTTTACTTAATTAAATCTACTAGTAAGCCTAAATTTACTAAACAATCGGAAAATATTTAGATAACTTATAAAGTCAGTCATAACGTCCACTGGCTTTGATACTTTTACGTAAAATAAAATAAGATGCTATTTTAATGTATGTAGCGAAAATAATAAAGGTTTCATTACCATATATCATGCGGATGTCTGCAACATTTACATTATTCATAAAGTAACCTCCACTTGCAATCAAATGTAAATTTATTATTATGCCAGAGCTTAATTGTCAAAGAAGATATTTTTTAATTGGTATTTTTTTTATTCAAAGCCCCTTGATATTCAAAGTCAAAATAAATATGACTATAATTCAAGTCCCAAATAAAGACTATTGAAAGTAATTTTTAATGTTAAGTCGGCGATCCTTGATGTGAATTAATATAAAGATTATCTTTTGTTATCTGATTTTTACCATAAATCCACATAATATTTGTACAATAAATGGGTATATAGTTAACCTAAATAAATGTAATGAAATTACTGATGATGTCTTGTACTTTGTGTTAAGTTTTTGCAGTATTACTACAAGTTTACAGTGTGAGATACACCAAAGTATTAGACATTTAGTGGTACGCTAATTTAAGTTTCACTACAATCTGAATAAACTCCATAAATGATATATATTTACTTTCTTCATTTTTTAAAGATCAATATGATAGACCTATAAATAAATAATACACATATAAATTATAAATTGTGTATACCTTGCTAGAATCCTCCAGTTCCGTAAAAGACAAATAGTGAAAATGTCGCATTAGTCTGAGGGTCACAGGATTCCGACCACCACCAGGAGGCCCCATAGCTGCTACTATATTAACATCCACAAGAGTACGAAATTCACCAATATTTTGTCTGTCGTACCATCCTGCATATAGAGGTGATTCTAAATAAGAATACTCGAGACTCAAGAAATATTAGAGGTTTTACAATACTATAATTCATCATTGCTTTGTTTTACTTGATTATCAGAATTGAAGTCACGTCGGAATTGAATTGGTATTAAAATAAGTAACAAATGAAGTAGAGTTCTTCATCATCTTTCATATAACATTACTAAAAAGTAAGAACACGTTGCATGAAATTTAACTTATAATAGGTTGTCATTAAGTGAAATCCTGATATTTTTATTCTGTATAGTTGATGTAGCTTTAGCTATTATGAAAACCAAGTTTAATCATAAAATATTTTAGGTTAGTTAATATTAAATAAATATGTGCAATAATTATGTGCAAAAAACAAATATGTGCAATTAAAGACACTGATCATGTGATATTGAACACCAATTAGGATGCATGACGTCACATCTGGACAAAAAAGTTCCATAATTTTTGCCCTTTTCTGTTAATTTTGACTTATTTTTGAAGTTTCTGTGAGATAATAAGAAGATATCCATAATTCTTACTGATGGAAAAAGGTTTTACAAAGGCAAATAGCAATAATTTACCCAAAATTAACATGCTGATACTCAGAATGTCGTAACTAAGCAGAATTCTGGAATATCAAAATTTCTGTGTAAGTGTACTAATAAGTAAATTAAATTATAATATACTGTATAAGTAAATTAAATTATAATATACTGTATAAGTAAATTAAATTCAACTTATTTAAAGTTATCATTTAATAGAAAACAAGTGTTAGTTGTGTGTGGGATTATAGATTAGATATGTTTTTAGGTTATGCCAAAAGGAAAAAGATGAAAGCAATTGGTTTCAGGTCATGGCAAGCCTGATGAAAAACTTTACATAGCAAATGTAAGTTATGCCCTGAGACACAATGGTAATAAATGAGGAAGATGTTGTTCGTTCCGTAGAGTGTCATGATTTCATTGTTGCCTAAGGCTGTTATAAATAGGCAATAGCCTTCCTGATGTGGGTTCATCATTGGAGTAAGGTATCTTCATAAGGAATCTTCTAATTCTGTAGCATGTTGTTGAAAAAATCTAAACTGTCAATGTTTAGCACTAGTTGAAAATTTATTATAGCTAAAGACTTGTCCAGAGGAAACTTTGTTTTGCCACTAAATCCAGTCGTTTTGACAAGATTTTGCAAGAATAAAGAAAAAGAAATATCCAAAATTGTGGGTTGTTAAAATATTCATCCAGCTCATTTCTAAGTGAAACTGCTAGTACCTCTATGCACTAATTTTTTTACAATATTGTGAGCAAAATTGTGAAAGGTTTTTGAAGAAGATAGTGATATGATGCTTTAATAGAAAAAATTAAGGAAGAGACTAGAGAAGAGTACAACAGTAATCAGTGGTTTAAGTTGAGATATCGAATCGAAATATACACATTCAATATTCACATGTCCCATAAATGTATTCGCGTGTGTATCTGGATATTATAAACCATACAATATTATATTATAAACCATACAATATTATATTATAAACCATACAATATCCAGGTTACATCAATACAAAGGCCCACATGAAAAGAAAAATGAGTAAGATTTAGTAAAAGACAAAGAAACATTCCGGTAAGCTGAGGATAACACAATTTTCAGATCGTCGATAAAGGCTATGTGTAAATAAAAGCATGGAAAAGATAGTGAGTATAGATAAGACTGAATGCGTCAATTTCTCAGTATGTTCAACTTAAAAGAAATATTATTATTATTATATATTGAATCTCAACATGTACTTGAAAAAAGGACATACTTTATTCTATCATACTTATTTCTGTTGACGATCTTACCTAAGCAATTTATCCCTTAACTTACAACATGGGTAAGAAAATTGGTTACTATGGTGGTTGACCTAACCACCTCATAAACATCATTTCCATCGTTCTTAAATTTTTAATAAAGGCTTAATGAAGATAGTGTTTAGATATAATTTTATATTATTGATCAGTGGATATATTTATAACTAGCGAGTTTATTCACTATGAATAAATAAAATGATAATTTTCCAGTAAAAATAATTTTCCAGATTTTCCGTTTACTAGTAAAGACGTATTTAAAAAAATCCGATTAACATATTTATTTAGAAGTACTCCAATGTTCTAAGGGATGTAGGGTAGTTATTTGACAGTTAAAGAATATAAAACGATAAATGTATTTTGATCAAATTATATGACCTAGGAAAATAGAAACAAATCCCACCATAAAATGTCTGTCGACATCCAAATTGGGCGATTTTACAAAGTGCATGATCAAGGGCAACACATGCCTTAGAAACACAGCACAAATATCTGGAAGGCATTATCGAAATCAAGTGCCTCTAAAAATTAAAGATGGGGAACCAACAATATATTATGCTCAAATGCAGATCCAAATGTTTTTAATTGGAAAAAGAACTGCTTCTTTTGTGTGGCTAATTCTGACTATAGTGAGAAAAATAAAAAAGTATATATTGTGAACGTGGCGAGTTTCATGATAAATCATGAGTTTATCACTAACCTTATAAAGATCAATTTGTTAAATTATTGGAAACATGTAGGTGTATCAATATGTTGTAAACTGAGAAACTAGCAGATTTAATAAATTATTTTATATTGCAGTGGAAAAATGTGTTAGTGTAAAATATGTAGGTGTACAAAAGTCATTTACACAATCGAGTGTGTAATGCATTATATGTATACTTATTATTTTTATAACATTCAGATGCTATAATTTTACTTACAATAATTTCATTTCATGTAACAGTTTAAATGATATAGTAAGGTAAGAGACGAGATCGCTACTCACAAGTCAAACTTTTGTTAAATTATTTTTGTAATACCTTTTGTGCAATGAAATATTTTGTATTGAATCATGTAGTGCAAATTTAATATAATTTTATAAGGTATAATTTATTTTTTAATGAATGTTTCTTATAGTGTATATTTTAATTAGTAAGAATGTTAACAAGGAACAACTTTTAAGAATCCAAATGAACAATTTAATTAATGTCCTTAATCTTTTTAATTGTATTTTGTAAGGTTCTCTCTGTATCTAGTTTTTTTCATCTTCAACGAACTCACTGCAGTCAGAAGTAGATTTGGTTTTTTATTTTGCTTGAAGTTTTGCTGGTGCTGGATCCAACTAGCCTTGATTTTTTATAATAGTCTACTTTAAAGGGGGTTGTAGACATACATAGAGTTGATGACTTTATTGGTGATACTGTTTTGTTGACTGAAACAACGTTGACTTAAATAGCTTTACTGCAGAATTTGTGTCATTAATACTTGGACAGATTTTTCTGCTATTTTATAAGCAGAATTTGAGCATTATTTTATAACAAATAATGTTGTTGAAGCTAAAACATAATGAGGCAACTGTGTGATGTCTGATCTTTAAAGTACTTGTGCTGGTATCAGGAGAATCGTGAAGAAGTGTAATTTGTGTACTAATAGTCTAAGCACACTGTATTGATTAATTCAGGCAATCTTTGATTGTTATCATTTTTAGTTTTTTCAGAATGTACAGCCATCCAATTATATTTGTTTGTTTCCGCCATTTGGCTGACAATAAAATTTACTTAGTATTCATCCTGGATTCAAAAGTATTTGTTAAATTGACATAACGTTGAACTCTTTTATTTATGTATAATATTAAATTTGACACTATAGAAATATGTAAAGGGGTCTTACAAAAATAGAATGTAGAACTTAAGGGAACTTAAGGGAACTTGGAAGTAGTTAGGGTCCTATCTTGCAAGTTGCAGCAGCAACGACATATTTCTGGCTTATATGGATACATAAAGAAATAATTTATTTGGTGTTTTGATTGTCATACTATCACATTGTGGCACAACACAGTACATGTAAAACTTTGAACTTCATACCTGTTAATTTGGCAAGACGTGACTTCATTCAAGACATACAGTTCAGAGAGCTTTGGTGGCAAATTTTAAATGGGTTCAAAAATGCAAAATAAATGATGTAAATGTTTTGGGTACATCAACGCAACATATTAACTAGTTTCTGAAAAAATTGTCAATCAGTCTATTGACGAATAAAAAAGACATATTTTTAAGACAAAAATATGCCTTATTTCAATACAAAATTTTACTCATAACCATTATATAAAAAATGAGTTATACTGAATTTAGATAACGTTGGAAAATGGGTAATATCGATTATCTTGTATTATATACTGACTACACATTGTTTTTTTAATTTTTAGGAGTAAATAAAATATCTCGTAGTTTTCTAATTATTTGTTTTGTATTTTTCATTATGATTAGCTTTTTAAGGGCGAAAACATATTGCTGAGATGTATAAAACCTGAAAAAGATCTCCAGCTTCTTAATTAACCTTTGATATGACATAGCCCTCTAAATAAAATGGTCAATTCTTTTACCCGAGTAATCCATATACTGCCGTAATAGTTCAATAGGAGGTTGAGCACCGTACACTTCAAGTGCAGGCATATTAAGGTCATCAATGAAAAATATCTGTCTTCTCGATGGAGGTGGTCCAAATACTCCTTTCCTTCTTCTATCTAATTTGGCATCTAACATATCCTATTAGGGCAAAAGCAAAAATAACAATGAGTATATTATTAGTCAGTAAAAGGAAAACAATAAATTTCTTTTTTATATAGTATTAAATTCTTCATAGTTTTTTCGTATAACTCTTTTCAGGTATTGGTCATTTATAGGTCATTGTCTGTTAAGTTTCCAAAAATTTAAGTTTTTAAATGATTTGGAAATCTACTTGGTCATATGTGAAAATGTATCAACAGATAATCTTGTAAAATTAAATGTTTGACAAGTTTTTTTACAATTTTTGTCACATATATCTTGTACAGTAAATAGTTTACAAGATCCGTAAGACAAAAATTACAAAAAATATTTTTATAGATGTTAGGTTAATCGTCTATTGAATTATTATTTTACGTTATTATTATCTAAATATATAGTATAAAAGTTAAGTGGAACATTTTATAAAAGATGGAGTGAGAATCCTAGGAAATGAGAGTGGAGAAAAATTCAACAAAAAGACTTTTTAACCAAAATACACAATTCTACATTAACATTTTAATGGTTCTTATAGCTACATTTTAGCGGTTCTTAGTATATATCATTGATAGGATAAGCTTAAGTTAGTTTTTAGATATATTCACTGAATACATAGTCTGATAGAAGTCAAGTTCGATATAATTCTCCACATTAACTATTACTTGTGTTTATGACATTATGAATTTTGCCTATGACTTAAATATTTCGACAATATTGTCTTTTTTTTCTTTATTTTGAAACATATTCCATTAATGTAAATATTTTAGATACAAAATGAATATCTGTGTTAAAAACAATTTTTATCAACATATCAAGAAAACGGTTTTTAAAGTACAACTTCTTTTTAATCAAATGACAAGTACATCCATTTTTTTATTTGTTTATATGTTCACATGCAATTTCTTAATTACATCAACCAATTTTAATGCAGATAATTTTGTATGCAAAAATATTTCAATGGGATGATTATTGGTTAAACTGTATATGCCATAAATATCATTTATCAATAAAGTGCACAGTTTTAATGACTAAATATGATTTAGCTATAATTTTATTAGTCTTTCGATTTTTAGCTAAACGTTAGTAAACTTATATTATTTTCTAACTAAATCCATTAACTTCCATAGTCTTATTTTCAGGACATGTGTTGTAATTTATTTTCTTTTCACAAACAATTTTTTTGAGCAATATTTCTTTAAATGTATATTTTTACATTATCTTTTTCTTTGTACTTTGAGAGTTTCATACACCTTTACAAAAACATTCAAGTGTACATAAATACGCCTATTAAAATTTTATCAAAGCTTAAATATATCCCTTATAATATTTTTCACAGGCATAAAAATATGGTATAAATTTTTAAAAAAATTATGACATTTAGAATCAATAGGGACATATTTTTCCAAATTTTCAATATATCTCTGAAGACATAAGTAAAATTATGAAAAAATTGGATATTTTTGAGACCCTTATAACTAACCCTATGAAATGGAATAATTACCACATACTATATAAGAAATTCTTGATTTTTCTTCCGACTTTTTAATTTTTTTTTGAGGTATGGAACCAAAAAAAAAATTGCTATGAAACTTTTTATACTTGATTTAATGTTTTTAACAAAAACCATAAATACTACAGTATTTAAAAAGTATTCTAATAACTATAACTAATAAATGCTAATGAAAATAATAGAAATAAAAATATTTGGACACACATCATAAACTTTCAAAGTGAGCCAACTCATAGACATGACACTGGGAATATGTTTATAATAGTTCTACATGTAAATTCAATCCTGTATGTAAGTCGAGATTTGTTTCTGACAATAAGTACGAAAAATTGTATCAGTAGGATTGAAAAAGTAAGTGTGACACATGGTCAGTAGGGCTGACAGAGATAAGTGTGTGTTTGTATATTGTACGTTTTGTATTTACCAAACTGAGAAAAGGTTATGTAATTTACATATTTGGTTGTATGGTTTATTCTACCTTGAAGGTACCCCGCATAACATCTTCCAAAGGTGCCTTCAGAATACTGTGGAGAGACAGACGATTAATGAGAGAAGTATTTAGAAAATCTTGAAAAAGCTGTATTGCATCCAAACAAGTTAGATGAAGTAACTGACATAGAGGAAGTAAATGTGGACAACATAGGAGTGTTGATTAGAAAGCGATATCAGATATGGCTGGACAAGTAAAATTTTCAGACGCAACTGATAGCATCGAGGAACCTGAAGATAATCAAAACACAATCATATCACGTAAGGACAAAGTTGATACCTGGTGTAAGTGTCACACAAATGAGGTATACTAAATGAGTTGAATATTGATAAACAAGATTTGGAGGGAATAATTATGGTGCTAGGGCAGAAGCCAAAATATGTGGATATTTATTGAATATTGAGTGTATTATACAAGAGACAATAACCTGCACTGCAAATTCTAAAAATTATTTGAATCTCAGTTTAAGCATTAATGACTTAAAAGTAGCCCCTGAAATTTTATTTTTCTCGCCAATCACCACTTACCTGAAAGTAAGCTTTACTGGCTTAAAGATACAAATATTCATACCCCATTTATAGACAAAGCAATGTCCTGAAATTCATTCAATATAATAAGATCCTATTTACATTTCAATGACAATATAAAAAGTGAAGCATACAAAATTTACGCTTTGCTAAATAAAAGAAATGAGGCTATCAAAAATTTGTTTTTTTTTGAGTTGAATTTGCCTCTGGACGAAATGTGAAATGATTTTCAAATAATTTGGAGATCATGGGATTTTTTTAAGGAAATACCATAAGATTGGTGTTATAACTTTCACTGTTTAGGCTCAAGAAGAATTACTTGAGATGTGTACGAATCCTAGTGCTTTTGTACTCTATTTTGATAAATTTAGTATAAAACTACTAAGTGATTTTAAGGAATTTAAAGCCACTGGGATTGTATAAGAATATGAGACAAAGAAACAAAACAGGTTTTCTGATCACCATTTGAATAATAATATTGAAATATTGCATCTGAAATGGCATGATTAAAATGTGGTATGTTTTTTGACCAATTTCAACAACACGAAACCCTTTATCAAACTAATAAATAGTTTAAGATAGAAAACTGATTTATTATTATAATAAAAACATGGAAGTTATTGATAAATACGATTGGCTGATTTTAAAATACCCTATTTGTTTTAGAGGGAGAAATGGTATTGGACATTAGTCATCAAGATCTTCAGGATAGGATCTTAGTGAGCGTATAAATCATTCACAATTTCGTAAACATCTGTGAAGCATACTCCTTCTTAAAGTTCAGGAGGTGTATACATATTTCTCTTAGATAAAAAAATGTGAAGGTGAATGTGAAGAATAAGTGAACCAACTGTTGGGATTTCTGCATTTATTTCACAACCTGTCAGATTTGATAAATAGGACACCATAAAGTCCACAGATAAGAAAGAGATAGAGACAGTGTTAAGGAAAAGGATATAAAGAAAATCATTTTCATTTTGTAGAAAATGTAGAAAAACTCTTTGTAGGGATTATATTTTGCCTTATGCAAAATAATTTTGTATAATTCTTTTTCTATCAAATAAATTTTTCATGCTTCATTACTTTTTGTTCCCAGTTTTCTATTTTATTATAGGACAGACCGGTTCAGCAACCTAGAATAAAATCTTATCGTAATATGACCTAAAAATTGGAATTTTATTTTTCCCCAATCACCTTATCTGAAAGTAAGCTTTACTGGCTTAAAGATATGAATATTCATACCCCATTTATTTTCAAAATATGGACACGAAACTTTCAAAATTTTGATGGTTAAATTTCCGAGATGCTTTTAGGAATTTTAAGGAAATTAATAAACGTGTAAATATGGTCTTAAAGAGTTACAATTTTATCAAATTAACATCATTTCTAATAAAATCTTAAAGTCACTTACTTACATGTCTACATTTCTTACGAGTATGATATTTTATAAAACATTCACCCTTATAAAGTAGAACCTGACAGAATAGTGTGAATCTATATTAATTTGTGTTCATCATGTATCAAATAAATACTGCTACAGATACAGATAAATACTACTACAAATAATGATAACAAGAAATAAAACTGATTTATTGCGTATAATAATGTAAAATGAACTTCATAAAAATTTAAGCAACAATGGAAATCTACAATCTTAGCAAGTTAAAATGAAAAAAAAATATGTAAATATGGCTGTGGGTGTTTTAATATGGGCAATAGCAGTTACGCAAGACTACTAGTTTAGCCATATCATATTTGCTAGACACGTCGAATTGTTGAATAACACAGATTGGACTGACTAAATGAGACCAATTCAAATATTTAAATTTTTTAATAATTTCTCTAAATTACAGATAGGTCAAGCTTAGCTTAACAAATATGTTAACTATATTGACCGATGTGGATACATTGTGTTGTGTTGCTTAGTGCAGGAGTATGGAACAAGAAGTGGATATTTCTAGTAGAAAATGTGAATGTTTCCTTCTTTAAGTGTGCAATTCCAAGCAAACATGATGATTTCTATAAAATATATGTATGATTGTAAAATGTATTACGATAATAAATTAGAATGTACTTGTGTTTGGTTAGCAGAAGTTCGAGCCGAAAAAACAAGGAAGTCACATATATACTTCTTGTGCATGCCCTTTGACAGCTTAGAAGAGATGGTGATGGTTTTGCCAGAACCAATAGGGCCAATACATGCAACATTATTGTAATTATTCAACTTCATGCCTAGAACTGCGGCACTGCGTATATTATCTATTGTGGGAACCTCGATATCTGTAAGAAGTAACACATTTTTGTTTAATTAAACAATTTTTTATATTACTTAAATGAGGTTGTACTTCTTGATGCATCTCGTTCTTAAGGTTGCATAAGGTATAATGATGTGCCAAATAGAAATCGTATACCTTTTTGGAGCTAGAGCATAGAATAATTCTACAAAAATCTATAATACTGAAAATGCGCCTCAACATGACTAACTTAGCTGCTTGTGATTTTTTTAACCTCATAATAATATTTAATTTTATTATAATTAAGGCTAATATATATATATAGGCTAAATAACTAAAAATTATTGAAACATTAATCATGGAATTAGCCCTAACTATTATTATTGTTACATTATTACCCTAACATTTATTTATAGTTAAAAATCTTAGAATATATGTATATATGTATATATATATATATATATATATATATATATATATATAATATATATATATATATATACTTTTTTAAATTAGGCAAATGTACAAATAACTGGAGAAACATGTGTATTAGCCCAGTAGCAGAAATGCGGTATGCATAGTCAAATAGATAAATCAATTATGTCTCCATAACAAATCAAACTATTTTTTAAAATACTCACCGGAAAAGTTCCACTCGGGATCAATGTCATAAACAGGCACTCTTAACATCCAATTTTCCCAAACTGGATTGGTTGGCTCAGCATCATCAGTTGGGTCTGTGAAGCCACCATCGTTGAGGCTGAAAACAATGAAAACATGAATATAACTTCATTATGAAGTGATGAAATACATGTGAATTTTTTATGGTCTGCGATTGACCAACGTCATATTGTTTTATATTAGTACAATCTAAAGATTGCACAGTGATTTTACTGCTTTGCTTGTAGGGCAATTATAATTCACTTATGGTATGTCTAAGGATAAATTATGAAGGGAAACTAATTTCATAATTACTTTTTGTATAATAATGTTTAATATAATTTTTATTTATCTAGTGTAAATAAAAATTTAAGTAAAAAAATGACAAAAATATATTTGAAAAAACATTAAGAGTATGTTACACAACGCTCAAAATGCTCACTGCATCATTCCACTTGGTGACTGCGGCCGCTGCGTTAGTGATCAAAACATCATTGATTGCGTCATTGTTCATGTTGAGTCATAGGTCGTTTATCTGTCATTGTGACTTTAACACATTGATATATGTTTATGAAAGTAAATTTATGTCAATCTTTGAAGAATGACACCGTGAATTATTTTATGCAGCTTAGAGAAGTGCCTAATAGAAGTAATGTAACAGTGAAAGACTAGACTAGAAAGTTATAGAAATTAAATTATTTCACTTTTACACTTACTGCAGGTATAAATTATTATATAACGATTAATACAAAATAAAAAAATACAACGCTTTTAATTTCTTTATTTTTGTTTGATACCTGTCATTTCCTCATAGTTATGAATACACATTGTTCAAAACCCATTTCACTTGGATTGACAGTTGCAAAGCTGACAGGCTAGTGGGATGGATATGATTGTTTTTGTGGGTGTGAGTGTTGCGAGCAGCTAGTGAAAAGTAGCCCAAATTAATTTAACAAGACAAAATCAATAAACTTAGGCAAACTTAATATTACAAAAATATTTACTATCTTATTTGGACTTGTGATTTTAACATGAATTTATAAATAAAAGTCTATCTTCCTTTTGATTTAAAAATCTTTATTTCTAATAAATTAACAATGGATTTTTTCTTTTATGATACACATGCACTAGAGTAAATATTTTATTTAGATTGTTGAATAATACATTTTCTATGCTTTGAATATATAATCGAAGCATCTTGTAAAAGTTAGCGTATTGGAAAAAATTTGTTACTTTTTTCGTTTCGTATACGGTAACAAGCCCTCTTTATTTTATGGTTTCACTATTAGTAGTTATTTATTAAATAATCCACATTTTATGTGTTAATGGATTTTCTTTCAAACTTATATCAATGTCTCCACTCCATAAATACATGTTATAGTCATACCCCATTACACCAGCAACTGCAGAGACATGGAATAAAATAACTCCATCTCGTATACACTTGCCATATAATTAACATGAATATGCTCGGCAATTCAATCAAATACCCCTTCGTGTATTTCTGTCGATTAAGTGTATCAGCGTGCACGCTAAATAAAAGCCCATCTAGCCGCTAAACAGAAAACTCAACTACATGCTTCAAACGCTGCTATGAAAACACCTTCAAACTTTTCCATACATTCAGATTATTAGTGTGTATACACAAAATGACAGCCTACTAATCACAATTTGCAGGCTTAGAAATATTATATATTAATAATTATAGTGTTATATTCAAATAAAAGTAATTTTAATTACAATTACATTTTTAATTTAGTTTTAAAAACTACAATGAATAGTTGGAGGTTGACTAGTTATGATCATAAAAATAGTCTTTGAATGTGTTTATCATAGTTTCATGTAGCCCAATTAGTAAGGATGAAAAAGGCCATTGGCTTACAAAGGTAAAATTAACTTTTATATATATTGGTTAAATCAAGTTCCTGATGAAACATACAAGTTTTTAATCTTGGAGGGGTGAGGTTCCACTCGCCATGCAAAAAATTGATTTTCTCAAAATAATGTTGACGTCAAAAATAATGTTGATGTCAAAATAATGATATCGTGTGACAACATCTTCAGGTGGGCAATTTGTAAAGATTGATCTGTACAAATTGCCCATCTGAAGATGAAACTACATGATGTAGTATTATTTCTACTTTATTTAAATTCTTATCCACAACCTAGGTTTCATTGTATGACAATATTTAAATAAAGTAGAAGTATTACAACAAGTTTTGGCTATATCAAAACTAATTTCTTTTTTAGTTTAAGTTCATTATATTTATGAAAATCAGTTATTTGGATAATAGTAAAAACAAAGAACAAAAGAAAACACCCAAAAGAATTTTTTTTCAATCAAACTGTTATATTGAATAATTTTTAATTATGTACCATTATATTTTATTTCAAACTTCATAAGTTTTTCAATCCTTTTATATAATTTTAAAAATGGTGAAAATTACTTTAGTTTTGTTCTAGATATTCAGGTGTAAAGAATAATGGTTTCTAATGCTTATTGCAAGATACAAGATACTAAAATTGCAATTGTACCTATATATATAGACAAAGGCACTTACTTATAATCATAGACAAGACCCTCTGGTGGAAAATATGGCTTCGTATTATTTTCTTCCATCAAGTTCTTAAGCCAAGTAGAGAACTTTCTACGGCTACCGTGATCACAAGTAGCCCCAACAGACCATATAAGTGAAAAGATAACCCAGCATGGAGCCAACATAGCTATAGAATAAATATTATTATGAATTCTTTTAGATTCAATTGTTAGAAGAAGCAGATTATTTTTTATAAGGTACAATTATGACGTTATATTATATAGATATGCCTGTAGCATTCAAAGTGGTCCTTAAAAACTGAGGTAAATTTTATCAATATCTATACAATTATCTCTTTTATATTATGATTTTGTGAACTCTCTGTCTTTTTCATCATAGTTCATACATGGTATTTTTTGGATGGATTAGAATTTCTTGTTTGTTTTATACAGGTATAAGATGCCTATTGAGTATAATATCATTGGGTACAGTTATAGGAAATGTATAATTTCCCAACGTAAATAGTTGTTGGGAATTAAGAACATTAAAGCAATAGATGTGTATTCTATCATTTCTAAATTAGATGATTTTTAATTTATTTAATGGCGATAGAAAAAATAGGTTCATAAGTAGCAGTTGGACTGGCATGCTTCATATTCTTTATTTAAATCTATTTACAATCCACTTACTTTATAGTACCCAATATTATGGGTATTCAGTAAATGTGCAATTGTTTATTTAAAATTATTCACACCTTCATTTATCGGTAATGCTGTTGGTTTATTTTTGCGTGACAATTAAAAAGAAAAATGATACTATTAAATTAAAGAAAAAAGAAAATAAGCTCCTTAGGCAGAATTACTTCGAAAATCTAAACCATGTATATAGAAAGCAATTATAAATGAACCAAAGAACATGTACTTTTAATGTCGTCTTTTAGCAGACACACTATAATTTACAGCACATGCTTTTAATAGTTTTTTAAATACAATTTACAAAAAATCTTTGGTATTTTATTTGCGGATTTTTGTCAGTATGTTTGACGTATTAAATTGTTTTTGCTTAGCCACATACACCTGTATGCACATTCTTGAAAAACTATAGTTATTTTCATGAAAACTTTTTCAATATGTTTTTAAATACAGAGGTCATAAGTTTTGACACCAATTAGAAACAACATAAAATGAAAGGCACAAGTAATTGAACAATTTGAACGCTTCATACTTCTTAATTTTTTCTCTTTACTTTTGCTTAAAAAATTTATAATTAATGCCATGTAATTTTCTTTGGAATATAATTTTTCAAAAATCATGGAAAGTTACCAAGTAATCAAACTATCTTGATTTGCTGTTAAATAATTACCTACACTGAAACAGAAGTAAACAAATGCTACTACTATAATGTGAATATAACTTAATATGTAGCCTGCAATTATCAAACAGATTTGTTGTATGTATATAGCACTACAATCAAGTATATGTATTACTCACAATTAAATGAAACTACGTGATGTAGTATTATTTCTACTTTCTTTAATTTCTATACCACGACCTAGGTTTCGTTGTATTACAACATCTTCAAGTGGGATATTAGCAAAGATTGCTAATATCTTTGTTAATGTCCCACCTGAAGATGTTGTAATACAACGAAACTTAGGTCGTGGTAAAGAAATTAAAGAAAGTAGAAATAATACTACATAAATTGTGAATAATGAATTTCTACAAAATTAACACCAAATATATTCAATATATGTATTACTACTACTATTAAGAGTTTCAGCTGAGAGACGAAAAATACATTGCTCAACTTCTTTCCTTTTGCTTTCTGACAAAAGCATTTCTTTTTCTTGTAAAGATATATCTACTGCGACTATCGGCTTGATAGCAAACTCATTCTAGGCAACATGTTTAACCTCAAAATTATCCCGATTTTACAAAAAAGGTTTTAATAATATAAAAAATTGCATAAATAAACACCTTTATTTAGGTTAAAAATTGTTAATCTCTTTAGAAAACTTATCAAAAAATAGGTAAATAGGAAAAATATTACATACTTCAAAATTCAACTTATGAGCATTGTTTTTAAAAATTTGCAGAATTACGAGGAATAATTGAAATGTTTGATTACAATTATTGATAACAAACCTCGTTGTTTCGTTTTCATTAAATGGTTCAGGTGTTGTAAAAATGGAGGATTAAAAATGAATGGTTGAAATTAGAAATAACATATTTAATTTATTAAAAAAAATTATTATTGAATTTAATAAAATAATAATGCTAATATAAAATTTTTCAATAATTTTTTTCCTCTTTGATATCATTTTCATTGAAAATGATGGGTAGTGGTCAATTATTGCACGCTTTCCCAATACAGCCTACATAAAGTCACAAGCCAAAAAATTTTCTAACATTGAAAATTCCCCAGCAGCCCAATTTACACCTACAGAACACAACACAAAGTAATTGTTCTGGAGCAGGAGACTGACACCAAGAAGTATTTGTATTTCCATCCCCACTTGGTGTATGATGACCTAATCATAATTGCATTTGTAAATACACTGTTTTCAGTGCTATCTTGCTTCACCTTTCGCACAAGGCAAGTTATATCTAACTAGCATAGCACATGAACTATTAAATTAAATCTATAAAAAAATGCATTTCAAATCAGCTGTGTATATGACATCAAAGTTTTAATTATATTAAATATTTTAGCAGCATGTTGCAAATGTTATTGTTCTCTAAATTTTGTTGCAAATATTAGTTTTGCCTGGATAGAATGCTGATGTTATATTGTGGACTGTAAAAGTATGGAGAGAAAACATATGCTGCATATATATTGGTTTATCATCGAGACTTTCCAATTAAAAGATTTTCTTTGATATGTTTCTTATTATGGGTTTTAAAATTGAATAATTATTTTGTTCGCCATTAAGTTGATAAATAACACTAATATGTCAACATCTTCAGCTACCCCTAGAACATTGGAAGGTGAGGAAGCTATTGCTGCAATAACGATAAGAGCAATAACAAATGTTTTATGTAAAGTATTGTGTTCATTTAGATATGAATATAAATGTCTTGTATTATAATGCTTTTTTGCAATAGGAAAACAGATCCCCAAATTATATCACTATAATTTAAGAGTTGCACATCCTCTTTAAAAATATAATCAACTGTAGAAATTTTCAAAGAAAGCCATTTTTTTCAAATACATTTTTATTGATTTACATGTATATCGAATATTAACAGAAGCTCATTGTTACTTCACCATTTAACGTGATGTAACCAGATAACACTATCAAATAGAGTAAGCGAAGATATGATTTTCATGGAAATTCTTTTAAAAATTTTATGTATTCGTGGTTCCAGTTCGAAGATGTTGATTGGGTAAGGAGCTAATACGTACCTCATGGATCTTTGCAACCCTGTATGGGATTTTTCAGTGGCAAGTACAAGAACAAAAAAGAGGACTGCATTGGAATATGTTTATTTTATATTGTCAGTTTACTACAAGCAGTAAGCAAAGTTACAACTTTGTCAGATCATTAAAACAGGATTTCTTAAAAATTTTTATTTAATCTAGGACACTAATCCTTCCACTCGCCTCCCCTACCCTCCACCTCCCACTCCTCCTTCCCCTTCCCCTTCCCAACCCCCTTTCCCTCCGTAGTTGGATTTCATGGGATATATTTCCCTATATTCTTGACCAAGATGAAGTCTGTAGTGAAGAATAGATCAGAACTTCTTCTGTAATTTTTAGTATAGAGACCAAATATGTGACTCATATTTGAGGATACTTCTAATTAATGAACAATTTCAATATGTAAGAATGTGATGGTTTTAAAATCTCTTACTGGAATGAGAGATGAATCCTAGAATTTGGGTACATTTATGAACAACATGACAATAATAAAAGAAAGTCAGTTTATCATCAAAGAAAACGCTGAGATTGCTCACAACAGATTTACGTTGCCCAATATGTAGATAAATAAGGTTTTATTTTAAAGTAGTGAAGGAGACAATAAGGCGCTTGTTGACATTCAGAGACATCCTATTAGAGGCACACCACTCAGTTATTGTAAACAGGTTTTTAGTTTAGACAGTCTTTAACGTCATTGATAGTAGAGTAGATCTTAATACCATTTGTAAACAAGGATATGTAAGGATATTAGTTGTATCAGATAGTAAATGAATATTATAAAGGGACAAGGGGTCCCAAATGCGAGCGTTTAGTACCTTGGAGGTGATTGTTATGGGTGCAGAAAGATGAGCTTTCATACTTGTAAGATGAGTCTTTTTATTTAAGTAAGATATAATACCACTTAATAAATTCACGTGGATGCCATAATTGAGTTTCATGCAGAGTACTGAATGACTGACTTTGTCAAAACTTTTGAAAATTCTGTATGAATTGAGTCTACCTACTTTCTTTTGGAAAAAGTGCCACAAAGATAGTTTTTATTTTCTAATAAATTACTTATTGTGAACATTAGGCTGCTAATTGTTCTTTCCTTTTCATTTGTTCAAATTTATTAAATTTTTTTTATTGTAAATGGCTTTTAATGACACTAGAACCAACCATGTTTAGAACACACCATAATTTTTATACAAAGCGCAACTTTTTAGTTTCATACTTCCGTTTAAAAAACTTTTTTCTAATATATTTTAATTTCTTGATATTTCAAATGATGCCTTCTACATAACTTAAAAATACTAATTGTCTATGTCCACATATGTGTGTGTTACAGCTATATGGCACTAGCAAAACATTTTATTGTAACAGTATTCTTTTCACAAGGTTATTATACATTGGTTTTCTAATATTATTCATATGAAAATATTTTTCTTATCAAAATTTTGATTCAAGATTATTTATTTGTTTATTTTTGACAATTTTAAAAACGATAATTAAAATCAATATAGTTGCTACTGGTTCAAAGATAAAAACCGTGCATGATGCTTCTTATGAAAGATTGTCAGTTCTAGAATGTTGATCATGGGGAGTTCTGAATGTTAAGAGCTCCTTTTTGAAATTTTAATAATTGTAAACCACTACAAAGAATTGTAAACCACTAAAAGTTAAATAAGCAGTTGAAGTTCTGACTTGTTACCAGAAACATAAGACTTACGCATGTAAGCTTGGAAAGCTGCTCCAGGTTGTGGTGTGCTATCTTTACCAGTTAGTGGGCGAAGTCTAAAATCAAGCAGTTCTAGAAATTTCAGCACCAAAGCACTGTCAATAGAGATCATAATTTCTACGAGATTCTCTCGCATGTATTCAAGCGCTGGTATTAAGTATATTTTTATCAATTCATTTAGCTGTTTTCTTATTATATCGGCTTGCTGAAAAAATAACAATATCATTAAATTCTTTATTAGAAAATTTGTTTGTGAGTTAATTTATTTATTTAAAGTCTGTTTACACCATATTTACATCCTAAAAATTATAAGTTTAAAACAAGTGTTCATAATGAATGTGACGCTTTTATAAAGTTGAATTTAAAAATTTAAGTAGGTATATATTTCAGTTTTGAAGAACCCTTTCTTTCATATATAACATTGTTACTTACAAATAGTAAAGAAGATGGTGAATATTTACAAATTTGCATTTATGTAAAATTTACTTACAGTTTTACCTTTACAGAAAGTACTTTTGTAGTATTCCGGTGCCTTGACATAATGTGTTCAATAGTTGCCATGAACCACATTGCATAGTCAAATAACTTAGTAAGTTGTTGACAGTGAAATAACTTAATAAGTTGTCCGTCAATATATTCATAAATAAACTATTCTCAGTTCTGTGTCTGTTATTCTTTCTTTCCGTCAAATTTACAATAAACAAGCGGCAATGAGGAATAAACAGAATGTGTAACGTGTTCATTATCGTATTGTGGGTATTTTACTATATATATTTTGCATTTATATCGACATGGAATCAGCCTTGAAAGCTATTTTGGCGACTATGACCTCTGTTTTATAAAAGAACAGTGAAATCTTTCAAACCTTGTAGTCAGTCAAGTATCTCAACCAAATGCCAAAATTATTTAAATTTTGAATATTGTGATGAGTAAAAAAAATGTTTTGTCAGTACCGTGAACGGCTTGAGAATTGGTATGTTTTGACGGGCAGCCAATATAACACGGACCTTTGGATTAAAAAACTCTTACTTGCCATTGGTTGATCCCCATTTGCATGGCGTGTTGTGCTTTACTCACTGTTTTCGAAAATTCTGCACTACGACAAGCTAGCTAAGCTAGCTATACGACAAGCTAGTAAAAATTTTAGAAAAACATCTTTGCCCCGATTCAAATGTAATTTTACAAGAACACCATCCATGCATGCAAACGCAGACATTGTGGGTCATTTCTGACATGGGTTGGACATTCATCGGCCTCAATTCATAAAACATACTTTTACTCATTTTAACATCTGAGTGTTTTTCTTTAAAAAGTGCAAATGCTTCAGCAACTAACATAATCATGTCCCTTTTGGTAACATGTGTTTGATTTCCAGTCTCTTTATTTTTAATAGATATTGTGTCTTTTCACTCAGGGACCACCCGACTTTTCGGTAGTTTAGGTACGGCTTTCACTAATTCCATAAGAACCACATATTTTTTCACCCTTTCTGGTAAAGATTTTTGTGTCCTTACTACTGTGTCCTTTACTGCCTTGCGTAACATATACATTTATAAGACCCCAATGGTGACGGCAAATGGCTAGGAATCGGAGGATTGGAAATCAATATATTGGCTAACTTCTTCTTTCCATAGCTTTTTTTTCCATAATTTTTCCTTTTCTCTCCAAAGTCTCTTCGCTTCTCCATTTTGACTCGTATATTCGTTATTCTTTTTTCTCCACTTTGCATCCCTTAACCTCCCCTTTGCTAAAAACTCTTCTCATTTTTCTGCATTTCTCAGAAACTAAAGTGAAATGAAACTGAGCTGTGTCCCACCCGTCACTGTGATGGGTGGGATACACTTTCAAATCTCGATTTCTCCATACACATTTGCTTGCACTACATCTTATCAAACCTGAACAATAACCCTTAGCATAATTGCTACATTTACAAAGCCGATAAAGTTTAGGTTCAATATTTTTAGGTTAGGACAAAAAATGACATGTTTTGTAGTGTAGGGTGGGACATCAGATAAGCCTTTTATTAAACGCTTATAGATTTTCACCATAAACATTTTCTAGCAGTCACTTACCACTGTCTTAAACTCAGAGAATTGTATTTTCTTTTTGGAAAACTACTAATTGCAATGACACATTGATTGCACGTGAAAAGTGTTGCCTACGTGACGAAAAAATACTACTCCACCGAGCGCCGCACTACAGCTATGTTCATGAAGAGTAAAAAAAGCGAAAATTGTAAATAATGAAAAAAATAATGCCACTTCCTGATGATTTAGTGTAAAAGCTTTACTGTTGACATCGATTTAAAGAGAAATTACGCAATTAATTTTTTTGCCGTGTGGCCTTCGACGTTTGTCACTTTCGTTGGAATGCCCCTTAAATTAAATTTCTATACTATCAGTTCAATGCATGTGACATGGTATGACATCATATTGTCAATATAGATTGATATTTTGGTATTTGATTGAAATACTAAGTAGTTATACAGTTACAAGCTATTCAATTTAAAGAGTCTCCCAATAAGGCTGTCATTTTTGAGAGCTCATACAGGAATATATAGTTGCGAAACTATATTTGTCATACTTTACTTGACTTTTCATTAAACTTTGATTACACGTTTCCGTACGGTATTGAATTTGTAATTGTTTTTAACAAAAAGAGTGTTCCGTTTATGAGACATTTTGTGCCCAATGAAGTTAGAAAATATCCACTTTACATCAAAATGATTACCATTTGGTGTTAATTTTGGTCCGATGTATTCATAAGCCCATGTTTTTTCCAACCAGAACAAGACCAGATTATGACTCTCAGGGGTGAAGTCATTGGGCTATAAAAACTGATTATTTTTTGGTTCAACTGGAAAATATAGATCTCGGCAACTAATGATTTCAAAAAGACGATGTGTATGAGGTGTGTATGTGATGTATAAGTGTGTATGTGATGTCTATGTGCTATGCTGCCCACAAAATAATCAACCTGTTAGTTCGGGGCTACATTTATGGCAATATATTAAAAACTACCGAAAAAGCAACAACACGCATAATTAGTGACATTCAACCCATTTTATGTGACACTATCACTGAAAATTGGATATCACAGGTTTTTAAGTGCGGTTAATGATTGCCGTGTTAATCACCAAGCGAAAAATGTAAATTTTTGTTTATGCAATGTACTTCAGCACATCAATAAAATAAATGGCAATATTTTTTTAAAATAATCTGCTTTTAATGGTAGAGCTAAAGAAAAAGAAATTTAACTTAAAATTAATGACAAAGGGTTAATCTGAAGATTAATTTTTGGTGAACGTCTAAAGCATTTTTTTTCTACTTTCCAGTACATATATTTAATGATGGTATTTAACATCATATTTAATTGTAACAATTGGTTGAAATTGGCCAAAAAGGGAAAGGTTAGTTCCGTCATCAATATACCAATAAATGGAATTTTAGCGAACAAAATGCTTTTCTGTATACGAATAATAAACACTTCTAAGCACTTAAGCTTTGAATTTGTACTTCATGGTAGAAATTTACTTTTGCCATCTGATAATATAAGTTCAACAGAATATTTCCTTTGGAATCAATTATTACAACATTATTTTTAATTATACATTATACATTATACAATAATATAAAAATCTCAGCTAGTAGAGACATTAATAATTCAGCTTATATTTTTTTTTCGCAACTGTACAATAAATTGTAAGTAGATAGATGAAGAAAAATGACATACAGGAGGCATGTTTGACCTAAACCAGGCGTTGATAAGTGGCGGAAGATCAACAACACTAGTATCCAAGTATACCATCCCGCACCTGGATACGGTAGCTGGAGAGGCTACCACTAAATCTGCTACTTCAAAGATCATTCGTTGATAGTTGGTTAGTTTCATAATTTCTCCACTCGATAAGCACAATTTCTTGTTGTCATCGAGAACCTGAAGAAGTTAATAATAATTAAAAAGCTTCTATGTAAACTACTTATATATCAGGGTGATGGTCTGTGACTACTAGTACTAATTCGTTATTACGGGAAACAAATTAATTATTTCTACAACCACTTGCCAAACAAAATTTGTTATCGAATTTGCCAGTTATAAGTGTACCAAGAAAAAATATGGGTATTATGTAAAATTGTTTGATGTTTCTTTCGGTTACAGTTATTTTTAAGTCAGCTTTAACTTTATGTCTAAGTCGCAACCCAACTTAATTGGTAAACAATAAACGGACAGGAATTATTTTACATATTGCTCTGTGAAACACTTTTTTACTTCTATTTTTAATAATTTTCATCTCTAATCTCAATAAATAATTGAATTTATAAATATTCTCTATTTTCTTATTGCACGACAATAATAAACTTGATTGTAATAAGCACCAGCTTGCTGAAAAATAATTAACTGGAATCTAAGGAAAAATTGAAATGGAAACAAAATAAAATTAGTGTAGGAAAAAAGTAATTTCACTTTGTTGAACAAATATGATGCAACGTTTAAGTTAAATTTTAAAAATAAACTCACCGTATTCATATTTTCGATCCATACTGCATCTACTGGTCCATCGAATATATACCATCGTTTATCAGCATCTTCAGTAGCTATTCCCTTGCGTACTAAACTTGATAATATACCATCAGTCCTGTAGAAATAACAACATGATTTTTATAGATGTTAAGGTGTATTTTGCAATACACAATTTTATTTTCTTGTTTAATTGCTACTTTGGGTCAATCCTTTAGTTGTTAGGGGTGAAAATTAGGCCTGATTTTTTATTTTTTTATTGTTAAGTATAGCTGAGTAATAGGCGTTTCCCATTAATTAACACATTTTATAAGTATTACAATTTTTTGTCACCCAATTTTTGATGTGACAAAAAACTGTAATAGTTATAAATGGTCGTGCTGTGAAAAAATAAACATATCTCAAAAATGAAATATGAATATATATATATATATATATATATATATGTATATATATATATATATATATATATATATATATACACGTGTGTGTGTGTGTGTATCCCATAAATTAAAGATAAGTTGAAAAGGGGAGACAGGGCAAACCATGACTAGCCTAGTAGTTGTGTATAGTATTGGATGACAAAATTTGACCTAAGCAAAAATCTCTTATTTTTTTATATACAGACACTTCAAATTTGGAACAATTAGTACTCTGGGATGATTTACACTTATATGAAAATTTAAACTCATAATTGGAATTTTTCACAATTAAAAACAAAAAAACTATGTTTTTTATCATTATGATTTCTGAATTATATGTACCAATTTTTGAGATACGTTCCCAGTTCAGAGTAGAACATTTTTTTTACAGCACGAACAGTCAAAATTGGGTGAAAAACATTATGAAATTATAAAAGGCTACTTTGAATTTTTTGTCAGAGAACTGTAATAGTTATAAAATGTTTTATTTAATGGAAAATACCTATTACTCAGCTATAATTAACAATAAAAAATTAACGATCAGATGTAACTTTTACACCTAGCACCCAAAGAATCGACCCAAAGCAGCAATTTTCATGAATTTTGAAAGAATCGATATGTTGAAAAACAAGAGATTTTTATTTAGGTTGAATTTTGTCAACTGCCTAGACATGACATAGTGTATCACTTCTTTTCAGCTTATCCTTACTTATGGGGCACTGTATAATTATATATACATAAATTGTTCAAACAAATGTGCCGAAAATGGCAGATTTTGTGGGCAAGAATGCATACTAATTTTAGTCATATCATCATACTTCTTCAATCATACTTCTTACAATTTTGTTATCAGCAATGGATTGGTTAAAACCGAGTAAGGTACACACTAAATGAATACCATTTTAGTGACGTACAACCAAAGAGAATCATCCAATGTAACACATCAACTAACCAATGAAATAATTATTATATTTATTTTTAATACAAATTATACTTTAACTAGTTATGTATTAACTGTGAAACTTTCTGACCTTGAAAAATAAACATATTTTTAGATAAGTAATTATGTTTTAGGAAAAGAACTTTAATAAGTATTGAATACATTTGGCGTTAATTTTGTCGAAATTCATTATTAACAATTAGCAAAGATCTTTGCTAATATCCCACCTGAAGATGTTGTAATACAACGAAATCTAGGTTGTGGTAAAGAAATTAAAGAAATAATACTACATCACGTAGTTTCATTTAATTGTGAACTTTAATAAGAATGACTTTAAGATACAAGGTAAAGGCACCATTTATGGATATTTTTAGACTGTTCTTTATAATTTTTCTTATTGAAAATCAAGCTTTAGATTAGTACATATATGTAGTATATTATATATATACATAACTATACAATGTATCAATATATCATAATGTACCACTATCACAATGTACCAATATATTATTACGTATATAGTAATCAAGAACATGAGATGATTCCATATTGTTTACTAATAATGAACAAGCAAAAAACCTGTGAAAGACACCTAATTATGGTCACGGTTTTAAGCATTTACACCCAAAAATGATCATTCAGTTAAATAATATCCACTTATAAACAGGTGATTTGCTCTTCAGTTATGTGAAATTAATATTAGCAATGCTCTATGTGTTATTAAAGAAACAAGTGTCACAGTTATTTTTGCCAGTTTCATGCTCATATCAGGTTTGATAATCTATTTAATAACACCCATATTTTTTACAGTAATGAGCCAATATCTTAAAAGATTTTCTTTTTCATTTGAAAGGATTCTTAGAGTCAGTGGGACAGATGGTGTAGCTTTTTTCTCTATTTTACTTCGCAAAGCAATACATGGCAAATCAAAATTTACTTGCGGCAACATTGATACTTAATCCTATTCTCATCTATTATACATCCTAAATTTAAAAAAAATGTGTGTTTAGGTAAAGGCATTATGAAAAATGTCAATCTAATAAAAACACTTAAAAAATTTATTCGTGAGACATTATCTTATAAAACCAAATAGTCAGTACTTTAATTTGTTGTTGGTCAATATTTTTGAATAGCCCTACTACTAAACAAGCGGATCCATTTTCTATTAAAAATTTAAAACATTAATACCTCAGAATTGTGCCATAAAATAGATGTTCATAAACTATCTAATTGCAATATTGTCATGCAAATATTTTTTTACCAAACTTTTTCTATGAACAATTTTGTACTATATGTAAAACGGACTGAGGAGGCCTCAAATTCTTTAAAACCATGTTTCTATAAAACAGCAGTATTAATAGGTTTTAATACGTTAAACTGAATTCATGAAGCAGTATTTCGATAAATAGCAATATATAATATTATATGCGAACTCGAGTCGTGTGAGAAAGAGAGACAGATTGCATTCTTTGTCTTTCGCAGACCGGCTTGTGCTTACTGAACGTGCATTCGTAAATTGCTATCACTTAAATATGTACTTAGAATAGTTCCATAATTTTTCATTTAGCATCGATTTCATTTAATTTGATTAAAATGTGGTTGTATAGTTTTGCGTAAAACAATCACAAATATATTCACCTGAATGTATTTAGTGGTGATATTATAATAATTTTTAGATATAGAAAAAATAGACAAAAATATCTCTTTCATTTCATTTTATATTAAACGGTACTAGGGGCTGTACACCAGTGTGTCTTAAAAATCACACATTTAGCTTATTTATCAATGATAATATATTTTAAATATTTTCGATAGAAGACCTGGGGCAATGTCGAATGTATAGAGAATGACATAAGATATCTACGTATACTGTATACTGTTTGCTGCGTAATTTGTTATTGTTTAGAACATTTGCATTGATTACTTTGGTCATTTAATACTTTGGTCAGTTTAATTTTATCAGATAAACTTCAAAACTTTAAATTAAAAGCACATAAAATTTGTTCTTACATATGGCTAAATAACAAAATGGAAATGGTAGTTTCTTTTTTATATTTAAATAGGAGGACACTGTCCCACAGCTCTTTAGATAGGACCGCCATTGGTGTCATCTCCTCAACTAAGGAAAATAAAATGTGACACTTGACTTATCCTAATATTAGAGGACTTGATATTTTTATAACGATTTAATGTTCATGAATAGGTTTGGTTCATTTTGATCTGTAATAATTTTGTAGACATTGCGAAATAGATATTCTTTTATAAACGGACAATGCCTCTCATTTAGTGCTGATAGCACTAAATGAGAGACACTCTCCATTCATCATGATGCTAAAATACCATTTTCATTTAATATCCTGATTTTAATATAACTATGCTCAGTGTAGCACAATCAAACACTTTATACTAAAAGAGTGCACATATCTTTGATAAAAAATAACCTATGAGGGGGCATTTTTAAGTTCATGGAATGGAAAGGTACGCCATCAGTAAAGGTGATTAACGGAATGATAGCTAGTTAAGTAATTCATTATTAGTATAAATACCAAGTTTTATCATAATCGGATCGTTAGTCTTTGAACTATTGTTGAACAAACAACTCAATCTGGAGGAAAGTTTGAACTATGGAAAAAATCGAGTACCGGGCCGTTATAAAGTTCCTTACCAAGCAAGGAAAGTCGGTTCAAACCATACTGAAAGAGATGACATCCATTTATGGGGATTCTTGCCTAGGCAAAACCATGGTTTACAAGTGGCATAGTCTCTTTAAACAGGGTAGAGACTCACTTGAAGATGACCCATGCCCCAGTCGGCCGATCGAAATGACTACTTCGGAAATTATTAAAAAAGTTGAAAAATTAGTATTGGAAGATGCCAGACTAAAGAAGAAACAGTTTGCAGAGATGGTTGGAGTATCGGATACAATAATTTTTAAAATTCTTCATGATCATCTTGGCATGACAAAGGTCAGCGCAAGATGGGTGCTGAGAATGCTCACACTGCCTCAAAAACAACGCCGTGTGGAGTGTTCTCGCTCGTTTTTGGACCTCTTTAGTGAAAGCAAGGATAGATTATTGAGTCGAATTGTTACTGGAGACGAAACTAGGGTTCATCATTATGAACCTGAGTCCAAACAAGACTCAATGCAGTGGCATAAAAAAGGCACACCACCACTCAAGGAGTTTAAGGTATCACGGTCGGCTGGAAAAATCATGGCGACAGTCTTTTGGGATTCAGAAGGGATCCTGTTGACGGATTATAAAGATAAAGGTGTTTCCATAACCGGAGAATACTATGCGTCAATTCTAGAAAAGTTGAAAGAAGCAATCAAAGAAAAAAGAAGGGGAAAATCAACCAAAGGTGTCCTACTTTTGCACAACAACGCACCCATTCACACGAGCCGCGTTGCGCTGGCCGCCCTGCACAAGGTGGACTTCTATATTTAGGAACACCCACCCTACAGTCCTGACCTGGCTCCCAGTGATTATTATTTGTTCCCAAACCTTAAAAAAGAACTTCATGGAAAGAAGTTTTCAAGCGATGAAAAAGTGAAGGACGTAGTTTCAGCTTATTTTTCAGGCAAAGATGAAACTTTTTTTTATGGAGGTGATGAAGGTGGGATGAAGAAAAATAATTTTGTATTTTTATTCTCACTCCTTATCCTCCATTCCGTGAAATTAAAAACGCCCCCTCGTAATTACACAAATAATTTTAAAAATGATTTGATCTGTTCCTTACTGGCAGAATAAAATCAATATCCAGGGTAAATAATGGACTGACCTTAAAATGCAGTTATATCTGATGGTGTTCTGACATCAAAACTTAATCTCGGTAAAAGTATTATGGTTTTTTTGATAATTATATTTTTTTATTTTTCAGAAAAATTTCATTATTACTTCCATTTCTTTTTTTTTAAATAAACAAAAATTTATTTTTCAGTGTGTTATTTGATCTAAATTACTAAAAAGACAATTTTAGCACCCGGGAGTGTGATATGTTATATTGTTTGTTTCTATGTGTTAATTTAATGATTGTTAATATATTTTGGATTCATTATTACAAACCTTGTACCCGAGCCGTCAATAAAGTATAACAGGTTTTACTAAATAAGTAATTGTATTGCAATATATTCACCTCACTTTTTCGTGAGAAATAAGTGTAGGCAATTAGACTCGAAAGTGTTGAGCAGTGGAGAAAATTTATTTCGAATGTACTTTTGGTGCGAAACCGGACTCAAATATTTTCATTTTTCATAACAATTTAATAAGAACATTGCACTTGTAAACAATTACATCTTTAAAAGGAAACATAGGTGATGATATATTATATATAAAATATATATAAAAATATATAAAATATATATATAAACATAGGAAGTGATATTATGGTCATTAAAAGTATAGCCTTCATTATAAAAGCTCTAGTTTTTTTCTTTGGACCTTTACCTTACATTAGATTAAAATATCCTTAATTATTAACATCTATTACCTTAAGACAAAACATGTGTAAGGAAATATAAATCTCAAAATAACAACATTGACAGTTAACATAAGAAATATTTACCATTCATGGGTCAGAAGATCAAATTCGCCATACAGCTGACCCATTGTGATAGATTTTGGATTTACTACATAAGTATGGACAGGAGTAAATGGTAAACCGTCTGGACCTGGCTTGTTTTTTAAGGCAGTTAAAGCATCTCTGAGTACTTCATAGCACTGAAATTACAAATTTACAGAAAATTTTATTCTCATGTGTACCATAATTATAAGAATATAATGTTTTCATTGGTTCAGTATAGTTGAATATCTTTAATTTTAAAACATTTGATTTTTCATAAAGCAATACTGGTACTTCATTTTTATTTTTTACTAAAAGTCCTGATAAAAAATATTTATGGGTTTTTATTATTAATACAGTATGGTTAAGAAATATTTTATTTAGCTAATTAAATTTATTTTAAAACTGTTTCCGTAGTGTAAATCATGAGTTGAATAATTGTATTTATTTTTTTTACCATCATAAGGATAAAATGGAAATGAAAACAAAACATATTTAATAACTACATACATTACTATAAATGGAATTAACAAAGACTGACTAATTTTATATGATGATTTATAAACATTTTCTTATATGCCATTTGAGTGGGATTTCATTATAAAATGATGATTAATCGATTTTCAACAATAAAAAATTGACAGTAAGAGTTAAAATTTTGTTAAACTTGGAGACAAAATCATTTTCAAAATTGCTAAGTATGCTATGAAATGTCTTACAATTGTCTTTCCTGAGCCCGCAGGGCCAACAAGCATAAGTCCATGTCGCACAACCGTTGTTTCATATAATTGTATAATTTTAAAGACAAAAGCTGCAAACAGAACAAAGAATTGAAATTATGTATGGTCTGAATTAAGATTAATTTTTATTTAGAATGGGGACGTAATGGGGGGAAAATATATTTATATCAATGTAAAATAGATAATTAAGTGATTAAAAAGACTGAATGCAGATTATTTCTTGTGTCGAGTACCACGATTAGGTATCTTTACCCAAACTACATAATGTAATTTTAACGAAAATAAACACACTTTCATGTAAATTATACTTATTTTCCCTCAATACAATGAAAAATTAAATGATCCTTGTGTTGCTGTATACATAAAATGTAGGAATATTTAGATATGATAATAATTAATATTTTTCATTATCAAAATTAAGAATGCTTGGTGGTGTTGTTTTCGTGCACCCAGCGAATACATTCGGTCGCTATTAATATAAATTTAATGGAGTTCTGGCATGGGGATGAAAATGATTGGTAGCTTCATGAAGGAAAATTATGGGAACAATATTTTAACCACTTACAATCGAGATTATCATAGTTTCTTTTACTCAGCATATTACGAATAGATTGTTCTAGGATTCCATAATCCACTTTTGGTATTTCAATTCTTGGAAATAAGTCAGATATAATCCCTGAAATATAAACATTTATTTTGTTATATTTTTTAAATATACATAAAATAATATAATATACAAAAATAAGGTTAATAATTTTATGAAGGAATGGTCCAATCTTTATTTGCGTAAGCATTTTAAGGCTTAATTGATGATTTAATAACAGTAACAAGTAGTCCTAATTAGAGTCCACGAAGATATTACTTAATTATATTTCTCATGTGATATAATTTTAATTGTTAGTGACAAATTTTATATTAATCTTAATTTTAATGTAACAAAATATGAGTATTTTGTATCCAATATGCTTCATTTTGCTTTATTAAATAATCTAGCCAAATTATAAAAAAAAATATTTTGTACTATAACAATCATCAATGTGAAAATATAATAACCTTAAGAAGCATTATAAATAAAGTAACTTTGTGGGAAAATAATAAATTTAACATAAGGAATACGCGAAATTCAGAAAATATATTACCATTAAACAATAATAAATCTTGAGCAAGGAACTTCGGCACATTAACATCTCTTATTGCACGCAGAACAATTTGTCGCTCGTCCATATCTGGCAACTGTCGAATTAAGTTACCCGCTACTGATATCACAGTTTTCACAGCACGCATCCCAAAATCATAATGGTCCTGCAGACAAACAAAAATTTGAAAGTAATTAAATATAAAAAATATCCAAGTGACACTAATAATTATGTATTTTGTCATATATATGTAAACAGAATTATTTATTACAAGTTTTTCTTTGCAGAAGACATCTCAAAGCAGTTTTGGAAAAAATGGCATATTGATGAAATGATTGAGTAATCAAATGTATAAAAACATTCATATCTTCTTCATTCTTTTAAATTGATTGAGTAATCAAATTTAAAAGAATGAAAAAGATATGAATGCAAAAAATTACAAAAATTTACAGTTATTATTTCCATACTTTCTATTGCGTATACACTCATTTTTATGGATATAATAATCATAGGATATATACTGTATTTACGAAACCCCCAGAGCTGTGCGCAGGTCAAAAACATATATGTTAAAACGAAGAAAGGTGGTTAATTGAGTTTTAAAATTTTTTAATGTAAGTAAAAATAATTAACTTTATGCATCTGCTTCCTTTACCTCAGTTGCTTGTATCAGAAATAAACTTTATTACTAAAATTATATTTAAGAAAGAAATGAAAGTGAGATATAGTAACTAGAAATAATGGGCAATTGAAAAACATGACAATTTTTATGAATAATGATAGGTTAAAAACACCTTTATGGATTTACAAAACACACAATGCAGCTTCAATTTAAATAATACGCAACTAATAAAATTGATTTGTTTTTACCATTCATAACACAGAATAACATTGTCTTTTTAAATAAAGTGAAAAAAATTTTATCCAATGTTTATTATTATAGAAAAATTTTGTTAATATTTCTATTTAATAACATAAGTAAGCAATACATGTAACAGAAGTGAAACTTCTTTAGCGATCTAAACCTTGGTTTTAAGTATATAGTGAGGAATAAAACGACAAAGAGAGAGAGAAAATATCCTAAGTAATATACTGTAAGTCCACAGATTGTACTAAATTTATTTATTAACTATAAAATAGTATTAACTATACATTCAGAAAAATTAATAAAACCTTACAGATCTATGTAAACATCTAATAAAATCTTCATATAAATTTAAATAGACAATTGTCGTTTAAAAATATGGCCCACGATGCCAGAACCAGACCATGGCTAAATGCAGCTGAACTAAGTTGGGAGGTATTGATCCTGTTGTAAATTCTATTTACGACAACTATATTCATTGCGGATTTATAAATAAATTAAATACATATGTAATAAGTACATATGTAATACATACAAAATTAGTCATAAATCAGTTGATAGTAGTAATGTGCGTCATTTTTATCTGTGTTCGTGTATGTGTACACTTCTTGTCTTATTCTATAGTGTTCATCTATCTCTCATGGTTGACATTTAGATGTTACAGCTAAACATCGCATGAAAATGTTGCATAAAAACTTTGCACGAAATTTAATGTTCTTTAACATTTTACTCGCATCGCGCCCAAAGAAGTTTCACTTCAAAATTTTCAGTTAAAAAAATATACCTATGGGTTTCTAATGTACAGATAATATAAGTCACCTTTACAATAACAACACGTTTCAGACTTACCAACTGAAGGTTAATAATAATTGATGTCAATTGTCGAGAATGTTCATATCATATAAATTACACTTTTTTAAGATGGAGAATGAATAAAAATGACAATAAATAATACTTTGGGAGGATACTTTAATTCGAGTAATAAATAAGAAAACAGTAGAAATGTTCTTCATATAAATTCTACAATTATAACAAGATAAATCTATAAAATAACTACATAAATACACTTGAACAGAACACACCTATACATATTAAAGTTGTTTACCTGTACACTCAGTTGTTCTGAGCTTAACTTGAATGTGGTTGTTATTTTCCCTGCTAAAACACGGGCATCATAGAATCCAAAAGAGAAGAGTGATATTTCAGCAATAAGTCCATAATCTGGGACCATCATGGCTATAGGTCGAAATAGTGCTTTTAAATTATCGGGCAGTTCAGTTCTACCTGTAATATGCAAAAATGAAAGGTAGCTTCAATAATTTTTTCTTTATCTATTTTTTAAATGAAGACAATTATTTATTAATTTCACTTTCCTATACTTGAAAACATGGCGTTATGAGTTTTTCATGTAAGGCTAGAATCCATACAAAAGTGCAATGAAGTTAATTAAGAAATAGCTATATTGAAAGACATGGCTATTATGCATATATATGTGATGGCCCTGTGATCAATATACATATATATATATATATATATATATATATATATGTATATGTATATGTATATGTATATGTATATGTATATGTATATGTATATATATATATATATATATATATATATATATATATATGTATGTATATATATATATATATATATATATATATATATATATATATATATATATATATATATATATATATATATATATAGTCAGATTAACTATTACTTATACTATTATTAGGTGCTTGTACAAACCAGCATAGCCAGGATTCATAGTGATGAACACTGAACAGGACATTTTGAGAGAAAGCACAATGCCCTCAAATAGAAATGTTGTTTGACGTTGCTTTTGAGCCAATTGTATGGTTACAACCTGCTGAGCCACTACTGAAAGTACTTCAATATCAATGCGGTTAAATTCATCAAAGCAAGCCCATGCACCAGATCTGTAAATTAAACATTTATAAAGTATGCAATACTTTTGCCATTTTGTAATATATTTTGAAAGTAAGAAGATAGTAATTAAAATGATTTAGTTAGATTAAGTTCTGTTTCCTTTCAAATATTTAAAACATTTACAGTTTCAAAAAAAAAATTGGGTAATATCTTCTGTTTTACAGACTTCATAAATGGAGTTTCAAAAAAATTATATTAATAGTACTTAAATCAAGATATCTCATAGGTAAAATATAGTAAATGTATGTAAAAAATACTCAATAATACTGTAAACTATACTAACGCTGCAAGTCCTTTGAAGAACTTTCCCATAGCCCTGTAATCTAATTGATCTGAACAATTAAAGACAACACACTGAACAGCCAGTGCTTTTGCTAGGTCCTGTTAAAACAAAAAGAACCATTATTAATATTAATGACATGTATATAATTTTTTTATGTGCATAATAAATATTTATCTATGGAGTCGTTACTTTTTATGCCGACCAGTTTATATTACGTCACTTTCAGTGTTGAGCTGTAAATACATAACAGCATTGTGTATGTTTGAATTGCACCACTCAGAGGTAAAAATACGTTGTGAATATTTAAATCTCAGACTGAAAGGCAAAATCATGGAAGTTTCAATCTCAAGAATGAGTTCTATGGATATGCAGGAAGTGTAATTAATAAAAATCAATTGACAGTTATAGTAAAATTCAGACACTTTTTAAATTGTCTCACTGCCAAAAAAATAATGAGTTCTTTTCTAATTATACATGTCATGAGTTGAATGCAATACAAAACACAAAGAATTCTAAAATTAATTATTATCTTGAAAACTGTGGTACGAAAATCATAAACGTCTGATACTATGGATAAATCCATGCTTCAAAGGAAAACAAAACAATACAATACGAAACGGTCTAGTACTGCTGTTACAATAAATATCTGACACAATGGATAAATCCATACTTGGAAGAAAAACAAAACAATGCAATCCAAAACATCTGGTCACTGCCGTTGCTAGTTTCTTAATCCAAATAATGGCTTTATTTCTATTATTTCATAATTATAAGCATTTATTAAAAATAAACTGTCTATCATACTTCAATCACCTTTGTTAGTTCAACTTTAAGGAAAAATATAATTGAAATTTTAATATAAACATAAACAAATCACTTCTCTTAGACAAACAAAAAATGTTCTACCGGGTCTTTATCAGTATTCTGTTTCTAAATAAATTCATTTATCTTTTGGACCTTGAAAAACACACTTAAATTGTATTTATCTACAATCTTAATTTTTTGCTTACTTATTTTTGGAAAATTTTTATTCATTAAATCGGTACTTACAGTAATAATATGAGATCATAGTCTGAAGAAATGAAGCTCTATTCTAAATAGTCACCAAAACAACCAAAATCTTCATCAGCAGGAATTAGTTCAACACTAAGGTCATGTTCCAAACACCATACATCACGCATTGTTACATTTTATGTGCTCTTCTTTACATACAGAACAGTAACACAAGTAATTAATAACAACAGATGACGATGACGGGTAATGAGAATTTAAGTTTTTTATGTTGTTGCATTAGTAGCCGTAGAGGGAGTAGTTGCAACAGTAGTTGTTGCAGTAGTTTTTATTGCAGATGTTGTTAAGGAACATTTTCCTGTGATGTGAAATTAGTGATGGGACTGCAATTGTTTTCTCTTTTGAACAAAGTTCTGGTAACTTCTTAGCCTCCGTAGTTAACACTTAAATAACCAGCCATGTCATTTGAAAGAGCCAATAATCATCTGTAGAAAGCACGCCACATTGTTGGGAATTTTGAAGTTTACTTTGGACAAAGCAGTATACTGGTCAATATGATTAAAAGACTGTTAGGCTTTATGCAGAAAATGGACTTTCTGTGTAGGGGCTACCATTAGAAAAAGAGTTTTAAGGATAAGGAAAAGAATTAGTAGGGTCTATAATCAAAAGGCAAACCAGTTGACGTGAAGGACAACAATGACACTGAGGAAAAGCATACAAGTGTTTCGTTTGTAGTGTATAGCTGCCCTCATCTCAACTACCATACGGTGATGGTCACATATTGTTAAAGTGCAAAAGGTCATTTTAAATAATGAAATGTAAGACTAATCCCAAATAATAGAAATCAAGAACAAGATGGTTGTAGACTCACGCATCGCAATGCTTTAGTTCAAGCGTGGTACAAGTGGTAGAGCCATCATCTAGTGCAGCAAGCAGAGAGTGCCGTATGCTTTGGTGGTCTTGTAGTGAAAAGGAAATACCACAGGCAATGGCGTCTTTTTGTTCTACCTGCATGGCGCAGGGTACTGGCAGTGTCCAGCATTTAAGAACACTGTATGGAGGAAAAATCTCTGCTTGATAATCGCCTGTATTCAAGAACACCATATGGAGGATAAATTTTGCTCATTGTCCAACTCAAAAAGCAGGATATAGACAAATTGGTAACACCCTCAAGAAAATTAACAAAAATACAGAGGAGTACACATTCATTAAGAACTACCTCATTATTAGATTATGAAGAAAATGAGGAAAGGCAGCTCAACAAATCACTATAGAACACAGTACTGGGGGATCAGCGGCCCAGCCAGCTTCTGTACAGGATGAGGGATCTTGATAATACTCTATTCCCTGACAAGGCGTTACGCCTTGAATGAGATTTGTAAGCTCTCATTTGATATCGCGAAATTCAAGTAGAGACCGCATCACAACATCTACTCTCATGTTGTTACATTGCTCACCAACTACATCGCTTTCCAGTCGGTTAAATTACAACTACTGCTACTGAACAACAATACAGCCACAAACCTCATCACGTTGCTATTACAACCAAGATTAGGGGCCGGCACAAGAAAATGCACGACGCTTATTCACGAAGTCCACAAAGGTACGCCAAAACACTGGCCACAGTAATATCCAACACTCACAAATAAACTTACCTTCCTTATAAATATGGGGACCAATATAGACTATCATGAAGAAATGGTACTACCATTCCAGCTCTATGCCATCAACAAAACTGTAATTCCCACGTACAACGAAAAAACACTGGAGCTCGACATAAATGTATGATGACCATATAAATGGCGATTTATGGTTGTAATGTTCAGTAGGACCATCCTAGGGTTCAATTTCTTGAAACATCACTAGTTTATCGTTGACCTGAAAAACCAACGCCTAATTGACAGTTGTATGAGCCTCATCACTGACGCATCGCTATGTCAACCAATTTGCCAACAATTAAGAACATCGACATGCAACAATTGTATCTTGATATCCTGGCAAAGTATCTCGGAATCACTTGTCTCACATCGATGGCAATGACATCCAAATGTTGTATCGAACATGCCAATGTAACGACCAGACTATACTTGCTAAGCAAGAAGGAGTTAGAGAGCATAACCCAGCAGGGTCTAACTATGCAGTCCAAACAAAAGTTACTGGTCTCTCCACGTCATACCTAAAAAGAATGGCGATGGTTCACTCATGAGGTGCTCTGCGAACTTGTCTTTGTCTTTCTCTTTATCGATGATCTCCTGGTGATAACCAGGAGTGAAGTAATGTGTCTAGTATATTAGTATACTAGACACATTGCTTGCCACCCTATTTCCCTCAGCATTCAAGATAACGCACATAGGACGGAAATCGAGGACTAAGTCAGCACGCAATAAAGTATGTCTGCTGCATCGCAACAGTTCAGTTCGAAAGCGGCATGAGCGATGAGACCAACAACCAGTACAGTGCGTAGAAAGCTTTGCATGCTTCGACAGTCAAGAGAGGAAAGGAAAGCGTGCAGCCGGTGGCATCTTTATGTTCAGCCTGTGTTGCGAGGAGGACCTCTAGAGCATACACTAACTCGCTCAGTGATCTTTCATCTCTGTAGCAGTGTCAATACATCCATGTATACATGAAAATAGAGACAATTCTCAAGTTTCATGTGTAAATGTGCCGACTTTGTTTAACGAGTGTATAAAATAGCATGTCATGATTTGAAAATTCCTCAAAAATCCTATTCTATACCTGACTTCAAAATAAATGCTCATCTTCGTACTCGCTTCAAGTGGAAAGAAATGCATGACATTTACACGATATCTATAAGGAATGTTGTCAGATGATAACCCACCATGACAAATTTTACTATGAAAAATAAAAACTGGCTTGTGTCATTTTTATACAATAAAAATAAATACAGAATGGACATGTCAGACCAGTAGATGTCATATGAAATATACATACACAAATCTGTCAATTGAGGGAAAAAATTGACTTTCCACATATCTCTGATGAGTGTGGTGAATTGTCTGCATTCTTTACAATAAGATCCAAAAGATGAGCATACACATAGTTTATAAAAATATTGTTTCAAGTATTGTTTCAAATATATTCTGGAGAAAATTCCTGTACCACCAGAAAAGGTGAAAATGGATTCGAAGAGTACAAAAACTGAGAAAGGCAAAAAGAAAGAAATCACCCCTGTTGTGAATATAAAGCAAAGAACCTCACTTCAAAATTTATCTATTAAAAAAAATATTAAATTTAGTTAGGTTATATTTGTGTTGTGAGAAAGCAATAGTTCACTGATAGTGTGGAATAAATAAAAACCAATCAGTGGACAGGTAAAAGTGTATTTACAGTAAGTATCAATAAAGATTTGTAAAAAACATTTATCATTGAAAAGCAGCCTCCAAATATACAAGTGTCCCGTAAGGAGTGATGAGTGAGAAAAATAAAAGATTTCCTGATCCAGTCTTGTAAGTAACATTCCATTATTGTTTTTGGGTTAAAATGTATAAATTTTTGGAAATCAGGAAAAATTACCAGTATTTTATATATGACAATTTTTTTTTTGTACCAGTATGCTACTTATCATAAGAGCCTTTTACAAAGTACATTTTATTGATGATTGATTGTTTTAAGCGTGGATGTAAATTTAATATTTGGAGATTTGACGGGAGTGACTATACCAGAAATTTCTTCAAAACATTCAGGTTTGAGTACAGAAAGAGTATACTACTTTTCAAATTCTGAGTTTTAACTGTTGTGCTGTCTCTTATTGTAGTATTTTGTGCTGTTTATTTTTTTAACTCAGCACAGAACTTATCATAGTGATTGCACTTTGTTCACTTGTTGGATTGGATAGGTCGATTGATGTTGAAAGAGCAAATGCTTCTTCAGGGGTTCAAAGGATACAATTGTGTAATATGAAATCTATTCATGATATTACTAATAGTCATGTATTTCGGCCAAGCCTACAAAAATATAACATTAGAAGTTGTCTTATTGATTATTCTTTTACAATGTTTTCTTATATATTGTAACAATTCCTGATCCCAATAATGGTTAAAGAAACAGTAAAGACTCTTATCCACCGGCTGAAGTTCGTGAGTTGTGTTTGATGCCAGAAATCTTTTGGAGTCATCTTTATTAATAATTCAATCTAATGGTAGATTGTCCTGGAACAAAAGTTTCAGTTGCTTGTTCCAAATAAGTCATTAGTGAACTAACAGAATGTTGCAGTACCCCAATTAACTGCTATCACACTTTCTGCATTTTCACGCTATCTATAGAATTCTTTTAGATCAAGGGTGTCCAACATAATTGTGTGGAGGGCTAAGTTTATTATTTTTGAAACCGTAGCAGGCCAATAGCATAGTGACTAACTTTAAATGTAAAGGAAACAGTAAATTTTAATTTTTCAACATGAATAATTTATTAAAAAAAAAGAAAGCTTCAGGTTTACAAATTATCGCACTAATGAGAAAACTGACATTTTTTTTGTTGTTTGCACAGTGCAGCTATGTCAGCTGACATTTTAGAAGTGGCTAAGTGCAGAATGCCTGTAAGATGGGTGTCTGATAAAGATGATCTTTTGACTTATGTTTCATGCGGGAAAGAAGCTGTTCGCAAGTGTATGTACAACCAAACCAAATAAGGAAATTGTTGAAGAGTTAATTTGGTAAGGTTTGGATATTGGTTGCGATTAATATACTTTTTGTAATATTCAATCAGTCCATTCGGAAGACAACCATCATATGCTGTTTTTAGGAGAGAATTGCATTATATATTAATCAATTCCACCGGTAAGTTTAACTCTGCACTTTTAATTTCAACATTAAATGGATTTTGAAATGCTTTCATATTGGGTATTTATGATTTGAAGTCTACAAATCTCTCCTCAAACTCATGCTTCAACCTTTGTAACAACGATGCAAACTTGCCTAAGTCTATTGTCTCTTGATCTTTTGAAGAAAAGGTCTCCCTATGAACAAACTGTTTTGTTCCAGTTGGTTTTCCAATAATATGAGCTTGTTTATAAAAGCTTGAACGTGTTCATATAACCGCAAACAAAGTTGATCTTTTACTTGCAGGTTTAGGCTTATCAGAGAGATACTTAGTTATGTCAACTAGGAAAGCCAGATCAGCCAACTACTGCTCATCAATTAGGAAACTAATATCTTGGCTTTTGTTCTCAAGAATAATCTTTACTACTTTGAGCAAAGAATAGAATCGCTTCAGTGTGGCTGCTCTGTTAAGCCACTGAACGCGACTGAAGTATACAATGTCTTCATGATCCGCACCTACATCAGACAGAAAAGCCTGAAACGTCTGGGATTCAGTATTCAGGAAGTCTGTGATTCAGTCTCCTTGTATGTATAAAATTGACTGTCTGCACTAATTTATCCATCACATATTTTAGCTCAAGTACTTTTGCACATTAATGCCACAAAACCATTTGCTTTTCCTCTCATTGCTGGTGCACCATCTGTAGTTAAGCCGCAAACATTTTAGATTTGAAGCTCATATTTTTCAATGCAACTTTTTATTCCTTCGTAGATATCTTTTATAGAACGCAAATCGAGCAATTCCTCAATCACTGTATAGTCTTCTGTTACTCTTCTTACAAAACTGCCAAGTGCGCTGTATCCGACATATCAGTACTTTCGTCAAGAGCGAAACTATAGAAAATGCATTTCGTTAATTTTGTTTTTAAAGACGATACGATATCTTGGGACATATCATCAATTCTCCATACTATAGTTTGATGTGATAAGCTTGTATTTTTAAGTAATGCTTTATGCTTTATGTGAATATTTCCAAGCATTCCTTGACAAGCAATCATTGTCTACGTGCGAGTACATGCACAAGCTAATACAGGCTCTATAGTGGAGACTATAAGTTTGATTACTACAATATTAGTATGTTCGCGGGAGCAAGACAATTAGACTAATGTGTTTTGTAAGGTTCTGTATCACGACACTGGGTTCCGTAACATACCTACCTACCAATATGTACACATTATTCATTTTGACTATCATTTATTGGTTCAATTATCGACTAGTGTAGTGCAACTGACAGACATATTTTTTAATGGATATTTGCACAATATCCTATTGATGTTTTTAAAATTCTAACTAGCTCGCGGGCTGGATGCAGGGTCTTTGTGGGCCGCATTGTGTCTTGGGGGTCCTATGTTGGATGGGCCTGCTCTAGATAATTTGTGGCTAAAAATAACTGGTGGTGATAAAGAGATATGCAGCAATTTTTTTCATCTGTGTTGTACAGAATCAAATCTATTTTCGATATTGTTTTTAATCCAATGCTTTAATTTTCAAGGAATGGATAACCATAATGTCCTTATTTAGTTTTTGTACTCCCTCTTTCTTTGTGTTTTCTAGTGTTTGCAGGACTAGACTAATCCATAAAAAGATTTTCACCTTCATAAAGCCCACTGATGTACCTCTATAAAGGCCATTGCAAGTTTCAAAAGGCCTTTCTAAAAATTAGCAAATGTCTCACTAAAACTATTAACAAATAAAAAATGCTCAGAATTGACAATTAAATGAAACTACGTGATGTAGTATTATTTCTACTTTCTTTAAGTTCTTTACCACGACTTAGGTTTCGTTGTATTACAACATCTTCAGGTGGGCTATTAGCAAAGATTCTAACCTGAAGATGTTGTAATACAACAAAACCTAGGTCGTGGTAAAGAAATTAAAGAAAGTAGAAATAATACTACATCACCTTTTCTACAAAATTTCTACAAAATTAACGCCAAATATATTCAATATTCAAATGCTCAGAATATTAAGATTTCTTGCTTGAATTTTCAAGTAAAAATGTGTATTACAACAGCATTATAATGAAAATTATGTATATACAACAAAAATACTATATTTTTTTCACAGAAAATAATTAAAATCACTGTGCTCCCTACGACACTAACATTTTCCAACCACAGGAATGAATAATTTCACTAAAAAACAGCACTACAACTCGTGTTAGTGTATATGCACACTACCATAGACTTTCATGGTAATTCATCATCCAAAAATGACAGTTTTAAATTACGAGCCTTATTAAGGACCAAGCTTTGTTTAGTTTAAATACCTTATATCTTATGCTAAGATTTTGGTGTGTACTGGCAGGATTTGCAACAGATGGTGGAAAAACTTATAATCAAGTAACCATGGTGTATGATCATTTTAAAGTTGAAAGAACTATAGCTTTGTTTTATAAACATTATACCATTGAAAGGGTTGAAGTGCATCAACAGGTGTGGATAGACCAAAATGAACCTTTCATACTTTTTAGTTCTGAATTTTGTGATATTAAAAGGCAACTTCCTAGATAAAGATAATTTCAGTGAATTATATACATACATTGTGAATTACTGACACTAAATAAAAAATTGGAGAAATTAATTGATTAATATCTATCTTTTATACTACCGTATGAAATAACTAGATAAATAAAAAATTAGGCGTCAAAGATTAAATATCTCGTAAATATTTGTTTAGTATTCAATCTAACACAATGTATAACTTGAAGAAACTCAATACCTTGGTTGTCTCAGTTTTACCAGTACCGGCAGGTCCAGCTGGTGCACCTCCAAATTTGAGATGCATTGCACACATTAAAGTGAGATAACAACGATCCGTCAAAGGCGTAATAACCAAACGACCGCTATAAAAGTTATGAAAAATTTTAAAAACTGACTAAGTTATGACATTTAGGAATTATCTTTTATGCCTTTTAAAATTTAAGAGTATTTCAGTTATTACACAATGCCGTGCTTATTTTACTTAATAATTTATTCCTCCATAATTTAAGTACTTTCATTTCATTATTTTTTTTTATTTGATTTAACATTTCTTCAGTTGACACCAGAATGTAAAAACAAATGGCTTTCAATCTACTTTTAATTTAAAGAAAATTTTTATATTTTTTGTGTTTGACCAGATATTAAAAGCCATCTGCTACTGACTTAACAATAAAATCTGTATACCCCATATAATAAAGTGTTTTCATATATCAGAAATATCTTAATATACAATGCGGAAATATATATGTATTTCCTTCAAGTTTATAATCTATAAGAAGATCTATGATTTGAGGTTTACATTTAACATTCAGTATGAAACAAATGCTTTAATTTTAGTTTTCATAAACCACAAGTTTTGAAAACTACATTAAATTTTTCATAAACCGCTACAAAATTCATATTATTATTAAAAGTACAATTTTAATTTTTTAAGACATTTTTACATCATTTATTTTTTCTGTGCATTGCAATAAGTGGTGGGGCAGAATCTCAATTGTCCTTCAGGTAACCCCGATACCCACTTTGTAATTATAACCAATTTATCTTATAAAGATAGATTGCTTAGATTAATTTAAATTTAAATTTAAATTTTGGCAAACATAAAAGTATTTGGCATACATCTCAATAGCATAAGAGACAAAAAAAATTAGCTTTTTTATTCTTATGATTTTGTAGTATTATGGCAAATTGATACAGAACAACCTTTTACCTGTTTCCTAAATATTCATTCTGATACATAAACATGGCATTTAGGGCTCGAACGTTCACATAATTTTGCGTAAACTGACGATAGTATGGAGTTGTGTCAATGAATTCTGCCTCTATGATGATATTGTTATCTTCATTTGGTTCGGGCGTTGGCATTTCTTTTTGGATCTCATAGTACCTGTTTTTCATATTTTTTCCTTTAATTATTTTACTTCTAACGAGAGAAATGATTTTATTTATAAAACATTTAAAATATCCTGAAAAAAGCATAATCTGTACTGATAACATAAAGACTCACTGCATTTATGAGTAAGGCATTGCATGATTGGCCTCTAGCGTTGAAATCTGCATTCTGCCCAAAGGCATGATCGGCACTTAAGGTATTAATTCTAAATGATCAATATAATTCTCATTTTACAATCCGCTTGATGTAAACTTTTATTGTATACACTTTTGCACCACATAAATAACATCATACTTGTTGGAAAAATTCACTCAATGCCAAACCACCGACAATACAATATGGTTAAATTTATTATCAAACGGCAACAATAATACACTTTGAAATTTATAAGTTAGGTCGGTGAGGTAGATGCTTTCCTATTTGAACTTAGGGCAACTGATTGAAGCAGCAATAGAATTATCACCACAAAACTACATACGCATTGTAATTCTCCTATGATTTTTTTACACTACTTCCAGAAAACTCTACCATAGGTTTTCTGCTACATTAAGCCCAAAACTCACTAGTGTTCTTGTATTTTGTATAGATGCCTCACAGCTTTATTATAATGGTTTGATAAAGAGGACTGGCAAAGTGATAATCCTACAGCTATCTGAACTAAGAGCAACAATTTTTGCCAACCGAATAAAGTTAACATACACTTTAGGTTAAACTTCAAGATTTCAGCTCTGCAGCAACACTATGTGATTAGGCTGACTAGTCAAATAGCCACGTGGCACGCAGTTGAGGTTGCAGTTGGGGTGACAAAATTGTTATATAATTAAGAAAAAAGCTACAGAGAAAAGGTTTATCGAATGAGAAACAAATATGGCTGAAAATTACATTTTTATTACCTTAACTGGCATATCCAGTGAAAGTCAGTAGGACAGCGCACTGTTTGGTCAACCAGATTCCGCGTAACATCTCGTGCATGTACCTCTATTACTATTAACGCGCATAGCATTTCTCTTTGAAATGCTGATAATTCACCTTTTACCAGCCCTCGAAGGCCATCAAGCTAAAAATTAAATAAATAAAAAGTTTACTGTAAGTTTATAGTGGTACACATTGAAACCACAAAATGTTGATTACTCAATACAAATATGTAGAAGACATTTTTTTTCCGTTTTGCATTAGTTAATACAATTTTCACCATACCAACATACTGCACGTGCAGTGCGTCAATTTTAATAATATGTGTCACAAAAAGGTCAATAGAAAAATAATTTTTTGGTCACGTTGGGTGCGAGACTCGCTCTTGGTCGGGGCATACTGCCTGGTCTCGTAACTACTCATGTAAGAATGATGGTAAGTGTTGTAACCATTTTTTAAAATTTCAACCAAGGGTTAATCAGTTTGTAGGGGTGGAAAAACTTAATAGAGTATTATTTTCCAAATTTGCTTACATACTTTTTGGTAAGCAATAGTTGCATTTGCATATTTATTACACAATATTGGTTGTTTAAAATTTGTAACCGCAAAAACATTTTAAAAAAATAATTTACTGTGAGGCTATATCAATCTACACTCCATTCAATTCCAAAACAGAATGTAAAGAAACCAATTTGAAACGTAAAATATGGTTTTTGAAACGTAAAATATAGTTGGTACAAATATTCAATCACTTGATGACTATTCACAAAACTCATTGCCCTTAAAGGGCATACATACACATAATATTATTAAACAATACACTATAGTAATTAGATAAATTGTCACGATAAATAATATAAATATCAATATTATAATATAACACTGTCATTTTACGCATATTGTGAAGTTTGAGAAAAGGACAAGCCTTCTTGTATAAAAACAGTGTTGGTATAGATCTTTACAACTATAATGTGAAAAAGAGCTCATTGTATGTAACATTTAGTGTTGCATGTAAAAAATTCTTGACATTTATAAATGTCATTAAAGTGAATAGAGAAAGAAAGATGAATCAACACGAAATATGACGAATAGAAAATAATTGAAAAAGAAGAATATTAATCTTTAACTGTTAAATTCTGTGCTTTATATGTTGTAAAATTGGAAGCAAAAGATCCCTACTTGCTGCAACATTTCCTCAAAGAATTCATTCATTTGGTACTCTGCTATTGCATTCTCAACACCAGCTGTCCAGTGAACTTGAGAGGCTGCAATTACCACTTGTCCAGGCCACTGTAATACCCATTCAGTACGTGGGCGTGTGAACAGGTCTTCTATACCAGCAATTAGTGTCAGACGAACTGGAAATATAAAAATCCTTATTTAACAAACTATTTGTGCATAATTTTGCTTGAATTTTTATGTTTATTTAAATATCAAAAATTATTATTGGTACTCTATGAATTCTGCATTTCCTAAAATCTTCCCTAATTCTACCTCCTAGAATTAGTTGCAATTTGATTAAAACCAACATTAAAAACGTGAAAGTGAGTTTGCTTGTTTATTTATTTGTTATGCCGTAACATATAAAACTAATCTACGCAAAGTTTTGCAAATCCTGTTTAATGGATATAAATATAGAGTAACACATTTATTCCATAAAAGAATTAATTTTTTTGATAATCAAAAAAATTTTTAACACAAATATGTAATAACACTTCATGCTAATATGTCAGCCTATAGTTACTACACTATAGGGAGTAGGTTCACCATTTCTTTGATTCTATAGTTATTTTTCCAATGTTAAGATCCAATTTTTTCACAAGAAAAATTTTTTTTACTTTCACCACTACTTTTTATTTCTTTTCTATGTGACTAAACTGCGGAACAAAGCTACTGTATATAAGATTTAGTTTATACACCAAAACCAAAAATTATTATCATGGAATACTTTTAAGACAACTTTATGTAGTGTACATATAGATAAAATATGCTAGAGGAAGTATTTCTGGTATATCAAGCGATTGCATGGAGTATAGTAACGGGTGACATGAACTCACTTCCCGAGTGGCTGACACAAGGCATGGACTGTGGAGCAATACAGAAAGCCAATATGTGTACAGAATCAATCGACATTTGTAGGTGGATATATATTGTATAGATGATGAACAAAACTGTATAAAAACTGTATGTAAAGTATATATATTTTAATATTTATATAACTCCTACATGCATGTAAATGTTTAAATTCTTACAATTTTCAATCAAGTTCCCTCAAATTTCCTACACATACCCTCTATATCCCAGTAAGAAATTTGAAGGGGGTGTGATCATTACCCCAACTCCTTATCCCGTTTGAAAGTTTTCTCTAGAATATACTTTATAACTTTTTACAATATTCCAAGATGTTTTCTTAGTCTAAATTAAAAAGCCTTATGAATAATTTGTGTTATCACTATAATACAGTATGAACATGTTTATACAAATGAGCCAAAATGTAAAAGTGAATTTTTTTTGTGAACTGCCAGTTCTCCGATACTAATGTCACCTTATTGACTGAGAAATATATCTTAGAGAAACTAAGAATTGAACTCAGAAGAAATGAGGATAAGGAAAAGAATTTAAAAATCCAATGATAAATTAACATATAGTGACGTGAAGCAGTTGCGAATGCTTTGGAAGCCATCGGTAGAAAGGCAGTTTAAATTTTGTATCGAAAGAAACGAATAATGAGAAAAAACAAGACAAAAATTAAAAAAAAAGAAGTCTGGCAACAGATTTTTTAGATGTAAATTAGAATTATTTTAATGAAAATGTCCTTGCCCTTGCAGGCTTTTAAGGAAAATGTTACAATAAAAGAAAAAATTTTTGATGTATAAACGGATTGATCATTTAAAGCTATAGTGTAAGTCAAATCTTTTTAAAGGAAAGTTAGATGAAAAAGATCAACGAAAGGAGGGCAGGCACTAGTAGACCTGAATAGGAATAGGTTATAGAGAAAAATATTGTAAGCAGATAAACAAATTAATGGAGAAGAAGTGAAAGATGAATTTGATTATGTATCAATTATAATGACAGTGTGATGTTTCACAAAGTGACATTAGGGTCACAAAGGAAAAACACAAAATAAAATCTAATGTTGAAGAAGTGCAAGCTGTCCTGACTAAAAGCCTAGTATTATTGAAGAAGATAATGATTATGTATTGTAAAAGATGCAGAAATAGTGGAAAGCGCTTTTGATACAATTTAAAATAAAGGAAACATCATGAAGAAGAAATCTGAGGTTGAATATTAAAATCTAATGATTTTAAATATTAATGGTGGTACTAGGTAACCCGTAATTTTTTATCAAATGACAAGAAAATTAAGCAACTCATATTGAAAACTCTTGTATAAAAAATAATGAAATAAAACTACAATGAATAATTTGTAAAAATTATCCACATTGGTAACGTAGACAGAATATTTTGAGGCTGTATAATGGGAAAAATTATACAATGGTACTGTTCTATACAAAGGTATTAAGGGATGACTGTAAAGTACTCGACCTCAATGATGCAGTATATTTAGTAGATTTTGATATAAATATAAATTAAGTGATAAAAAATTGTGATTGCACCTCGGACAATATGAAGATTTTGAAAATCTTGACATTATCAGATGTTGATGATATAACATTAAACACTACACAAGAAGTAAAATTAGAAATCAGATATTCCAATTTCCCAATGGTAATGTTTTATCAAAGAAATATTGGAAAAATATTATAAAGTCTCCCAACTGAAGATGTTATCAATGACATATGAAATAATGTTTATGTTTGCAAACCAGTCTGTGAGTGAACAGCATCATTGTAGTTACTTTGAGAGCCATCAAGGACAAGTCAAAATTTAGGGGTAAAAAATACAATCCAAGTCACAAGGATATCTAGGAATTGTAGTGATGAAGTTGAGGCTAAGGGCATAAGCTGTACACAAAATAAAATCTATTTTATCAGTAGCGATCCACTTTTAGTTATAATTGATTGTTACTCGAGGTGCAGGAAATCCAAAATTTGTCTAGACGTAAGAATTAAAGAGTTGATTTGATTACTCAAGAAAATTTTTACTCAGTTGGGATGTCTTATTTGTATACCAAAAAAGACAATGGAAGACATTTCGTAGGTGATGAAGTTAAACATTTTTCTCATGAAAAAAATATAAACATATACAGTGAGATACCATACTGACTTCAATAAAATGAGCTGATGTAATGTCAAAACAGAGACATAAAAAAGATAATTATAATAAGGAAGAATGTGTGAAAGGTAGTATATGAAGGTAGAATATGTGAAAAAGAGAAATAAGTATTATTGTTGCTTCAAGCGCACATACCATGCACTGTTGTGTGGTGATGGGAACTCACTCGCTCAGTGGTCAGCGAAAGGATAGACACATGGGGTGGTGCATGTGTGAAGAACATATACATATACACTTAAAGTTATAATACTCTGTTTATGAATACATTTATACAAATAATATTGCAAAATTACTGTCACCTTATTTTTAGTTTACCTGTATTCTTCATAGTATCTTCTAGAATTAAAAGCCATTGTTCCACATTGCCAACAGGATAAAATTTATACTTCAATGATACTACCTCACCCTCACTTGAATGCATTTCTGTTATTTTAAGATCCGATTCAAATGTCACCTGTAAATTAAATTTATATTTCATAATGTAAATTTTCTTTAATTTTTTCCGAAACAAGAGAATCAAGGTGTATTGCTATGGAATAAAGATATACTTATTGTAGATAACAAGCAAATATCTGTACATTGAATATCTTATGTCAGGGATATTAAATTTAATAGCAGCTAACACAAACAAATTTAGAATTTTGACTGTGTATCAGTCAATTAGTCTATGTAATGTATTAATAACTCAAAAACTACTAATAAAACTCTCACTGTTTAAAGCTTAGATTTCCAGCTAACAACAGTGATATCATTTCATTGGTTTGCGGTATGCAAGGATGCAAAGCAATAAATAAAAAAATGTGCGTGTTTTTAACGCAAAACGTACTTAGCGGATTAAAATGACATTTTTACTGTTAAAAAGCTTACTTTTCTAGTTAATTTCTATAGTATGTATCATTACACTGGTACATACCTGTGCATTTACTAAAGGTTTGTCAAAGTTAGAATACCACCTAATCGAACAAATCTAATATTTGTGTCATTTTATTAAAGAAATTTTATTAAGTACTCAAAATACACTACGGCTTCAGACAAATATGACAAACTTAATATCCCAGAATATTGAGCTATTCCATAGGGAACATTAATGAAAAAATACTTTTTTCTTTTTCTATCCAATCAATGGCATTGTTGTCTTGAATATTTAATTTATGTACTGTCCATTTGTTAGGTTAGTTTTTATTATTAAAAATCAAGCAGTTCCTAAATATAGTCAAGATATATTTTAGGAACTACATCACAATTATATCTACAAAAAATTTCCAAAATATATATGATAATATATAAAGATTAATTATAAGCATATTTGTATTATAAATGAGCCATAAAATTTTGTATTAAAGTACCCAGGAAAATCCTAGGTAAGAAAAATTCATTTTTACTATCATGTGTATCTACACATTTGAAGACAACCATATTTTAAAATGTTTTTGGGTTAAAGATTTTTTTCTATACCATTCTATTCAGTATTTAAATACAATATATGTTTTGCAAACAATAAGTATTATAAAATCATAATTTCTAATATACAGCTCCTTAAAATTACCACAACCAATCTATACAATCGCTTCTACAACCCTGGACCCATGTTTAAGGAATGTATATAGGTTTAAAATGGCCACCTTTAATATCAGCTGATTGATTGATAGTTTATATATAGGTTAGACGCACACTACCAATTTCTAATTTTATAATAAAAAATTGTATTTTTGTGTGCACTGTGAAAAAAAAGGAATTGTAGAGTTAGGTTTCACACACACTATAAACTAAAAAAGTGTAATTATTTACAAAAACCTGACGTTGACAAATTTTTATAAAATAGGTATTTATTTCTTTTACAACTTTTAAATAGTTTTATTTTTATAACAATAATAATAATCTTGTTTAATAAATTGAATAATATAGGTATGTTGGATTTATTTGGTATTATGGATATTTAATCATAAATAATTTGCCGCGATTAGTAAGAAATACCAATAGTTTTAAGAATAGAAAAGACCCATTTAAATTGTTTGAACAAATAGTTAAATAAAAATATGGGTTCAGTGAAATGTATGCAATACGCTTAACAGATCTTGTTAAAGATGACTTTTCACATCATAAATGTGATGGAGTTGAAATCTGTGAATAAGAAATATTGGTCGACTTGTGAACATGGGCAGGTGCCTTATCTGTTGATTTTTCTTCTTATCGCTTTATTTGAAATTACACGATTCTATTGACAGTCATGGGTTGAGCCAATAATCACAAATACTTGTCAATCACAAATATTTATCACTGAATTGCGATCGCTTTTGCCAGATAATTGATCATTTGTAAAAATACCTTGATCAAGCAATGAGCAATATGAAGTAATAAGGGAATTTTGAGAAGTATAAGAAAGATGAAAGAAGAAAATATGATCAATAAAAAATATATTATTGGAAAATTATTCCTTGAACAATTCTTTGATTATTTCAATAGATTTTCTGTTTTAAATCAATCTCTTTTTTCTGATAAAATACAAATATCTATATTTTTATAAAAATTGTGGTATAATTGGGAGATATTAAATTTTAAACAAATTTTCATGCTCACAAATTTCTTTTCTTTCGCAATGTAATTTTGCATTTCAGTTGTACAAAGATTTAATAAATTCTAACATCATTACTATACACGGTTTATAAGCATTGTACAGGGTGTCCAGTGGCAGATTTCAAAGTTTGAACAAACATAGTTTCTGAACGCAACACATAAGAGGGGCGCGGGGGGCGTCGTTAGAAGCGCAAGCAGTGCGTATGTTTTAGTAGCCATGGAACAGTGGAGTGGAGAGCACCGTGTTTTTGCCGTTGAGGCGTACATTTCGAGTGGATTTTCGCTGTCTGTAGCACGCCGTCGATTTAATAATCGTTACAGTATTCGTCGATTACGTGATGGACCATCGGTCAACCTCATTCAGTCATGGGTAGCAAGGTTCAGAGCTACAGGATCAACATTAAATAGGCCAAGGCCAGGACCTACACCATTGGTAGCCACGGATGAAAATGTCGAGCGTGTTATGGTATCTGTTGTTGAAAATCCCCCTTTATCACTGCGTACACGTTCATCGATATTGGGTATTCCGAAATCAACTTTACAGGTAATAATGCGAAAAAAGCTCAAGTTCCATCCATATAAAATTCAAATTGTTCAAGATTTATACGATTCTGACTTTGAATTAAGAAAAACTTACGCGGAGGTGATGTTGTTGAGATGTCGTACTGCTACCCGGATGGGCAACATATTCTTTAGTGACGAAGCTCACTTTCACATTGGAGGATATGTGAATAAGCAGAACTTTCGTTACTGGGGTGTCCACAACCCAAGACAAATGCATCAAGAGCCTTTACATAAGCCTAAAGTAACAGTCTAGTGTGCCATGTCTGTATCTGCAATCATAGGGCCTTATTTCTTTGAAAATCAACGTGGCCAAACTGTAACTGTGAATTCGGAGAGATATGCCCAGATGTTAAATGACTTTTTCAGAGTAGAACTACAGAATAGTCCATCCTTCAACCAAAACACATGGTTCCAGCAGGACGGGGCCACAGCTCACACTGCTAATGTGTCCACGAATGCAGTGCGGCAGTTATTTCCAGAAAAAAACATATCCCGAAACGTACCGTACCGTGGCCACCTAGGTCACCCGATTTAAGCCCATGGGACTTTTTCTTATGGGGATACTTAAAATCCGTTGTTTACAAATCAAATCCGAGCACTGTGACACAACTTAAAGAAAATATTCGAGCTGAAGTCAGTAGGATACCCCAGTCGTTCTGCAAACGCGTTTTTGAAAACATGCGTGCTAGACTCGAAGAGTGTGTCAGACTCGATGGCCGCCATTTGGAAAACGTGGTTTTTAAAAAATGAAATCCGCGTTTGTTGTTATAAAGTTAAAATAAACCTACTTTGTATTAGAAGTGTAGTTTTTTTTTTACAATTTTTCAAACATTGAAATCTGCCACTGAACATCCTGTATAACTACACAGTACTTGCGTAGTGATTAAAAGTAGCAATTTTATACACTGCTTATTTATCTCTTATTAACTGAATAACTGTACAGGCATTTAGCAAGTGTATAGTGACTTTTCATTAGTAAGATATGAGATGCCGGTCTTGGCATTGCCTGGATAAAAAGGGCAATGCCAGGGCTGGCATCACTTCACTTTGTTTTAATGACTTTTATTAAATAATAATTATTTACATTTAATTTAATAATTGTATTCTGAACAGTTTTGTAATTTACTCTGCACTTTAGTTTAGTAAAAGTTAAAGAACTACGTTAAAAACTCAAATTCTTCTCTACCAAGTGTTAAAAATTACCAAAAAAGGTCTTTCTTAATGCCATTTTCTTTAATTTCTATTGCCTCTCCCTAAATAGTTTACACTAATTTCATTTGAAATGCACTAATGTGTCATATGGACCTTATAGATTACCATATATATTTGAAATGTTAATTGTAAAATTATACATACCTTGGCTATATTTTCGAAACATTTACGTAAATGAGGCTGCACAGCACGAGGATTTCTGGCTTGGGCTAAAATCTCTAATAACTCATCATCACTGAGGAAAAAGAAGCGCGGAAATCTGATACGCTTCACTTGCATGTATTCTGCAAGTCCTCGTGAAACAATGCCCAGCAAATGCCTAGCTTCAATAAGGCTGTCTAGTAATCGACTATCAGGACATATTACCATTATCTGAAAAATATTAAACTCTTGAATATGTAAATAATTAACATTGGCAATACAGTTTGTTTTTCAAATTTTGGCAAATTTATAAATTTTTGCAATTATTATAATTAGTTAACATTTCATACTTCATCATAAATATAAAATTTCACTTTAAAATTAACAACAATTAACAAGTGATTCATAAATTGGATTTCTAATTTTTTTACAACTTTCATAAGTTGCACTTTGCACTTCTAAAATATTTATTACATAAAATTCATAATAATACTTGTCATTTAATAAGTAGAGATATAGGTAATTATATAGAAAAGAAAACAGTATATTTATAATAAAGGTAGTTTTACGCTTGTAGATTTACCCATATTCAAGCAAGAAAGAACAACCTAGAATTTAATTCTATTTCCTATGATATAAACATAAATCAACATATGTTTAGAAAGCTGACCCTGTAAATAAAAACACACAGTGGTTGGTACTCCAATCTCGATTATGGTAAGCATTAACAGCATTTAAATGTGCCAAGTCGTAGAAGTGGATTTTTAAAAGAAAAACATTTGAACAGTATTTCAAATATAACTGAATATATAATATGTTGAAGTGGATTTTAAAAAATTTTGAATGGTATTTTAAATATATAACTGACCCATTGACTGACTCAATGACACTTGGTCGTTTTCCCAAATTTGGGTACTCAAACCTTTGTTTCGACCGACGTTATTATTACAAAGAAAAAAAAGAAAACAATTTTTATAACAAGTGAAATGTTATCCTCATGAATGTTATCTTTATTGAAAGATATTTGGGTATCAAGGCTTGATCTGTTTGGATATCAACTGACGTTGCCTGAGTTGTTTGGTTAACAACTAGTGCTACCTGAGTTGCCTGATAAAGACTGCTCTTGATAATTAACTGGTTGTAACAGATATCCTGTAGAAAAATGCCAGCAATTGCCATTTTCGTTAATCTTTCTTTTTGGCTTTATGTCTTCTCCCAATAAAGTCTAACTATACGTCAGTTATTGATTGCTGCATAGGAACCTTCACAGTAACATAGTACCGAGGACTTTGAAGCACTGAGATGTATTACGCAATGAAACTGAAATATATTTTGCAAAAGCATCATTGTGATTTCAAATTATTAAAATATTGTTTGAATTTATCTTTTTTTCTAAATTGTAATGTTACTTCGTGAAAAATCATTATCAAGTTGTAATGGCGATTCTGATAAGAGGCTAAAACTTGAGTTTTCTGTTTCATTTACAGCAGCCTGAAAGTTGTCTGAATCATTCTTGACATTCTGTAAATTAAATTAAACTAATATTTTATTTATCTTAGACTTTGAAGAAAAGGAAGTTTTGAACGACAGTGACCTCATTTTGTCTAGGTATTCTAGATGGTAAACATAATTTGTGCTCCATTTCAAATGACTATTGTTTTCTTTATATTCACACAAGTGTTAAAGAAAGAAATTCAGATGGCGGGTTAAAAATACTCTTTAACCATTCTTCTTTAAAACAGTCCTTGAAACAAATTCATTAAACATATTCATTGTATTATCCAAGAAATCATCCAACTACATTTCTTGGATAATAAAATGAATATGTTTAATGAATTCCATAATCGATTATCAGTTATAAAGAGTAGCAGGATAGTTGAAAATGCTTTTAGAATTATATAATACATAAAAATTAATACTTTATAGCGGCATACATTCAAATTTATTTAGTGATGTAACTTGCTAAGGGAATATTTTTATTAACTTTCTTCGATAAATAGTTTTACTTTTCTATTTTTGTGAAAATATGAGAAATCAGCATGTAATTTCATTAGAGAAATATCGATTCGGAAAGCCCTAGTGTTGGAACAATGTAATTAATGGGTTCCAATCTTTTACAAGACAAATTGTGCAATTTTGTCACCATCAACATGTTCAATATTAGAATTATGGCATAGTTCCTAACACTTTAACACTAAGGAAGATATTTGTTCTCAGTTTCAATTTGTATTGATACCTAACAGTTAAAAAAACCAGAACTTTTAGCCTCAGATAAGCAATCTCCGTCATAAACCTGTGTCCATGTCGCAATATCCATGATATTTTGACCACCCCATTGGAGATATCAAGGTTGTTACTACTGTTTCTTTTTATTTCAACGCTGCAAAGACTCTTTTAATTGTAGCATATGCTTTATAATATATAAAATAAAGTTTTTTGGTACGCACACTCTTTTTCACTCATCATGCAACAGTCTGTTTTGGAATGTTAAGTGCCAAGGGTAATATTTTGCTATCATCAATTAGGCTGTTAAATACCAAAACTTTGCTCTTGGTATATACTTCTATTGAAAATTTAATTTACTAGTATATAATAATCATAATTCATGCCAAAATATTTAATCGGAATAGAACTTAGTAGTTTTCAGCAATCAAATTAATAGAGGTAAGAAAAAATATTCACTACTTTGAATAAACTACAATAACAAAGTTTGCAATTACAATATGATTACCTTTACCGATAGAGTTATTATAGAGAAATGAATGTCATATACAAATTATATTATCGAAATACAGAGTCCTAAACTATATCATACACAAATTGTCATAAACAAGTTATATTATCGAAACACAGAGTACTAAACTATATCATATTTTTTATAATAAAATTATAAATGTGTGGTAAATCACTTACGTTTCGTTAATTTGAAATGGCGGTTAAATATTTACCATTAATAAATATTTCAAAAATTTAATAAAAATAGACTTATCTGTGATAAGTGACATTATTTTTAACTTCATATGTCTTTCCGCTTTCATTTTTGCACTTTTCACAAATAAAATAAATATATTTTACTAAGGGGGAGCATTTGTCTCAAATGGACTGATGTTAATATATGACTAGAAATGACGTGCATTTGCTTACAAAAATTTTGTGAAAATTGATAAACTTGCTACATGCAAAGTATGGGTGTATATGCTCTCCTAAGATTCTTGCATCCATGAATATTTGTAGACTATTTTTTTAAAAAATTATTACTTCTAAAGTGAGATTTCAAGTTCTGAAATTTAACATTTTTTTTACGTATTCTGAAAATATATACTTTTGAAAATACACAGTTAAAATTTACCAAGAAATTTTCAATATTTTATTAGTTGATAGTTTATTTGGTAGATCCTTCAATATTCACACCTTCACACTAAATCAATTTTTATCGCATTCTTTTCCTTTACACATGACTTGGAGATCGTTGAGACAAATACATATACACAGTTGATTTTTGCATCTGTAACCATCGCTTTTATGTTTGTAACCAAATTTTAAAAAAGTTTAGTAAAAGTAAGTAGTGAAAATTTAAGTTTTTGTTGAAAAACCATCATTTTCAGGGGAACTAATATGATTGGGAAGGAAAGAATGTAAAAATATCAGCTAAAAACAAGAAAAAATGATGACCTAGATATTAAATATTAATCCATGACATTATTAAAAATTTTACCATAAATGAAGATAAGTAGGATACTTTCGAAATAAAAAATTAAAATTAATATTATTTTAATTTTTTATTAAAATAATATTAATGTTAAAATTATTAGACGAAGCATACAAAGATAATTCAACAGTAAACTAAGTTTCATTTAGAGAATTATGCATCTTTTATACTAGCACAATCGTAAAACGTTCTGTATGAGTAAATTAACATCATGGGTATTATAATATAAAATTTATATTACTGTATTTTACATTTATTTTCATCAGTAAGTTAACACTTATTCCACAATTAGTTAAGACAAATTCAGTATGGTTAAGTCGTATTCGGACCATTAACTAGAAAAGTAAAATCAATTTTATTTTATTGTGCATTAATAGAAGTTGTTAATTGCTGATGTTCAAGCAGGAAATTATCTTTTGTAGCATGAGAAAGACGTGAAAACTTGAATACCTGATAAATTTGAGATATCCATCACAAATGAAAGCGCGATTTAAATTGATAAACCTATCCTTGCTAATGAATTTGTCAGAGATGATACATTGGTAGATTGATCTAAAGCTAGGTCAGTTGTTATTTCCAAAATTGTTTTAAAACTTAGTCAAATGGCGACTCAGGATTTTATTCTGGAAAAATTTTGGAAAAATTATGCTCTTCTACAAAAATCTTTAAAAGAATGTATGCTCGACAATTGTGTAAACCAAACAAATTTGGTGTGAGACAATGAAATAGAAAATAATTTTGCCAGGATTTTGGATACTACATTATTTTTAGCTTCAAAAGATTTGGCTTTTCAGTGTCTCATTATAGGTATCCTCAAAAAAAAACATCATTCTTTATGATGGAAAAATTCTCAAAACCATATTAAATTAAAAAAAGAGAACCGTTTTTATGGAACTCCAGTAGACGACACACTCAACATTTCTCATAAGGAGCAAAATGATTAAAGGATCAGAAATACTTATTAAATCAGTTCTACAGAAAAATCGAAACAAATGAATCGGAAGTTTACAAACATTTTATATAATTCACAAATTTCTTAAGCAAAACAGGTTGGCAAATCATAGACTATACTTTCAGCTCTACTCCAAAAGCAAGGATTTGACTGGTGTAAATATGTATGTTAAAATAAACAGAGTCAAAGTTAGAATCTTATAAAAAGTGAGCGTGGGCACATTCACTTTTTAACATGTGGGGTACATTCTTTAAATTGGCACCATTTAACACAAACATTTTTTGGAAATATAGTAAATTAATATTCCTTTTTAGTACATAGTCCTGAGTGGAGGAAAATACTACATTTTCCAAATTTTATTTTTCTGTTCACTTTTTAAGCCTATTTGTGTGCTTTGCGAATAAGTATTGTAAGTAATTATAACTAACTATGGCTATTCTTTCCAATTCTGCTATGGCCGATACAGACTAACACTTTGGAGAATGTGATTATTTGTTTAGGGCACACCCACTAGTTGTTTATTGTTTCGTTTAGACAATACATACAGCCTTTTCAATTTTTAAATAATTTGTTTCAACATTTGATAAACAAAATTTATATTTTCCAATGCGTTAATCATTTTCATTTTACTTCCAACTCTTGAAGTGATACATAAAACAATTCATACTTTTTTAGGATTCTGTCTCATGTAAACATACTCAACTGAAAAACCTCAAACTAAAAAACTCACTGTTGTCTCTCACTTTTTGTCTGTCAGTTCGTCTATCATAGCCGATTTTTTCAAAAACCTTGCAATATAGAAACTTAGATTAAGGCATAGTAATACTTCTTATTAACTCACATATTTTGCAGTAACTGACATTTTTAAAATATGCATACAAGAATTAAAGAGAGGATAAATAAAGTATGCAAAAAAGTTTTTCTTAATTTTATATGACATATGAACCCCATAACATTTGAAAAAGCTTATTATGAGGAATACTGAAAGATTTCTTACATAATTTTTAATTGCATATTCAAAAAGATATTAAAAAAAAATTATATATATTTAACTAGCATGAAGAAGTAAGGGATCCTTTTTCTATATTAGATAATATTAACAGAAAAAAAGCAGTTGCAAGAAAATTAACAAGAAAATTATTCTACGCTTATCTTGTGTACTATATTTATCAAATTGGTATGTAAGTTCTAAGTAATAAAAAGTTTTCAAAACCTTTGGGATTGTGAGAGCTGACTGCATAATTCGCCTCCATATCCTTTCCATAGTTCCGTACTTTTTAGACTCGACTGGAAGTTGCCTGGTAATATCTTCTGATGCAAAAATGGGTTCCAAATACATCCATTCCCTTTGAAAATTTAAACAATTTGTATCATCCAAACACACCTCGGAATTATGAGATATAGTTTGCATAAATTTTTTATACATAATTTATATACTTTGCTCCTATATTTTGAAACAAAAACAAAATTTTTTTGACTTTTTTAATCCGAGTACCCTCTAAATGAAATTATGAGTTGAATTGATTTCAACACATAACATGGCTTAAAATGATGAAGTGAGGAATAGAATAAATGAACAGTTTTGTGGAAAGTGAACCACATCCCACAGTGAATCTTTTGAATATAATGCTACCCATAGTAGTAAAAATGCTAACGCGGCAGTTGAAACGCCTCCCATCACTCCTTTGCTCGATTGACCAGTTCTGTCCGAACACGTGATGCAGGAACGTGTTTCTTAGTGAAAGGGATATTGGCAAGTAAGTAAAACAGAATACTTTTGTAATATTCGCGTTCCATTTCGCTAATTACGTTATATATGTGTGATGTTATGAATTTATTTTAAATATTACTCAATATGGAATATTTATTAATAACATATAACTGATTTCAGCATTAGCTGTTTTTGTTTTTAACCTAATAATAATTATGAACCTAAAGTTCAGCAGTGAACCAAGTCTGGCATCACAGAGTAAGCCGTGGTTCACTGCGTACTACTTCGCTATATAGTTACTGAACTTGATGTTTTTGAAAATGTTTTTGAAATATTTTATTTTACAGCATGGCTCACAGAAAAACTAGTTGGAAAATTGGAACCCACACAGAAGAAAACATGGCAGCCACTATAGAGCTTATTAGAGGCAGAGAGAAGATAAGAAAAGCGGCTGCATTCAGAGGAATTCCTTGCCTAACTGTAAGAAGATACTATTTAAAAAGCAAAATTGCAAGCAAGGGACAAAATGTCAAATTAATTCCAAATTATAATATTAATCAAATTTTTTATACCCAACGAGAAGAAGCTGTTCACACCGAAACAGTTGGCTCCTAAAGGAATAAGAGGTCTTTCGAAGGTAACAAGTGGTAAGAAGGGGATGCTATGCACGACATGCGCCATAGTATGAGCTATTGGGTACTCACTCCCTCCTATTATAGTTTTCCCTCATAAAAACTGTAAGAACTACATAATTAAATGCACACCACCAAGCACACTAGGCTTGGTTGCACCAAGTGGGTGGATGAATTCAGAAATAATTCCGGAAGTTATGAAACATTTTATCAAATGGAGTTGCTCTTCAATAGATAATCCGTCACTTTTAATAGTTGATAATCATGAATCGCACCTATCCATAGAACTTTTAAAATTTGGCTAAACCAAATGGAGTTACGATTCTCACCATATCACCATATTCATATTATAAGATACAACCTCCCGATGTGGGATTGTTTTTACAAGCAAGTATGGATTCTTGGATGAGAAATCCCGGCCAGCCAGTAACAATATGTAGCATGGGTGCATTCGTTGGTTAAGCATATTTGAAAGCTATGACAACAATCTAAATTACAAATAGTTTCCAAAAAACGAGAATATTTTCTTTCAATTGAACGGTTTTTACAGAAATTGACTTCTTGCCGAGTACTGTAACTGATCGTCCTAAAATTGAAATTAATCTCGCGCGAGTTAAGGAAGGAAATATTTCGCAAGTAGAGAAAGATACCAGCTTATCAAATAAAGAAATTGATTACCCGAATCTCGAAATGGATGTTTCTCCAGGAATGGAAAACATTGAACCTCAAGAAAAGTTGATGAGTAACTTTATATTCAGAGGTCCAGTAGAAACCTTCAGTAAAAACCGAAAGGTGGACACCTTTGAAAGCTAAACGAGAAAGACTGCAAGAAAAATAAGAAAAAGGGTAAAAGTATAATAGCTACTGATATCCCAGAAAAAGAAGAAATTGAAAGAACAAAACAAGCAAAGAGGAAAATTGAAGGAAAAAAAAATGTAACAACAAAAAAGGAAAAAGGACAGTCAGAAAAGTACTATAGCTCCACATCAAAATCAGATACTTTTATTATCTTAGAAAGTGATGATGATATGATAAATGAAAATTCAGATGAGGACAATTTGCCAAGCGTAAAAGAAAAGCCAGGGAAATTTACAAGAAATCCAGTAGAAGGAGATTTTGTTCTGGTTTAATTTCAAGGAAAGAAGGATAAAGTATACTATCTGGCTAAAGTTTTGGCAATAGTGCAGATTTTAAAGTGAGTTTCTTTAGAAAGAAATCTCCACCTCAATATATGTTCACCAACCCCAACATTCCTGATTTATCTACAGTGCTTAAACATTTATATGATATCCATCTACGATCCTTATTTAAAGTAACGAGTATTCACTTTTGGCTGACATACCCTATATTCACTTTCGGCCAACCTTTTTTCAAATGCAAAGTGACATGTAAAATCATTGATGAAAAAAAGAATTGTTCTAAAGCATCAAGATATTGATTTCAATATTAATATACAGATTTAGATTGTCCAATTGTTTAGGTACCATCAATCTACAGAAAAAAAAACCTAACATTTGTGTGGCTCAAATTCAATAAGATTTTCTGAGATTTTTGTGTAACATAATTTAAATTTTAAGGCCATTGTATCTTAAAAAATTCAGTTTTTGAATGCTGAAATATATGATTTTGGTCCCAAGCACTACGAAACAAATAAGTCTGAATGAAATTATACACTCCATTCACTTTTAAACACGCTTTCGAAAGCACACAAAGAATACATACACACATATTCATACATACAGACACACATACTCAAAACTCCGATATGATTTGTGCTTATGAATTAGGATTTTACTCTAAAACAGCCTCCTTCCCTGATTTTTAATGACCTCCTACTGAATATTAATGCAAGACTTTCATAAAATGATGAAAGTACTGCATTAACATTCATCTTTTTATGAAAGTACTAACATATATTTTCTAAGTTTTTAAAATTCCATTCCTGTAAAAAGTCTACCTCTATTGAAAAGTTACTACCTGTTTCAAACATGAAACAAAAATTTGTTGTAGATTACATATCCAAGTTTACATAAAGTTTAACACAAAGATGAAATTCAGATAATTGGGAAAATTCAATACAGATTATATAAAAATGTTCCATTGATCTTTTGACAGGTATAAATATATATAAAGAATATGGTCCATAATTAAAAAAATTACTCTGGGTATCTATTTACCACCAGATGGTGCAAAGATCTTTAATTGAAAGAAGCAGCAAGTAAGCAGTCAATTTAGTCAGTATGTTTCTTTTAACCAATACGCGAGTGATATATTGATGAGTTCAACTTACTTCTGACATTCAACCCATTCCTCCATCACTGTTTGGGTCAAGTGCAATTTTTCCTCCCACTCAGTTATACGAAGTTCGAAAGCAGCTTTAAATGGTGAGAAACCAATTTGCTGAGTCAAAAGAAGATGATCATCCAATAATTGAATTGTTTCATCAGCTATTTTCATGATGTAAGTGCCTGTCATTTAAAAAAATTCATCCTCAAAGTCAAAACGATTGTTTGTAATTAACAAGTAATTATTACCAATTTATACATTTTGTTATTAATGTTAACCTCAATATTTCCTACCTGTTTGTTTATATGGCGTAACCTCTAAATTCCTATTCGCCCAATCATCAAGCATTTTGTCCAATGTTTCCTCAATGACATATTCTTTTGCTGCGGTTTCAGCTATTGTACTAATCAATTCTGGGTACTCTGCTACACCTTGATCCAAGCACATTTGAAATGTTTGATTGTCATCCATCGTGACAGTAATACCTTGAACGGAGAGAACAATTGTGGACAATTTTTCTAATATTTTACTTTATCACTATTTCCAAAAAAAATTTTGAATATCAAGGCAAGATCTATATACCTAAGAAGCATATAAGAAAGATCTTTATTAACAATGTTTTTCGCATTAATCTATATAATTAATACTCAACAGATGGGTTGTTGTTTCTCCTTCTTTCTTTGTTTTTTAGGCATTTTTATGGGAATAAAAAAAACATGTATATAGATATCTTTTAATAAAAAAAACATGTATATAGATGGTTTTTAATTGTTCCAATTTTGTTAAATCAACATACAAATAATTTTAATTAAAATTTAATTAATTAATTATTTTTAAACAATTACGTTTATGTTTACTGTTATGATAATCAAATATAATTTATTAGAGAGAGATTTACATGAGAAACCAAAAATATTCGAGGTGCCATTTCTCACTTGTCTGCAACCTAATGTCAGCCAGGTGTAAACAGGTATCATTTCGTTTAATATCTACGGTCCTAATGTATTTTAATGTTTTATATACGAAATTGAAGTTTATTTTTTTCTATACATGATGAGACATAGTTGCCTATGCAAAAATACCCACAAATAGTGGTTAACCGTTAAAGATAAATAAATGCGAGAGAAAAAGAACACAGCATGCCAGCTTTTCAATATAGTTTGATTTTCCTATATTTTGTCCCTATAAGCAATCTCAGGTAAATTTAAATTGAAAAATGCCTTGTTATATTAAACGGTTTCAGATATATAAGAAAACAAATAAATATTGACATGTAAATTCTTTGAGTTTGGCAACATTTAAAAATAATAATTATACAAATCGACACGTATTAATTATAAATTTGACCTCAAAATACCGAGGTCTGTGAAACCGAGCATTCATCGATGTGCGGATAAAAATGTAACATCCATAGTTAACGGTTAACAATAAATGTAAAAATTAAAGTAAACATTTTAAAAGCTATGTTTATATATTTTATTTGATTTTCAATACAGTGTGCTGATATGAAGTAAACAAATTTAAACTTGTTAAAAAGAATGACCACGAATTACAAGAAGATTTGGCTTGAAAATGTTTCTACACAACTTTCTTATGAAAACTGATAGAAATATTTCTAATCTAATGTATTTACATTAAAATAGATATATTTAAATTGTAATAGAGTGAACTCTGTTCATGGAAAATATTTTAAAAAGAGTGATTGGTTTAGCATATAGAATGATAGCAGAAGCCAAAAAATCTGTTTTTGTCTGTCTGTGTGTTAATTTGTTCTTCAATCATCCGAAACCTACTACACGAATTTTGATGAAATTTGATATGGTAATAGTTTACACCCTTGTGCAACGTACAGAGTAATTTTATTCTAGATAAGAACACAAAAATATAGTTAATAACTTTATAACTTTTCTTGTTACAAATTCTATGTGAACGAAGTTATGTTTTTTAAAAATAAAAAAATTTTTAATGTACTATAAATTATTTCATAAATAAAAAAACTATATGCCATCTATGGATTACAATGCTCTCTATATGAAGCCATCTGCAAGCCTACCTATAGTCCATTCAAATTGAAGGTGGAATGTTTGTAAACAATTGAATTTGACAGTTAAAATATGGTTGACACAAATATAATATTCGATCAGCTGACAACTATTTATAAAATTCATTGCATTATTCCCGGAGTATTGTTAAAGTATATACATAATCAAAATATTAACTTCAGAAAGTTTCACTATAAAAAATGTTTAAAAAGTATTTTATTCATGCGAATTCTAAAATTTTACACGGAAAAATTGGCAACCCTGCACTTATTTTGCGAAATAGTCAGGCGTTTCAAAAATTTTGTGAAAATAATCAAAATCTTGACGCTAAAAAATCTAAACCATATATGCTATTCATTAATTTTATAAGGCGTTAGAGTGAGATAGCTATAAAGTGTCAGCTTATGCTGCTATATTTCTAGATTTGATTACCTTATATGCAAATATAGCTATGGTATATTTGGTATATAGATAATAAACAAAAATTGTGACATGTTATTTTCTTTTCAAATAAATGTTGGTACTAAAATATTTTTCAATGTAGTCTACAAATTATATATGCAATTTAGGATAATGTATTTTTAAAAGCTTTAATGTTAAAATCCATTAGAAATTGGCCGCCTATTTAAGAATAAGATGGCCATTTAATTTCCGACTCATTTTTCCTCTCCTTTTGCCTTTTCCGTTACTTTTTGTTTTTTTCTCGTGCAAGTTTTTCTTTTCCGTTTCTTGTTTCTTCATTTTATTGCTACAAGAATTACATTAATTGTTGAAAGGAGTGCAATTTATATGTGGTCATAATTTACAAACAATTCATAGCAGCTAATCTTATATTTTTTCAGTTTCGTAGTAATTTTCACCGCATTCCACGCATCATATATATTATTTTCGGGACCGCAATTTTCACTGGCTAATTCTATCGTTTCTTCCACAGAACTTGAATGTAATTTAATTTTTTCTTTTTCAATATTAAGATTTTTCTTGATAATCTTTTTATTTTTACTTTCTCTTTTTTTTCTCTAATGTAATCTTGGGATACGAGTACCTTTGCTACTTGCTTGCACATGTTTCCGAATGCTATTAAGCAGTTCTACAACTGGGTACATATCAGTCAGGTACTTTGAAGGCATATCCTTTTGTGAGCATCGTCATTAGATCTTTATGTTAAAGGCACTGTTAGCGGAAGTTCTTCTTGAACCCATTCAGATGTAGGATCCTCAAGTATCATTGAAATCTCTTTAATAACTCTGTCATTTTTATTATTATCATGTAAGCATAATCTGGAATCTAAATTTTAATCTAATTTATGAATTTGTTATTCGATTTGAGGTTATGTTATCGATGGGTTATTGTATTCAACAAAAAAATAGTAAAAACATAATCAATTTTATAAATATTAACACTACAACATCAAATATCAATATACTAAAAAAATCTGAAATAAATTCAAATTTTGAAGATAAAAATGCTTTTTAATTGTTTTCAATATCACAACGTATATAGCAAAGTACATGTTCGGGTAGCAGGCGCTCACTAGATTTAGCTACGACATCTAGAGTAAAAACAGTGAAAATTGTTAATTGGCCATTTCATGTGAATTACCCTACTATTTTAAAACCGTACTTTCGTTGGAATTTTATAAAATCCTCAGTTTATCAGATAAAGATACCTGCTTCATATCAAATAAAAATACCTGGTTTTTGCTTAGGAATTTTGCGGGACAATTTGTGAAAAAACAATAATTGATGGCTGTAATTTATTAAGTGCAATTTGAGTACATATGCACTAGTGACACAATACTATCTGTATGCATTGTTCGAGCGAGACAGATATATGTTATGTTCAAATTTTTTTATTATCGATAAAAACTACGTCGGAACGGTACCGCCAAAAGAAAATGTAATATTTAGGATTACACTACAAGTCAAAGTGTTATGACAATGTTTACTGCACATCATGTCATTAACTTTTATTATACATATGTTTAGTAAAACTAAATTATTAATTTTTGTTTTGAGGACAACCAATGCGGATCCGTATAATCCTCCGTCAGTCTTATCTGTTCCACAAACACGAAACTTCATAATGGTATTGAAGAAGCCATATAGAAATGTACATAGAACTAAATAAATTTGAATTAATCCGAGCGCACAACTAGTATAATTATTTGCAATACTCATTATTTATATTATCACAATTCTTATGTCAAAGTGCTTATAGATTCAGGAGGTCAATTATATTTTTTTGTTGACTGTGTATTCGCATGTATACCAACTTTTAGCGCGCATCGCTAGCAAAGAGAACAACATGACGGCGAAGCTTGGGTGTTCCAGTCCGCACTAGTGAACGTATTTTCTTATTGGAATTTTGAACGACTTTGACGTTTGCAATTATTGCTCGCTGATTTTTTGGCGTTTTGTAATTGTTTTCATTACTTTGTATTGCACTAAGTTTATTATATTATTGTTTGTTTCTATTTCTATATGTTTATTATTGTTGTTTTATATAGCGTTAAGTTCGGTGTGTTGTATAATAATATGTGTTATTGCTAAAAGTGTGTTTTTATTGTGTAAATAAAATGGCGGATGTACCAGACACTAGTGGCGGGATTCTAACATTTTCATCGCCCATGAAGAAACGCTCTAAGAAGAATGCTTTAAGCACGAAGGAAAAAAACCACTTTTATAAACATATTAATACGTAGAAAAGATTACAGTGTACAATACAGTTCGGGAATATAGAAAAGAGGGATGCGACCGCTCGCCTTTGCCGCACCTGCCAAGATTGACAAAGTTTGAAAAATTGGATGATCTAGAGCTGAGCGCGATTAGACGTAAAGTCCATACTTTTTATTTTAAAAATGAACTACCTACGATCGACAAGGTTCTTATGGAGGTGAACAACGATGAGGCCTTAGAATATAGAGTAATCCAGAAGGCGCAAACGCACAAATCACTTCGCGGTCGCGGTGAAGCCAAAAATCGGTGGATCGTGATCGTGGTGAATCGAGCTCCGCCTACTAGCGCCCTCCCCCAACGCGCACGGTGTTACCAACAGAATAAATTTACCCACGGACTTCAGGAAATCGACGCATATAAATATATTTGCTTGCAGCAGTAGGATTTGCATCAATTTATATGGTCATGGCTTGGCTTATATGAAGTATTATTAAGGCCGCCGTGTTAAATTTCTAAAATGTTTAGTCTGACCACAACCAATAGCCAAAGTATTTAGATTAAAATTATTTAAAAATTTTGTCACATTTTACCATTTTATTCATCACTTAACACTTTTAATACAAAAAGATAACAATTATCTTAGTGTCTTAAAGTAAAAAGAAATGTGAAAAAGCCCATAATGAAAGTTTGAAAATATTCGATTTCATACTAAAGTAATTCAAAATAGGATGAAACAATTATTTATATTAATTAGCATTCAATGTTGTGATAAAATTTCTTCATATTTTAAACAATATCGGTTCACATTTTGAATAAACTAAGACGGTGGAAATGAATGAATGTAACATGTGTTTCTTGTCGTAATCCTACATATAGTGATTATGTACGCAATATGTAAAATATTCTAAAATTTAATACGATAACGGGAATTCAATTGTTACACTAAATTCTCCAACGACATTTTCCGTATCCCGATTTTTACAAATAAAATTTTACATTTTTCAGTATCGAGCAATTAAGATGTTTTAATTTGTGTAAACAATTTTTTAAGAGGTGACAACACCAATAAAAATGGCGTGCTATCTGTTGATAACAATCCACTTCGATATTTTAAAATTGCATAGTTAATTGAAAATAAAATTAAGTAATAGTTTTTACATATGAAAAGTAATCCCCATTTGTTTCTTTTTCAGTCCAGTGATATTTTTGCAGGTGGAAATAGCACAAGCCGGTATTTTAAGCTATATTGTCACGTAGAAAGCACCATAAACTTTCATAGCTGTGTCTTAAATTGTACTGACAGCCGTGTTTTGAAACTACACTTGTAGTTTTTAGGACACACTTTTGCACGTGTTCTCGCCTTTATGGAGTACTCTTTATTCTATGGATGAGGCCTTACCTAATTTCAAAAGGACGACGTTCTACAATATTTTAAAGAAATTCACATATAAGAAACGCAATAGAAAAAGCGCAGAATCTGATACTTGTGATATAAGTGTGATAATCTGTAATTGTTATGATGTATGTAGTGTATTTATGTTATATATTTTAGTGATTTCACGTTTTAAGTTCATTGTGATGTGATTCATGTTCATGTGCACTGTGGTTAATTGTTTTCATACTATAGTGTAATTTTTCTATGAAATATTAGTGTATTTCTATATAGTAATGTGAAATATTAGTGTACTTTGCGTATTTATAATATATATTTTGAGTTCTTTGTGATGTAATTGTTGTATTTTTTTCTTTAGAATGTTAGTGTATTTGATTTATTTTTAAACATCAGTGTATTTTATGTTTTTAAAAGTTGTTTCAGTAATTTCTTGAAAATTAAATAATACTTGTTTTATTTTGTAATAATTTCATTTTCTGTGTTCTAATATTAGTATGATAGAATAGTATTTATTAGATAGACAGACGATAGTTAATGAAGGTTTGCCAAGGGTGATTCACTAGTAGAGATTTGGCTACCAACAACTTTTTAAATACGCCAGTCTTTAAGACTGCCAATCTCAAGCCTGAATTAAGTATGAGAGGAATATTGTTGGTATTAGTATATATTTTTTATGTAACAGTAATATTTATAAATTATTCTAAACGCATCTTACTTATCTGAATTTCTCATAAATATAAAATATAACCTATATAATATAAGTTACGTATGTATACAGTGTAAATGTGTACACTAATAAAAAAAATATTTTTTAATCACAATCACAAATAACATTAAATTACTAACGTGAATGTAAGAAAAAGGTTTGCAATACCTGAACTATCAAAAGTGATTGTTTACAAACATTCCATCTTCAATTTGAATGGACTATAGGCGATGATAACGTTACGAACCCCATCTGATATTTTCGTTGCATGGGCTCTATACAAAATATTGATCACTTTTTTTGTATGGAAACTGTTGTATGGAAAATATTCCCTTAACGCAATGATAACAAATTGGTGAGAAAACACTGAAAATGAAGTGGGCCAAACATTCGAAAATGGTTACATTTTCAATCAAAATTACAGCTTTCAACACTTGAGCAACGCTGAGACCTGGCATTATCACTCAAATTTATTAAATAATATTCCCTTAACGCAATGATAACAAATTGTTGAGCAAAACAACCAAAACAAAGCGTTTGCTGCAATATTTCTTACACTACTCAATATTGAATATTATACGCAATAAAGAAATTAACAGATAACCAAAAAAAAAACAAATGAAAGTCGTAAATAAAATTCAATTGAAATCCTTTTTTCAAATTATTGGTCTACAATCTAACTTGTTGTGTGCCTTTTAAATAAATGCTATATTTTTATAATAATTTGAGATACAAAAATGCAAATAATTTTTTTGAAATTAGCTCTTGTTTGAAAAATATCCATAGTATGAAAAACTATGACTAAATAAAATGTCCAAGAACATAAACCATTTAAAATCAATTTCAACTTTTCACATGAATTCCAAATTGTCATTACTTACATCACTGCAGTAAATAGGAAAAAATAAAGAAGAAAGTGATTTTACAGGGATATATTGGAACCCAGCTGCTGATACTTTTGCAGGAGATTATTCACAAGCTCATCACAAGTTTCACATCTATTACCCAAAAATCCATGAACAACTGCTCTAAAAGACTCCCATGCCTTCTTTTCAAAGGCCCATAAAACTGAATCAAAGTTTTGATTCTTCAGAATCATTCGAATTTGATGACCGATAAGGACTCCTTCTTTTACTTTGGCATTGTTTAGATGCTCAAATTTAATTTGCAGGTATTTGAAGGCTAGTCCATCTTTGTTGAGAGCCGTCACAAAGTTCTTCATTAGTCCCAATTTAATATGTAAAGGTAGGAGAAGAATTTTTTCGGATTCTACTAGAGGAAGATGCTTGACATTCTTTTCTCCGGGACACAAATTTGGTTTTGGAGTCCAAGCTTTTCTTATGTAATGTAAAGATCTAGCCTGATTATCCCATTCACACAAAAAATAACAGTACTTGGTATAGCCTATTTACGGACCCAACAACATGGCTATGACTTTCAGATCACTACAAATCTGCTATTGATGCTTTGAGTATGATATGGTCAAAAAACAACAGTACTTGGTATAAACCCAACATGGTTATGATTATGATACGGTGTCTAAAATTAATTTCATAGTTTCATATGTTTCTTTAGCATGCACTGAATAACATAATGGAATCGAAGGTTATGTGTTACCATTGTGGAGAACAGCTTTTAAACTCAATTTTGAGGAAGCTATGAAAAGCCTCCATCTTTCTGGATTTATTACATTTTTAAAGCGTTCATTAAGCCATTTATGTTATGTTAAATTACAAGTTGGTTTTCAGATATAAAATAGGGCATGAAGACTTTCTGACGATTTCTGTATATACTAATTTTAAAATCTTGGGGCAAATTCCATTGTTTAAGCCTTGATCTCAGTAATTCTGCTTTATCTTTTGGCAAATTTAAGTCTCATATAAAGTCATTGAGTTTGTTTTGTGAAAGTCTATGAGGTTTGTCATAAACAATATTTTCACCCGAAAGCTATGAAGTTTGCGAGGCTCATTGTAATAAACTTCCATTAAATTAATATTTATTATTATTATATAAATAATTTCCATTAAATAATTTACCGAAGACTGCCAGTAGGATACTGTCTTCATCGGTTTTCAGGAGATTGACAAACAGGCAAATCGGTTTCTTGTGGTTTTGTTCATGTTACTGATGTTACCTTAGGGTAAATTATGTTTCGCTCCTTTTTCCTCAATAAACCATGTTGGATGGGAGGAGTCAAGGGAAAGTAACAGTGATTCACATGATTAGGAGGTTCCATTCACATTATTGGAACACCAAAAAGCAGAGAACGTTTTTTTTTTGTTAAGTCACTTGAGTAAATTAGTAGAACAAGTAGTGCAACTAAAATGTGGTACTAAAGATTTGTCTTTGTTTTTAATTTAGATTCCAAAATAACAGAAGCATTTTCTAAATGCTGTTATTGGGCATCTCTGACTACTTAAGTTCACCTTACTATAAAGCAGCAAAAATTGTCTGCATTATTTACACAATTACATGACAACAAAAATTGTAGATTTAACATCAAAAATATGTCGAAAATGATAAAAAACTTACAAAGCATAACATTTTAATTGGTAAACAAAACCCAAACAGTATTAGGCTCAACAAACGGATACATAATAATAAAACTTAGGCAGCTAAATCACTGAATATTTTAAAATTTCATAATATAGATGATATTTTATCAAACTAGCCACTATTATATTAAATATGGCATGGTAGAAAAAATTATTTGCAAGATTTTATTTAGGAAAAATAGTTGCACAATTAAAATATGTCAATATTATCCCACAATTATTTTTCTTTGTCATTTAAATGCAGTTCGAAAACATTTAGTTTTATGAATTTCTAGCTAGGAAATCCTTGATTTTGTTGCATCATTCCATAAGAATTGGAATTTCTGTGTATGTATATTCCCCGTAAGTTCAAGGCTGCTGTAACGATTGATGTTGAGTTGATGCTACTTTTCAAAAGAATTTGTCAAAATTTCCATTACTATAGTTTTTAAGGTCTGTTCAATATATAAGTGTGTTATGAAGCCAGAATTATACCCCATGATAGAATAATATTTGATGCAAAGTTTCAAATTCATTCGTCTTAACCATGGAATCATATTTTTATCGACGGACATGTTCCACCTGAGCTTCATCATAAACCCATAATTCATCTCCATTAAGCACCCAATTTTTAAGTCTGTCATACACAGATATACATTACAATTATCAAAAACGATAATATTTGTCTTTATCCATTATGACTTATATTTTTGCAAAATATTGGGGTTTCCAGCAACACATCCTTCAATTTATTCCCACTTTTTTACTAATCCCATAAGGCTAAACAATGTAAACCACTTTTAAGTGATTAAATTACAGAAATAAGCAGCATTCATTAAGTCTAAGAAGCTATACCTATTTTGACGTTGTTTTAAACTAACAATGAAAATTTTTTTTATGTAGAAATTCCTAGGTTTTTAAATTACAGTTTAGGCGATGATACTCTATTTGAAGTAAGAAATATTATGATCCTCACCTGACTTGTCCATAAATTCTTGCCAATGTCTCTCTTTCATGCCTGGATTGCGTACTGCTATTAATATAGGAATTAACGGTCTGAATTCATCCATTAGCTCCTGGAGAAATCATCCATATAAAATTAAGTTTTACTTTCCTTTTAATTTTAAAATTGAAAGTTCAAAAGTACCTGATCAGTGACTTTTTAAACTATTTACTAACTATCTTCTACCTAATTTTTTAAACTATGAAAAAATTTATTTCCCAAGTGTTTTTTAATCTAAAATTTACATATAAATAAAGAATTATTTTCTCCTGTTTGTATTGTTGATTTGACATGCAAAATGTTAAACCCCTATTTAATAACTAATCCACTTACTTGCTTCGCCAAAGATATCTACAAATATGTTACATCATTTGAATTAGGGTTTTTTAAATTTGATAGTGAGTATATAAATAATAAGAAAGTTAAGATTTTAATGAATTTTTAAAATTTTGTCTATTTTTTATGTTATCGTATGATAATTTACAGAGTTGTATTCTTTTAAATCACATTTTTTCATATCTCATAAAATTTTTCTTCATACATTCATTGAGTGTTAAAATGGAAGACTTCAGCTTCATTATCAATCGTATTGGCCGTATTGTATATTTATATAACATTGTGTAAAATATTTTGTTGATAGTAATTTCTAAATTATACATACTTACTCTTGTAATCAATGCTACTTCCTGCACTTTAGGCAGGTCTTGAAATGTTCGAATACATTTTGTTATAGTTTTGTAAAAATCATTAACTGTAGATTCAATCGTATCTGCGTCTATGTATTGTAGTGGATTATCTAACCATATCTCCTTGTATTTGAGGAAGTCTGAAATTTAAACATATAAAACAATTAATCAACGTATTACTTTCCATTTTTCTTTTTCATGACAAAAAATGAATCATTACTGATTTTGGTAATACTCACTGAAAACATTTTCAATATTAAGCTCAATTTCCTAATAAATATAATGTGGATTCGCTTACTAAAATATTAGACTTCATAAACTTTTCAAGTTTTTAAAAATAATGATTAGTCATTAAATCATAATATAAGAAAATACATGGCGCTTTCGTTGTTGTCCAGATGAAAGCTCAGTTATGGAAGATTTTCAATTTCAATCACAAAAAATATTCATGTATTTATTTAGCAAATAAAGCACATTTTGCTTTTTGAAATAAAAAAGTAATAAAGAAGGCGAAACTTGAGTAGAGGGTTATATTAAGAAACCTTTTATTTAAAACTGAATTTCAACTTAATTTCGAAATTACTAATGTTACCCATGTAATATTGCTTCATCTCTGTATATATATGTCATATTACTTATTATTAATAATTTATGTGGAAATTATCTTTTTTGAATATAGAGAAATGAGAACTGTAGGAAATATGCAATTTATTGAGGGGCGGATTTCACAAATAAGCAAAAATGGGTGTTTGGTTTCACAAAATACTCAATAACCATCAAAGTTAGACACTGTATTCTCAGGGCATACAATGGTCTTTGTACTACGTTACTATACAACATTTTTACCAACAAGGCTCTCCACTGTTTCGCATATTAGAACAAAATTATAAGGATATATCGATTTTCAATTCACTGTGTCTATTCTTAATTAATGTAGATACATTCTTGTACGTGGATTTAACTATGACATAAATATGAAGCCTTTGATAGTCGGTCAAAGTTGCCGAATTTTTACGGCACTCTGCACGCTAATGTTCTATACTAGCTTCTATGAAAATAAAAACGATTATTATCTCCGGCTCTCGTGCATATTTTGAATTCAGTACCGTTTGCGCTTGCAAACAGTTAGAACGTATGATCCGGTTGCTCTTCGTCAGCTTGTGCCATTGATTTATAATGCATACACAGCTTGTACACTGTGTAAGTTTTACGTTGTATGTTACGATAAAATGCAAGTTACGTATAAATAATTGTTACATAATATTTCTATGATACATTTGAAATGCATAATATTTTGTACCGCTTTGTAAATTAGTATATATATTTATTGATATTTTGTATATTTTCAGATAATAATGGGAAAACGTAAGATTTCTTACTGACGTCTAGTATTGAGAGAAAAAATGAAAAAAATATTTTAGAAGTAGTAAATCGATATTTTGCTTTTACTGAGTATTATATTACGGAGGTACATTTGATAATTTCATTGTATACATAAAGATGTATAATTTTTCAAATATTAAAGGTTTTAAGTTTTTTAGATAAATCTGTATGTGCAATATTGTGTTTTATTGAATATTGTAATGATTCCCTTTTAGTATTTTACCAAAATTTTAAAAACGAAGTATTTGTTTCTCTGTGTTCGTCTGTCTGTATTTTACAGCCATTTACTGTGTGAACGCTTCTTTAAAAATCTGATATAAAATTTGACATGGTTATAACTTCTAGTAAACACAGATATAAAACATAAAAATTATAATTTGGGTTTATTTGAATTGGTTGATGTAGGGTCAAAAATTGTTTTTATCGTGCTCATTATTTGAGATATAAAATGAATGTCGGTAAAATAGGAATTCAAAAATATTAATATTTTTGAAACCCATGCAATTTCTTTTTAAAAAGTTATAGAAATTATTATTCAACCACTAGAAAATTATTTTAACTATCTCTAATTTTGTAATTTTTTATTAGTTTGTTATTATTGACATTGAGTTACAAATTTGTGTGATGCAATTTTATTTTATCATTAAAATAAAATAATTGTCATAATTGTTGCAGGAACCATGCTATGGATGAAATTCAAAAAAATGTTGCAAGAGGTAATGTTGAAAGAGAAGTTATGTAGCACTAGAGCAGAAGATGTACGTCTGATATAATACTCCCGAGTTAATTTAAAATGTATGCATGTTACATTTCACCACCAATCTATTAATTTCATATGATACGAGGGGACGTTTTTAAGTTCGCGGAATGGAAAGGCTGGCCATTAGTAAAGGTGATTAACGGAATGATAGTTAAGTAACTCATTATTAGTGTAAATACCAAGTGTTGTCATAATCGGATCATTAGTCTTCGAACTATCGTCAAACAAACAACTCAATCTGGAAGAAAGTCTGAACAATGGAAAAAATTGTGTACTGCACCGTTATAAAGTTCCTTACCAAGCAAGGAAAGTCGGTTCAAACCATACTGAAAGAAATTTGCCCAGGTAAAACCATGGTTTACAAGCGGCATAGTCTCTTTAAACAGGGTAGAGACTCACTTGAAGACGACTCACGCCACGGTCGGCCGATCAAAATGACTACTCTGGAAATTATTGAAAAAGTTGAAAAATTTGTATTGAAAGATGCCACACTAAAGAAGAAACGGCTTGCAGAGATGGTTGGAGTATCGGATACAACAATTTTTAATATTTTCTATGATCATCTTGGCGCAAGACGCGCAAGATGGGTGCAGAGAATGCTCACACTGCCTCAAAAACAACACCGCGTGGAGTGTTCTTGCGCGTTTTTGGACCTCTGTAGTGAAGACAAGGATGGACTATTGAGTCGAATTGTTACTGGAGACGAAACATGGGTTCATCATTATTTACCTGAGTCCAAACAAGACTTATTGTAGTGGCACAAAAAGGCACACCACCACCCAAGCAGTTTAAGGTGTCAGTTGGCTGGAAAAATCATGGCGACAGTCTTTTGGGATTCAGAAGCGATTCTGTTGACGGATTATAAAGATAATCGTTGTCGTGTAAAAGAGTGTGTAATACCTCATCTTTTAGCTTCTTAAGAGTTAGAACTTATAACCAGAGATGAGTTGCAATGTCATGAATTGGTCCTTCAATAAACAAGAACAAATTTACCCAAATGTAATTTTCACTATGTTCTTCAGTTAGCTTCTTACAAACCAGATATGTGCAATGAAAGCATCAATAATATTTTAAAGCATCACTGACAATGAAAGCATCAATAATATTTTAAAGCATCGTTGACTCATTCTAAATTTTGATATTTTTCGTACAATATTGTGAAATATAAGTTAATTAAAAACCAGTCTTGAAAAAAATTCAAAAATTGATTAAATTAAATTTGAAGATACGGATAGAGTTGGGTATATCCCTGTCTCTTTTCCTCTTGTAGAATATAATATGCAATATTAAAAATGACCTCACAACACAGTATTGCCGTCCTTGTCTGAAAGTTAAATTTCAACTTTTATAACTCGGGCAATTTTTAAGATTATTTCAAAAAAATTTTCACTCTTCATCAGCTCGTACCTTGAAATTATTATTAATGAAATAAAAAAAATTTAGTTAAATACCCAATTAGCAGGTTTCTGACGTAATTTTAGCTTCATTAATGTTATTGCATTGCTATTAAAGCTCAATCTGTACAAAATCCTGCAGAAATTGAGTGGTTGAGATTAAAAGAATTAATTTATATGGCCTTACCTGATGCAGTCACCCACAGGTTTCGATATGGCTCGAATTCTTTTATAAGTTTATTTAGATCTGTAAAGGGAGTAACCGGTGTTAGAAAAAGTTTCTGTCGTTGATTGAGTACCCTGCCCCAATCCTGTGATTCCTTCATACTTTTCCAGGCCTTCTTGATATCATTAGCTATCTCATGTACCTATTTTAGAAAGAAAGTAATGAAATAAATACATTGCATGAACCAATTGTAAGACATGTTTCAAAATGAAATTAAGTTTTCAGTTTCAATCAGACAGTTTACCAGTTCCAAACGTCTTCAAAATATTTACTCTTTTCATGGCTTTACCATTGTTGATCTTTTGAACTGGAACTGTATTTAGAGCGGTGAAAATAAAAATTGGTATAAAATTTGGTATTACTGTGTACTTTCGCTGGCTATGATTGACCACTGATATTATTTTCTATGTCAAACTCAAATTCATGTAGTTCCCTAAATACTAGGATTGTGCATTTACTTTGAGGGATTTCTAAGAGAGGAGAATACAAGTAATGACTTGTATTATATCGCATCGAGGCATATTGTTACTATATTCAGATCAAAGCACCATCATGTGCCAACAAATAACATTTGCTGAAAGTTTTAGTTTAAAGAAAACAATACTTAGACTGCAGTTAAGAGATCTGGTCAGCAACCACTTATTATAAAGTGGATTTTTCTTATTAAAAGAAATGAGAATAATCAAATAGTGCACTATAAGGCTCGTTTATGTGCACGCAAGTTTCGTAAGATCAAAGACATTGATTATCAAGAAATATTTTCTCCAACAACAAGATATGATTCCATAAGAATTGTTCTTTCTATTGCTGCAAAATATAACTTAGAAACACAACAGTTTGATGTAACAGTAGTCTTTTTAAATAGGTATCTTGAAGAAGACATATTTATAGAAATATCTGAAGGTATGGTAATGAAAGATAATTATGTATTAAAGTTAAACAAATTATTATACGGTTTAAAACAAGCATCTCGGTGCTGGAATAAAAGGTTCACTGAATTTTTGAAGAAATATGGTTCAGTATAATCTTAAGCAGCTAATTGTATTTATGTAGGAATTTTTATATAGGCTAGAGTATTCCTAATTATTATGTTGACAATGCCCTTGTAATATCCTCAAACAAACAACTTGAGGATTCCTAATTATTTATGTTGACAATGCCCTTGTAATATCCTCAAACAAACAACTTGAGGATTCCTAATTATTTATGTTGACAATGCCCTTGTAATATTCTCAAACAAACAACTTGAGGATTCCTAATTATTTATGTTGACAATGCCCTTGTAATATCCTCAAACAAACAACTTGAGGATTCCTAATTATTTATGTTGACAATGCCCTTGTAATATCCTCAAACAAACAACTCGAGGATTCCTAATTATTTATGTTGACAATGCCCTTGTAATATCCTCAACAACTTATCAAAGAAATAATTGAGTATTTAAAACAAGCTTTTAAAATAAAAGGTTTTAAATTTGAAATATTTGTAGGCATGGAAATAAAGAGGGTAAATAACAGTATCTGTATTCATTTTGTTGTTATTACAAAGAATGTAGATGAAAATGTTGTTAATTTTACAGAGAAGATATAGGTTGCTTACTGTTTTTGAGTACTGTTTCAAGGCCTGACATTTCACTTACTGTAAATGTATTAAGCAGATATGTAAACAATCCAAGTCAACAACATATAAATGCTGTTAAACGTATAATTAGATACCTAATAAATAGAAAAAAATTATATATAAAACATGGAGAATGCGGTGGTCTATTTGGATATACAGATTCAGACTTTGCAGGTGAACTAGATAGGCATAAATCTACCGTAGGGTATATTTTTATAATAAATGGAGTATAAATCACATGGTCCAGTCAGAAATAAAAGACTTGCTCTCTCTACAACTGAAGCAAAATTTGTGGCTATTTGCGAATCTGCCAAAGAGATACTGTGGTGGCACAATTTATGTCAGATTTAGGTGAAAGTTATGATTGTATTACATTAAATGTTGATAATAAGAATCCTATAAAATTGATTAACAACCCTATTTATCATAAAAGAACTAAACATATGAATATTAAGTATAACTTCATAAGGGAAAAGGTGGAGTTGGGTTTAGTTAAAATTAATTATGTATCAAGTGAAATTTTTCTACTCACTACTCAACCTTCTTACTTACTACTCAACCTTTTGCCTATTTAAGAGATCAGACTAGGTGGCAGCACTATGTATGCATTAGTTAGTTAACTGTGTCTTCTTGCATGTATTGTATTTTGAATTGTATTTAATTTACCTTAAATATGAGTTTGTTATGTTGAGAATACTTTATTTCACTGGATAAACCCATGATCCAAAAGTTTTGCACGTAAAACAAACTATTCTTCAGTATTTTTCGGTTAAATTTAATTTAATAATCAGCCAATAAATTTAAAACTAAACATATAGTTATGTGATGTTGCACCATGTTCAGCATAATGAGCAGGCAACAGTTATATTTGCATAAAACAAAACACGCTATCTTTTGTTTTTAAATGACATATAAAAAAGTATTATGTGCTATTTGATTGTGATTTAACTGATAATTACAAATAGCCTGGTGAATATGTTTATTTTTTTACAGAATTGAATTACTTTCATATATTCATTGATTATTGAAATGGCAATTACTTGGTTTCATTAATATATTATTATTATTTATTATAAAACTTGGATATTTATTTTAAAAATAAAAATAAGTGAAATTTAATTATTTTGGATAAATAATAAAACAATTAAAATAGACATACATACAAAAGTAAGTTACAGATCAAATATTTAACCTATTTTTTTGGCATCACTACAGTTGAAAAAAAAAGGTTAGCTAACACTGCATATTTAGCTATATTGATTTAAATAATTGCATTTTATTAATTATTATCATCAAACTTAATTTAATTGATTTATTAAATTGCGCTGCCGACTCGTTAACTCATTCATTAACCATTTTCATAAATATAATTAAAAATAACAAAACTGAATCTGGCTATAAAGGAGTCTTTCATAACCTAAGCATACTGATTTCAAAAAATTTAATGAAAAATAAAAATGTATGATTGAATTATTTTTACTTTTGATCATCTCAACTTTTTTTTAACAGATTAATATTTATTCTTGAAACGTTGTATAAATTTAGAGCCACAACACGGATGAAGTCGCAGGCAATAACTAGTCATGAATATAACCAAACTTACATACTACAAAAATTTTGACACCTTTTTAGAACTAAAAAAATTTCTTTTAATTATTTGAAGGAGTGTTTTATTATTGAACATTGAATATGGTTTCTTTTAATTAAAATATTCAAATTTACTTGTTAAACGTAAATCCAATCCACTACCAACATCTCAAATTAGGATAATAAAAATTGCTTAAAACAGAAAATATTTGCCCGAGTCGAATGACACAGACACACAAACAGATAAAATATTGTGCACCTTGAGTGTCAAAGTGTTCAAATCTCATACCAAATGCTTTTGTAAAGGACTCAACAATGTCAAGAGTGAATATGTCACAATAATTTACAGTGCAAACCTCCGAATATGAACACCTGCGCAATGCTAACCAGAGGAGCAAAAAACACTTAGCTGTTGTACATAATGTGTTCTGCCAAGACAATGAAGATTCAATCAAAGAAATTTGGGGTTTTTTGGATGTGACTAATGTGACAATGATTCCACCATAGGATATATGAATCTCAAATTATAATATTAAATAAAATAAACAAAGGCTGCAGTCTTTGTGGAGTTTGAAAATGGAAAATAAAACACTTAGTATATGTCCTTCAGGAGTCGATATCACATAAGCAGAAACTTTAAAAATCCTACTTTCTCTTAAGACTAAAGATCCAATCACTTACTAAAGATGCAGATGTTTCCAAATGAAGCCAAAGAATGCCTTCAGTATGGACAAGGACAGAAATAAATTGTAGTGATAGACTTAAAAAGGATGTTTCATTTTCACACCTTTTAATGAATAATTTAAAACTATTCTAGAAAATGTGCGAGCGAGAATTGCATGATTTCAATTCATACTAATCATACTTTGGGAAGTGAACACAAGCAATCATACAGTGTTCCTCTTATTAACAAAATAACCATCAAAGATGTAGCTGGGATGTTTTTCTGGTCTAAACCAGGTCCATGGGCTCCAAACACACACCAGTAGCATGTGCAGGTGCGCTCACTTCAAAAGGAAAGATATACCTTATAAGATCACTCACTGTTTTAGTTAGTCTTGATATAGCTGCTAAGAGCAGATGGTGTAATAATGCAAGAGTGTTTTAGTATATTAAAAACATAAAATTGTATTTAAGACTTGGTCTTGGTTAAGATGATGCATTTTATGGAATCCTGCATGGATATTGTTGTCTCCACAAAATTAAAAGTCTCTCTATGTAAACTAATTTACAACTACGTATCCATTTACAACTACGTATGCATGAATTATTTACATACTCCAAGATAATCTAATTAATATGTTTTATTCATTACATCCAATGACAGGAAAGAAAGTATTGAAAGAGTTGAATAGAGAACACAAAAAACTAAATATATATATATATATATATATATATATATATATATCACCCAAATGGAAATGGTGACAAAGAGAACACCAAGCTGGCTCTAGCAGATGCCCAATCTCCAAAGAGGCACTCCAGAAGATCCAGAAAAACCGAAAATGAAAATTCGTCACCTCCATCTAAACCATTGTGAGGTCGCGTACAATCTGGTCATGCAGACAGTGTGTGAACCGGTAGCCAGAGCTGGAGCTGGAGACAACAAAACTCTACAGAGCACAAGGTACGTCGGAAACTAAACAAAGCCATCAAGGATAGTAAACGACAATGCTGGAAAGAGCTCATCGACCAGGTGGACATAGACCCATGGGGCAGACCGAATAAGGCTGTCGTGACACACCTAAAAAACCAGCTGATGCCGATGCTTACGTGTCCTAAACTCACTGTGCTATTCCCGCAACAACGCGAAGCACATTATCTGACAGAACAGAACAGATCCGACAAACCATCAACTTATCGTCCGCTCTGCATGCTGGACACAGATGGCAAGGTATTGGAACTAATAATCCACCAAAGGATTGAGGCAGCAGTTGATACGCTGCTGGCTAGTAACCAGTATGGCTTCCGGAAATAGCGATCAATAATGCTTGGTGGCCACACTGGACATCAAGAATGCCTTCAACTCAGCAAATTGGGACTGTATTACGTGGAACCTAAATGAGATGAACGTACCATCTTACCTTCAGAAGATGGTAGCAAGCTACCTCACTGATAGACTGCTGAAGTATAATACGAAGACAGGTCCGAAACAAAATAACATCACTGCCTCAGGAGTGCCTCAGGGCTCGGTACTGGATTCACTCTTGTGGAACATCATGTACGACTGGCTTCTGAAAGTAGCACTGCCAAGAGATGTCAATCTCGTGGATGATGTTGCCGTAGTGATCGTCGCGAAGCACCTCGAGGAGAGAGAACTCGCATTTGATATTACCTTCAAGGAAATCAGTAGGAGGATGAATACAGTCAACTTGGATCTGGCGGAGCACAAGACGGAGGCGGTGCTTATTAGCAGTAGAAAGCAGATGGAGACTGTCACACTGAGAGTGGGTGAACATGAAATTACATCATAACCATTTATATCGTATCTGGGGGTGATGATTGACGCCCAACTCAGCTTCAAACAACAGGTGGAACACATTAGCTCTAAAGTATTGGTCGTGAGGGCAACCATAGCACAGCTAATGCCTAATGTTAGAGGTCGAAAACAAAGTAGAAGGACTTTGTTGTCGTCAGTGGTCACGTAGGTATTAACATACGGAATACCCATATGGGCTTGACACCCTCGGAATCCACGCTTCACGAAGGAAAATAGCTTCTGTATATCACCTCGAGGGTTTCTGTATATCATTATTGCTAGGATGCTGCCGATTCAAGTACTGGCTGAAGAATGAATCGCGCTTTATCGGCGAAAAGGGTCAACAACTACATTGAGCCCTGGTGAACTCAGGGTGGAGGAACGGAAAAACAGCATATGTCGATGGCAAGTATTGTGGGATTCCGTAACCACGGGCAGGTGGACGTACCGTCTTATACCAGAAGTGGATGCCTGGCTGAGCCGAAATCAAGGTGAAATACTACTACCTGATGCAGATACTCACAGGACAAGGTTGCTGTTGGGCATACCTTCATCGCTTCAAATGTGAAGATTCCCTAGAGTGTCCGTCCTGTCCCGGAGTCAGTGAAGATGCGAAGTGCGTATTCTTTGTGTGCCCCCGATACAACTCGTTGCGGGATATTCTGGAAGACATCTTCAAACAGAAAATTCAACCAGAAACCCTAGTAGGAGCTATGCTTTCATTAAAGGCAGCTTGGCACGCGACCAGTACATTTGTGACAGAAGTTAATTAAAAAAAAACACACACACACATATACACACACACGCATACGCACATACACATACGCACACACACATACACACACACACACACATACACACACACACACATACACACACACACACATACACACACACACACATACACACACACACATACACACATACACACACACACATATATACACACACACACACAATTAAACAAAACAGTGTATGGCAAAAAATGACAGAAAGATGGCATCTTTATATTGGCAAAAAAACCACTACTAATTGTGAACTTGGATAATTTCTTTTGAAAATGTTCCCACTTCTTGAATTTTTAACTTCGCTTCGTAACTACTTGGAGAAAAGTCATAATTTTTATTTAGAGAAACTCACGATGAAGTAACTATTTACCTGATATACATTTGTGAAAGAAAAGAAAATAGAAAAGTAAGAAAAACACATTGTATAACAACAAAACATTTAAAAAGTGTGTTTGGCCACATATTAACAAAATTCATATAGTAAACTTTTGGAAACAAGCCCAACAGCATAGTAAGGACTATAAATACCTTTGAATAAGAACTCTGTAATGTCAATTGCATGCATTGCTGAGTAAATATGTCAATGCGGTCCAACAAATTCTGCTCGTCCTGTTGATGGAGCTTAAAGAATTTTTCTTCCTCCTCTAATAGGAAGTCTCTTGTCAGTTGTTCCTAAAATAACAATTGAATACTAAAAATAATTCTATTTTAGGTAAGCCTTAGCAGATAAATGTTTGAATACTCTAGTCACAGTAACAATTAATGAAGTTTTGAGAAATTTTGATGTGATCAAATTCATATATTAAATTTTATTATTTTACCTGTCTTTCTAAATTTTGCGGCCACCCGATACATTCCCACAGTGCATGGAAGTCTTCATCTTCAAGTGGAGTAAAAAAGACATCCAGCACTTCATAATCCTGAAGTATATATTAATTAAAACTATATTTAACATCTAACCGTAGATCAATATTCATGCTCTTTCGTGTTATTAACTGTTATAAATATATAGTTATTGAAAAGTTGTCCTATTATTTTTCATTTATATTTCAGCTCTGCCTTATTTAAAGATACTGTGCCACTTATAAATCATGGTTTTACCCGAGCAAGAGTCCCCGTAAACGGATACTATTTCTTCCAGTATGCTTCAAACTAACTTTCCTTGTTTGGTAAGGAACTTTATAACAGCACGGTACTTAATTTTCTCCACATTTCTCACTTTCTTCCCGATTGAGTTGCTTGGTTTACGATAGTTCAAAGACTAATGGCCCAATTAAGATTAAACTTGCTACTTATACTAACAATGAGTCACTGAACTCGTTACAGCTTCTTAAAGTAACCTTATTTATGACCGAATTGCTAATTCCGCAAACTTAAAAACGCAACCTCAGCCCCATTCCATCCATTTTCGTTCATCATAATCCAAAAATAATTGTTTTTAAATTGTTGAAAAAAAATATTTATGTAAATTAGTACTCATTAGACAAAATATCTTGACAAAACAGCCTGAAGACCTGAAGGACTCAAGAGACACAGAAGCTAAAGCAATTTTATGATTAGTAAAAAATTAAAATATTATTTTCAATGACAACTGAAATAATAACAATAAACATGAAAAATTATAAATTTTAACTTTTAATTTTAAATTATCATTTATCTGAATATTTATTAAAATAATAGGCAAAATTATAATTTTTAATTAACTACAACTAGATTTGGAAATCAACTAAGAAAATTATGTGCAATTATAAAGAGACAGATGTCAGTTTCACTTTCCGGAAACATGCACATCATATTCAAATACATAACATTGTTGATTTTTTGTACCAAAAGAACAGCTTAACTCATCAAATCTCAGTTTTCTAACTCTCCAAACTGTCAGTGACATGTCTGTAAATACAAAAAATAGTTGATTCATTTAAATGTCAGAAACTTTTTGACATACCTACCTGAACCTACTAAATTAAAATATTAATACTGATTTCCTAAAAAAAATTATATGTGTGCATGTGTATACATACAGGTATTGTAAGAGCAAAACATGGTGTTATAAAAAATGCAGCATAATAATTAATTATTTTCAGCTAGCTTTTATTTATATTTTTAAGTAGATTTATATTCACTGTATACACATATTTATATTTCTAGCCTATTTGGGCTGGGGTTGATTTTTCATTCCTCAGATAACATTTAAGTTTCTAAATATAATATTGCACTATTGTTGTCTCTTTCATATGTTCTTATTCACATATGGAGCATATGCGTAAAGAGACAAAAATGGGGAATGTTGAATCACTCATTCTTTTATATTATTTACAAAAACATTTGTCGTATTGGTGGGGAGTGCCTTCATGAGATATTGGATCGATACACATTAAATAAGTCTTTATCTCATTGCTGGATTATGTTGTTCACATCACTCGGTAATACAAGTAATAATGTAGAAGTGTATTTTGTTTGCGTACCCCATTGATGCGAAGAGGTGATAGTCAGATGGCACCACGTCTGGGGAGTGCGGCGGGTGCGGATGGATGTCCCATCCAAGCGATTTCAAGGTGTTTTTTACTGGTTTTGCTGTGTGAGACGGCACATTGTCATGTAACAAAATCATTTTGCCGTGTCTTCTGGCCCATTTCGGTCGTCTTTCGATTAATGCATGGTTTAAATTAATCATTTGTTGGTGATAGAGCTGTGTATTAATGGTTTCGCCGGGTTTCAAGAGTTCATAATACAGAATACCGCTCTAGTCCCACCAGACACAGAACATAGTCTTCTTGCGAAGCGATTTGGCCTTGGTGTTGACGGACCGGCTTTGCCAGGTGAAAGTCACAATTTTTACCGCTTCGGGTTTTCAAAATAAATCCATTTTTCGTCACCCGTCACAATTCGATACAAAAATGATTCCTTTCGTCGTGTTGAAGCAACATTTCACAAGTGACTGCGATTTTCCATTTGACGTTCATTCGAATTGTGTGGGACCCATTTACCGAGTTTATTGATCTTTCCCATTGCTCATAAATGTCTGCTGTTTGTTTCTTGTGATACATATAATGCTTCTGCTAATTGCCGTTGAGTTTGAGTTGGGTCATCATCCAGTAACTCCTACAATTGCTAGTCTTCGCATTTTTGTGGTCTACCAGAGCGCTCACTGTCTTTTACATTGAAATCACGACTTTTAAATTGTCGAAACCATGTCTCACATGTTCTAATCGATGGAGCGTGTTCACTATATGTTACTACCAGCAAACGATGACTTTAAACAGCTTTTTTCTTTTGATTAAATAAGAAAAGCAATGCGTGCCATAAATGTTCTTTTTCAGACACAAAACTCGACATGATCACTGAACGATAAAACAAAGACGCTAGTTTTTGGCGGACTCAACTTTTGTGTGTTTGTAGTTTTATGTCAGGCGAACATAATAACGTATGTGTCAAATTAATACGCTGCGTACTTTTCGCTGGCGCCATCTCTTAGTTAAACCGAAAAAACTTATGCATACACCTGGTATATATATATGTTAGAATTATATATTAATAACCTTATTTATTTTATTGCCTTAAAAAAATTTGTGTTTGACTTAAAAAAATTTGTGTTGAGTTCATTTCCATTTTTTACATTTTAAATGTGACAATTTTGAAAAATTACATGTTAAAATGCATACTTTTTACGTTATTGTAGTATAGAGGTACAAACTTTTAAGAACATTTTTACATAATAAAGGTTTTACAGTTATTTAAATAAGCCAATTAAGAAAAAATCAATACTCACAGACAAAACTTTCTTTACAATATCATCTTGAGTTTTCAATGCAAAGGGAATTGACTCCATCCATTCCCTCATCTCACATATGTGTTCAATAGAATTAGGTTTCTCACCTAGTTTTCGCATAATTGATTTATATGCCATTATGCAATCATCTACAATAATTCTGACTTCTTCCATAAACATTACCAGCAAAGCCTTCATTATATCAGAACGTTTTTGAACTAATGCTTGCTAAAATGCATTCGATCATAATTTATTTGTTAAATTAATTGTTATAAACAATAAGATGCTAAAATTATATGACAAGCCAATGTACTGAATTGACTAACATTACACACCAAATTAGTGGTTTCACCATAAATATTTACTACAATGTTTTTTTTTCAGAACACAAAGCTTGTTAACTTGAAATTGTTCCTTAAGTGTTTTTTTTTAGTATTTGATCAGAGTAACAAGTCGATGGGTGAACCAAGCATAAAATTAATAATGCCAATATGGCTACTATAAAATATTAATTACACCTAATCAAAGAAGCAAAAATCTGTCAAGCATGAGCATAATTCTCTGTTTCAGAAATATGGGGTGGATATATTTTTCTGTATATTTTTCAGTACATCACTGAAGATAAATTACACAAAAGTATAAAAAAATTCTTTTGAGGCCTTCATTATTAGCCCCTTCAAATGATGCCCCAGACTATACAAGCAATTAAAAAAAAATTTTAATATTTAGTTTGCTCTTCTAAAATTAGCTATAGAGATATGTGTGGGTTAATATGTTTCATTACTATGTCAAGTTTCTACGTAAGGTAGTTTCTAAGAAAAATAGTTGTGACAGACAGCAGACAGACATGTGAGTAATTTCATAAAAGTTCTATTTTTCCTTTTGAAGTACGGAACCCTAAAAAAGTATGATCACACAAGTGTAATTAAGAAAGTTACCTTCAGCGAATCCACATTAATGGCAAACGGCCCAATATTAATATATTGAGGCAATCTAAAGATAAGACTTTGTTTGGCATCAAAGTGCATCTGAACCTCATCTCTTGTTTCTGAAGCTGTATGTTGTTCAGTACGAAAATTTCTAGAATAAATATTAATTTGTGAATTTCAAAAATAAAACAAATGCTAACAATGCGTAAAATAATGTTTATCAAATCAAAGGAGACTTACCTTCCATCTTAATAGAAAATATATTTAAAAAAAATTTGCCTAGCAAATGTGAAACATCTAAACTTTTTTATATTTTCATATTGAAAAATTTTTATTTGCACAAAGTGAAAACGAAAATAAAAACAAATATTCAAATAGTTGTTAATAATAAGATTTTAATTAAATTTTATCATTTCCTTTTTGTAAAATAACTTATCACAGAACTATTACTTAACAATCTACTGTAAATACACTTTTGACAGTTTAAGACAGTTTGCTGCAATACATCGATAAAATGAGTAAAGTTGTAAGTATTAGTAAATAAGAAAAAAACAATCTGAATTTAATTGGAAAGAGCCGACAAGATGTGAAACTAGCCGAATAGCAGACAAGACGCAAAGCTGGCCAAATTAAGTCGGAAAGAGTCGGCCAATCATAAAACTGGCCGAATGGCAACATATGTCTTGCCATCAGAATATTTTAACCACCATCCAAATGCATTATTAGATGTTTCACATCATAAAAGTTTGTTAAAATGGAATTGTTTTATATTATGGTTTATGAAAATAATATACATACAAATATGACAAATGAAAACCTACTCAACGTATTCTTCCACATTGAGCATAAATATATCTTTATACTCATCATATTGATAGCAATAAGCTTTCAGCGGAATAATAGCTTTTTCATAAGCATATAAGAGACGTTCTCTATAATCAACCACATTACTCTCAGAGAGACCAATAGACGTAAGATACAATTCATTTTCAAAAACCAATTTGGTCATAATCATTGGGTGAACTTGTTTAATGAAGTGACAACGATACAACATCTCACGGAATAGTCTCTGTATCACAATCTGAAACAAAAATAATCAGTTAGTAACTATTAGGTCCAAAAAATTATTTTAAACAATGTATTCTATTTTTAAAACATTCTACCCGATACTATGGTGGTAAAAGTAATTTATTAGTATGTATTTACAAAATTCAATGTTACGATGTTTGTCACAGAAATGATATAGTGCCGGGGTTAGCTATAATGCTGCTATTTAACTATTAAAATTATACAAGGGTGTTGGTAAATTGGTGTAGTAAGAATTTTTTTCAAATTTCTCGCAAAAATATAAGACGGAAATAATTTAAAATTTTTTTGATCCAATTATAGAAAATAAATAATTTTTCACTATCAAAATGTTTTTTTATTTTCAACGTTTTCTCAATCATGGTTACATTCAAATGGTTCATTATTAAAAACGAAAAGACGAAAAAAAATTAGAAAAACACTGCATAATAGATTTATATTTTCGTAAAATAACACTCATAGCACTCACTATTTAAGTCCAAATAAGGTGTTTGGAGCATCACATTGCAGTAGGATTAACCATTATGATAATGTTGAAAAAGTCATCTTGAGAATGCGATAAGATATGAAAAATGTTATCTATCACAATCTTCTTATTTTATATTCAGAAACCTGGCTCGCTATACCAATTTAACAACACTCGCTCGCGTATAAAAACATTAAAATGTTTACCGTGAATTGATTTGGGTCAGTAGTATAATAAGGTCCATTTTCATTCATCAGTATATGAAAATAGAATAATGTGGGTGTTGGTGACTTAAATGGTGTATTGATCAAATCCGATGAATCCCATTTATAGCCATCTTCACATTTATACGTACACAGGCAGGGAGTTTCACATAGATTTACAAACATAGCCATTGAAGATTCTATGCAATATCTCAACGCATACTGTCAATTAAAAAAGTTACTATTTTTGTATATTATTAAAAACTTGACAAATAATAATTGCATAACTTTTATTCATAGTGATGAAGGAGGTTAAAATAAAATACAATAAGCATTAGTTATTAAGATAACCAGGCAAAAAGATTCAAGCGCACTTTACCAGTTCAAATGTGCAGCTATTAAAATAATAAGATATAAGCGAGCAGACAAGGTCATCCATCCCACGCTGGCTCTATTCATTGATCCATAATGAATATAGTATGTGTTATGAGTATGCAATAAGTAAAATGTAATGAGTGGCAAATCCCAAATATTTATGAGTAGCAAATCCCTAAAAAGCTTAGAATTTCAAAACATCATCATATTCTTGCCGGAAAATAAGAACCTGTAAAAATAAAGACTGACCCTACCCATAATAAAACAAGAAGACTCTTTTAAGTGTCATTTAAATGAAAAACTTGTAAAAATAGGTGGAAAACTAAATGCAAAGGACATTAAAATATCCAAGTAACATTTTCTTAAAAATGCTACTTTATCTAAGCTAAGTCTAATTGGTTAGGCTTTTATTTTCTAGCAAGACAATAAATAATATTAAATATTGGTCCAAATTGTGCCAACAGTAAATTGACCAAAACAAACAATATATAAAAGAAATTACGTCTTTGCCATTATAATTATCTGATTTCTCTCCTATCAAATTAATATCGGATGAACTTGACTGCCTTGTCAAAATTTTTTTTTCTATTTAAGACAGCTATGGGAGTACTTACAAGTGAATGAAACTGGAGAGTGCCCAGAATTAGGGAAACAAAATTTAAAAAGGTATTTGTTTTGTTGAAGGTAGAATTTACAGTAGAAATTACATTATATTACTTTATTCAGCATTTATTTTAGTTGATAATATGTCAAACAAGATACACTGCTTATAATAAATGTCCACTGCTTTTACTTAGATTCCTTCCTTGCTTTTTGGACAATAGTATATGTATGTAAATTAGCCCACAAATAATGAATATGCTGTTAAACATGGATAAAGAGGATCATACTTTGCTAGAAAATGTTTACTAAATGTCTAATAAAAGTTCCACAGCTCTCTGAGATAATAGCACAATTACGAATTTTTCTAAAAATGTTGGCTAATTTCTTCGGGGCCACAGATGAAAAAAATTTCTCATGCGGCTTTTTTGTATTCAATTTATTTTTATCATTCTACTTTTTTTAAACCTTATGTAACAAATTTATGTTTTAATCCCCAAATTTGTGTTGTTGTCTATGCTTTTTAAATCATCTCTTCATTCTTTCAGTCTTGTGATTTAAAAAGCATAGACAACAACACAAATTTTTAATTAAAGATTTTTTATAAATAAATTACTCAAAATTTTTATTAAAAAAATTTGATAGCAAAATTATTGTAAAATATTATATAAAAATATAATGAGAAAATTCCTTCCTTTGTGGCTATTGCACTTAAAAAAATTAATGAAATTGTCTATTTCTGAAAAAAATCAGAAAGATCTAAATATTTAGAAAACTAAGGGACTTTACTAAAACTGCATTTTCTAATAGGAAACGATTCGCTCTGTTTGTTATCAAAAGGTTAATCCATATATACACAGTCCACGTGGCTGCAGGATGTTGAGTGTTCCACATACTACGGACCTCCACTGTGATTTTTTTGCTACTTATATACAGTCATAATTAGGGACATTAGTGAGTGAACTTATATGATCATGGGATTTTGATGCTTACGGTATTGACATGTTAGCACGATAAAATTCTAAATATTAGTATAGTAAATGAGGAAAAGAGCTGCGTAAAAATATTTCTTTCATGGAACTTAAAACATAATTACTATTATGTGAAAATACAAAACAGTATAAACAGAAATTAATTACATGCAGAAACTAGTTTTTACAAATTTTAACTGACAATTATATTACCCTATGTGGTTGCCATAAGTTTATACTGGCAAGGCACTGACTACATCATATTACTAGTTTCTATAGAAATGTTGTTCCACGCTTCTTGATAAGTTTTAATAAAACTGCTTTATAGTAACTAGCGTAATAAGTTGCAACTCTTTTCTTGATTTCTATGACCTATGTGCTATAGGGTTTACATATATAGCACATATGTAGAGTCAATCTACTACTGACATGGATATCTCTGTAAGAAAAGATTTGATAACCTATGCTGCATTGTTTTCGTTTGTTATCATACTGAAATATCTAAACAAAAGGGAGAATTTTTTTGTCATAATGCAGCTTAGTTTGTTGTAATATTTCTTTTTATTCTTGTCGATCAAGAGCAATTTCAGTTTTTTTACAAGTTAGTTTCATATAATATTTCTTTTTATTGATGTTGAGCAAGAATGACTTCAGTTTTTTTTTACCGGATGGTTTCCTGTAATATTTCTTTTTATTGGTGTTTATCAAGAATAACTTTATTTTTTTATTGAAATATTTCCTGTAATGTTTGTTTTTATTAGTTTTGATCAATAATGATTTCAGTTTTTTTTACAGTTCCATTCTCATTCCCAAAAAAAACACCAAAGTTTTGTATTGCTGCCTTCCTTGTTTTGCATGCTTTTTGTATATTTAGAGTTCATTTCTGGTTCTAAAGGATACAGTATTCTTGTCTGCCCTCTGCTAAAATGAGAGTTGTTTTGGCCTCATCAGAAAAAACACCTGTGTCTCCTACAAACTATGCTAGTCTGTCTAGCAGTCTGCCTGCATATTTAGAATGAAACAATCCCATGTATTAATGGTGATTCACTGATTTCCTGTCATTCAAAGTAAAGTAATAAAAACTGAATAAAAATAGCTGGTTTTCTATTTTATAAATACACCTATTTTATTTGGCAGTGAATTTAATTCATTAAATTATATATATATATATATATATATATATATATATATATATATATGTATGTATGTGCCTCCCTGACTACCTTGCCCCATCCAAAAATGCTAGTCAACAGTCAAGAATTGAACTTTCTAAGCAGCTATTCCAAACAATTTTGCCTCCCCTAGTCATTATCCGGTCCTTGCTGATTTTCCAGTATTATTTGGTTCTGATCCAAATACTTCTCTCTTAATCAATACAAAACCTTTAAAGGAGTCTCTCTTGCCAATTATTTATTTATCTACTTTAATGTATCTAATTGACACATATGGCGGACTTATTGCTACGAGAGCAATATCTTACAGCCAACCATAACATGAGACCAGCCCTGCTCGACGAGCGGCTGGGAACCGAACCTGGGTAAACCACAGTACGCCACGCCGTCAAAGGCCATATGGCTTGTGATCAAACCACAGCGATGACAATTGAGCAATTATGTGCATATCATATGATTGAGCAATTATGCGATCTTATGATCTTCTTGCAGTATCATATGATCTTCTTGCAGGGCTGTTTTTCATCACAACAACCATGCGACTCGCATCAATAATAAAGCATAAAATATTCAATAAATTCCAATAAGTCAATTAAAAACACTTATTGCATCAGTTTAATTTGCACAGAAATATTTCTTTCTGTGCAAATTAAACTGATGCAATAAGTGTTTTTTGTGTAATTTCAAACATGCATCATTTCAAAAAGTTTAAATCTTATAGAACTCCACATTACTATCCTCCCTCCCAAGAAAAGTAACTATATAAAATATATATAAAATGTATAAGTGTCACAAATAAATCTAACTTTGAAATATGAGTAAATTACCACTATATTTTTTTATTCCAAAATTTAATTAAAGGCTAAAACACATCACTATTAACTTTTCTGTAATCATCTTCTAACTCACATTCATTTCTACTGATCAATTCCACTATGTATTTCTAAGAAATAAATATTTTAATTTTTAACAATATAAAATATATTTCCAAACATTTATTTTTGTAAGAAATATTTTTTAAATTTAACAGTTCCCCTTAACTTATTAATATACCAACTCATTTACCTGCATTCTGAATTTGACAAGTTGCATAAAGCGAGCTAGTTTACTCACACTATAATAGTGCCAAGTACCTTCATTTATGTTGTACCAACTGAAAAAAAAAATGCATTGCGTTCTATACTGTGGACTATATTGTTTCAAACAATGAAAATCTAATTAAAATGTAATAACATATGATGTAAAATGTTAGTAGCTAACCCCTTTCCAACATCTCGAAATGACATTCTAATAGAGTGGGTCGTCTGGTTCAGCCATGTTATATGCAAGTATTTTAACATCTGCGGCAAAAAATAAAATTATTTTGATTCAAAGCAGCAATAGGTAATTACTGCAAAAAACAATATGCTATCAGTGAGATGTACTATGTAGCATCATCAGGTAGAAAATATATTAATATATTATGTATTATATTGCCCTTTAAGACCAATACAGTTCCAAAAGTACTCCAATAGCATCATACTGCCGAAAAATATTTTTTTTGGAAAACATTAAAATTGAAAATAACTAAATGCATTCAAAGATTTTGTTCCATGGAAAGCCATGAAAAATAATAATTGAATGCATCCCAACAATTTGTTGTGGGGGAAACTAATAATGTTTTTGTGATTGGATGATTTTTGACAATAAACCTTATATTGTGTATGTGCTTTGTCTTCATGAAAAATTATTTTCTTTCTTGTGGCCCAATTCCATGCATTTTTATTCAGTTGCTGTAATATGTTAGCTGAGTATTCTCCAGTCATAGTGATCTTACCTGCAGATTTCACAGTTGACCGTCTTTGCTTATGGAAAAACATTATATTAAAATTTTTTTACTATTTAATTTCTGGTGTAAATACTAAATCCTCCTTCTGGTGTAAATACTAAAATTCTGCATAAATTCCCTTTTATAAAACACACTTTGAAAATATTCTAACCTAATACTTTGCTGGTCAGTTTTCAGTAAATGCAGATTTCTGATGGATTCTTATTGTTATTGAATAATATGCATTCTTCTGGAAATTTCTGTATTTTTAGCAATTTTATATGATTTTTTTTATTTAATAATGTAATATTTGTAATATTTTGCAACATAGTCATATATGTAATATTTTGCAACAAAGTCAACACTACACAATTCATCTTTAAGTTCCTAAGAACATTATTTAAAATCAGTTACAAAATAAAAAATTCCATTATACCCACATGAATTTGAATTATTGAGCAGTCAGATAGCAAAACACTCTACAGAATTATCTGTATAAGAATATTAATGGGTATAATTTAGTAGACATGCTAGTATCTATCCATTGGTATGAATTAAGGGAGGAAACTATTTCGTTTGAACATTAGTTCTAGAGATATAGTTGAAACAACCATTTTATACAAACAAAAAAAAACTAAAACAAGTGATAATTACTAGAAATATTCTAAATTAAATTACTCATGAACGTTTTGCCGTTCGAAGGCAGTATTTTTTTTTTTAACAAATATTCAATACTATACAATAACAAATTTTTCCATCCCAAAAGAAATACAAAACATATTGTATTTAATCGGAGATCATAATAAAATTAATTGACAGACTAATTAAATATCAGCACTATCATCATGATATTAACATATCAGCATAGCAAATTTATACAGGCTTTTGGTTAATTGGAAAGTGGAGGAGTTGAAAAAATTCCTGTCATAAATTATACGATGAAAACAATCTATAACATTTTTAGACTCGGGCCTTTATTACAAGGAAATAATTTATTTTTAATAACAAAATATTTGACTATTGAATATATTTGGCGTTAATTTTGTAGAAATTCATTATTCACAATTAAATGAAACTACGTGATATTAGCAAAGATCCCACCTGAAGATGTTGTAATACAACGAAACCTAGGTCGTGGTAAAGAAATTTAAAAAAGTAGAAATAATACTACATCACGTAGTTTCATTTAATTGTGAACAAAATATTTCTTATTTTCAACATTTTTCAATCATAAATAAATTTAAATGTTTCATTATCATAAATGGAACCATCACGAAAAAAAGAACTTAACCTTCAAGCAGGCGCGCGGTCATTTGTAACGGGAGCGGTCGCGCGTAACCTAAAAGACTACTTGGAAATTTAAGGGATTTAAAACACCAAATAACTACAGAATCGTTTATTATTATGCATAAACATAACAATCATCTTAGTATAAGGAAAAAAAATAGAAATGGAAATCGTTTTAAGAAACTCAAATAATTAACTTTATAATTAGACAGACTCATTTTCTTTGGACTGGTTTATAATTTAACAACATAAACTTACATAATCAATATGAAATAATCAAATACAATGATTGACATATATCTTTGGATTTTCGAACACTTTGGCAACACGAAACTTTAATAATTAGAAATCAAAATTATGAAATAAAAAAAATAGTGAACATAAATGACTAGCTATTTATTGTCTAGTCTGTTTCGTCACCAGTGTCTTCTTCATGATAACATTGATTACAAATAAATGTTGTGTGTTCCCTGCAAATATTTCTTAGACAAGATGTGCATTGTGTCTTTGATTGCCTCCTTTTTTTAGCTGGGCTTATTTTACAGGTTCCTCTACACGCAATGGATCTTGTGCTTGGTTCATTCCTGTCGTCAGTACTAATCTGCAAGCTATCAAATATATTTCTTTTCAGTTTTCATGGAATATTCATCATTGTGGCTCTTCTGTGTAGATACTCTTTTGTTAATTCAATACCTAAGGCTCGTAAGTACATTCATCTTTTTTTTATTACCACTCCATTTCCCCTCAAGATTACCATGGTATTGATTCCAGCAATATCTAAAAGACGGAGGAAGAGCGTCAATGGCCATCTATTATTTTTCCTATGAGTCGAGTATATCTTATAATATAATATTTGGCTTCTGTTTTTCATTTGTGCTATCGTCTATTTCCGCTGCACAATGAAGTGATGATATAAGTACCACAGATGTATTTTTTTTTGGTACGTATGACACAAGTGTTGCTTTGTCAAAAAATCCGAATTGACTTGAATATTCAGGTCTACTTTTATCTGTGAAGCATGGAGGTATTTCTTTCTTGTTCTTGCGCAAGGTTCCCACAACTGATATCTTATGATTATTCACCAAATCTTCTACTAAAGGAACACTAGCTACAGTATAAAAATTGTCAATGGTTAAATTTCGACCTGTGCCCGAAATCGGTGTAATCAATCTCTTCACAACGTCTATTGCAGTGTTACTCAGCTTATACGGGACATCCGGCTGCTTACCTGCATAAAGTTCTAAATTCAAAACATAAAACGTAGTCGCATCTACCAGCGGATAAAGTTTGATGCCATATTTATCAGGTTTTGATTTTATATATTGCCTGAAAAGACATTTTCCTCTATAACCCACCATCATTTCATCAAACACAACATCCTGTCCAACAGAATAAGGTAATAAGCAGTTTTCAGTAAACTTTTCCAAAATATCTCTTATTGGTGCAGCTTTGTCCATAGCACTACGGGATACTCGTGTAGTAGCATCGTCAAACCGCAACGAGTTCAGAAGAAATTTTGTTCTTTCTAGCAACATAGTTGTTGGAAATATAGATACACCTGTGCCATCAGTAGCATATCAATCTTCTAATTACCATGGCTCATGCGCATAGTTCCCGCAATATATAATAAACTGAATAATGCTCGGATTTCAACATTATCAGTAGTTTTGCAATCACGAGGACGGCTGCACGAAGGAATCTTTTTTTGTATAAATTCATTAGTGCGAGTGACGATTTCTTCAATAATATCTGAAGATATACTGATGAATAAATTTCAAGCTTTTTCAAATATTGTGATATCAACGCCAATTATGCGAACACCAGAATCTTCAGTCAGAATATTTTGTCTCTGATGTCTCACTCTGATGTTATTAAATTTTTGCCATTTTGTCACTTTATCACGCCCTGTAAAAAACGTATTTATCTGTGATAAGGGTACATCTCCTTCTGAACTCAAGCAGTATATTTCTTCTATGGGTTGAATTTCGTCAATACTTCCTACTTCAGAAAGATGGTCGGAAACCTCCGATCCTTCATCACTTAGCTCTGATTCACTCTCTATATCTTCTTCTTGTAATTGCGCGATTATCTGAGAATGGCTAATAGGCCTACAAGCCATTTTAGATAAAAACAATACAAATAAAACACCAATCCAAGATTCAAAATAGTAAATAAACAATCTACACACAGGGTCGCACGTAAACTTTTCGACGACGGGCGCGCGTAGTGGTTTCGACAACTAGGCTGCTTACAGGACCCCTTACATAAACAAAAAAATTATATCAAATGTAATATTTATAATTATTATAATTTATAATTATTTTATTCTCAAGGAGCACATAGAAGCCAGCGTATATACTAATTTAACAACACCTTTCTATAATACTGAGTCCCCTCAATTTGAAAAATGCTTTGTTTTATATGCTCATTCTCCCATATTAAAAAACAAATTTGTCTGCTCATATGTTTGCTTCTAACTTATGGTTCATTAGACCCTTAATTACGTTAAATAAACTCTAATTACTTTAGATGGTTCGACATTTATGTCAATGGATCTATAGATACTTTGCAACTTTATTTTTGGATGCTAAGTCCTTACTCCTAAGCGATCAATACATAAATCCTTTGATACATATGAAAAGAGTACAATATCAAAGGAATATATAGTAACAATAAAATTTTATTTGAGATTATAGGTACTCGTTGGCAAACTAGATGATATCACTGACTTCTAAAGACGAGGTTGCTTCAAAATTTTTTAGAGTGTTTATGAGCGGGTGAAGAAAACTTGGTTCTAAAAATGATGAAAATCTGACTACTACACATCACAATTGTTGACAGAACATGACATCTTCCATGCAAATTTGCACAGATTTACCCTGGGAGTGGGCCCAATTTGTACCATGGGTTTTTGATACATAGGATATAGAACATGTTCTATTTAACAGTAATATGTATAGAGTTTTGTTAAAGAAAATACATGAATATACATGAATGTGGTAAAATAGATTCCTGCAATTCTTCAAGACATATTATCTAAAATCATAGTGCCTTGGTTGCGATAGAAATAATATTTGAGTCATTTAAAATGTGCACAATATGCTTCCTTGAAAGAATGAAAATCCTAAATACAATCTATAACCCTGCTGGGTGGAATCATTAGATAATAGCCATGGGACACTATTTGGAACCTCGAAGGTCTCTGCACACTTATGTAGTAAGCGACGTGTCATTTTAGATCCCTGGAATGCCCTGAAACTAGGGTGCTGGCTTTGAAATAGTAATGATAAATCCACATTTCAATTCTAACGAATAACCAGAATGTATCCTAATCTTTAGTTTAGGATATAGTCTGATTATTCATTAGAATTGAAATGTAGATTTATCATACCTGATCTGCAATGTCAATAGGAGTAACTTGTCTAGGAATGATACACTCAAACTAGGTGTGGATAACAAGTGAGTGAGTCAATTAAAATAATTGAGACAGTAAACAGATTCATTAAGTTATAAGGACTCACTCGAAATTGTATAGATTGTTTGACTCTGGACCAGTTTTTTAATGGCTTGCAACATGTGCATTCGCATTAGTGAAATGTTTCTTTACTCTTTGGCATGCATTCCTTTTTTATTCTAGGTACATACAATTAATTCTCCTAATGAATTATTAGTTAGTGAGTAATATATTTGCAAACCCACTCGAATCTTGTTTTCATAGGAACTAGTGTTAAAACAAAGTTAATCTGAATATTTGAGGAATATGTATTTGTACAATGATATTGATAGCTAGATGTTTCTCCCTTGATATGAGTAGGTTAATACTAGATCTAGGAAAGCAATATAATTTATATGTTTATTTCCAAATAATATGTAAAAAATTATACAATGCGAGTCAGTTAACTACTTTTACATTATCATTTTTTTATAAACGTAAATTATATTGACACTTATTAACTTACCCTTATCAAGTATTAGTAGGAAAATCCACTAATAACCAACTTCCAAAGTTCATTACTGTTCGACTTGACAATCAACAAATGGTTAATAAAAAAAACTAAAAATATAATGTTATCAATAAAAAGATGTGTGCCTTTTGATAGTCTTGGGACTATAAAATATCAAAGTAAATCACTCGATTACAATAAATTTAGAAACTCAATATATCTAGAAGGTAATTCAAGAACTATTTGATTTAGATTCAAATAAATTGTGGTGGATCACAATCAGCACTGATGACTCATTATTGATTCATATATCAGTTCTAATGATTCATTATTCAATGAATCATTAAGGTAAAATAATTATTTTTACTGATTCAGCGTCAGTGAGTCAGTTCACTTAGGTGAATTAAGATAACCCACAACTAATTGAAACAAAGTAATGAATGAAAAGAAAAAATCATTTTCCACTCACCATTGATGTAGCATGCTGTTGAGCAGAATCAAATTCTTCAAGGCTTATATTTCTTCCATAATTTGTAGTAAAGAATAACATAGATTCAACCTACAAATCCATAAGGATATTAAGTTCTTCACATTAAAAGATAAAACATTTCCAGTTATGAATTTCTGTCATGAGTAGTGTTTGTTATTTAGTTTAGGAAAATGTTCAGTTCATAGAAATGTCCAGTTAAGACATTTTCGACCATCTATTATTATTTCTTACAAATACTATTAAGATAACATTCAATTAACACTTGGTTCAATGCAGTAAAGTGCTTCCCCACATCAACACTTTAAAATTAGCTCAATTTTACCTTCTTTATTCCATACGCTATTTTTCATGTAAATATTTTTACAATGTACCGACATCCACATTGAATATATTATTTTAGATTTTTTCCTTATCTTTAAATTGTTATGCATTCAAACTAACAAACGAAATATGCTATAGTTTCTTACAATTGTAGATAAAATTTGCTATAGTTTGCTTGCGTCGCTATATAATTATTATAATCAGATTTCATTTTATAATTTCAATATTGTAGGTGAACTTATTATAAGAGATATTGTAGACTTATACTCGTTGAATTTATAAGGGCTTCCTAGTTTTCAAAAAAAATACAATTCCATAATAAATATTTTAGCAAAGTCAATTGCAATTTTTCAAAACAGTCGAGGAAACAGATGAAAAAATTATAAGGATTCTGTTGTCACTTTTGAAGTGGGCTCGAAATTATAGACAACAATCCAGCGCCAATCAATCGGGCTCATTTTCCAAGCTCATCAACAGAAGTTGCAATTTAGTGTGTTACCATATTATGATTATTAGACAACATTAAGCAATTTTAAGTCATCATCTAAGACTAAATTTATTAATTTAGATCTTTAAAAAAGTTTCCAATACTTTTTAAATTCTTGGGTAAGAATATGGCAGTGCAAGAATGTTTAAAAAATATACTTGAAAGTTAAATGTAATTACAGAACACTAGTAGTTATGGGCAGTCAGTAGAAAAATATACAATTCAATTAATAACTTTTTTTAAAACCTTTACGAAAATAATTGCCGATAGTTTCATGTTGGTCTCTTAAAATATGTTAGAGAGATGACTTTAAGAATCCGTACCTCAATTTATTCCATGTCGCAATTATATGGCAACTGTATTTAAAACATAACATTAAAAACAAGCTATGTACACATAATTTATTTTTTGAAGTTTCTCATTTTATATAGAACTATGATACATAAAACACATTCAAAAGCATTTTTATAAAAGAAAATTTTAGAGTGAATGAAAGGAGAAGTTAAAAATTATAAAGGCCTAATAATAATTAAAGAACGTTGAATGTTTAAAATGTAAATCTTCAACAATATGCGTTGAAGACTTCAATCAGTAATGACATACGGAAGTTAGTCAAGCCCACTTATTATTAAACTTATAAAAAGAGTCCGAGCTGCTCAAAACAAAAGCCATAATCAAGTTTGGATCATACAGATCTAATTATTTAATGTCACCAAAGTTTTGACATGCGTCATGCGACATCAGGGTCTAATGATGGAGTCGGAATGTGATGACAAGATTGTTTCAGTGATGAGGATTAAATTCATCAAGTTTAGATTCATATGACTCATCACATGGCATAAGCAATAAAGTCGCACAGTAAATAGGTAGGTAAGTATATACAGGTAATATAAAGACTTGAAACAACTAAGATTCCACTAAGACCACTAAGAGCCAAACATAATTAGATAGAAGTAATTAAAATATTAGTATGTGGGTAAATAGGCAAATAAATACACACATATATTTATATACAAAGACATAAAGTAACTAGGATATTACTATCTGCCTAGTAATATCCTAAGTATGTACAGATGTATATAAAGGCCTGAAGCAACTAGAATATAGACAGTTTTAGATAGTATGTACAGGTATATACTGGGTTACCTTTTTCGTCAATGATTTTGGTGAGTGACTAAATCATATAATAGAAAAAAACTAAAATTTTTAAAATTTTTCTTAATATTCCCTCTTTAATGAAACGTGAAAAGTTAAATTGTTCACTATATCATTTAGTTGCTCATTCTTAATCGCTCCTTAAAATTCTATCGCTGACCAAAAGATAACCCAGTATAGGCATAAAGCACTGACTATGAAGAAAGCAAGAGAACGGTTTTAATTTATATGTCCGATTGTATACAGGAGGTGTAACAGAGAATGTATCTTTTATTTATACAGGTGATACTCGGCATCAAACTAAACCTAACTGGAGTGATAAATTTGAGAAACGATATGAAATATTTTAATCTCGTCAAAAATATCACTATTTAATCAAATTTACAACACGCATCCTGAAAGGATTCAAAAGGCACGACGACACTGTTAGGCGCTACCGCGCTTGGACACTTATTATTATTTAGCGTTATAATTTATGAAAAAATTAATTAAGAAATAACTGTACAAACAAATTGTCTGCTGCAAATAATGCACATAATATACAAATATTAGAAGAAATAAATGTTAGACACATCAGTGCTCAGATGAAAACAGGATCAAATTGTTTGCGTTGCTATCTACATTTAACACTAATAAACTGTCATGTTTGTAGGTATTTTAGACCTAATGTCTGCTGGATGCTGGTATGCACACTCCTCGGCTTCCGTACGTGAAGTTATCCAAACAGAATTTAATGGTCAATTGAATGGTCGATAAGCACCCTGCCTGTGACCTGCTTGGGATCCAGATTTAACGAAAAAAAAGACTTTTTTCTTTAGAGCTACATAAAAATCTTCCAAACTGAACATGATAATAACGATGAAATTCATAATCGAATAGATCGGTTAGATTCTTCATACACCATATTTAAATATTCAGCGTTAGTAAAATACTTACAGGCACTTCAACATAAAAAAATCAACAAATACACACACAAACACAAACAGAAAATCAAAATTGGTGATATAAGAATAAATTAAAAATGAAAGAAATTATTTTTACAATAATAAATGTCGTGCAAGTCCTCTCTAATTTTGAAGACATTGCAGGCTAGCTATTACGAAATACTAAAATTAACTGAAATAAACAACAAAGAAAGCTGGTGACGGCCTGCCATGTCACACTTGACACTTTAGCGTTAGACGATTTCACAGTAATACTTTTGATATTGAGCAGGTTTTATGAAATTTTTAACGTTTTCGTTTTTTTAAAAGATGGGATGTGATGAGTTTATTCAACATATGAGTATATTTGAAGCATGTTTGAGTAACAAACTTTTTTTTCTGTCGAAATTGCAACTTTGACACTGGTTTTTTCAGAATAGTAGATAATTTGCTTTAAGTGCCATAACATTTTTTACTCAGTTTGATGCAGAGAATCGCCTGTATAAGTAAAAGACATGTTCATTGTTACACCAGTATATGTATGCATGTGTGTTAATGCAGGCATTTATGTATGTGAGCATATATGAATATATTTATGTTCATTAAACATTGAAAATGTCCCTTTCAGTTTCAATAAATTAGATATTATTGAATAAGTTTATCATGTGAAATCATTTTAAATTCAGAGATAGTTTTAAAAGGGAAAGTCAGGAGTATCAAAAAACCGCTCTTTGTGGTGTAATTTTATGGAAGTCTCAAAAATAGGTCTCTGTCGTGTAATGCCTTCCTTGTAATATTTAAAAAGTGACTCTCAACTAATCTCTCGATTCACTTGTAAGATGTATGTCGCATTTCTCCAGCCACCACTCTCGCCACCCACGATTTGACCTGCTGAAAACATCAGCAAGCTCGTAGGCTTTGCCAATGCATTTATTATGTGTAACATAATAATTCTAACCAATGTGCAAATGATTGGAATTCATAATAATAAATCGACAGTGCGTAGAGAATGTCTCACCAATTAAAAAGTAACATTAAAAAGTGTAACAAAAAATATACAAGTGGAAATAAAAAATATGAAAAAGAAATAAAAGACAAAAAAAAAAATAAATCCATTAACTGATTTCTGTTATCCACATAGTTACGGCAAAAACTAGTATAAAAACTTGAGTGCTGGCATAACATACCAAAAGCCTCGACTTAGATTGTAATGATGTCTCTTATAATGAGAAAAAGATGCTCAAAAATTTTGCAATGATGTAAGCCTGTTGAGTGTAACGAGAACAATTTTATGGAAAATTTTTAATTTGACAAGGGAATGAAAACAATTTTGAATGTGCAAATGAATTTTTAGCAAGAAACCTGGATGTCCTTTTAATCCTTATCCAAGTAAGAACAAAAAGTTTTCTGTGATTTTATATACATTGAAAAGTAAGATAAGGATGTTAAAAAATATTTATGGGAAAAATTATTAATTACGTATGAATTGATACCTAATGAATTAATACCTAACTCAAAGATTTAAATCATTATGTTACCGTATGTGCCTGTATTGGGATTGACTAGAATTTGACCGAACCAAAGTTGTCAAGAAGGGATGTATTATGTCCTGATGATTACAGGGCATGTAAGTGGTAAATCTATACATATATTAAAATTTTAATAGACTGAATTCTGTACATGGAAAATATTTAAAAACAGTGATTGATTTAGCATAAAGAATGATAATTGAAGCAAGAAAACCTGTTTTTAGAATTTTTGTCTGTATGTTAATTTTTTCATCAATCACGCAAAATCTACTAGACGAATTTTGATGAAATTTGATCTGGTAATAGTTTGTACCAAAGCGCAACATATTAGGGAAGAAAAAATTCTAATAACTTTTCTTATTCTGAATTTCACATGAACAAAGTCATAGATAAAGCTAGTATTTTAATACATGAATGTTGAAAAATGTATGGCAATGTGAAAACAAAATAATGTGTGATTTAAAAATATAAAAAAGATTACACTAAGTATTATATTAATTATATTTCTTAATTGTTTGTTCTAAGTAATATAATTCTAAATGCAATAAGTTATTTACAAAATCTTTTTTCATCAAGGTCCTTTTAAATTATTTCAGTGTGTTTAGACATAAATATTGGGATTAAACTTTAATGAAATCATTGTTAAACCTTAATCTCGAAGCATATCAAAGTTCGACACAAAATAAATTTTTAGAATACTATTCACCCCTATGACTGCCCATAAGTTCTTCTTTTTCATCTATCTCTCTATACTACATATCTAAGTCATTTGCCAATCACTGCAGAAATAGAATAAAATTGTTTTTTTTATAATAAATATTAATTAATTTAGGTATCTTCTTTTTTAAAATTTTAAAGAATTATAAATAATTATATTATACATAACCTTGAGACATGCTTGAACAACTAACTGAATACAAGAGACTGCTTCAGGGAGAACATAAAGCGAGTACCATTGAAAATATTTTGCCATTTTCTTGAAATCATCCATCGAGCAGGGATAACATCCTATTGAGAAAAATTAGTACATAAATTATATTTGCAGAAATAATGTCACTAAAAACTCAACCACTTTTAGGATAGAGTTAAGGTTTCATCAAAAGAAAAGCAACTGTGTAGATCTGTTAATCAGTATATTTATAGATGTTTGTTGTTTAGTACTTGAATTAACTAACAGCAGCCAGACTGGGTTGTTATTATAGCTACAACATGAAGATATATATTTTGTCTAACCCTCATACAATCATCGCTACTTTTGTATGTAAGAAATTTCAGAGTAATAATACTATTACACAATAATCTGTTTTTTGCTGTATTTCACTTTTTTCACTTGTCTTTCCTCATTATTTTTTTTATATCACTTCTCATATCTTACATTCAAAAACTTTTCATATCTTTATCAGATTTTTCTCAGCGAAACATACTATTAAAATGTATGGACTCTTATCTTCTCCCCATTACATAATATATATATATATATATATATATATATATATATATATATATATATATATATTAGATTTCTTATTTCTTATATAGTAGAGAAGAAATGTAGTTAAAATGTAGTGAAAGTAATTGTATCTTATGTAAGTAGTGAGTAGTAAAAATAACTTTAAACCATAGACGAATGTATCCCCATTCAACTCGTTATTTCATTGTCTTATGATATACAACCGTCTATATTTTTATCACATGTTAACCAAAATATATATAAATATGAATGGATGAGTTGAGATGTTAATGAATATTTTGAAGGACTTTTGAAAAACAATGTCCAAAATACCATAATGACATTAGAAGTTTAAAAAGAAATAAAAACTGGTTTCTTTTCATGTTCTTCAAACTATTCAATCTGCTTTCACTGTATAGTGTGTAAAAAATTTCACAATTTCAAGGTGCTCATAACTTTTATTAACTATGGTAGTGTATCCTCAATATTATGAACGTCTCATTAACTATTCCTGTGGAAGCATTCAAATATAGTTGCAGTAGCATGTATTCTTTAGAGTATTCCATATTCGGATTCACGGTTAGTTTAATTGATTGAATATTTTAGAGTCCTCCATGCAAAATTAATTAGGGATGAAATCTGAGAATCTTGATGTCCATTAATATAACACATCCATGGTCAGGAAAGTCATGGTGATGGTATTCTGGGACACACAAGGATATCTTGCTCATTCAAAATTAAAAAAGCAAAAATAAATATATAATTGTGATAACTGCTTTTCACAAGTGAAGCTTTCAAATAGTGCAACACTCATCTTACAGCCCAGATTTGGCCCCCTGCGAATATTATTTGTTACCAAAAATGAAAAAGGGGCTTTGTGGAAAAGAGTAGTTTATTTCCAAGATAAAGAGAAAACATTTTTCGAAGGTGTTAATAAATTAATCGACAAATTTGAAATGTATTAGTGATGAGAGAGAATAAATTGAAAAGAAAAAATAGACCACATTTTTTGTCCACTGCATTCCGTGAACTTTTTGACCTCCCCTAGTATTACTTTGATATTTGATAGATCAAAATGATTCTGATCCAAAAAGTAATTGGAAAATAAAACTAAATACAAAAAGGTTAATTATAAACAGACAAGTTAGCATAAGAAAAGAAACCTCTTGCCAATATAGAGAAAAGACACAGACACAACAACATGTCCCTTTTCCAAAACACATATCTTAGTTTCTTATAAACTAAGAAAAATAGTGTTTCGTAAATTTAAACAGTGATTTAGCGTTATTTATTTGTTTATTAAATGTGATAGAGGGAAATAGAATTCTCTCAAAAAATTTTTTTAATTCCTTATTTTTCAGATATCAATGCAAATTTAGTCTCAAACTGTTTTCATTTTTTGTTTTTAATTTTATTGATCTCAAATTTTTTCCTTTCCGCAAGACCTATACGACGTGTTGCCAAAAATAATTGAATTGAGGTATACGAAACCAAAGATTCGAAATCTGATCAAAGGCATGATTTTCATAACTCAAAAGAGAAACTTTCTTCTGTACGTTGTGCATTTACAAGTAAATATATTTTCATCTGTCCATATACTTCTGCTTATGATGTTGTTTTCTTTTGACATCATTCTATAAAAACTAATGACAATGTAAAATATGCTGATTGCTAAAATGATATTACACTTGCTTATAACATCATGTTAGATATTTTATGCTATATTGTTATAATAAAAAATTTAAAAAATTACAAATGTGAACAACAGTATACTTGAAATAAAATGAAAATTCGTACTGACCATTATAAGGTACCGGCGCTTCATATTCCTTTGTAGGTAATCTGACAAAGCTGTACATACTAGGGTTTTCCGTAATCAAACGTCTAACTTTAAATTCAGCGTGTAGTCTTTTATAATTAGTTTCAACCTATAAATATGGTGATTTACTCTATAATAATTATCTAGAAATTATTATCACTATACAGTTTCCATTTGAATATTTTAATTGAACATTTTGCACGTTGCATGTCCTATTGCTGTCAGCGATTGGTTTTTTATCAATGACTGAAAGGAATAGAATGCAGATTTTGTTATTTAACATAAACTAATATTCTAGCTTTTTGTGGAGTTGCAGTCCAATTGTTACATTCATAATAAACACAACAATATTTATGGATATATTTATTTTCGGAACTATGCATTTATATTTTATCAAGAATGGAACTGTGGAGCTGTATAATAAAAATACATAAATTAAATTAAAGGAAAGGAAAACAAATATTTTAAATGTTAAAAAAAAATTTAATGGACAATAAATTGGCTATGATAAAAAAACAGTTTAAAATTTTTAAAATTTTTGACTATGTCTGGTTTTGGTATTAACAGGATTTATTGAAAAACTCACGATATTTTGGTAAATTATAAGATATTTGAGAAATAATTAAAAACAATTAATGATTATAATATTATTAAACACTGAATGCATTCCCCCTGGCAAACCAAGTAGTCTAAGTGGGCAGTCACAAGTAAAAAGCCTGGAAGTAGTCTATATATACTATTAAAAAACTGGGATGAGTAAGGTTAGATTCCGTTAAGTTGGTAAGATTAGGCTGAGTTATGTTGAGTTGGGTCAGTTAGATTGGCTTAGGTTAGGTCAGGATGTTATTAGGTTAGGTTAGGAAAGGTTATGTTGAGTTATGTTTGGTTAAGATGAATTAGGTTATGTTGGGTTAAGTTAAAATGGACTGTGTTAGGTTAGGGTGGGTGAGATTAGGTTTAGTTAGGATAGGTTATATTGGATTAGGATGCATTAGATTGGACTAGGATGGTTTAGGCTATTTAGGGTTAAGTTATTGGTGTATTGTGTTCGGTTAAGTTTACATTATTATTCAGTATAATATTGTTATCAAGTATAATATTTTTATTGTTTGGTACCATCCATAAATTACATCACAAGTTAAGGGGGAGAAAGAAGGACAACAAAGTGTGATAAGGGGGGGAACGAGTCATAAGCTTTGTGACGTCACATGTATAAATCTAATATATTGAAACTCTAAACTTCAACTCTAACGAAAAACTTTAAAATAAACCAACAAATTACTAGAATTCGTGGGCGTAAAAGTAAATTCGAGTTTTATATTATTTTATTTAGTTTAGTTATTACTTGACTGTGCAAAGCAAAAAGGAGGGGTATATTTTTCGCATCTTTGTATGTACGTGTGTATGTTTGCATGTTTGTATGGTTGCACATTTATATGTTTTTATGTCTGATTTTTTGTGCTCTCGTATGATGAATGAGTCTGTGGGTTACATAAGATTTATTAAATTAAAAACGTACCGACAAGCGACAACGATGTAAACGACAGCGTGAAGTAAACACTGAAACTAATGCAGTCAGGCAGTTTTTTTGAAAAAGATGAGACTTATTATAAAGCAAAGTCGGTAGCCGCATCTTTCTGTTTGTTGTTTGGGGTAATCTCGAAAGATAGTCGATTTTAGTGTGGTTTTCACTGTCGTGTTACTGTATTCTTCAGGATGGATGACTTACAAGCTGAACTATGTGAACAAGGCTATACTATAAGTTGATCAAGGTTATACTTAAGTCTCCTTCCCAGTCAAGATAGAGGAAGAAAAAAAAAACTTTGTGAATAGTTACAAAGTGTTTTCTCATTAAACTGTGCAAACCAGAATTTACGCTACATGTAAAGCATAAAGATGGCAAATTCTGTATAGCTACGATAAGAAGCCTAGAAACTTTAGCTTCAATTTTGCGTCCCGATCAAGTTTTTTATTTATCGATAAATGGCAAAGCTTATGTGCCATAAGGTATTACAGCAGCAAATGCTCAAGCGCCAATATGAATAACAATATTTTTTACAAATATTAAAATGCGAGGTTGTTGCTTATTGCGGTGTGCGATGATCTAGCTTGTGGTGATTACTACAAAAGGGGTTTTTACTACCACCTGCTTTAATTAAAACGACATCAGACGGGTATGTACCCATAGGAAATGTTGACATCAAAGGTAAATTTTTTCCACTATTACTACAGTTCATTTGAAGAAAGTTCCATATGATGGCTATCGCCCCAGCATCAAGAAATACTTATTTAAATTATTGTCTGGCATGTGTGGTCTTTATTTTTCATCATACAAAGACACTAACCAACAGAAGCAATTGCATAAGAGGCAACAAGAGGTTTTGAGGCACGAAGATTTCTTCTCAAAAAATTGCAGCTAAACTTACCATAAAAAGACGTTGACACATCCAATCTTCCTAACGTTATCTAAATTAAGAACAAAGTGACTACTATCCCATTCATACATAATATAAAGGAATGGGTTGAAAGTCCATGGACACAAGTTGATTAAATTTTATATTGTTCATTGTTTATTTGTTCACAATTAAATGAAACTACGTGATGTAGTATTATTTATACTTTCTTTAATTTTTTCACCACGACCTAGGTTTCGTTGTATTACAACATCTTCAGGTGGGTATTAGCAAAGATTAACTCTTAGGAACTTACAACAGCATTTATATATTTCACAAAACAGTAGCGGAAGCCGGGTTTGTGTGGGTTTTACCACTGTTTACGTTAGTGGGTTTATTGTAGGGGAGCGGTGTAGTTTTTATTATACTTTCGGAAGTTATATAATGTAAATGTGCCAGTGTATGTAATAAAATTAAATGAATATTATTCTCAGTAAAATATTTATACAATACCATGGGTATCTGTTAGTCAGAACAATGTTATACCACTAATTACACATATCTCCCGTTTTATTTATTTATTAATCTTTTTTTTTTATATTATATTATATATATTTTTTTATTTTATTTATTTATCTATTTTTTATTTTTTTATTTTTAATTCTTTTTTTTAATATTTATTTAGATGTGTAGCCGGGCTGAAACGATTTAATGTGTATTGCAGTCTCATTGTTGTCTAACTATATAATGTCTAGAAGATATTAAGTATGGGTGACGACTTTATATTTAGTTGCTCGTTTAATATATTAACGTTGGTGTCTCTTTTATGTCTGTTTATTTGTAATGTTTCTAGGATATTAAGTTTATTGCCCTTTGTATTTATTTGTAATATATAGGGAGCATTGTCGGTATGAGAGCTATGGTTATTTTCAATGAGGTGTTTTGCAAAGTGAGATGTGTCTGGTTCGTTATTTCGCCAGCTGGCAATGTGTTCTTTATAGATACCACTCTTTTTTTATGTTTATCTATTTTTCTTTATTATTAATAAGGGTTTACCCAAGTTATTTAAAGTACTATATGCACATGTGATATTATTTATATTTTTATATTAGTTAAGAGTTTTCCTACTTTAAGTGATATATTACCTGTGTATGGGATGGATTTATAGTAAATTTTATTATTATTTGGTACGAGCGGGTATGTTTCTTGGATTAGCATTTTTCGGTATTTATTATGGTACAGTTTTGTTGCAATTGATGTATTATAATTATTGTTTACTGCGATTTGTTTTATAGTATTTATTTGTTTATGTAAATTCGGTTTTTCTAGTGTGATGGTTAACACTCTGTGAATCATCGAATGAAAGGCTGCTAACTTATGGGACCAAGGGTGTTGTGAATAACAATTACTTATGGAGTCGGTAAATGTGTCTTTTCTAAATATACTAAATTTATGTTTTTTATTTTTGCGTTCTAATGTGATGTTTAAAAAGTTGTAAAGTGTCGTACCAAATAATAATAAAATTTACTATAAATCCATCTCATACATAGGTAATATATCACTTAAACTAGAAAAACTCTTAATAATAAAAATATAAATAATATCACATGTGCCTATAATACTTTAAATAATTTGGGTAAACCCTTATTAATAATAAAGAAAAAATAGATAAATATAAAAAGAGTTTTATCTATAAACTTAAATCCAACGACTGTAATAGTATATATACATAGGTCAAACAGGAAGAGGTTTTACTATTAGATACAAAGAAAACATTGCTAGCTGGCTAAATAACAAACCAGACACATCTCACTTTGCAGAAAATCTCATTGAAAATAACCATAACCCTCATACTGACAATGCTCACTATATATTACAAATAAATCCTAAATGCAATAAACTTAATATCCTAGAAACATTAGACATAAACAGACATAAAGAGACACCAATATTAAACGAACAAATAAATATAATATCGTCACCCATACTTAATATCTTCTAGACATTATATAGTTAGACAACATTGAGACTGCAATATACTTCAAATCGTTTCAGCCCGGCTACACATCTAAATAAATATAGAAAAAAATAAAAAATAGATAAATAAATAAAATAAAAAAAGGATATATAATATAATATAAAAAAAAATGTTAATAAATAAACATACATAAAAAAAATACATAAAACGGGAGATTTGTCAATTAGTGGTATAATATTGTTCTATCAGATACTCTTGCTATTGTATAAATATTTTATTGAGAACAATATTAATTTTATTACATACACCGGAACATTTGCATTGTATAACTTCCGAAAGTATAATAAAAACTACACTGCTCCCCTACAATAAACCCACTAACTTAAGCAGTGGGAAAACCCACACAAACCTGGCTTCCGCTATTGTTTTATGAAATATATAAATACTGTTGTAAGTTCCTAAGAGTTAATCTTTGCTAATAGCCCACCTGAAGATATTGTAATATAACAAAACCTAGGTTGTGGTGAAGAAATTAAAGAAAGTAGAAATAATACTACATCACGTAGTTTCATTCAATTGTGAGCAATTTCTACAAAATTAACGCCAAATATATTCAACATTTGATTTATGTTTTGTAAAACTTCTATGTTTAATTTATTGTTCATTTTATGAAACCCATTCACCTGATGGATGAATGTATCTGTAATACTCTAGGCCGCATTTATATACACAAAAAAGAAATTGCACAATAAATGCCTAACAGACTGTCACATGATAAATTTCCTAAAGTAAATAGTACTGTAAGTAATCTTACAGTTGCAGTGCACTCTAACTCATTCAGACCAACTTCTGGTAGATGTTGTAGCTTATAGGATTAGTTTGAAAAATTATACACTCACACAAGTAAACTTTTTATTTGTAAATAGATAATTTCATTGTCTTTCCAGATATGATGATATGATTCAATTTAGAGAATTTTATGAATACGATACTTGCTTATAAAATTGCTGAGTGTGTGATTCAATTTAGAGAATTTTATGAATACGATACTTGCTTATAAAATTGCTGAGTGTGTATTTCAATTTAGAGAATTTTATGAATACGATACTTGCTTATAAAATTGCTGAGTGTGTGATTCAATTTAGAGAATTTTATGAATACGATACTTGCTTATAAAATTGCTGAGTGTGTGATTCAATTTAGAGAATTTTATGAATACAATACTTGCTTATAAAATTGCTGACTGTGTGATTCAATTTAGAGAATTTTATGAATACGATACTTGCTTATAAAATTGCTGAGTGACTGGTGTGGAATATAAAAAACAGAGTCAAAAAGAACTCTATATTAACTAATATTGTCTAGGATTTTGTGGTGGCTGTCATTAATTTTTCTATTAGAAAGTTATATTTTTTAAGAAATTAGTAGTTAAATGAAAAATAATTATATAAGGGATGTTAAATCAAGTTATTACTTCCGTGAGATTTCTTGTATGTGGATATGAAGCTTTGTATTAAATTAAAAAATCATTTAATCTTTTACTCTAATGTCTGTTACTCTAATGTCAATTTTTTTCCTATTTTACCATTTTTATGGAATTTCATTAAAATCAAATCTATTTTTGATTTAAATTTTAAGTCATAAACATACAGGCAGAAACAAACAAGGCCTTACTATGAACATTCTCTTTAAATTTTCATATACATATTTTTGAGGACCATTTTAAATTTCCACTTAAATCTTCACTACATGGAAAACTAACTTAAACCAAAAGAAATATGACTCACCTCCTTCATCATTATGGATAAAAATTGCTTATTTACATTCTTTGCTTGTTTATGAACCAATGACAAATTCAAAATTTTTGTTAAGTATTGGTGTGTCATGTTGGGTAAGCCATCTAAGATTATACAATCTAGATATAAGTAAAACCTAAAAAATATATAATATTGTATGAGAGACAATTAGGTTGCATTTATCTAAAAGGAGACTTTAAAGTTATAACATTTTCTGTCACAAATAACAGACTAAATAAAAAACAATATGTCAAAGTTGTGTATTAGTCGACTTGTATAGTCTCACTACACTCATAAAAGATTATAAATTATTCGTAATCTAAATCTGCATTACTCGTAATCTGTATTTCACTACTCATAATGCAAAAATATAAACAAATACATTTTGAATGCTATATCAAAGTAATATTGTTTTAATTCTATCTATAAATATGAATCTTGAAAAAATATGAAAAACTACATAATTAAGAATTATGTTTGTATTAAGTTTTAACAAATGAAAAAAATTAATCTTTGCCTCGAGATTCCTATATTTTATTTATTATTACTTTAGGATGAATTTTGCTGTTGCACCACAATACAAAATTTCAAGTATATTGAAGGTTAAACAATTTTATAATTAGGCCCATAGACACACAATAAGCAAATTTCAATAGCTTATTAAATTGGTTGAACTTATGTGATAACTTTAACATTTGTCTTTGAATATCTTTAGAACGGAATTCAGTTTTTTCCTCATTGTCAACCCAATTCGTTTGGGTCCACTAGTGACCAATATTGCATGTTCTGTTTGTTAACGAAGCCAGTAAGATTGAAATGTGCTTCGTCGGTCATTAGTAAATTATTCGCAATGCCTGGGTTTTCCCGAATCAAACCCCACATTACGGTGCATAAAGCAAGTCTTGTTTCCTTGTCTTGCTTGGTTATTTGTTGCACATGTTGCAGTTTGTAAGGGTGAAATCTTATCTCTATAAGTATTCGAAATAAACTTCTCCTCACGCCTAAAAAAATGAGATTGCTGGCGGGCCGAGCAGGGAGGTCTGTGCTCAAAAGCTTCTCGCACTGTCTGCAGGTTCTGTAGCATCCGGACTGTATGTAGAGTTCCAAGCTTCACGTCTAACATACTACCAGTTCTTCAAATTTCTTCAACCAAGCCAGTATGGTATTCTGAGACGATATGTGACCATGTCAACCAACATAGAACTGCCGTATAGAAACACACTGAATTTCCGTAACTGAATTTGTTTTATAATAACTATGAATACAGTGAACATGATCCAACGCTCTATGGCGTTTGAACAGTGAACAGATAAGATTGTGGCTGGCAATACAAAATGGCATCACCATTCCTCTTCCTGCCAACCACAACGAGCAATTGCGCCCACACACTATTTAAATTTGAAATGTGTAAATTGGCTGCACGCCGCCCTGTACTATTTGAGTAATTGTGACCCCATCAAATGTATTGGCCAAAGGAAAATAAAATATTTTATGTCTTTTTGCAAATTTATTTGTAAAGATTATTATTACATACAAAATGAAAAAAATTTCATTTAATTCCAAATTTCATTGCACATTGAAAAAGTCAGTTTGAAACCTCATGTTGATTTGTTGTGGAATGACTGGTGACTGAGAAACGCACACCCATAATATTAGATGTAAGCTTGAATGTTTTCATTATACCAAAACCTGTAAATACATATCATAATAAAACCCCAAATATAAATTGTTTAGAACTTTATTGAGGAACTCGTCAAATCTAATCATAATGTAACCATACCTTAGCACATACGTTCCAAATCATAAAAAAAAATGAGCCAAACTTAAACAAATGCAAATTTAGTTCAGTCTCATTTTCTATACAATAGGTTATTTGACAACATCAAAAATATACCACAATTCGGGGTCATCCTATTAGATTATAACGTAAATAAACGTATTGCTTTTAATTTTCGGAAGAGTAAGTCTATAATATATAATAAAAAATGTAAAGAAATCACAACATTTTTTTGAAATTCAATCAACATCGCAAACGCCCTGTTATTGGTTAAAAGTCAGATGACGTAACAGACAAGTTTTTAAATTTTGATTTATGGTCTTTTTCTTTTTTTTTAAATTTATAACTTTCACCTTTTGCATTTAGTATAATTTTTTTTATAATAGGAATTCATTACGTATGTGTACAAAAAGAAATATTATATTATAAATGATATATTTAATGATATATTATAAATGATATATTTAATTAAAATAATTTCCGGTCATAACTAATGTAAAAAAAAAATTATTTAATTCCCATGCAGTGCATATGCTAATATATATATATATATATAAGCACTATAATATTATTCTAAAACTAAATCATAGACATATAGACTTTTCCTGAATATTGGATAAACAATATGTTATTGTTAAAGTTGACAGATTAAGTAAATATCCGAGTTTGATAATTAAATTTACTGTATTTTTATTATAAATACCTAACAATTTGTAAGAAATTATATTTTTAATTGTGTTATAAGTGCTTAGCGATAAAAGATAAAGTGAACTAACTGGAGAAAAAGGTTAAAACATATTCCCCCGTAAACAAAAGTAATCAGGTATGAAAATTTTTAAATTGAATTTTTTATAATAAATAATAGTATATTCTTTCATATCATATCAAAAACTTAAACTTAGATAAATACTAACAATTGTCAAAATATTATTGATACTAAAATGCATTCATACCAAAATTTAATATTCTTATTCTTTTGGTTTATAGGATTGATATCGATAATAATGTTTAAAACACAAATATTACATCGAAATAATCTTCACACATAAAAACATTTGAGTGAGCTACAATTCTGTTTCGATCTTTTTGGGCTAACTGTAGCCACTTTTTCGTCGTTTAGGATTCGTTGGCGTTGAAACGAACACTTTGTGTGGATTTGTTTAGACGAATTTGTACATTGTGTCACTACACACCATTTATACACCATTTTAATATGAAAATAAATAATAATCCTCTTCAGCGGGCAGGATTGTTTGTTTACATTGCGTGTCACATCACGCTAGCCGCCATCACAAAAATTGCATTTTTAGCACGAGTTAGAAAATTCAAACTTTAAAAGTGATTTATATAAAAAATACGGCATGTATCTTGGAAATATAAATGTAATGTGCTTATAATGCAAAATAGAACAAATTAACCATTTAAATAATAAACCATTTAAAAAATCAAGTCAAATAGCCTATTTCTGAATCGAAAAACAATTTCTCTTCTTGTTGTTCACTTCACTCTGAATTATGGACTCCATGAACCAGGACTATAAAAATACCACTCCGTAAACCATAAGTAACAGATTGCCCAATGCACGCTAAGAAAATGTATTAACAGTGATTTTTTTGTGACTTTCTTAAGAAACACCATCAAATGTCGACTAATTTATACAACATATTCATAAAATATATATCTAAACTTTCCACGAAACAGTCTTTCTATAGGTAAAAACTGGAACAAAATGCATAAAGTATTTTTGGAAATTAGCATACGCAGACAGCCAGACAGGTCAGTGGATTTAGTTTCATACTATGTACTGGACTTCCGTAGTATATATGTAAGTTATTTTATAAATATTTTCTTTGCAAACCGTCATTGAACAAATATATTTATCTGGCCTTCCATTAATTTCTCTAAAGTGCAAACTTCCCCAACTCTTTCCTGTTTTCCAGAAACTGACTTTATTATTGTGGTGAAATGTACTCATAACAAATTTTATTCTTGTTTTTTTTTTCTGGCACATATTTAAAGTAATAATTGAATCAGTTAATAGTAATATAGAACAATGTACTATTATTCAGTGGTGACATAAGATTTTTTCTCACGATTCTGAGCATCATTAATTTCTTTTTAGTAGCAACATTTTTAGTAGGAACAAAAAGAAAAACACATGTAATATTATGGCTCCTAGAGTTCAGGAATTAGACCACAAACCACTTGCATACATTGATTTTTTCTGGAGCTGTTTCTTTCCAGTAGACAACTGTATTTTTAGTGCTTACGATGTTTTGCTATTGCATAGTGTCCCATACTTTTGTACCATTTTAATTAGAGTATATAGCCTGAAAGGACAACAACCATGAAAAGTAATAAACTGCACATTTGCAGTAACATTTTCATAAGGATAATATAGTTTGGTAGAACTTTGATTTATACTTTGTAAATAATTCTCGTTAAAGCTAATTTTCTCGTATTTCTTCCACCTTGTCTTGTGGTTCTGTCGTCAAACTAAAGTGCACAAGATATAAAGGAAACTAACATTTATAAGAGATATTATTGCCTGGTAAATACTGCTACTGGTTTTGTACCTTCATATGTGTATACGAACTCTGTTCAAAAAAAAGGTGACTTCAAATTTCGCAGGCTACATGCATTTCATTCTTGAATTTTTTTTGTTGTTATGTTAGTACACATGTGCCCAACATATGTTGACATTATCAGCCATTTTGCATTTTTAGTTTGTCTTAGACAGATACAAAGGTTATACGTGTTTTGTCGAGCTTGGCGATTTGTTACTATAGAAAAAAAATGGATCGAAGAATCTGTATTAAATTTTATATGAAAAATAAAATTAAGTGCTCCGACGCATTTAAAATGTTACATATGGTATTTGTCGAATCTACTTTGATAAAAAAAAATGTTTATAAGTGGTACCAGCTCTTCACAGAAGGCCGAGAAAATGTTAATGACGGTGTCCACCCAGCAAGTCAATAACAGATGAAAACGTTAAAGCAGTGAAGAAAATTGTTATGGAGAATCGTCCAATCACTATTAGACAAGTTGCTGAGGAAATTAGTATGTCGGTTGGTTCATGCCATGTAATTTTTTCAGAGGTTTTGGGCATGAAGCTTGTGACAGCAAAATTTGTTTCGAAATTGCTAATTTTTGACCGAAAGAGCCGTCGCATGAGCATCGCTCAGGAACTGTTGAATGACATCGACGACGATGCAGATTTACTCAAAAGAGTCATAACTGGTGATGAAACATAGGTATATGGTTATGACGTCGAAACCAAAGCCCAATCATCCCAGTGGATGCGTCCGGAAGACCCAAGACCAAAAGAATCTTTTCATTTTGCTCACTGTTTTCTTCGATTACAATGACGTGGTGCATCATGAGGTTGTACAGTCAATAAGAAATATTATCTTAAAGTCATGCGCCGTTTGCGTGAAGCAATACCATGAAAACGCCCATAATTGTGGAAAAACCGGTCATGGATATTGCACCACAATAATAGTCCAGCTCACTCGTCATTGCTGGTTCGTAATTTTTTTACCAAAACCACACCCTAATCATGCCTTAGACATCGTATTCACCAGATTTGCACACCTGCGACTTCCTTCTGTTTCCAAAACTGAAAAGATCCATGAAATGACGACCACCAATGGGAAGATTAAGACCGCATCGCTGGAAGAGCTTGACGCTATACCAAAAAGCGCATATTAGAAGTCCTTTGAGGATTGGAAGAAGCACTGGCATAAATGTATTGTATCTGAGGGGGATTACTTTAAAGTGGACAAAATAGACATTGATGAATAAATGAATTTTTTGAGAAAATTAAAGTCACCTTTTTTTTGAACAGCCCTCGTACACTATAATTTTTGTATATATAGTCAGGTAATAGCTCAAAAAGTAAAGGTGTTTTCAAGTGGGTGGATAAACTATAAGAAATTTTTTGTATCAGAGATGTGGATACAAGCAAAATTATTTAAATAAATAAAGTTAAATTGTACATTACATTACAAACACAGACTATTACAAACTGGATCCTTATTACAAAGCTTGTGTTTGAGTATTTTAAATGTCTCCAACTTTCTATAAAATTTCAGTATTATAATTTTCAGAAATTATGTCACTTGTGTGGTCTTAGAATTTTGATATACTGTCATCACTGTTAGAAGCTTCTAAGATTGTAATAATCCCCACTTCACTATGACATTCCCTAATGAAATAAAACTAGCATTCATTTATTGTAACTTCTGTGTCTATAAATACTAAGTTTATGAATAGATGAGATATGTGTATATTCTACACAGTGAGATTTGACACAACACCATCAAATTATTATACCAACTATTGTGCAATCAGTATTACATCGTTAAAAGAAAAGTCAATAACACAAGGGACATTTTTTAAGAAATGTTCAAACATCAAAATAATAAAGTGTGTTTTTAATCACACAGACCCGAACAAAACAGATGTGTCAATTTGCTATTATTTAATTGCATGGTTATAGCATTAGCATATTAATACAATTTCTCTTTATTTCTATGTGACTTAGCATAATTAAAAACAAAAATTCTTAACATAAGCTTAGTACCTTAAATTATTTTCGACTTCACTGCGTAAGTTATTAGCAAATTTTATCCTTTGCACAAATACTTCTGGATCCTCAGCTTTAAACATAAGACGTATACGAGGAACGTGATATGTCCTTTTTGTTCCGTCTAGAGTGAACACTTGCCATTTGTGCTCCACCGGATCATACTTTTGTATAGCCACATCTGTCCACTAAGGAAATGCAAACTGTGAGATTTCGTCCAAACTCCACTTATGTTTTCAAAATGAAGGGAGCTATGGTTTTTATTATCTTGTTACTTTTCTTTAAAACAATTATTATTTACTAATTGCTCATCCTGGCTTTGTTCAGGCAAAAAGGGCTGATCCCTTTCTTGACTACATTTTGTTTTAATTTATTTACCATATTTTCAATAGTTTAATTATATATTTTACTTAGTCAAGCACAGAACTTACTAGTACAGTTCGATCTTGTAACATAATAGATGGGTCAGGGGACTTAGTTTTATAATATGTATTGGACTTCCGTAGAATATATGTAAGTTATATTATGGATATCTCCTATGCAAACCGGAATTAAACAAATATATTTATCTGGCCTCCCACTAATTTCTATTCACATACTTTAGACTTCCTTCTCTCAAATATTATTGCTCATTACCATTCCAAAAAGATCTTATATACTCCGTATCTGTCTCGACACTATAAGCTATACGATAGTGAAATTCAAGTAAATTGAATAGCCATCTTTTTTCAAAATCTAAAAACAAGCAAAATTTATATTTTAAAATTAATCTATACATTGTGACTAATTTTGTAAATAACTCTAATGCAAATTACATGAAGGGAATCCATGAATGCTCCACTCCTGTGTTTTAAGTAAACTAAAAGTTAATTAAGAAAACAATTTGTTTGACAAAGTCAATTATTAACACCTTGAGCACACTCTTTGCAAGTGTTGTTTACTTGTACTCACACCATTCAAACATATTTATATCTGCTAAAATGAGATAAACATACAAATCATAAAAAAAGAATGATACAACAAATCAAATGATACATTTCTATGATGTAGTTATTTTTGAGGTTAATTGAGTTTAGATCTAAACATACATTTAAATTTTATTTTTACAGGAATTAAAACATAAGTTGCCTGAATAAAAATTTAACGTTTTGATACATTTTTTAACAGTCATTAACATCAGTAACTAAATGATACCTCATAAAGCTTATCCAATATTTGTAAATAGTCTTTTCCCCGTATGAGTTTTTTATCAGAACGTGGTATAAAAGCAAGCCCTGGACAAGAGTATTGCTTTTCTTCAATTACTCCTAATTGCATCCACTCCTTCGATGTCCTAGATGAAAATAGAATAATTACTTATGACAATATAATAAAACAAAAATAGGTTTAAAACAAATAACATAATACTTGTCCTAACTACTAATAACTACAATTTTTAAAGTAAAATAACACCAAGTTGAGCACAAAATGTGTATTTATTTTAGTATTCTAAAAAATGTTATGTGCATCTAATGTAATAATGTGACCCAATAATATATATATATATATATATATATATATATATATATATATATATGTATATGTATATATATATATATATATATATATATATATATATATATATATACATATATACATATACATATATATATATATATATATATACATATATACATATATATACATATATATGTATGTATATATATATATGTATATGTATATATATATGTATATATATATATATATATGTACATATATAAATAGGTTTATAGTTTCAGTTCAAAAAAGGCAGTTAATTATGAAGTCAAATTATATTTTACCTGCAATCATAATCATTATTATCAAACATTTCCAAGGCTATATGAGGAATTTCAGTGCCTAATCTATATTTTACATCATCGGGCATATCATAACAACTAGGAGGAAGAAGCCAATAACATCTTATTCCATTTTCTCTTAACATTTTCTGTAATAATGGAATAAAGAAAGGAATTAATTTTAGGCCAAAGGAAACTTTAAATAAAAAACCTAGTCATGTGATGTAACTGAATAAAATTTGAAAATATTCTCATATTCACTCTTATCAATATGCAAAATAAACTTATAGACATCTAATTAGCGTCTAGCATATTTGTATTTTTCAGTACATATTTATTAATATTTATTAATGTATGTTTATAGAAAACCCTGGCAATAACTTATCTAGTACTATAATTCTGATTTTCTTACATGGATATTTGTTAGACCAAAAATAAATAAAATTGTTAAAAAACAGAAGTTGATAATAGATTTATGAAATGATAGCGTTAGTAATGGAGCGCAACTCTAACTAGTTCCTATAACCGCCACTACGTGGCGAGTTCTCTCTGTACTAATGTATATCAAGAAAAGATGCACTGTAATAATTGTTAAGCATTAAACCAAATATTTATAATAAATAATCTGTTATATATCGAATAGCTTTATGGAAGCAGAGTGTGGTTCCGATGATAATAAATAACAAAAATCCGAATTATAAATATTCCGCAAGTTTACCTGCTAAACAATTACCGCTAATTATTTGAGGTTATAAAACATGTTCGAGTGTAAAGGTCTGCTTTAAGATTAACTCCAATGGTCAGATATTCAATCTAGAAAAACTTAGTGGTTGAAACAACTTTACTATGTAGAAATTCGCGGCCAAAACTTACTTACAACATAAAGACTTGTGGCAGTTTATTGAGCTGACTCCAGGAAAAACCGTTAATCTCAGCAAAGATGTCAAAGCTAAAGCAAAATTAAGGCTCCTATTGAACCCACAGATGTCCATGTACAAGACAGTGCAACACATCCAAACCTTTAATGGATTGACCAGAAAAGTAGGTCTGTTAACAGATTTGGTCAACATATCACTAGAGTCAAGTAAAGGAGTTGAAGATTATGTGAGTAAAATAATAACCACAGCACATAAATTGAGAAATATTGGGTCTGAAGTGAACGAAGAATGGCTCGGCACCCTTATGTTGGCTAGCCTACCCAATATCATGCGGCTGGAGAGTCCCAGTATTGAGATAAGTCCTGACCTTGTGAAAACAAAACTCCCTACAAGTAGTAAGCACAACTAGTGACAGCACTGCTTTCTTTACAAACTCAAGTAAGGGTAAAAATAACCCATGATCATCAAATTATAGGGGTCCCAGATGTTACAATTGTAAAAAATATGGACACTATGCCAAGTTTTGTAAACAAACTAAGAAAATACATAATGGTGGAGAGTTCAAGTTTTGGCGCAGCATTCTCAGCTACAATCGGAGAAGATGCAGATAAATGGTATATCAATTCTGGTGTATCCATGCACATGTCAAATAGGAGAGATTGGATGTACAATATCACCGCACCGCCAGTACCAAGTACCACTGTGGCCAATAGAGAGCCACTGCCGGTGAAGGAAGTTAGTTGTATAGATATTCACCTGGGACAAGGCAACAAGATTCAGGTTAAAAATTGTCATTGAAAAACAAGGTGAATGTATTAGAAACTAAAAATAACTATGGAGCTGCTCGTTTAACTTTGAATAATGAAAATAAAAACAGCATTGATTTGTGTGGCTCTGACTGTACACTGTTATGAAGGTAAACAAACGAGACTACTGTTTAACAATGTTGGGATCAGAGCTACGGAATCCTCAAGAATCATACATTAAGATCTGGATAGAAAATACATCATATACAGGTATGAGATATTTTATAACATTCATCGATGATTACACCAGAATGGTGCATGAAAAATAAGCCGTGTTGGAAATATTTCAAGCTTACAAAATGAAAGTGGTAAACAAATTGTGTTATAAAATTAAATCTATTAGAACTGACAATGGTAATGAATATTGGAATTTGTACTTTAAGAAATATTTGACTAGTTGTAGGATAAATTATCAAACTTATATCCCTTATACGCCCCAGCATAATGGCATCGCAGAAAGAATAAATCGCAACTTAGGAAGGTACCTTTATGGACCGAAGCTACTGCAGCATACATAGCTAATCGATCCCCTACCAAGTCCTTAGGTTATAGAACTCCATGAGATGTGTAATGGGAAGAAACCCAATTTATCCCACATAAGAATATTTAGGTCAGAAGCAATGGTACATATCCCAAAGGAGAAACATAAATGGGATAAGAAATCAAATAGAATAATATTAGTTGAATATTGCCAGAATTCATAAGGGTATCGTCTGCTAATTCAAAAAACAATAAGATGCTTATAAGCGGAGATGTAATTTTCTTCGAAAAATTTTAGAATAACATTCCAAGAGCTACCAGTATCGGATTGTCATCAGATAATCATTCAGAAGAGATAGCTGTGCCTTCACAACCGCATAGCAAGTCAAGTACCTACTCTAACATGCGAAAGACGACTCAAATGAATATGAAACCGATGCCAATGACCTTTATGAGAGTTATCATCGACCAAGGAACATACAACTGTCATCTATTAGTAGACCCAAGACACTGAGAAGTCATAACAAAAAAGGTGAACAAGTACTTGAACCTTGAACGATCTTTCCGTGAACTAAATGGCTTTACCATCGAAGTGGGATCGACATTTGTTGGTTGGTGCGGACGGACGTGTATAACTCCGCAAGGAAAGAAACCCACCCCTGTACTAAGAACATCGCGCATTCTCGATTGTGATTGTTTTCTAATTCTGAAATGGTGCTATTTCCTGGTGTTCACGTAAACAACAAACTATGGCCCTGTCAACAGCAGAGGCAGAGTACATGTATGTGACCCAGGAGGCTCTCTGGCTGCAGCAGCTGCACATCAAGCTCGGACAGCAACTTGGCAACACCATTATTATTCATAGTGATAACCAAAGTGCCATAAGACTTTCCACTGATGATTATTATTCTCCAAGAACCAAGCACATAGATATAAAACATCATTTTCTCTATGACCAAGAAAATAAGTCTGAAGTAAAATTTCGTTTTTGTGAGGAAAGTGCAATGATTGCAAATATTTTAACTCAGGGTACAACCTTAGAGAAGCACTTATTTTATATAAGTAAAATGAGCTTGCGTTCAGAGAGGGGATGTTAGTAATGAAATGCAACTCGACCTACGACTACGACCTACAACCGCCACACTCTCTCTGTACTTATGTATGTCAAATAAAAGACACACTGTAATAATTTTTAAGCGTTAAACCAAATATTTGTAATAAATATTCTGTTATTTATCGAAAACCTTCAGATAGTATCTCTATATAGAGGAAAAATTCCAAATACTATTAGTGATAGCATCTGCAATAATGTTTGGTGTTAAAAAATCTTTATATGAAGTATCTAGGAAATAATGGTCCAAATTAAAACTGACGATAGATCAGGTTACCAGCCATCAGAATTGGATATTTTATGTTTAGGGAAGGCTTATAGTTTTCAAGTAATGGGTATTTTTAAGAAATTTTAAAAAATTCATACCTATGCCTTCAAATACCATTGTTTCAAATGAAGGATTTTTCACTTTTTCGCACATGCATAAATTTAGATAAAATCTACATTTTTAAATTTAGCCCGTATTCTTTTTTGTTGTGTAATTTAAATCTTTATGGATGAAAAATGTATAACACAGACAAATCAATTTTAAAAACTTTCCTATTTCATCAAAATATTAAAATGGTATAAAATTTTTGTTTTTCCCTTTCAAGACCTAAACTGACAATTAAAAGATTGTGCATTTTTAATCAATGTGTTTTTTCTGTTGAATTTTTGTGTTACTTTTTCGATCGCAGTTGGTAAATTGTTCATTAATAAGAGTAATGAGAAGAAGAAAAAATGCAATGTATATTTACTTATTCTTGTGGTGTATACACATATCAAAGCATTGTGATTCAAAGTTAATTCAGAAAAAGGAACAGGAAGTCCAAAAAATAACTAGTGATGTTAATATTACCAAATTGATGTACAACTAACAAATCCACAAAATCAAGCATAAAATCGAAAATTCAGAATTCCGATGCATGAAAAGTTGCCTACTGGCAATTAAGCTATAAAGCTTTTTTCACAGCATATCTCTTTTTTAATACACCTCATCAATTGTGTCAGTTAAGCCATAAAATTTCTTTCACTGCTAGTTTCTTTAGCTTGCTGCAGATAACTGTAAAAAGCAACTACATCTCGTCATCGGCCATATGTGGCAATAAGCTACAGAACTTCTTTCACTATTAGTACTCTAATAGAGCTCATTGCAGATGGCCGTAATAAGCATGTCTTCTTAAAACAGTGTCTCGTTGTCAGCAATATGTGGCAATTACGCTATAAAACTTTTTCACTGCTATAGTGTCCACAGCTTGATACAGATGGCTGTAATAAATATATCTTCTTTTAAACTACACTTCGTTGCCGGCAGTATGTGGCGACTAAGCTAAAAAGCACTACTTGTATTTTTATTCACTATAAGAAGTTGTAACAGGAATCATGAAAGATATTCAAACCTTCTGTTTGTTGATAATGTGGTAAAATGCTTCTTCTCAGATAACTTGAAGGACATGACTACCATGAATGTAAAAGTCCGAGTGACCCCCAATGGCACAAAAAAATATAAAAATTTACAAAAATTCAATAAAATAATATTATTGCTGAAATTCAACCATACTATGTACTACGTATTGAAGGGGACACTCGATTTGTCCTAACAGTAAGTAACTTCGAGTTGTATAAAATACAAAAAATTGATTAATTTGTTAAGTTTAAAAAAACTACTAATTTTTAAAAAAAATAATGGAATAACAGGTAAGGATGGTACTATATGGTGCATATGGCTAGGTAGGGATTCCCCCAATATTGTCGCCTGTGTAATTTCTTTTATGAATTGCAATCGGCGTGTAGTGAATTGTTGTTATTTTAATAATATTTTGTAAATAAATTAAAACGATAGCTTCTAAAAAAATGAAACCACGGGTTGGTTTCATTTTATCAATCGTCTTAGTTATCCAAGATAAGTAGATGAGTTAGTTCAATAATTTATAAGTTTATAACATTACCGTTTATTAACTGCCTCCTAGGACAATTGGTCTAATGAACACCAACAACGAAGTGTATTATTTCTGAAATATTGGTATGCTTATTATCCTACAAATAAATATATTTAGAATTAATGACAGACTAGAAATATAATAAAGGTTATATGTAATTGATGATATTGAGAATATTTTTAGAGTATGTTTACCAAATACCCGAAAAGAGAAAAATGCCTCGAGGAATTTATACATCTAAAAGAAAGAGAGGGTTTCAGTAAAGAAAAGCCAAATAGGCTAAAATGGATGTAGTTCAAAACATGACTGGATCCATTTTTAAATATGTTATATAACTGATAGCCAAAATTCATTGAAAGAAACTAATTCCCACGTTAATAAAAGAACTGATTCAGATAATATCGGCTCAACTTCGGGAAGTAACAGTGACAATATAGAATTAATGATGACAACCCAGACAAATCAAATGAAAATACTGAAAATTACAGTGATAATATTGATAATGCTATTACTATCATAGACAATACTCATATGAATCACGTCAGGACTTGAGACATGTGTCACATTGGAGTGAACATTAATCTAATCATTGAGCAAACTAAATCCTAACACCAACATCAATAAAATTTTTAGAAAAGTGGAAAACTTTGGAAATGAGGCTAAACTTACATGAAACAATAGATGAAGCAATCTTGCAGTTAGTGGATATAGGAAAACGGAAGTGGAAGCATCTTTTATTTAGAATATTGGATATAACTTTATTTCTGGCTAAACAAAACATGGCATTTTGTAGACATGATGAAGGACATTTTACTACTTTGTTGTTAAACGCAATACTTTCAGTCAAAAAGAACAAAACTTACAACTTTAGTATATGATCTGTGCTTGCACAACTGTCAATAGATAATTCGATATGACAAAATTTCCCTGAATTAGCAATACGTATTGTGCAGATGAAAGTATTGAGAAAAAACATAAATCTCCGATCGGCTAATCTTTGATTTTCCAAATTCTATTAGTTAATACTAGTTTAATATGTGTCTATTGAACTGTCAGAAACATAATGCGACAATTTATATTAATCCAGACTTACATAATCGCGATTTAATCTGGTTTTATGTTTTGTCTATTAATACGAGCCTATTTGTGTCAAACTTTGTCATTGCGATTATGCCATAAGAAAATGCCAAATAAACATATTGATATCTCACTCTAAAGATGCGCAGAAATGTTGAGCAGAAATGTCATGACATCTAATGTTAACAGTTTTTTTTAACGCTCTGAACTTCCGATTTTACTCCTCATAAAACTTCATACCGGCCGCTATATATGAAAATGGATTCTTAAGGAGTAAACTCCAAAAAAAAGTATAAATAAAAATCCAAAAAAGTATATTATTTTTTGCTAGATGCACAAAATTAAATCACAAAAGTTTTAACGCACCACGTAAAATTAAATCAATCATATATTTGGTATTATCATTAATAACACACCTGACATTTCAAATATTGATGAAATGTCTGAGGTGATTTGTTATGTGAAAATGATAATAGAAAATTGAACATCAAAGAAGCTGAGCTAAGTGATGAAATTCTTAAGAAACTCGAAAATTACGGTACAAATGTAAAATATATGTCGTTTCAAGGTCACGGCAATGCAGCTGTTATTTTCTAATCGAGATACTTCTCCCTGAGACACCCCCTTCCAAACTTACCATCCATCTCTGTACAAGTACTTCCTTAGTACCAGGGGATGGAAAAATGGGTCTCAAATTTGGTGACGGCGTCTTGCCAAGGAATTGGCGGTAAATTTAAACGTATACAGCAACCTCTGGCGATAGCTACGTGTTGTAATGGATGCCATCTATTGTAGACGCAAATCGCACCCCAAGTTACAAACTACAAGCTAAATGCAGAATTTGTTAAGTATTATGCGGAAAATATATTATTATACTTTAAATATTTTTACATATTTCCATTTTAAGTGTTCTGTGTTACTTAAATTGGCCATTGTATCATTATATATTTCTTTTATTAAGTATTTATTTAATTACAATCTTTGTTGTTATTAATTGGCAATCAAAATCACAATGGTGTATATTTTCCTAGATGTAATTTGCATTAAAAGAAAAAATGGCTGAATTGTCGTTTCTATTATTGCCTCAAATAGAAAATTGGTAAGTTTTGTCCATTATTGCTTATTACATAATATTCCAAGACCACATTTCAAATATTAATTTAAATTTTATAGTTTAACGTCGTAAAACACAATAGTGGTATATTGTGACTTGAGAAACATTCTGGAAAGTAATTCAAACACGTATTATTATTAATACTTGCAATATGTTAAAGAACGAATTATATTTTCAAATAACACAATTATAAAAATAACATTCCATGTATTAATAAATTTAGAATAATCTTCCTTGATTTTTTATTAAATATCATGTATTTCACATTATAAAAAATGGGAAGCGAAATTGAAATAAGTTTTTTGACAATTTATGTTTTTGATCATTTAAAAAAAGCTTATATCCTTATTTTAAGCAAGATAATTCTGAATTGCATACATATCATAGAGAAGTTTATTTAAATTTATTTACTAAACATTATATCAAAATAAAGATTGACTTGTCCCAAAGAAATTAAAATAGACTTTAAAAAAAGTAAATCATTGGGAAAGAAAATAAAAAATTACAGTACTTGTTTTTATTTTCAAAAATATTCTTTAGATCCTAATGTCTGTCTACTGACATGCAATTTTTAATTTTTTAGGTTCCTCAAACTCTGCTTTATAAATAAAGAGCCACATTCAACCCGCCTGAAAGCCATAAGAGATGAAAGAGACATGAGAGCTCTCTTACTACTACTCTTTTTTTCTCCGAGTACTTTAAAATTGGTTCCATAAGGTTGTTAATTACTTGTCCTTTGACTTGTTACAACCACTGTAGAAAATGAAAGAAATTATAATTTAATTAAATTCAATTTCAATTTGAACGCAATTTTTAGTAAACTTACAAAGATATAGTCCTTGTCTGATAAAATTAACAGTACAACAAAATATTTCATGTACCCATTGTACTTGAAACTATCGTATGACTAAATAATTATCAATTTAGGCATAGCTAGGGTGGAGCAATGACGGGCACGACCTGTCAAAATAAATTTTGTACGTAATTAATCTGTTTAGATTGTTTTCGAGATTTTAAGAGAAGGGTCTTAATTACCAATTTTTAATGATGGGTTTAATATATTTTTTTATATTGATAATGGGTTTAATTAAATCACAGTGGTTTTTAATTAAATCACAGTGGTAAGTATTCAATTCACCGTTTATGAAATTTTAATAAGTTTAGATTCAATACTGCTAAATAGTCATTAGATTACTTTTAAAACAATAGTAGAACTTATTTTTTTAAGCCTCTTTTAACAGTTTATAAACTATTTTACTAACAAATACAATATTTAGTATATTTTTATATAATGCTGTTTCACTGTATATCATAATAATTGCCTGTTCATATTTACCAGAATTATTTAAATGGAATAAAATTGTCAAACCTTTACGTTACATGCTAAAAACTTTCTTCGGAGTCGTTCTATTTTCACCAATCTTGGCAGCTCTTTTGGTAAAACAACATGTAGAAATTGCAATTTAGGCACGTACGTCTCAGAAGGAAATAACTGTAATTGATAAAAAATTAACTTAACAACTCCATATTTTGACAATAAAACCATGTGCGTTTGGATAAAAGTCACTTCTCTGCATCTATTGCAATTTTTTTGAAGACAGGAAAAAGACTTTTATATAATTCTGTCTTTTTCTATTGGATAATCTAATTTTAGTATAATATGAAAACTTTTAATAGATTGTATTCATAAATAAATTGTGATGGGAGTACCTATGGACCTTATAACCACTAAATGTGCCATACTTGGGCAACACGCTTTTTTAAAAAAATCGATTATATCAGTTTCATTTAGGTTAAAGTCGGAAATTCATTGTGTCACAAAATGTGATATTGTGCAATTAATTGGGGAGAAGTCGGAGTAGGACATCTAACTAAGCACCGACAGTGTAAACTAAGCGCCGACATTTTATCGATAAAAATCATTGCTGCTATAAACGAAATGTGAATCCACATTATAACAATATTATTATTACACATCAATCTATGTAGCATTTGTATACTTATTATAAAAATTTAGTCATTGCAATGGGAAAAGGGATCATTAGAGTAATTTGTTATTAAAATGTAGTTACAGAAAAAAACTTGGATAACTATATTAAATGTTAATTTATATAGATTTCAAATATTGTATTTTCTTTCAAATATTACATTTTTTCCAATATTATATTTTTTTTATGAACCTATCGGTACATTAATGTTTTATGTCATTGTTCACATTAAAAAAAAAATACTTATATAATGCACTTTTGACATGACAAAGTATGTTTGTATATCCGTATTGTGGAAAATCATGACTATGACTGATGACAACATATGAATGGTACCGATGTTAAGCTATGACCTTAGGCATCCATATTTTAATATATATCCATTAGTTACCTACTTCGCAATGTGTATAATATTAAGAACTTTTTTAAAAACTAAATTCAAAAGTACATTTACATTTACAGATACCTATTAGGAAATATACCTTTTACATTATGCCGATCACATACATTTTCAAATATGTAATTTAGATAAAAGTACTCAAATACCGAGTCACTAAAATAAATCACTGAAAAAAACTGATAATAGTATGGGGTACTAATGTGCCAAGAAATAATATCAATTCTCCTTTTTTTTTATTATCCACTATATGATTTTTTTACTTGAATTATATTTGTGTGGCTTAGTTTTGCCTGTATATTGGACAAATTTTATCTTTGTCAACCCTACAAAATAAGTCCATGTAGAATTATGATGAAGACAATTTTTTTCATTTGAAAATACGAAATATAAGTAAAAGATAATGTGCTCATTCTTATAATTGTGATTGCTCATGCAAGTCTTTGTTATTGGTATTATCTTGTTAATAATAAAGTTGTTAAAGAATTAATAAATTATGAAAAACAGTCATTCTTACTATACACAGAATGTCTTACGTACATTAAAGTTATTATTAAGGGGGGAGATACCTGTAAAAGCTTAAACTTTGCTTGATTTTTGTGATTTTTTTTTAAATTAAAGAGTCATTATATATTTTTGAAAATTAACATCTGCTTTATTCAAACATTAAAATAATATAAATTCTTTTTTTATTTTATTTATTCAAAATGGGTGATGTAAACTAAATTCATCCAGAAAGGTAGCAGCGAGACTTCTCAGTCGGCGAGCATTATAGCATCGGTTCTAGTGATCTGAAAACAAAAACCAAAATTCTGTGTGTTTATTAATGTCAATTTCTAGATGAACCTAAAAAATATTTTAAAAAAAAAATTCGCGGAATAAAATACTTATTGTTATTGAATTTTCTTATTGCTTTTGCTTCGATAAAATTATTTCTTCAAAAAATTTTCGGAAATTTGTAGGTTCTTATAGAAAATAATATTAAAAAGATGTGTGCCAAATTTCAGGGAGATCGATCAATAACTTTTTGAGTTATCGTGCACACCAGTTTGAAAAATATGGTTTCGAGAAAAACGCGTTTAAAGTTTGAATACATGAAAATTCAATGACGATACTTACCGATTAATCAGTAATTCCAGCGCCATATAATTGCCCTTCTGTAGCCTCATAGCATCCATTTTGTTCAATTAGTTGCTATTGACATGCTTGACGAGCTTCTTTAATGGCTAATGAGATGCTGTTGCGATGCGATGCTCGAGTCACTCTCTGTTCATCCATTTTTTCGGCATATGATTTACATTATCATTCTGACTGGTGTTCTTCATACCATGCATCATATTCTTCAGTACCTTGTCTATTTTTCCAAAAGTTACACCCTAACAATAGCTAGATTTTACTACTAGATCGATATCTCTACCACAGTAGTATCCAATGAGCTTTGTAACACCATATAAAGATTTAAAGCCACGTTTTTTCCACGAAGCATCGCCTGATACTTTTAAATTTGAATTTGGCCTACCATGTTTTTCATTTTCTATTTTTTCTTCCTCCACAGCTTTTTTACAACAAGATTGAAATACGGATTGTGTGGCGGTATATAAATGCATAACAATTTTATTATATGCAGTTTCACTCAAGCCATCACACATGTCCATAAAATTACAAAATATATTAATCCCCTCTCTAGCGACTCCTAAAAGATGCATAACAAGTACAATCCTACGATTAATTTCAAATCCATTATTGATAAATGGCCCTGAGTTATTATCTCTATGACCGCAATGGCAATAAAACTATCTTGAAACCCAATCCTCAATTGCCAGCTTCTTCAAATTTCACTGCCCTTTTACACTCGCGACACACAACAAGTTCTGATAACGCAGTGAACACTGTAAAAAACTCAATAAATTTATAACAATGCACATTATTGTAATGAATGTCCTCATTAGTAACATTAGATAATTTTCTCGCACTTGCACTTGATTGTTCGGCTTCATCATTTTTAGTATACTGACTTCGATAAAATTTCCGTTTACGCGGACGTCCTAACCGAGCTGGTGTATCTTTAGCTCCTTTAGGATATGAAGTCATTTTTATATTTATTCGATTTCGAAGTCGTTGCGTACAGAATGAGTTCCAAAACTAAACTGAACAAAACTAACAGCAAAACCGGATCTGGCCTGTACGAATATACTCTGTAGCAACTGTGAAACTGTCCTTTACTTAAATCAATAAAAGTATTTCAAAACATCTGTTCATTCAAATTTCGAACAATAGAGAGGTTAGAAGCTAAAGAAATTCAACAGGCAGGTAAAAGAGTTGGCCGCTTAATTATACCTCTAGTCTTTGCGTTTATTATACGACCCTATTCTTTGCGTTCGCGCCCAGCGCTCGTCACAAATAATAGGGTCGTATAATAAACGCAAAGAATAGAGGTATAATCATCGTCAATTTCATAAAAATTTTCTTTTAAAATTTTACAGGTATTTCCCTCCTTAAGATTAGTTGGACCAAGTTTAAAGAAAAAAGTACATTACAGAGAATAATTTTCAATAGTATGATAGTATGTACTTCAGTAATTAAATACTATAGAACAATTATATCTATATTTTCACAGCCGTGACAATTGCGATTTAAAACATATGTGATTGTTGATTTCAATTAGAAGCGAATATGATTGCTCTGTGTCTCTCAAGTTTTGATACTATTTGTTTCATAGTGAATTTATTTAATTACTCATCCAGTGGTAATTAGGTCCGTAGTAATACCAATAGTTTAAGCAGAATAATGAAATTTTTAAGCAAAACCAAAGTTTTGCTAAAAATACACTAAAATGTTTCTTCTCTGTTATAAAACACGTTGTAGTAGTCATGGTCATCATGGGGTAGTGTCAGGGGATGACATAAACCGTAATTATATTTAATTATCAAATTTCAACTAACATATATGGGGGTCAAACCTATGCAGGATATCTCTACACAATAATACACAATGAATATCAGTGCAAATATAAACTTTTCAGGTTACTTTCAATTAATGAACATTACATTTAATTTTACTACAGATGAATAAAATTGTCCCAGATGTTGTTCTAGATAAATCTGAATTTTTTCCAAACCAACATACATTGAAAAATAAAATTGGTTTTCATTATACAACAAAGTTGAATGATAGATGATTTAAACTACAAAGAGGACAAATCTAAAGGATAGAGAAGTCCAAAACTTCTACACTTAGCAAAGAAGGGCAGTCTGTCTCACTATTCTACATGGCACTTGAGCACACTAGAACATGTGGAAATAATTTAATTTCAATCCAATGTCATTCTACGATCTCTGAATAATAGCAGACTAATAAATTCATACAAGAGGAGAAACAAAATATAGAAATAGATAAGAAAATACACATACAATTGAATTTTCATCTGGATATGTAGTCCACCTACCCTGTGGCAAAAGCATTCGAGGTCTCCTTGGTTTAGGTAAACTCACAATCGTTGGAGCGAAATTACCAGTTCTCGCCTGTAATTAAAAGCAATTTCTTGTATTTTTCACTAGCATTTCAAGCACTTTCCAGTTTAAAAAAAAAATTAAGATAATGTAGTAATTTGAACATCATTAGAAATATAAATTTTCCTTAATGACACATTAATATGTAGGAACCTACATATGACAGTTATACTATTTAAAGATAACACACTTCAACTAAGAAAATCATATTCAATTGTATAAATAATTTATTTTCACACTATGAATATAATAATGTCGTTCTCATTAATTACAAATAGTGTAATTACAAATATTGTAATTACAAATAGTGATGGTAAGTAGTCTGGAGTGTGGTAAATGAGATTTAAATGGGTTACGCATACTATTTGCTATTCACTTTAAATGTTGCATTCTTATCTCTGGTGTATCCGGAGCAAATTAGAAACAAAATTAGACATAATTGAATTGTAAAATTTGTATATTTAAAAAGTGTCTAGATATTTAATTTTCATAAACGGACAAAATGACATTCATTTGGTTTATAAAAGAGGTGCAGTAAAATACACTAAATCTTATGGATATTTCACATTCTACATTATAGCTAAACACATTGCTATTTTATGACATGGCATACGAATAACTGCTGTATTTTAGAGTTTGATTCATATATTTTTCAATTGTGGTCTGTGTGACCAAAACAAGTCATACAGCAAAAGTTTTCTGGTACAAATGACATTAATTGTAAATCTAGTGCAAAAGTGTAATTTGGGCGATAATAAGAATTGTAAAGAAAATTTTAAAAATGACTCCAAATTCTATAAATATTTCTACGACTGATCTCAGAACTTTTTAAGTTGTTAATAATTTATACAACAAAATTTATGTGTTCTAAACTGTTTCGTGATAGAAACGCATGATTATGAATCATACGTTTTTCAATTTCCTTGTACTATGATCACCCTAAAGACTCGCAATTTTAATAAAATTGCTCACAGTTCAATCGTTAAGCAAAGTGGTTTTGTTTATAGTAATGAAAAGACTATAAATATTTTTAATATATTGATGGCATTGAATACTAATGCGCGATGGAAGAACTAATAATTTTATTAGTGTTATTTGGTCTTTTGACATAAATGATAAACTTATCTTAAGTTTTAATAGAACCACATCCGGTTTATTCAACACAATAAAAGTGAAATTATTCAATATTTCCCTGTGTATCCAGTTTAAACTCAATATATTAAAATCTCAATTTAAATCACGTACTCACGTAAAATTTCATTATACTAATATTGAAACAATTAGGTATTGCAATATTGTATTAAAATGAAGTACAGAATTTCAATTAAACGAAAAAAAGATCATTGTTACTGCACAAAACACCAAACAAAACAATTAGTATAACTAAAGTATTAGGTCACTTTTTTAAGTTTCAACCCTTAGGTTGAAAAAGTGACCTAATAAACATTTAGTGATTTGCATAGTTCAGTTTTTTTACCTTAAAATTTTAAAAATAAACTGCCTTAGAAATCTGAGTGAAAGAAAATAATATTCTCCTTCTTCGATAAAAAAAAAATAGATTAAAGAAATTGCACTTTCAAAGGTATAAATGTTTTCCAAATAAAATATCAACGTCAAAATAAACATTTTTAGAGTTCTTTGAAATAAATTTAATATTTTCAAAAATACAAGACCTATTATAGATATAAATGAAGTTTAACGCCAATGACAATTTCATTTTTTTTATTTCTTTAAATGAAAATAGATATTTTTGATATATATATTATATTTAAAAAATATCTAAGAAAAAAATTTTCTACCCATGATTATTTAAATAAAGAAGTATTAAAAAAATACTTTTTCCATTTTTCTGTTTTTCATTTCCATAACAATTCGGTTTTTCATTTCCATATTTAACGATTAGTGATAGCCCAGTGAAATTAGGTAAAAAAAGGGGTCAACCTCGGAATGAAAGATAATAAGCTGGAAATTGGTAAAAACCTTTGTTTTGTCGCCCTAAATATTGTCTCAAAAGTCACAAATGCTATCGTGTCCGCGTCTTAAGATATTGAAGGTCAAAGGTCACAAAAAACGATTTTTCGCGAATATCTCTGTTCCTATTGCTTAAATGATATTTTCACCTATCATAAAAATTGTAGAGTATAAAATTCTCTACAACTTTTGTCTAAACTTTTTTTTTATACGATCAACCGTTTTTGAGGTAGAGCGCGAAGAGTGCGCAGCGTACAGTCATATATGAGCTAATGCAGGGTCAAGCATGAGTTATGGTTATCAGACGTTGTATAAAGTCAATTATTGACAAAAAAATTATAATTATTAAGCAATGCCCATTATTTCTGTACTTATTATTAATTATTTATATTTAATTATTCAACTATAGTATATTATTAATTCTGGATTATCTATTTTAGTTATATTTTAAATTAAAACGACATTATATATGTTTCCTTTAAAACGTGTAAATTTTTAAATACTTATATAACTGGAAATACTTGTCCCTACCCTATGATCATTTCTATTTATAGCCGGGACGGATGTTCTATTGTATTCAAGGTCACTTTCTCTTTTAAGGGATCACTTTGTATTATAAGAGCCCTACGTATTTGTTATTTGTAGGACCCCTAAGTGCGAGTGAGCGTGGTATATACTCGCACGTTTTATGGTTTCGTGTGCAGTGAGATATTGTGTTTAGTATAGTCTAGATTATTCGTTAGTTTGAAATTGTATTTTCACAACGACGGACGTACGGTTTTAAGAGCTATGGCTGATTTCTGTTTTATATGTGATAGGTCACTTTCAGAAGGTGTTTCTGTGAATGTCGTACGTGGTTTACAAACTTTAAGAACTGCAAGTATTGAAAGGAATGATGGACATATAAACTATTTAAATACTTTAAGTTCTGTAAATGTGCATTCCGAGTGTCGAAAAGTGTACACTAGCAAAAATGTTATTGCTGCATCGAAACGACGCACAGAAGAGGGTGAACCTTCAACGTCAAGTGCACCTCGTAAAAAAAGAAATGAACCGTTTGATTTTAAAAATGTGTACTTATTTTGTAGCCATGAGGCTAATGAAGCAGCAGAAAGGAAAAAAAAACATAAGTATAGACGGACAATAAGTAATGTAAGTACTCTTGCATTCAAAGACAACGTAATTAAGAAAGCAGAAGAACGAAACGATTCCTTTGGAGAACTAATAAAGGAACGTATACTTTACGAGTATGATTTGATCGTTGCTGAAGCAAAGTATCATACTATTTGCTATACCAACTTTTTAACCCGTGTACCATCTGCAGATAAGAACCCTTGCCAAGATGATCAAGTCACTCAAGCAATGAAGGAGATTTTTAGTTATATAGAAAATAATGCAGATTCTCAATTTACTTTGAAAGAGCTTAAAGATGTCCCTACAGAGTACATGCCCGACGATAAGACAATTATTAAAAAACTACAACAAAAGTATTTAACTGATATAATAATCACCAAAAAAATAGGATCATTTACAATTATATCCTTCCGTGATACACAGGTTAATGTATTATCAAAAGCTTGGTACGAAAATAAAAAAAGCACTCCTGCAGAAGAGCGTTTACGGATTGTAGAAGCTGCTGCGGCTATTATTAGGGAAGATATTAGATCATCTGTCGTTGAAACTAAGACGTATCCACCTCCGAATAAAATGCTAGATGGTATTAATGAAGAAATACCAAAAACATTATCACATTTTTTGGAAGAAATTATATTAAAAAATAGAAAAGGAGAAGTAGATCATTTCAAAACGAAATGCACATCTATCAGTCACGCAATAATGTCTTCGATACGAGAATGGGGCTGGAAGCTTGAAAATGAAATCCTGGAGCCCATAACAACGTTATTACCTCCAGCACCAGCCGAACTACTAAACACAATATTTTGCAATTGCAAAAATGGTTGTGGTTCCCGCTGTGGATGCAGAAAATCAGGGCTACTATGTTCTTTAGCTTGTGGCCAGTGCAATGGACAAGCTTGCCTCAACGCTCCACTATATCCAAGTAATCCCGATGAAGAAAGCACATACGATCCTGAAATTCTAGAAGGTTTGGAAATGAATATGACCGATAATGAGGATGATGACAATGAATTGAATATTTTAGAGTGACAACAAGAAAAAGACGACGAAGAAGAAGATAACTAGCTTCCATTCGCAATTTCATTCGATTCACAAATTGTTTTAATATTTAAACTCACATTTTAATAAATGTATAACATGCCATATTTAATGATAAATAAAGGTATATCTAAAATATATTTCCTTACTGTCTTTTTATTTTAAAATATAATTAAAATAGATAATCCAGAATTAATAATATACTATAGTTGAATAATTAAATATAAATAATTAATAATAAGTACAGAAATAATGGGCATTGCTTAATAATTATAATTTTTTTGTCAATAATTGACTTTATACAACGTACTGATAACCGTAACTCACGCTTGACCCTGCATTAGCTCATATATGACTGTACGCTGCGCACTCTTCGCGCTCTACCTCAAAAACGGTTGATCGTATAAAAAAAAAAGTTTAGACAAAAGTTGTAGAGAATTTTATACTCTACAACTTTCATGATAGGTGAAAATATCATTTAAGCAATAGGAACCGAGATATTCGCGAAAAATCGTTTTTGGTGACCTTTGACCTTCAATATCTTAAGACGCGGACACAATAGCATTTGTGACTTTTGAGACAATATTTAGGGCGACAAAACAAAGGTTTTTACCAATTTCCAGCTTATTATCTTTCATTCCGAGGTGAAACCCCTAATATGACTGGGCTATAACAAACAATGGCAGTTAAGAGGAAAAAATTGTATTATTGCCAAATTATAATTTGTATGGGATATATTTTAATGCGTTGTTTTATAAAATAAATGAGAATGCACCTAAATAAGGAATGAGTCTGGTTTAGTAAGAATGTGAATTTTGTTTTTTTTAGCTTAAATGAAAGAATATAGGTAAAAAAGGAAGTTTTTATAAAAATTAGAGCTGTGATTATTAAAAAAAAGTTATTTGTAAAAAATTTCCATATAAAAAGCGTACTTTGTCAAGGATGTAGGAATTGATATAAAAAAAAACAAACCCAAAAAAATTAAAATATTGGAATGCGCAGAGTACCATGTAAAAAGAGGTTATAACATTTATGTTTGGCAACCAAATGACAGACATTTCCTCTAAGCAAGAGCATATTTCAAACCAATTTTTTATAATAAAATAATCGAGGCAAAGCCGTTTTTTAAAACGTCAATTTCTTATGTATGTTTGCTAGACGTTAGACGCATTTTTGCTAGAGCAGACTTTTACTCAAAGTAATATTTAATGTGTTTTCTTTCATTTAAAGAAAGAAAAAAGTCATTTTACTTAGCACTAAAGTACATTTCTTCCTACACCTTTCTTTAACCGAATGTAAAATTCAATCACTGACAAAATACAGAACTTAAAGTTGTTGGTGCAAATATATCTTACTGCTGTGTAATTAATTTATATGTGTAACAAAGAGATAGTCATAAAGCATAAACACCTGTAAGAGTAGTTTCATTCGTTTTTTTGCACATTGCTCAGGTGTTGCATGTATATATTCTCTAGACAAGTTGGTAATAATCTCAGAGTAGTATCCTCGTTTTGGTCGATGATGCCTCTCTTGATTCTCAAATAACACGTCATCATTGTTAAACTTATAACATTTCTTCATTGCTAACAAAGTTTCAATGTACAATTGAATGAAAATTTTTCAAATTAACATTTACTCCACTATTTTGACATTTCAAATTCTTAATTCAAAATTTAGTTTAAATTTTTTTTTTAATTGATCATAGATGTCAATTTCGAACAGTATTATAGACCAACTTACAAAATATAAATCTTCACAAAGTATTACACTTTGCAAATAAGATTATCTCGAATATAAATATTCTCATTAGTTTTCCGATATCCATCCATTTGTCTGATATTAATTTTTTCAATATTCATTTGAAATACAGTTATTTATTTCTTAAAACAAAAATTCTTTTTAGCAAATTAAAGTAGGTGAGAAGAAATAAAGAGGACTAATATTGCTAATTAATGTAAAAATCCATTAGCCTTTTAAACAACAAAATAATTTAAAATTGCCATAATCTAACAAGAAAATAAAATATTTTTCAGAGTATAGTTTATTAATGCATTATATATATTTAACATTATAATCTATAAATATATGTAAATTTCTCATCGATATTCTAACTACAAGGGGAGGTCCAAATGTCCGCAGAATGAAAGGAAAGGGAGGGGTATATATTCTTTCTTGGTACAGGTGCCCGCTCATTACAGGTGTATAAGTCAAATATCAAATCCCTAACATCATTTATTAATGAATAATTGTCCCTTAAAGAAGTAAATATGGAAGTGAACTGCGAACAAGGAGCAAATCGAACTATACCCTGTGATTAAATTCCTCACAAAGCAAGGAAAAGTTCCTCAAACCATCATGATTGAGATGGAAGTAGTTTTTGGAGATTGTGACCCTGATAAAACTATGGTTTACAAGTGGCATAGTCTATTTAGAAAGGTTGAGGCTCTATTGAAGATAACCCCCACCCAGGACGGCCTATTGACGCCACGTGGGATATTGCCAAAAAAGTTGAAAAACTTGTATTTAAAAATGTTCACCGGAAGAAGAAACAACTTTCTGCATTAGTTGGTTTATCAGATTCCACAATTTTGAGAATTCTGCACGACTATTTTGGCATGACTGAAGTCAGTTGAAGATGGATCCAGAGAATGCTTACGCCATGGCAAATACAACAAGTCAATGTGTCTAAGGAGTTTTTGAAGCTATGTGCTAACAAACCTACGCCGATTTTACAGAGAATTGTGACTGGTGAAAAACTTGGGTTCATCACTTTGAGCCTAGGTTCAAGCAAGAGTTAACGCAATGGGACAAAAATGTAAAGGAATTTTGATTGATTTTAAAGAAAAAGGTACCCCTATCACTGAAGAATAGTATGCTACCATATTGGATAAATTTAAGAAAGATATAAAGGAAAAGAAATATTAATAAGAGATTAACTTGCAAACCTTCTGTCCCATGGACTTTTAGACCTCCCTCATATTATTAAATTCTGGCCTTAAAAATAATTATTTACATGTTCTCACTAGCTTAGTAAACATAGTTGTGTATTTTTATTTAAGTAATGTAATTGTCCACACAGTGTGGAGTACTAAATATTCTTAAAACTTTCAATTGTGACATGGAACAATTTCAAGGTTTGCCATTGAAATAAAATAATTTGATAACATGAAAACCACTAAAGTACCCAAACAACTGGTGTTATCAAAGTTATATTTGATGCAACGCATTCTATTTTTTTTAATAATCTGATTTACACAAAAGTTAGATTTGTAGCAACAGAATTCATCATTATACTCTATATAGTAAATGGCAAGACCATATATTAGAGATATTAAATAAAGAATATGTAATTTACAAAATTCATCTCATTGAAAAAACATAAATTTTGAAAAAATATTAGGACATTAATTTCATTTAAAATTATAAAACAATTCGAAATTATTGCAGAGTATGGTTAAAAATTTATAATGAATAAAACATAAGAAGACTTCTTTATACAAATGTTGTATATAGGCTTCTATGGGTTTCTGAGAACCAAATAAGACGATTATAATCAATCAAATGTTATTGTATCTTACATCCTTTTCTAGATATACTATTTCAATGTTAATGGAAGGGTTAAGCATCCTGTAGTGCATGCTCACTAAACGCCGCACGGGATTATCAAAATGATAGATGATGCTATGCACTCAACACCTTATTTGGCCTTAAATAATGAGAAACATCAGTACCATTTCCGAAAAAGAAAAATCGTAATTCGGTATTATTCTTATTTTTTTTTCAGAAGGTTCTTTTTATGATAATGAAACGTTTAAAATAATTTGCGAATGTAGTTATGAAATGTTTAAATGTAATTATGATTCAGAATATGTTGAAAACAAAAAATAGTAATATATCATTTCTCTGCAAAAAAGCACCAAATCAAAAAATGTTATCCGATTATTGTAAATTCTTCTAATACCAAACATATACAACATTGTGACATAAGTTTCAAACTTAAAAGAAATAAAAGGTTGGTAATTTTTTATTTTTTTTTATTTAGATTTACAATAATGTCGGCGTGCAAAATTTTCTGGACAATCATTTGTTTTTGATCTCACTTTCATTTTTAGTCTTTTTTAACCTTAACCTAAAAATTAATGTGTCTATTTAAACAAAACGGGGCAATATTAATTTGGTAAAACTAATTTAATCCCAAATATAGTAACTTAGCTTTTTATCCATCATTTTATTCACATGGAGTGTTTAGTTTTCCCTAGTTTTCTGGTGACAGTAAGACACATAGTTAATGGATAATCACTGTGTGATATTTAGTTAGATGACAGTTTTTTATTTTTTTCTCAGCTTTTTGAAAACACATCAAGATATATCAGTATCTTTCATAAACACTAATCAATACAACTATGAAAATCTCATATATATATCCATAGTAGATTTTAAGTGATTTGAGAGAACAAAAATAAATTATAAGACAGGCTGAAAAATTTTTCAAAACGTTTACTATCTAATACTTAGAATAATGAGTACTCCAGAAGGCGTTAACACGTGCAATAGCGTGTCCAAAAAACTACGCATGAAATGCGTAGTATCAAAACATGGCTGTCAGTGCAATTTAAGACACAGCACTGAAAGGTTACGTGACAATATAGCTTAAAATGCCGGCTTGTGCCACCTGCAATTCCCACCTGCAAAAATATCACTGGACTGCAAAAGAAACAAATGGGGATTACTTTTCGTACATAAAAATTATTATTTAATTTCATTTTCGAGTAACTATGCAATTTTAAAATATCAAAGTAGATTATTATTAACATTTTTATTGGTGTTGTCACCTCATAAAAATTGTTTACCCAAATTAAAACATCTTAATTGCTCGAAACTAAGAAATGTAAAATTTAGTCAGTTAAAAAATTGGGATTTGGGAGGTGTCGTTAGAGAATTTGATGTAACATTTGAAATTTCCGTTGTCATATTCAATTATAGGATATTTGACCTATCTACACATATAATAAAATTGTAACAGAGTAAATTATGTACATTGAAAATATTTTTAAAAAAAAGTATAGAATGATTTAAAAACTTTTTTTATAATTTTTGTCTATGTATGTTAATATGGATTAAATTTGATTAATATTGGATGAATTTTGATGAAATTTAGTATGGTAACAGTATATAGAGGCAACATATAAGAGAAAAAAAACAATTTTTTTTTCCTATTTACTTGCAAACGTAGGCAGAGGTATTTGCATATAAAACCATTGTGTGTAGGATTACTGAGACATGTGAAAGAAATTAATGTTACATTCATTAATTTTTGCCATGTTAAATTTCTTGAGTATATTGTTTAAAATAAGACGAAATTTTATCACGACACTGAACACTAATTAACATAAATCATTTTTTCTTCCCATTTTCAATTTCTTTAGTACGGGACCGATTATTTTCTAATTTTAATTGCGGGTTTTTTAATCTCTTTTTCTATTTTAAGACACTAAGCTAATATGTTTCTTGCTGTATTAACAAAACAATATTCATTTGCATATGTAACAAAAAAATTTGTAACACACGCAAACGCGCACACGCACAGGCACACATATACACATATTTAACACACATATTTAATAATAATGTATTTTAATTACTCATTTTAATTAATAAAATGGTAAAATGTGAAATAAAAATTTTAAATAATTTTAACCTAAATACTTTGGCTGTTGGTTGTGGTCAGAATAAACATTTTAGAAATTTAACATAGCGGCTTTAATAATACTTCATATAAGCCAAGCCATGACCATATAAATCGATGCAAATGTGAATCGTACTGCCGTAAGCAAATATACATGCGTCGAGTTCCTGAAATCAGTGGGTAAATTATTCTGCTGGTAACACCTTGCGCGTTGAGGGGGCGCTAGCAAGCGGAGTGTGGTGCTCCCTCCTCCGATTTTTGGCTTCACCGCGACCGCGAAGAGATTTGTGCTTATGCGCCTTCTGGATTACTCTATATTCTAAGATCTAATATATTTAAGGCTTTAAGAAGTAGAATAGAGACCAGAGTATAAATCCATCCAGTAGAGTTTGCGTGATGCACGGCCAAACTGGCCAAAATACATATTCTAAAAACTACTTTATTCTATTCTGTAACATTTTTATAAACCCTGAATTAATTTTTTTTCTGAAAAAATATTTAATGTAGACACATTTTTGCTTTTACTATTTTAGTAACATAGTTAAGAACAAAAAAACAGGCAATATAAAAATAGTACATTCGTTATATGTTTTGAACTCCACTTATTTGTATTATATGAATTATTTCACTAAAAAGGTTAATCTTAAACCAAATTTAACATAGATTAAAATAAACTGTAAAAGGCATTCCTTATAAAAATTAAAAACATTACAGCAAGTATATAAGGCTGAACTTTTGAGCACTTTTAACATAAAAACACCTCCAAATAAGAAACATTCTATAACAAGCATAGCAATAAAAATAAGTTAAATCAGAAAAAGGCCTTCGAAAGTAGTTGGTAGAGTTTCAATTATTACTATTTAGTCTGTACTATGCGGTAAGTTCATGAAGATCTACACTGGTTGAACGAGTCGTGGCGACATAACAGGGTCGACAGACAGGCACGACACGGGCAGATGCTAGACCTGGCAGGCTAGCTCGCTTGTCTATGCAGCGAGTGCAAAACACACCACCACATCGCCAACAGTGATGCTGGGAAGAAAAGATTATTGAATATGACAAAAACAATAATTTATTAAAATGTATACCTGAAAAGTCTTACAGTAAATTGTAAAATGGTTTCTTAACCATATAAATTTTTCATAAAACTCTTTAAAAGACTATAAAACTCTATTACCATATCCATCATATAATTTGATTTACTTGTAAAAAGATCTCATCTATTCTTAGTCTCCAGTACTTGCGTAAAGTTAACACAGCATCTAATATATACAAGCTATCAAATTAAATGCAATAGTAAGACATTGTAATATAATCTTTTACAGTGAAGATAAAATTATATATCTTAAAAATTTTATGACATTTTAGATATTTTATTTAAATATATTTTTCCTACTAATATTAGTAGATATGTTTTTTAACTACAAAGATTTTCAATGTGTTCAGCTACATAAGCCAGAGTATTCAAGTGTAATATGTTTTCCTTCCGTGACTAACCATTTTCGCATACATTATCAGTACATTCCACTAGGCAATCGCAACACTCAAAACACTCACTGTATCGTTTCCACTTGGCGACCACTGTCGTTACAGTCTAGGCGTCATTGTCCACGACCGCTTCGAGCCCACACCGACCCACGAATCAACGTGGGTTGTTGCGGTCGTTTATCTGTCAATTTTACTTAGACACATTGATATATAAAGTTTACGTAAATAAATTATGGCTTTCTAATAGTGTGATTTAGTTGTTTTTTCAATTGTGGACATCTCATTGCCTGCCACCGCATCCAGAGCTTTCTTTTTTCAGATACTATTTCTAATAGATGTTTGGCTACATGTTGAATATTGGCAATGTTTGTTTTCAGTGGTGTAGAGTCCCAAGCAGCATGTTGTATAGCTTTGGTGAAGTGTTCAATAGCAACTGTAAAGTTATGTTCTAATTAGGTCTCACTGGATCTGCAAATGCAGTATCAATAAAGTGCCGAAATAGAGTTCAGTTAGTACTGCAGTTATGCAGGACGCACTTAGGTTCTTTTTCTGTAAGGGTAGTGGACAGGTTTACAATAATGGGTGAGTGGTCTGATCACATTTTGTGACAACTGCTGCAAGAGATATATTTATCGGCGATTCCTTTGATAATGCAGAAATCAATTAGGTCTGGTGTATTCTTCAAAATTTGCTTTCTTGATTTTTTGTCTTGGTGGACAATAAGATGCCGAGATGGTTAATTCACTGGTCCAATCCAATACAACAATGATAGTAGCTTGAAGGTATTCTTGGGAGAAGAGGGTCGACTGATAATGTTTGATGTTAGTCTTAACTAGAATTGCTGATCCACCGTGAGCTTTTTCATTCGGGTGCATTGTGTGGTATATATATATATGTGTGGTATTCGGGTACCCGCTGGTGAAGTTGATTTCGGAAATAAGCATTATGTAAATTTTTTGTGTTTTCAGAAATAGTTTCAACTCCTAAGAGTGGTTTGACGGGTCATTAGCATTCCATACACAAATGTTTAGTGGTTTGAGTGTGAGGTCATCTTGGACATGAGTTCAGTTAGTAACTTTGTTAAGAGTAGCATTTGTTTCATTAAGGCTTGCATTGTCTCATTCAATGTTAGTAGCGCATATTCAGTGTTTTGTTTATTTTGGGTTGTATTAGAGCGTTTTAGTGACAGGTTTTGCTGTAACACTTCAGCGTAATTCTGAAACTTATTTTTGTTTGATTGTGGTATGATTATTTGTGGGGTTGGTTTCCACGATTTTCTCTGTCTAGGAGGTGGGTAGTGGGCCTTTTGTAACGCCTTATAGCAGATGCAGCCTTTGTAGTTAGCTGGATGGTTACCATCACAGAGAATGCATTTAACTGTATCTAAGCGCTCTTTTCTAGGGCAATATTAGGTGTGATGGGTGCCCAGGCATTTCATGCACTTTGGCTGTCACAAAATTTTCTGGTGTGTACGTATCGTTGACGTTTAAAACTGTTGTGATATATCTCATTTGGGCCTAGGCGCCTCGAAAGTAATTTTACCTCATTGTTATCCTTATATTTAGGTCGATATAGAACATGTTAAGTGGCTGTTTCATAAGTCTGTGTTTAACATTCCAGATATTTCTAACTTTATAGTGAAGATCACCCAGAGCTGGCTTTACGTGTTCAGCGTCAGTAGAGGGATGGATATATTTGAGGACGACTCTGAAGTTCCGCTCTTCTCTGGGTTGATAGGTGAAGAATTTAGTGTTTCTTTACATCAATTCCCTGTATACAGTTATATATGATTCTGCATTTTTTACCTGTATTTTGACCCCCTCTGATTGAAGGATCTTAATTTCAAATTCTCCTGGCATTGTTTCTTGTAATATTTTAGTTAGTGACTGAATATGCTGACTTTTATGTCGGTTGTAACTGAATTATTTTCGAGCTCTGAAACTATTATATGAATAAAAATATTTTTAATCGGTTTGTATCAAACAAAATTTTAACTTACTTTTCGACTAAAATGGTCAAAAGGTGTAGAACATATACATTGCTTGACATTCTTTAGGGTCTTCCAGTCCAGAGCCACTGAAGCCATTTCCTCCTCCAATTGAAGGATGTCAGTAACCGGAACTCCACCGTGGATAACAATTTCAGAGGCAAGAAACACCTCACTCTCTGTATTTGCTTCACTCACTTCAGTCTCTTTGAGAGGGTGACTGTCATTAGAACAGGCCAGCTCACTTGCACCAGATTCTTTTTCATATAAATACCTGTGAGAAAAGAAAGGATCACATGTATTGAGTAATAATTATGACTCTTATGGTATTGCTAAAAGCACCAACATACTTCCTCCAATATACATATGCTACTCTATTATACAAATTTGAATATTACAGTTGTCCTCTTAGTAAGTGTGTTTATGTAGCACTCAAATATAGCAAAGAAAATGTGGAATTGCGTTTTATTAAATGTTTATGTTTAACCAACCTTCCAGCTCTTCGTGTAAATGGTATATAAATGTTACACTAGTGGAATCTGTTAATTAATTTTCTATTTTCATTTATTTCATCAAGTAACTATAATTGTAATTATTCTGTCGTTTATTTTGATTATTTAAGATAAATTCAATCAAAAGCAATAAAGAAAACTAAAAATCTATATCTTTTTGCTAATAGATATCAATACGATAATTAAATTTTGAAACGCAGGGGAACAAAAACTAAACATTTAAAAGTATTCTGTAACTGAAATTTTTTATTACTTGTTATCAAACTGATTGGAATTTCCGTTAGTTTCCTTAGATAATACAGTTGCGGCATTTTGTTGTGTTTGCTGACAGACATAAGTGATCTCTTTGTCCTTCGGTTTCTGCCTCTTGCTCTTCCCACTTAGCAACAAAGATTTGAGTGAAGACACCCTCTGGAAGAAATGAAATATAGGGAGAAAATTATAAGACAATTTTCGCAAGTTAGATTAACTTCATTTTACAGTTTATATATATCTTGATTCTTAACATTGACCATGATAACTTTAAATAATAAACAAAAGAATATGAACAAATAAAACTGATAAAGTTATTTCGAAACTGTTTCATATAAGTCAATTAGAAACAACTCTTTTTTGCAGAATGCTAGAAATAAGATTATAAAAGAAGTGCTGAAACTTATTCATAAATTAACTATGTAAATCTTGACAATTCAGAATATGAGAGTAAAAATAAAAATTTCCTGTCTATAAACATTTCTAAACTATATGTTATACAAGTTAATGAGTGAAATTACTTAATTCAACAATAACTTACTTAAACTCAAATAGATTTAAGAATTTAAAATAACAATTAAATCCATATTATTGTTACACAAAAACCTAAACGTTGAAAATTATTGTTTTCGTAATCTCTGCATCTCAAGGTTATTGTGAAAAATCAATTTCAGAAGCAAAATGATAATTGTACAAATCCCATGAAGAGCCAACCATTTCCAGAAACTAGGAAACAGTTGTAAAATGTTGAGACGATGGAAATTGTTATTTTTTAATTTCCATCATTTTTAGAAACTAGGCAACAGTTGTAAAATGTTGAAACGATAGAAATGGTTATTTTTTTTTATTTCAGCAAATGAATTTGTCGAAATCCGATGTTAATAATAAAAAGGCCCATTTTCAATGACTCAGATTTTTCAAAGACCCATTTTCAATAGTTTCAGTTAAGAGCCAAATTACAACACATTGGTCTTACCAAAAAAATGCTCTCTTGAGGCAATAAAGGTCTGATTACAGTTAAAATAAATCGGCAATGTATTATTACATAAATTGTATGGACGACTTAAGTTATTTTTTTAATTTCAGCAAAAGAATTTGTCAAAATCCAATGTTACTGACACCAATTTTACTGACACAATACTTTCAGTTAAAAGCCAAATTACTTAGCATTGGACTTAGCAAAACAAAATACTCTTTTGTATGGATAACAGGTCTGATTGCGGTTAAAATAAATCGGCAATAAATTATTCAATAGACAGCCATACATAATATAAAAAAGTAAGTTAAAAAGATTAAGTCTAGACAATAAATGCAAAAAATTCCATTTGTAAGAGTGTTGAAACAAAAATGAAAAAATAATCTGTGTAATTTTATAAACCCTGGATCATCATGACTTTCTAACACTACATCAGTACTTTCGGTTACTTTATGCAATAAAACATATGTACCGTACATAGGAAGGATTTATTACACAATTAAATATGATAATAATGCCTTTAAAAAATGTGAATAAATAAAAAAGATTTTGTTGCAAATAATTTATGATAAACTTTTAGCATTTATGTTAAACCATATATGTTATTATAATATTAAACTCTTTTTTATTACAGCCAAATACTGTCAGTTAAAACCAACAGAAGGATCAGTGAAAGAAAATCAATTTGAGGTAAATATGTTATAATGTTTATCGAATTGAACTCCGTCAATTGCAACAGGGAGATATCTGAGTAATAAATAAAACATGCATGCTAATTCTACTAACTCTATGTTGAAATTTCCAATTATTTAAAGCAATATTAACATAACCCACTGCAAACTTTCCTTTAAAAATCGAAATTAAACATGTCACACTATAACAATAAGTTGTCCCACTGTTAATCTGTTTTGTGAAAATATTTCATGGTTATATGTCAAATATCAACCTTCATAAATAAATTAGAAAATAGCGATTTTAATGTGTTTTAATTGTGTCAATTTTATAATCAACATAGGACATTTACTAAATTATATGTTCTATTAATTAACTTGGTTGAAAATTTTGCAATCATACAAAAATTTGCTGGAAGACGATTCAAATTAATATTTTAATGATCGCCTAAAAAATTATTCAAACTTACATTTAAGTTTGCCTTTAAATTCTTACAAACATGTAATTTTATATATAGGCACAACAATAATGGAAGCATGGTACTTTTTTAAACCTCAAGTCAAGTGCACTCATTTCTTATAAGCAGCGGCTTGGTTGAGACGGCTAGCACCACTCAAACATGAATATTTCAGTTAATATGAAATAAACTTATACATAAATATATATCGTAAGAATGAGAATTAAATAACTAATGGAGTGGTTACAGACTGGTTCACAGGAAATGGTTAATTTCATAATTATTAATTAGTCTAATTTGGTCCGCCATAACAATGTGTCGCGTCCCATTTGTTACTTTTGTTTTTATGATTATGAAAGCATTTAACGTGCATAATGTGTTATTTATGGTGAAGTCTCAATTGCTGTAATACCTATTTCGTATTTATTGGTGTATTTTGTGATTAAAATGTTTTTCAGGGTTCTGTAGCCAACTGGCAAAAACAGAACCCTTATAATTTCGTCCTGTCTGTCTGTCAGTGTGTCATAGCCATTTCACTCTGAGACTATTGGCACTACATAGATGAAATTTGGATGATAGGTGCCTTCTACGAACTGCTATACAATGAAATAGTGGAATTATTAAAAACAATACTATGGTATGGCTTGCTATACATGTAATTGAGGGTTGAAAAAATATTCAGTGTATATAGGCATGTGAGGTATCGTTAGGTAGGTCTTTAAAAATGATATGAAAGTACCAAAATAACTTTTTATTTAAGTTAATAGCAGGTGAGATATGCACTTCTAATACCTAAAAAAGTATGTGTTCCCCTCTAACTTTTCAACTAATGAGTGTAAAATTCTGAAAAAGTCAAGGTAGTAGAACTTGAAACAAAGTTTCAACAAAAATTGGTTGAAATAGACATATTTAGTGGTTTTTGAGTTAAGGGATATTTTCAGTAGCGATCGCAGCAATAAACTTTTCTTTTCAGTTTCGTTGAGAAATATATACTTATAAGTTTAATACTGTTTGGTATTATGGAATGCTGTGTGCGTGAGTCTAGCTCACACTTGGCTGGTTTTTTCATAAAAGTGACCAAATATATGGTGTGGTTTATGATTTGGGTAAGAAATGTTTAATATTTTTGAATCTTAATTTCAACGTGCACAAGAATGTTATTGCCGCATCAAAGACGGTATAATAGCTCAGCGATTATACCGTCTTTGATATATTATTTTGTTAATTTTTCATACCCAGCAGTATTTAACATTTTATACTGTTGAAAACATTGACTTATTTAGTTTAAACTGGTAAATAATGTTTTGGTGTACGATATTCGCAAATAAACAAAAGGTATACTGGCAAAATCGTAACTATTTTGTTTTTTCATCCTTATATATAATAAACAAAATGTGTAATTACAAAGTTTCCTTTTTGCAATATTTTTTGCAACTTTTTTTAAAATATTGGATTTATGTTATGATGATATTATTTAGAACATTTCCATTTATATTATGACACTATTTTTTTGCATACCAAAAGAAGACTCATAATTGTTAAAAAAAGAATTGAATTACTTTTTAGCATGCATTTTGTTACTGGCCTCTCGCAATTTTCACTTGCATTTGTTATTATTTGACAGGCAGAAATGAGATGGCTAACCAAAAACTTAACGATAACATAAATTTTTAATAAGATATGTGTTTTTTTTATTTATGTGTACGTTTAATTATTGTTTATACTTTTTTACGGTAATAAAAAAAATTGTAATTTGTAAAGTTTTCCTTCATAAGCCTTTTTTCTTTTAAAATGGAGAAATTGTCTTTTCCTTTTCTTCATAACTTTTTACACTCATAAATATAAGTGTAAAAAGTAAGGTCAGTAACAATAAATTTCTTCTCTGTCTATATAAAAAAATTCATTACAGAAAAATCAATACTTTCAGAGCTATACATTATTTTATTGACATGATGCAAATGTCGATTTTATGAAAAAGTAATATGCAGTCTCGATAGGTTAAGCTGATTTAAATTAAACTTTTAGTGTTATCTCCCTAATCTTGTTTCATGAATGACTCATCCTTTAGATAAAAGGGTATTTTTACTCTTCTTACGACATATTTTTGTTCAGCTTATATCTTCGGACAAATTATATTTCCATGCAATATCACATACATGACACAATACGAGGCTCTGTGGCAAACATTGTCAATATATAGTTTTACATTTAAATATCATTAACTTTTTTATTTTAAAAAATTATGGTGCAGCCATCCTTTATTACTAATTATGTACAATAATTGCTTAATAATTTATAACTGTTAAGCCTTACTATTTTTTATAAAGTCTTGTGTCAACTCTAGTGCTCTAAAATACATAGTTAACTAATACGGTATATCGTTTACATAGTGTGGTTGTCATTGTTAGGCTGTGGTTTTACCTCCACTAACTTCTTACATTCATTACATTCACAACCATATTATATACTTCTTAATACATTATGACATAAGTGACGTTATAAGTGTACCAAGAAATTATTCAATTCTCTTATTAGTGATGACCTAGTCTTTTTGGGAGTACTATTACAAGTCGGACAAGATTCAAAATGTCATTAGATTTTAATATCTTAAAATAGACAATTCTTATAGACTTACTACTCATTTCATCTCAGGCATAATGACATGTAATTCATAATATAGGAATGGCTCTTAACTATAATAGATGTAATAAAAGAAAAAGGATTGGGTGACAATTTGTGGGTATAAATAAAATACATATACAACATATTGTACAAAGTCAGATGAAATATTTCATAATTCCTGCACATAAGAATCATTTTAAGGGACATACGTTTATAAGATCTATATAAGATCTTTAAGGAAGGTAAATCTGGATTGCTCTACCCGCTACTGACTGTTCTCTATCATTCATATAATCAGTCTTTAACCATTCATACCACACTAGAGAGCAATATTATTCAATAATTATATCATCCCCAAATTTTATATTCAGGAAAAATATTTATTATGTCTTTCTACATGTTGTGCGACTACAATGTTGTGTTGGATTTTGAGATTTTTTCCACGGCTCACTTCTTCAGTGTATCAATCTCAGGAATACGATTGTGGGTTTTGGATGATTCAGTTTATTATAACATCTTGAGGTCACATCAATTTATTTCGCAAGACCAGAATAATTGCAAAGACGACAAAATTTAAATTTTATCTAATTTTTGTATCATCGTCACATTCCATAAAAGCTTCCACATAACAGTCTATTTTTATTTAGACATAATCAACTCTTACGGATGGGAGGTATTTGTCATAATTCAAGGTGTCATATTTATCCAAATACATATCTCACTTGAACATTAAATCCCTCGAGCGCACCAGTCATTTTAACATAACATCGGCAGTCATGCATTGTTGATAAAATAATGTACTATAAAATGAAATTTTTTACAAAGAGACAAGAAATGTAGTCACGACATAATCGAAGCATTTTGACTTTATTAGTGTAGTTAATAATGAGGGTAAAAAATAACGAACAAGATGAAAAAAATCCATGTTTCCAAAACAAAAAAAGTCTACAAAATGTAATTTTTGTTATTACTATAAAAAAATATAAATAATTGACTAAACGTGTAAATAAATAAAAAAATCACATTCGCTAAATATTTTGTGAGCCAAAAACTTAATGATACTCACGAAGAACCATCTCCATCCATCCATCTCACGAAGAACAGAAAATCATAATGGGAAAAATAATTATACACCATAGACGAATGTAACATCATTAGATTCGTTATTACATTCTCTTTCCAATGATGTATAATTGTCGTTGTGATGTATCATGTCGTTTTAACGAAATTATATACCTTCCCAAATTATATAAGCAATGCGGTTTGAGGGATTAAGAGTGTGAAGAATACAAAACCGACCTACAAATACAAACAAACTGGCCTTCAGATACATGATGTTTTAGACCTTTTGAAAGTCATTATACTAAAATGTTGATTTTGTATGTTTTTATAAAATATGACTTATAAACATGACTCATCTGCGCTGTATGCACTTGCCTTTTCTTAATAAAACATTCTTAACAAGAGATTATTACTAGAAGTAAAAAAACTTAGAGTTAATTAAAATATCCGTCCCATAATACCTGTGTAAGATGTTTAATATGATCTTCCAAAGAAGTAGTATGGTCAGCTGTAGCAAGAAGCAGATCTCCAATTGGCTCTCGAGGATGGACACCATCTTCATATCGACAGTACATACCACGCCAAAATCTAGAAAATGAGTCAGCAATATTTTCCATTAAACTTAAATATCTGTGACTAAGAAAATTGTAACAAGTAGCAAAAGTTTAATGAACTGATAACTTATTTAAAAAAACATTGTAGGCAGTTGTGAGGAGTGACACAATAATGAGAGCAAGCCAGAGTAAACATTCATTTACAATATGTAAATAATTTTTATTCTGCCTTCTCTCGTTGACGTAATACAAATAAATATGCTTACATTATGAAAATACTAAGATAAATTTTCAGAAATAATACAACTTCAGAAATAAAAAATCTTCCATGAAAACATAAAATATAAGACAAAACAAATTTTTTCCCATTAATAACCGCAAATCTGAAATAAATAACCCATAAGCTTTTATACTGAAATTATAATAAGAACATACCTACTATTATATCAAGAATGCTCCTATAAACAATACATAAAGGCAATCAATAGCTTACCTTATATTTTGACTCAGTAAATTTGGTTTTAATACACCAGGATATGCTTTAGGATCATACAAAGGATTTTTATACTCATTTATATGCTTAGCCATGTAGCCCCACAATGAAAATGTCCTTTCTGGTAATCTGAAATTTAAAAAGAAATCAAATTTGAGTATATAGATAACTTTATTAAAGTATTGACTGTCTAAATATAGGAATGCAGGACTCGAGAATTATCCTAACTTAAGAAGATATAAAAATATCAACTTATTATAAAGATGTTACTTTTCAACTTCACCTACCTCAACGCTACTCTTTCTTTTTCACAGTTCCCCACAAAGGTACCATACTGACAAGCGTGAACTTGATCATGCAAAGTTAACAAGAGCCTCTCATTAAATTGGAAGGCAGCAGGTGCCAGACGCTGTAACTGCCATGCAGCATCCAAAAGCTGTCCAAACACAGGTGACACTTCCCGCGCCTCACCACTTGTACTACCTCGTATATGCCCACAGCGATCTGAAAACTTGTGGCCGAATGCTAGCCAGTCTTTTTCAATGAGGGCCTAAAAAGGAAATAATGTCTTTTACGAAGATTCTGCAAATATAATTTAACAATATGTAGCCTGAAAAAATTAATTTTATGAAAATAATAAAAATTTTACAATGTTATTTAAAAAAAAGATTATACGAGTGATACAATATGAAAATCTGAATTAAGAATGAAAAAACACTGGTTTGCAATTCTCCATTCAGAACATTAGCTTGTGATGGAGGTTTTTATATACCAAAATAAAAGTTGGTTCATCTAAACACAAAACTGAATGGAAATTTAAAAATTCTATCTCATTCAGTGCAATAGTAATGTGATGTAAAATTTCAAAATTTATGGTATTATCTTATGAAGTACTTCATTCAAGTTTTATTGGAGATTTGTCACGCTTTGATAAAAGCCACTATTCATACTACAAGTTCTACAAAATTACTTGTTGCTGAAATGACTTTTAACACCTTTTTTGTTGACATTATTAGCCGCCAGTCTTTAGTCAAAACTTAAATAATAATAATGAATGCAAATGAGACATTATAAAATTATATTTTATTTATTTCAGATCTAACAAATTACACCACATTTCACATGTCACATTCACTGTGCCATCTCTATACACAGACTTCAACTCTTTACATGTAGTCAATAAAATCAGTCATTAATTATATAAACACCGTCGGTATCTAATACTAGTCGTCAACATGTAGGCAGAGCTAATGTTCCGTCCATGTAGAAGTCTTTGAGCCTTTGACTGAAAAACTGGTGTGAAGTTCGATTTGAAACGACTTTCTTCTTTAAATTTTCTATCACGCAAATTATTAGACAGGGAGCGAAACAGATGGTAATTAGATGGCGAAAGATTTGGAGTATGGGAGGTGAAGCAGCATACTACATCCAAGTGAAAGTAGTTTTTCACGCGTTACTTTTACTATATGGGGTCGAGCATTGTCATATAAAAAATAAACTTTGCTTTGATTTGAAGGGAGTTTAGGTGACTTTGCTCAATTGTTCACAATAAATATTAGCAGTAATTGTACTGTTAGCTAAAAAGAGTACCCAATGAATAAATCCGTTTATATCCCACTATGGACCCAAAAATGTCTGTCCAATACTATATTTTAGTCTAGGTACGCCTTTTTCTCCAACTCCTAGCCACTGGATAAACTTACATAAGCTAAACTTACATAACCTTAGTTTACGCTAAACTTACATAAGCTATCCACTTTAAAAATTATCATAAGCCACCCACTTTTCATCTCCTGTAGCCAGATACTTTAGCTTCTCATTGGTACGATAGAAACTCAGTAGTACCAAGTACATATTAGTCCTCCTCTGAGGTTAAAAGGGTGTTAGCTCATGTGATAGTCAAACCGAATATTTCCACCTCTTTTTCAAAAAATGAAGTTGTTTTTCCATTTTAATCTGGGATCTGTTTCAATAAAGCTTTTAAATTTTTCTACATCAATTGTTGGAGGTCGCTTTGGATGAGGTTTATCGGACAGGTCACAATTCCCTTCTTTGAATCTAACTTCAAACTAAACAGAAGTTCGAATGCCGCACAATTATATTAATTTATATAGTGGAAAAAGTGGCAGGTTTATAAGTTGCCTACCTAATACTATCAACTAATACTACTTTCCTCAAGGATCATGGATCATCATTATTCATATGGATAACTGATAATGTGCGCATTTATATACATGTATATTAATACTGGTGTGACTTGCCCGCTTTATAATTGTACATCAAAAAATGTATAATATATGCCACACATCAGAAGTGTGCAAATTGGTAAAAATATGTTCTTATTTGTTTTGCAGTTTTGGAATTGGTTCGGTTTTATTTTGAAAATATTAAAATACATTTTTACGATCTTATTCAATATTATCATCATAAATGTATCTCCTCATAAATGCAATCCCTGTTACATGTGCAATATATATTTGTTTTAAGCAATTCATTCAGCCATTCAGCATATATGGAAATAGCCTTGATTTAGTGGTATATTCCACCTCCATATCCAGCTATATCCTTTTTGAGTCTTTCTGAGTTTACCTTCGTCTAACCAGGAATTCTCAACATTTCATTAATATAAGTATTTTTTCAAATTACAAAATCGTAAAATTTTTATTTTTAATAATTCTTTATTTACAAATTTAAATTTTTACAATTATTTGCTTTTTAAAGTGAGTCAATGATATATCTTTATAATATATATTTTATTTTAAGCGTTTGGACTCATACTAAAATGTTAAATACAAAAAAAATGATTTCAATAAAACTCATCACTACGAAGCTACTAGTTATTAGCTACATATAAAAATAGTTCTTACAAATGTCGAGCTATTAAAATATTTCATAGAAAATATGGGTTCTCAGTACAAATTCTTTTTATTTAAGCCTTCATATACCAAAGATTTTTTTGGTATTTTGTGATCTGCATATAAATCCCAGCAGTTTTAGGATTATGTGTACTGTACTTGTAATTATTTTTATTGTGCCAAAAATTTGTTTTTACAGTTTATTTCAACAAATTTGTGAGAAGAATATTAATATATAAAATATCTAATATCGCCATCGTACTAAAAGAATGTTCTTACACTGTGTGTGAACTTTTCCAATGGTATAAAATAAAAAAAAAAAACAAGAAAACAAAATGAAACCCACTTGAAACCCATTTATAGTCCTGTAATGTGGGTCCAGGAAAACCGAAGCGAGTGAGCAGACTTGGGCTGTTCTGTCCCATCCATCACTACAATGAACTAATACTGATACACCGTCTTCTACCGCTGATGCAATCCACCATGAAGTTTCTAGCACTGACTTTACGTGCTTTAACCATCCGGAGCTCTCGAGGCCACTGAGAAATGATGACATGGAGGGAGTTTTCTGCTCGCAGGCTGATGATATTAATAAAAACAGTCATCTGATTAACAATAAAAACTCTAAAACTATAAATTGCACTTTACATTACGCCAAATTATCATTGATACCAACAAAACATAAAAAGTGCTCTTTTTACTCTAACACTTAACTCTTAATTGACCCAGATTATTATTGTAGCTTGTACACTTTGCATGATGAAGTTGTTAGGTAAAAAGCAAAAGTGTTAAATATATAGAGTTGCAGGTCTGCTCATAAATATATTACACAATGGTGGGACACAGGTTTAACAATGAAATAGTAGTAAACAGTTTAGCTTATGATAAGTTAACACATGCCTCAAACATTACTAACTGTGGCAGCAGGAAGGCATGTGTAATGAGTAAACTGCTAAGATTATAATTTAGACTACAGATTATTAAATATAACCCCATTCTTCAATTTTTATGTCTTCCTTAATTATCATCATCAAGAAATTTCACTAATGTTCTCAAAATATCTTTCTCAATTTAGGTACCATCCTATTGTTACAGTATGAAAGTGACGTAACATGGTCTTGCCTATTACAAAGCAATATCATCACACAGCTTCAGGGGTGTTCAGATTTACCTTAATATTCTTTCAATATCAAATTTCCTAATTTAATCCTTGCTATGACTACTCCAAGAAACAATGCAACAATACTAATTTTTTTTCATGTTCTGTCGTTGTTATAACATTTATTTTTTTAATGTCTTTCAACTTGTGAAGCAGATCAATAGACAATAAAATATGGTTATTTGTGTATATTCTACAGCTTATATTCTGCAATAGATTATTTCCTTTTGGTCACTATCGTCGATATTACATTGTTCCATTAAGCAAATGCTTAACTCCCACAGATTTGTAGATAGACATTTCTTTAAATACATTAAACCAAAAGGCAGTCAATCAAAGAATGTATTTGGTAAAATATATGCAAATAACTAACTTTTCTGATTTCTTTAATTAAATCTAAAAGTTCAAAGATGTTAAAAAAATTAATATTATAGGAAGCACAGAACACAGAAAATAAAACAGTACTGTTTTATTTTGGGATTTACAGACAGATTGTTGGGGATTACTATCTTTGTACTTCCTCATATATTGATATATATTGAACTATAAAGCAAGCAGTCTCGTGGAAAACTCAATACAAAATTTCCATCTAAATGTAATTTTCCAACACTGAATCATAGGAGTCGAGGAATATTTGTATCAAAGTGAAAAGTTGCTTGTGCACATTGTTGGTCATATAAATTATATGTCATATAAATACTAATTCATATTGTTACATAATTTCTCAGAAATTAATTTATTAAATCCTAATAGCTAAATCACGAATAACTACCAAATGCAAAAAATTATGTCTAAAAAAAATTTAACGGACGAATCTGTACTGCGAAATACAGTAAAACTCATTTAAGACGATTTCAAAGGGACCCTGTAGTACTAATTTTGTGTAGGTATTGAATTATATATTTAAAAATTTGTTAGAAAGTTATTATAATGTTATATTTGTATTTTTAAATTACGTTATATCATAGTGTATATAAATAACAATTATTTATAATTATGTTATTTAAAGAAATCACTTATTTTGGTTTAACAAAAATATTTTGACGCATTATCAATTACAAGATTTTCAATATATTGCAGTGCGTCTTTGCTTTCACCTAAAAAAGCTACATAGCGCCTTAAATTGTTAACTGCTGATAATGCCTGGGCGTTTGATAAATCAGAGTTGACTCCTCTTCATCTTCATCATCATCACTTTTTGTGTGTTATCCACATCTTAAACAAGATCTTCAATTGATCAGATTTCATAGGGCGCAACATTGTCATCAATGGAAGAATATCCAGGAAAACCCTGCAGTATCACAGGTTCTTCTTCTTCCAATATGACATCAGTTTTGTTATTTCTGAAACCTGCTTTCTTGAAACAATTTTTTATGGTTTTAGGCTTAATCACTTCCCATGCCGCTGCAATGTTTAGGATCGCATCATGCACACTCAGGGATTGTATGCTACCAGGGTCTTCCATTTCTTTAAGATGGCGATGTATCAGTCGGGTTCTGTAACCTTATTTTAGGGATCTTTATAATGCCCTACTCCATCGGTTGCAACTTGCTTGTCGCATTTGGAGGTAAGAAAACAAGCTTAATATTCTTTAGCTCAATATCTTTAGGGTAAGCGGGGCAGTTGTCAATGAACAGAATTAATCGTATACATTTAATCTGGAAGTAATTATCTAAAGCTTTTAACTAATCGATGGAACAAAGGCTGGTCATCCAAGCTCAAGATTGTGCATCATACGTTAAAGGGAGCAATGTTACATTTGTAAAGCAATGTGGGTTTTTCACCTTACCAATCACTAGCCAATGTAACTTTTTGACCCATCAGAATTGGCGCAGGCGAGGACAATCAATCTCTCTTTACTTACTTTGCCACCAAGACAAGTTTCTCCCCTAAAAACATAGGATTTATTGTGCATCAATTTAAAAAATAAACCGAATTCGTCTGCGTTAAATATGTTTCGCGGTTCATAATTTTGCAACAATTCAGGAAGCGTTGCCATCCATGTATCAACATCTTGTTATGCCACTGTCTCCGATTCCCCACTGATTTAACGGTACACAATGCCATGGCGATTTTTAAAACATCTATCCAGCCATTTGAAGCGTTAAAATCTGTGATTTGTAAGTTTTCAGCAATTTTACGTGGTTTCTCATATAATATGGGGCCACTTATGGGCAGTCTTAAAACTCGTGCCTGATAAACCATTCCACTAAAACTTTCTGTAATTTATCAAACTTTCCTACCTTTTGCTTTTTTCTCTTCACACCTCCCAATCTATATTTTTCTTTCATTTCTTTTCTTTAATGATACATAAATTTCTTTAATGGTACATTAAGTAGAAACTGGTAAATGAAGCTCAGCAGCGAACTGTGTTTGATATTTTGTTTGTGAGTTTTCATCAAAAACTCAATATCTTCGTTTTTCTTGAAGTAACAATGCTTTCCGCTTAATTCTAGTCATTTCTTAACAAACGCAGATACAATATGTAGGTAAACAAATGATAGAAAACGAATGCAGGCCGTGCGACACAACACATAAGTCAACTAATGAATATAGAAAACGACTGTAGGTGTGTGACGACACAGGGGAACAGAGCTATGGGGATGGGAGTGAGGGCTCTCACGGCGGGCAATCGCTCGCTCAGTTAGTCACTAGCCACTGCCGCGCAAAATAATACGTATGCGCATGCACAGCACAAATGGCGTATTAAAAGGGATGACAAATCATATTAAGCGTGAAAAAATGTATAAAAACAGGACTCAAGTTGTAGGGACTATTATTCCATCTGGTCTGTACTCTAATATTCATAAGTCAGTAACAAAATGATTGTGAGCCCTCGTCCTAGCTTGAATATGTTTATAAACCAAACCTTTCAAAAAAGAAATAAAAGTCGAGATTGATATAGTAGTGGTTTTTTTTGCTATTTTAATCATAGACACATACAGATTCGGTAAATGAATTTTTTTATCTTTCAGTTCACATTCAAGGGTAATGTCCACTATTAATATATATAAGGTATTTTTGAGAAACAACAAGTTTTATTTGTTGTTTCTCAAAAATACCTTATATATATTAATAGTGGACATTATATAAGGTATTTTTATTTTTATTTATTTTAGTATATTTAGTGGATATACATATAAGGTATTTTTGAGAAACAACAACTTTTATTTGTATCAATAGGCTTATAATAAAAGGGCATTACTGAAAAATGGAATTGTAATACTGTAACATCTATAGGAATATAGTACAGGTTCTTTTACAGGTGGTAATTATTTAGATAAAATTTATCTAAATCATCAACTACAAGTGACGCAAATATGAAGACTTCCAGCATACTATTTGCTTTATCTACAAAGTGTGAAATTGTGAATACACAATTTTGTTTTATAATATATAACATTAGCTTCTAAGTACAATGCTAATGTAACTGATGCAACATTTTGCATGCAATCTGCTACCTCTACGTAAGGTTTGTCACTGTTCATTTCCATTCTAGCTCTATCTTTCTTTTTATTTGTGCTTTACAAGTTCTTCATAGCTACTTCCAGTTTCATGACTATAACAAAATATCAAACTAATATTTTTTAGTCGAGATAAACTTTAATTGCGTCTCATAAATATATTATGAAATTGTTTAAGGCCAATATATTCTATGGACTCCAAATCACATTTCATTTGATATTGGTTGTACGGTTGGTTGTATCATACTTCGAAAAAAAGTTTTAAAATATTATCTTGATGTACTTGCTCAGCAGTAGTATGACTGCATCTTTGGCATCTAAAGACATCATTTTACCAAAGTTGCCAAACAAGTAATGAGTAATAATTAATTACCAAAATAAATACATGAAATTTCTCTTAAACTAAAAATATATATTAAACAAAATTGCTCTTTACTAGATTTTTTCTAACTTTATTCCAGCTTACTTTCATTGTTAAAAGAATATCTTCAAAACATCAAACCATATTGCGCACAGCAGTACAAACCATATTGCGTACAGCAGTACAAACCGTATTGCGCGTAGCAATACAAACCATATTGCGCACAGCAGTACAAACCATATTGCGCACAGCAGTACAAACCGTATTGCGTGCAGCAATACAAACCATATTGCGCACAGCAGTACAAACCGTATTGCGCACAGCAATTCAAACCATATTGTGCACAAAACTTATCATATAAGCTGTGGCTGCTCATACCACTTTAAATATACTACATTAATGAGAAGCCAATACAAGTGGAGGTGATATTCTGTGAAAACCTAACTTTCATAAAATCACTCACGTAAATTGTTAAACATTGCTCAAGTGCATAATAACAAAAAACTGATTTATAAACAGTAATGATACTTAAATTCAAAATTCCATAGGTTTACATAATAATTTTACAGTTTTATAATTTTATCTTCGTGACTTGTAATTTTCAATACAATTAACACTAAAAATTCACTGGAAAATAATATATTTTACCGAGTTTGTTCAAACAAAGTATACCAGTAATGACAACTTGGGCGGTTTGTATAATGAAACTTACACTCTGTCACAACTGTCACAACTCTGTCACAAATATCCGCTTATTGATAAAATCCTTTTATCTCATAGGAGCATGGAAGTGCAGTAAGAATATTTATCCAACGGCATTCAAAAATCGAAACCATCAATTTTCAACTTATGCAGTGTTGTTAACTAAATAAAAACATAAATTCTTATGACAACTTTGTATGTTACATGAAAAGTGTAGATGAATATTATAAATCTAAATGACAACTTACTTTCCACTAATTTTTGCAAACTACTTCGCATTACGTGAATGTTTTCTATGCCCAAAAACTGGAATTTTATATTCTCATAAAATGCTTCATTTTCATAGCCCTTACCAGCAGCTCGATTCGCCATCGCGTTAATCTGAATTAATAGATTTACTTTTAATAGAATTAATTAAAAAAATAATATTAAATTTATTTTATATTATATATAAGATTTTGTATATAGGATCCACATTAAAACTTTTAACATAAGTAAATTTAATATACTGGAAAAAATTATTCAATATACTTTGTAAACACAAAGGGATTCAAAATATAGTAAATTAATGTGAATGAAATTGATTTTCAGGTAATTAGCATTTTTACAAGGTGATAATAATAATGTTAATGTTATGAATTTTGACAAATATAGCATTTGTTAGGAACAAGAACTTATAATTTCTTATAAAAAGAGTGATAGAGATACTCAAAAAACTCTTTTATTTGGCATATCAACAAATAAATACATTTTAATATTAATAAAAACTCACCCTTGGTCTGGTATCCACAACATACATATATCCACAATTTGGGTTGGCACGTCTAACACAATCTAACATAATTTCATCCTCCATACACCTTAAAATGAAAAAGTAGTAATTTAAGTTTCTTGGTTTTCATTAAACATGAAGAAATGAATAGCAAAAATCAATAAGTACAAATAACTTTTTGACTTTCAAATTAAAGTAAGGAAATTGAGAAACTATTTGTTAAACTGATTATTTGAAAGCAAGACTCTGCCTACTTGCAAAATTGTCAAAAGCGCTAAGTTTAATTATACCTAACGATCATATAGAATTCGCGTAACTATTGTTTTTGAAAACCCATACTTTATTTTATATTATTTTTTAGGATCGCAGGTAGTTTGGATTTAGTGAAACGCTTATTATTATAATGCAACAGTATTCAATGTTTTGTGTTTTATATTTCCATTTTATATATTCTATATCTTACTGTAATATAAAAAAATATAGATATTAAGTACTGTATTGTTATGTTTATATTATTAATTAATGACATAATTATCTAACACACAAGAAATAAAACAATAACAAAAAAAATTTGTTTTAGATCAAAACTATAGAAAGCAATATCTGGTACAATACATATTAGTAAGCACGGATACTAATATGTCCATCGTATAAAATAAAAAAGTTTTATGAAATATATTAAAAACGTTTACAAATTTGTACTTTTTTCAATGATAAATTTAGACGGAATGATAAAATAATGACGTTACAATCTGGCTGACAAAAATATTTTAAATTTGCATAATTACTCTTTTAATTTGAACTAAAAATTGTTAGCTTTTTGTCTATCTACTTTTTTGGTCAGACCGCATTGTGTCAAAATATTATGTGGTTGTCTAAATTGTTACATTCAAGAGCTACAAAGTAGAGCAATACAGCTATATTTCAATCACATTAGAATGTAGTTTCAATGAGTATCAGAAACCCATTCATAAGCACAACCGAACAAAATATGCTGAAGACCGACAATTATTTTTTTTATGACATAGTCCTTTATGCCACTGCCTCCCGCTCTATTTGTATCAAATTCAGCTTTTTTTGTATGGTTACTTTCGGTCAATTTTTTAGAACACTGTTAAGAGCCATTACTCGCAGTCGAATGGTCACTGGCAACTCAGTCTCTCGGCGACCAAAACGTAGGCAACTAGGTCAGGAGACTAAGCTAAGCGACTGAATTAAAGTAGTGGTCGTGCAGAATGAACGTCGAAGAAATTGCAATAATGGCATTGCTAATTAAAAAAAATAATAAAGAGAAAAAGAAAAAAGAAAGCAAAAGAATTTTGGGTGCATCCTTTGCTGCAAGAACAGAGAATAAAAGAAATGTTCAATTCATTTTATGAAGACATAAAAAAGTATCCTTGTAAATTTTTTAATTACACAAGAATGTCTGTGCGTTCATTTGATGAGCTATTATGTCATCTGAAACCAGATATATATGATAAGCTATTATGTCATCTGAAACTAGCACGGATACTAATATGCGACACTGTATTTCTCTGGAGGAAAATTATTTATAACACTAAGGTAATTCGCTAGCTACTTAATTATTAATTGATAAGTTTTGTACTTATATGCTAAGACAAAAATTAAAACTTTTAGATTATTTAAAAATTGTTTTAACTAAAGTTATAATTACAAAATAAAATTATGAAAATTGAAAATTGAAATCCAAAATATCAGAATCTTGAGAGGCACTTGAAATTCCAGCAGATAACTGCAACTCTGGGCGTTTATATAACGTTGAAGCTTGAATGAGTTCTGTGTAGTTCTGGGGTTGAGCTTGATTTGGTAGTATGCAGTAGGTCTGTGGTTCGGGCTGTGCTTGAGGTTGTTGACTTAATACAGTAGTAGACCCGTCCCTTTGTATGAAGTAACCACTTTGTTTATACACATGCTCACTATAATTTCGCCACATTTTGTGTTGGGTATATATTATATGCAGTAGAGGTATTGAAAGAATCTATTACACTTATTAATTGAATTTTGGCCGCTGACTTCTTATGCTCGGGAATTCTCCTGAAACATATAAAAGGGATAACGACATCTTATCCTCATCGCATCCCAAAGCACCCTCTCTATATACATATCAATACATTCGCTTAAAGTATTCAATAATTCTCTTGAGACATCTGATGTTTTTTTTTCTTTTTTCTTCCTGGTATATTGTCTCTCGTGTATGGCCATAAAGGTTCTGGATCATTTGTCGATTATTCTTGGTCAATGCTATTTTCTATGTTCAAATTACCTACAGTACACCTCAGAAAATACAGCTGATTGTATATATAAGGTGTTTCATGAGAAGAAGCAGAACCACTTTTGGTAGATCTAAGTCTTCGTGTTTCTCTAGCAAAACAGCTTCTTATATTTTTGCACTTCTTTTGAAGTGTTTTCCCTGTATATATAATAAACAAACAGGTAAGTAATAAAATTGTATTATTACAATGTTTGATCGTGTTATTTTTTTGTTACAGATATCTTAGAAGTACCTGCAAATTTATAGATCTACATTACTCATATAGACTTGGGATTTCTACTATTGATGAAATAATAAGAGTAGTTTATAATTTTATATGGGTTGTACTGAAAGACATATGTTTACCACAACCAATGAGAGAACATTGCCTAAAAATTGCAGACGATTTTAATTCTCATGCCAATTTTCCAAATTGCATAGGTGCAATTTATGGTAAACATATAAGAACCATAAAACCATGTAACAACGGATCAATGTGTTATAACTATAAACATTTCTTTTGTATAATTTTACTCGTCATTTGTGACTCTGACTACAAGTTCATATACATAGATGTCGGTGGAAAGGATAGTGATTCCGCTATATTTCGGAATTCAACATTTTATCAAAAGTTAATGAATAACGATTTACAAATTCCCAAACCTAAACCTATTTCATCACGAAATCTTAAACTAGTACCATTTATTATTGTTGGTGACGAAGCATTTGGACTATCTGATAAAGTTATGTGACACTTTGGTGGATCAAATTTAACAATGAAGAAAAAAATTTCTAATTATAGACTTTTCATGCTTGACGATATATTGAACGTTCATTCAGTATATTAGCAAATAAATGGCAGATTTTTCACAGATTAATGTCATTGTATTAATGTCAATTTGGATCTAATAATCAGTATTGTTAAAACATGTTGCGTTTCTTCACTATATTCAAGAGAGTGATGGACATACATTGAAAAATACCCTGACCATTCCTGGCTTAGAAGAAGTGCCAAATGGCATTCAAAAGGCTACATAGCGCAGTGTATGGTACAGAGACGTGTTTGCTGATTATTTTATGACTGAGAGTCAATTATGTTGGCAGATGAACAGAATTCATTAAACAAATTTCCGAAATCACAGGCTTATTTATGCCTTGTTGAACCCGTGACATAAAATTGCAATTGGCCAGGCAAGGGATTATTGGGTTCTTCTGTGAGAAAATTCTCTGTAACTACTCAGAGACACTGTTTCCAGTTGTAGTTATCTTAATATTTTGATACTTTTTTAATTTTCTAATCAGCAAGTATTTTCTACAGTGTTTCCCCTTCTACACAATATAGGACAAGACACAAATGGAATGCCTGCATATTTTCACACCCATCTTCGTCAACTATTTATAATTAACTTAAACGACTAATTTTTTCAATTATGCGGAGAATACCCATCATAAATAGTAACCGACATGGATGTAAATTACCTCATTCCTTAAATTATGCTTTGAATATTACAATACCGTTTGATTTTTCATTTGTCTAACCGGAATGTTAATATTGTAATTAATTGCCTGTCACTGTTTTAAACATTTAGTCTCACAAAAGGAACAGAACTGCTACATAAAAGATTTCATGTGATTCAATATAATGTAAAAATAGAAAAATAAATTTGGACTAAAGGACTAAACTAAAGTTGTATCCAATTGTTAAAAAGAATTATTTACTGTAATCTTATTTTTATGAGATTTTGCTCATGTGATAGATTTAGTTTCACCTTTTGTTAGGGTATATTTGATTTATATTCGCTTACTTTTAAGTGGCTTAAAAAAACTAACTCCTTTAAATTATTTAATTGAAAAAGAACAAATAAAAGTTGAAAGTATTTGCACATACTAGAAATAACTATGACAAGAAACAAAAAAATTATTAATTACATCTTAACAAAACTTAACAGAACTTAACTTACAGATTAACCTAAGTATTTGACATTTGCTAGAATTAAAAAGGTAAATTTTAAAATATAAAGCAAACTGTAACAAAATAATCAGTATATATCATCAGAGTAAATAATCAGAGTTAAACTCCTTTATTGCGTTCCGTAAATGTTCAATGGAGTAGAAAAGAATGTCGATCTAGTATGCATCTCGCAACACTGCATTAAGAAACTTAAGCAAGCAAGAAATAGCAAGAAATAGATGAGCTTTGCAGGATGTTTGATCAGGCAGATAACAAAAAAAGATTACTTTATCCTCTCATGTAACAGCCAAGAACATAAAGTACCATCAAATTTAATACGACATTATTAAGTAATTTTAAAAATAGAATCTAGAAATAAAAAATTAAGGAAAATTACAAGCATTTAAAATAAAATTTATCTAAAGCACAAAAATAGGAAATCCAACACAAAACAATAAAATTTTATCTAAATCCACATTCCCTGGTAATCAAATTTTTCTATTTCTATAAGTGATATACAGGTTGTCCAGTGGCAGATTACAAAGTTTGAACAAACATAGTTTCTGAACGCAACACATAAGAGGGGCGCGGGGGGGCGTCGTTAGAAGCGCAAGCGGTACGGATATTTTAGTAGCCATGGAACAGTGGAGTGGAGAGCACTGCGCTTTTGCCGTCGTGGCGTACATTTCAAGTGGATTTAATAATCGTTACAGTATTCGTCGATTACGTGATGGACCATCGATCAACCTCATTCAGTTATGGGTAGCAAGGTTCAGAACTACAGGATCAACATTAAAAAGGCCCAGGCCAGGACCTACACCATTGGTAGCCACGGATGAAAATGTTGAGCGTGTTATGGTTTCTGTTGTTGAAAATCCCTGTTTATTACTGCGTACACGTTCATCGATATTGCGAATTCCGAAATCAACTTTACAGGTAATAATGCGAAAAAAGCTCAAGTTCCATCCATATAAAATTCAAATTGTTCAAGATTTACATGATTCTGACTTTGAATTAAGAAAAACTTACGCGGAGGTGATGTTGTTGAGATTTCGTACTGCTACCCAGATGGGCAACATATTCTTTAGTGACGAAGCTCACTTTCACATTGGAGGATATGTGAATAAACAGAACTTTCGTTACTGGGGTGTCCACAACCCAAGACAAATGCATCAAGAGCCTTTACATAAGCCTAAAGTAACAGTCTGGTGTGCCATGTCTGCATCTGCAATCATAGGGCCTTATTTCTTTGAAAATCAACGTGGCCAAACTGTAACTGTGAATTCGGAGAGATATGCCCAGATGTTAGATTACTTTTTCAGAGTAGAACTACAGAATAGTCCATCCTTCAACCAAAACACATGGTTCCAGCAGGACGGGGCCACAGCTCACACTGCTAATGTGTCCATGAATGCAGTGCGGCAGTTATTTCCAGAAAAAAACATATCCCGAAATGGTACCGTACCGTGGCCACCTAGGTCACCCGATTTAAGCCAATGTGACTTTTTCTTAAAAAAATTCCTATTAGGCGTTATTTATTCCAGACATTTAGACCAGACCATTTTTTCACATCAACCATACCTGTTCACATGCAGACTATATCTTATTAATTGCCAAAGTGCTTTCTCAAAGGCAATAATTCTATCTGGATCAATTTAGGAGAATGTTTCATTCCATTAAAGTATAACTTCACAAGAAATAAACACAGATATATCAATATTTATATGCACAAATCCTGCTAAAGTATTTAAAAAGAAAAAAAAGACATTTTAATTAGATAATTTCTTACTTATTTTTTTCCATATAAGATTCTGCCCATAATAGAATAAAAGGGATAATCAAAAAATTGAAGTTTTGTCTATAAATCTAGTTATGGAATGGCTTAGATTTTTTGTATGTTTTAGCGAAATGAAATCTTGTGTTTCTTTTTCTCTATGCATGGGGTTGTAGAATATGTTAACGGCAAGTTAAAGGCGTTGCAGAGTGAGTCACAGAATTTTCAATATTACAATGTAACTCAGCTAACACATTGTTTTAATTTAATGTCCTTTGTTCCTTATAACAGGGAATGATAGCAATATAAAATGAATCATAAAGAAGATCTATATAGGCAAACTGAAACACTCCTACAATGAGAGTTTGTCCTAGCAGGGTTTTCAAAGTTCGAGTCTCAAATCGAGAGACATGAAATGAAGGTCAAGAATTAATGAGAAGTAAGAATTAATTTTTCAATACGAGGTTGGAGTTTCTAAACAGACGTAACTAAATTATTTTCCAAATTTACTTCCATTTTCGCACTTCATGTATGCAATTTATAAAATGGCAATAAGGTAAAAAGTGGAAAATGAAATGTTTGAGAACTTCAGTAGCAATTTCCAAATATTATTGTTTCTTCTTTATCCAAAAAGTATCCAAATCGCAAAACAGTAAGGAATTACTTGGAAGGTATTTTAATTAAAGCATTATGTCAACAGAAGGTTCCTAAAGCTGTTCTTTTAGAAATGCACATTTTCTGATCTGGTGAGTTGCAAATACATCAACGTTCAACTCCGTCTTCCAAGACTCTTGTTGATATTTTGCCTTTTGATAACCACCTGACTGCAATACCTGGGTATATAGTACAATTCTGTGTATATAGTCTTGCCTTTAATGGAATTTATATTTTTTATTAAAATTCCATCATTTTCGACGATAACATTTTTTGGCTGCAAAAGAATGAGGAACATATGCATTGAAACAATAAATACTACATTGCAACATAACATCTAGATGCCACGTGCATTATGTCAAGTCACCCATGTTTCTTGTGCCACACTGTTTATCCAATATCTTTCAGTCTCTGTTCTTGTTATACCACAATAATTTTAACATTGAATCTCCATCCAGAATTTTTTATTCTATATAGTAATCACTTAATATTATAATTAGAGATAGCAATTGCAAGATATTTTTAACTGAAATATAAATTACTAATTGTTAATACTTAAATTTATATCTATATAAAACCATGTTACCTATAAATTTTTTACAGATCATAGTGAATTCAGACATTGCAATTTTGTGTATAAAAATGTAAACAAGTACAAACCTAGCACTGAAACCGCTCAGAGGCTGTGCACATCGAGCTATAGCTGCCTTGTTAGAGTGTAGATAAGACAGTACAGGCAGTCTCCCTCTTGAGCGGAACCTAGCAGACCCCAGCAAAACTGTAGGTGTGGCTTTTGCAGGAACCAGCAGTACCCTCGGGTAAGTATCACAGAGCTGATAAAGTAACACTTTGTTGAATGACTTAAAAATATTTAAAGGCTTATTCATTTCTTTCTAATGAAATAGCTGACTTTATTACTTACAAAGCTTTAAAAAAGCCAATATATATTATTTTATATTGTTTACAGATATACAATGAAATAAAATTATTCATATTTTTAAAGAGGTATTACAAATTTCACTTTTAAACTGTTACATGCCTATTGCCTGTGTGTGCAATGCATGAATAACAATTGCACTCTGAATTGTGTGTGTGTGTGTCTGTGTGTGTGTGTGTGTGTGTGTGTCTGTGTGTCTGTGTGGCTGTGTGTCTGTGTGGCTGTGTGTTTGTGTGGCTGTGTGTCTGTGTGTCTGTGTGGCTGTGTAACTGTGTGTCTGTGTGGCTGTGTGTCTGTGTGTCCGTGTGGTTGTGTGTCCGTGTGGCTGTGTGTCCCGTGTGGCTATGTGTCCGTGTAGCTGTGTGTCCGTATGGCCGTGTGTCCGTGTGGCTGTGTGTCTGTGTGTCTGTGGCTGTGTGGCTGTGTGTCTGTGTGTCTGTGTGGCTGTGTGTCTGTGTGTCCGTGTGGTTGCGTGTCCGTGTGGCTATGTGTCCGTGTGGCTGTGTGTCCGTATGGCTGTGTGTCTGTGTTTCTGTGTGGCTGTGTGTCTGTGTGGCTGTGTATCTGTGTGGCTGTATGTCTCTGTGGATGTGTGTCCGTGTGGCTGTGTGTCCGTTTGGCTGTGTGTCCGTGTGGCTGTGTGTCCGTGTGGCTGTGTGTCCGTGTGGCTATGTGTCAGTGTGGCTGTGTGTCCGTATGGCTGTGTGTCCATGTGGCTGTGTGTCCGTGTGGCTGTGTGTCTGTGTGGCTGTGTGTCTGTGTGTCTGTGTGGCTGTGAGTCTGTGTGGCTGTGTAATTGTGTGTCTCTGTGGCTGTGTGGTTGTGTGACTGTGTGTCTGTGTGGCTGTGTGTCTGTGTGGCTGTGTGTCTGTGTGGCTGTGTAGCTGTGTGTCTATGTGGCTGTCTGTCTGTGTGGCTGTGTGTCTGTGTGGCTGTGTAACTGTGTGTCTGTGTGGCTGTGTGTCTGTGTGGCTGTGTGTCTGTGTGTCTGGGTGTCTGTGTGTCTGTGTGACTGTGTGTCTGTGTAGCTGTGTGGCTGTCTGTCTGTGTGGCTGTGTGTCTGTGTGGCTGTGTGTCTGTGTGGCTGTGTGTCTATGTGGCTGTGTGTCTCTGTGGCTGTGTGTATGTGTGGCTGTGTGGCTGTGTGGCTGTGTCCGTGTGTCCGTGCGGCTGTGTGTCCGTATGGCTATGTGTCCGTGTGGCTGTGTGTCCGTATGGCTGTGTGACTGTGTGTCTGTGTGGCTGTGTGTCTGTGTGGCTGTGTTTATGTGTGGCTGTGTGTCTGTGTGGCTGTGTGTCTGTGTGGCTGTGTGTCCGTGTGGCTGTGAGTCTGTGTGGCTGTGTAATTGTGTGTCTCTGTGGCTGCGTGGTTGTGTGACTGTGTGTCTGTGTGGCTGTGTGTCTGTGTGGCTGTGTGTCTGTGTGGCTGTGTGTCTGTGTGGCTGTGTGTATGTGTGGCTGTGTGTGACAGACACACAGGCTGTAGCTGTGTGTATGTGTGGCTGTGTGACTGTGTGACTGTGTGGCTGTGTGACTGTGTGTTTGTGTGGCTGTGTGTATGTGTTACTGTGTGGCTGTGTGTCTGTGTGGCTGTGTGTCTGTGTGGCTGTGTGTCTGTGTGGCTGAGTGGCTGTGTGTCTGCGTGGCTGTGTGTCTGTGTGGCTGTGTGTCTGTGTGGCTGTGAGTCTGTGTGGCTGTGTGTCTGTGTGGCTGTGTGTCTGTGTGACTGAGTGTATGGTGTCTGTGTGTCTGTGTGACTGTGTGTCTGTGTAGCCGTGTGTCTGTGTGGCTGTCTGTCTGTGTGGCTGTGTGTCTGTGTGGCTGTGTGTCTGTGTGGCTGTGTGTCTGAGTGGCTGTGTGTCTCTGTGGCTGTGTGTATGTGTGGCTGTGTGTCCGTGTGGCTGTGTGTCCGTATGGCTGTGTGACTGTGTGTCTGTGTGGCTGTGTGTCTGTGTATCTGTGTTTCTGTGTGGCTGTGTGTATGTGTGGCTGTGCGGCTGTGTGTCTGTGTGACTGTGTGTCTGTGTGGCTGTGTGCCTGTGTGTCTGTGTGGCTGTCTGTCTGTGTGGCTGTGTGTCTGTGTGGCTGTGTAACTGTGTAACTGTGTGTCTGTGTGGCTGTGTGTCTGTGTGGCTGTGTGGCTGTGTGCTGTGTGGCTGTGTGTATGTGTGGCTGTGTGTGACAGACACACAGGCTGTGGCTGTGTGGCTGTGTGCTGTGTGGCTGTGTGTATGTGTGGCTGTGTGTGACAGACACACAGGCTGTGGCTGTGTGTCCGTGTGGCTGTGTGTCTGTGTGTCTGTGTGGCTGTGTGTCTGTGTGGCTGTGTGTATGTGTGGCTGTGTGTGACAGACACACAGGCTGTGGCTGTGTGGCTGTGTGCTGTGTGGCTGTGTGTATGTGTGGCTGTGTGTGACAGACACACAGGCTGTGGCTGTGTGTCTGTGTGGCTGTGTGTCTGTGTGGCTGTGTAATTGTGTGTCTCTGTGGCTGTGTGGTTGTGTGACTGTGTGTCTGTGTGACTGTGTGTCTGTGTGGCTGTGTGTCTGTGTGGCTGTGTGTCTGTGTGGCTGTGTGTCTGTGTGGCTGTGTGTCTGTGTGGCTGTGTGTATGTGTGGCTGTGTGTGACAGACACACAGGCTGTGGCTGTGTGTATGTGTGGCTGTGTGACTGTGTGGCTGTGTGACTGTGTGTTTGTGTGGCTGTGTGTCTGTGTGGCTGTGTGGCTGTGTGTCTGTGTGTCTGTGTGGCTGTTTGTCAGTGTGACTGTGTGTCTGCGTGTCTGCGTGGCTGTGTGGCTGTGTGTCTGTGTGGCTGTGTGTCTGTGTGGCTGTGTGTCTGTGTGGCTGTGTGTCTGGTGTCTGTGTGTCTGTGTGACTGTGTGTCTGTGTAGCTGTGTGTCTATGTGGCTGTCTGTCTGTGTGGCTGTGTGTCTGTGTGGCTGTGTGTCTGTGTGGCTGTGTTTCTCTGTGGCTGTGTGTATGTGTGGCTGTGTGGCTGTGTGTCCGTGTGTCCGTGCGGCTGTGTGTCCGTGTGGCTATGTGTCCGTGTGGCTGTGTGTCCGTATGGCTGTGTGACTGTGTGTCTGTGTGGCTGTGTTTCTGTGTGGCTGTGTGTGTGTGGCTGTGTGGCTGTGTGTCTGTGTGACTGTGTGTCTGTGTGGCTGTGTGTCTGTGTAGCTGTGTGTCTGTGTGGCTGTGTGTCTGTGTGGCTGTGTGTCTCTGTGGCTGTGTGTATGTGTGGCTGTGTGTCCGTGCGGCTGTGTGTCCGTATGGCTATGTGTCCGTGTGGCTGTGTGTCCGTATGGCTGTGTGACTGTGTGTCTGTGTGGCTGTGTGTCTGTGTTTCTGTGTGGCTGTGTGTCTGTGTCGCTGTGAGTCTGTGTGGCTGTGTAATTGTGTGTCTCTGTGGCTGTGTGGTTGTGTGACTGTGTGTCTGTGTGGCTGTGTGTCTGTGTGGCTGTGTGGCTGTGTGTCTGTGTGGCTGTGTGTGACAGACACACAGGCTGTGGCTGTGTGTATGTGTGGCTGTGTGACTGTGTGGCTGTGTGACTGTGTGTTTGTGTGGCTGTGTGTCTGTGTGGCTGTGTGTCTGTGTGGCTGTTTGTCAGTGTGGCTGTGTGGCTATGTGGCTTTTCTGTGGCTGTGTGTCTGTGTGGCTGTGTGTCTGTGTGGCTGTGTGTCTGTGTGGCTGTGTGTCTGTGTGGCTGTGTGTGACAGACACACAGGCTGTGGCTGTGTGTATGTGTGGCTGTGTGACTGTGTGGCTGTGTGACTGTGTGTTTGTGTGGCTGTGTGTCTGTGTGGCTGTGTGTCTGTGTGGCTGTTTGTCAGTGTGGCTGTGTGGCTATGTGGCTTTTCTGTGGCTGTGTGTCTGTGTGGCTGTGTGTCTGTGTGGCTGTGTGTCTGTGTGGCTGTGTGTCTGTGTGGCTGTGTGTATGTGTGGCTGTGTGTGACAGACACACAGGCTGTGGCTGTGTGTATGTGTGGCTGTGTGACTGTGTGGCTGTGTGACTGTGTGTTTGTGTGGCTGTGTGTCTGTGTGGCTGTGTGGCTGTGTGTCTGTGTGTCTGTGTGGCTGTTTGTCAGTGTGACTGTGTGTCTGCGTGTCTGCGTGGCTGTGTGGCTGTGTGTCTGTGTGGCTGTGTGTCTGTGTGGCTGTGTGTCTGTGTGGCTGTGTGTCTGGTGTCTGTGTGTCTGTGTGACTGTGTGTCTGTGTAGCTGTGTGTCTATGTGGCTGTCTGTGTCGCTGTGAGTCTGTGTGGCTGTGTAATTGTGTGTCTCTGTGGCTGTGTGGTTGTGTGACTGTGTGTCTGTGTGGCTGTGTGTCTGTGTGGCTGTGTGGCTGTGTGTCTGTGTGGCTGTGTGTGACAGACACACAGGCTGTGGCTGTGTGTATGTGTGGCTGTGTGACTGTGTGGCTGTGTGACTGTGTGTTTGTGTGGCTGTGTGTCTGTGTGGCTGTGTGTCTGTGTGGCTGTTTGTCAGTGTGGCTGTGTGGCTATGTGGCTTTTCTGTGGCTGTGTGTCTGTGTGGCTGTGTGTGACAGACACACAGGCTGTGGCTGTGTGTATGTGTGGCTGTGTGACTGTGTGGCTGTGTGACTGTGTGTTTGTGTGGCTGTGTGTCTGTGTGGCTGTGTGTCTGTGTGTCTGTGTGGCTGTTTGTCAGTGTGACTGTGTGTCTGCGTGTCTGCGTGGCTGTGTGGCTGTGTGTCTGTGTGGCTGTGTGTCTGTGTGGCTGTGTGTCTGTGTGGCTGTGTGTCTGGTGTCTGTGTGTCTGTGTGACTGTGTGTCTGTGTAGCTGTGTGTCTATGTGGCTGTCTGTGTCGCTGTGAGTCTGTGTGGCTGTGTAATTGTGTGTCTCTGTGGCTGTGTGTATATGTGGCTGTGTGGCTGTGTGTCCGTGTGTCCGTGCGGCTGTGTGTCCGTGTGGCTATGTGTCCGTGTGGCTGTGTGTCCGTATGGCTGTGTGACTGTGTGTCTGTGTGTCTGTGTGGCTGTGTTTCTGTGTGTCTGTGTCTGTGTGGCTGTGTGTATGTGTGGCTGTGTGTCCGTGTGGCTGTGTGTCTGTGTGGCTGTGTGTCTGTGTGGCTGTGTGTATGTGTGTCTTTGTGTCTGTGTGTCTGTGTGGCTGTGTGTCTGTGTGGCTGTGTGTCCGTGTGTCGGTATGTCCGTGTGGCTGTGTGTCTGTGTGGCTGTGTGTATGTGTGTCTTTGTGTCTGTGTGGCTGTGTGTCTGTGTGTCTGTGTGGCTGTGTGTCTGTGTGGCTGTCTGTCTATGTGGCTGTGTGTCTGTGTGGCTGTGTGTCTGTGTGGCTGCGTGTCTCTGTGGCTGTGTGTATGTGTGGCTGTGTCCGTGTGTCCGTGCGGCTGTGTGTCCGTGTGGCTATGTGTCCGTGTGGCTGTGTGTCCGTATGGCTGTGTGGCTGTGTGTCTGTGTGGCTGTGTTTCTGTGTGGCTGTGTGTCGGTGTGGCTGTGTGGCTGTGTATCTGTGTGGCTGTGTGTATGTGTGTCCGTGTGGCTGTGTGTATGTGTGTCCGTGTGTCCGTGTGGCTGTGTTTCTGTGTGGCTGTGTGTCTGTGTGGCTGTGTGTCTGTGTGGCTGTGTGTCTGTGTGGCTGTGTGTCTGTGTAGCTGTGTGTCTGTGTGGCTGTCTGTCTGTGTGGCTGTGTGTCTGTGTGGCTGTGTGTCTGTGTGGCTGTGTGTCTGTGTGGCTGTGTAACTGTGTGTCTGTGTGGCTGTGTGTCTGTGTGGCTGTGTGTCTGTGTGGCTGTGTGTCCGTGTGGCTGTGTGTCTGTGTGGCTGTCTGTCTGTGTGGCTGTGTGTCTGTGTGGCTGTGTGTCTGTGTGGCTGTGTGTCTGTGTGGCTGTGTGTCTGTGTGGCTGCGTGTCTCTGTGGCTGTGTGTATGTGTGGCTGTGTCCGTGTGTCCGTGCGGCTGTGTGTCCGTGTGGCTATGTGTCCGTGTGGCTGTGTGTCCGTATGGCTGTGTGACTGTGTGCCTGTGTGGATGTGTGTATGTGTGGCTGTGTGTGACAGACACACAGGCTGTGGCTGTGTGTATGTGTGGCTGTGTGGCTGTGTGGCTGTGTGGCTGTGTGACTGTGTGGCTGTGTGGCTGTGTGGCTGTGTGTCTGTGTGTCTGTGTGGCTGTGTGGCTGTGTCTGCGTGTCTGCGTGGCTGTGTGGCTGTGTGTCTGTGTGGCTGTGTGTCTGTGTGGCTGTGTGTCTGGTGTCTGTGTGTCTGTGTGACTGTGTGTCTGTGTAGCTGTGTGTCTATGTGGCTGTCTGTCTGTGTGGCTGTGTGTCTGTGTGGCTGTGTGTCTGTGTGGCTGTGTGTCTGTGTGGCTGTGTGTCTCTGTGGCTGTGTGTCTGTGTGGCTGTGTGTCCGTGTATCCGTGCGGCTGTGTGTCCGTGTGGCTATGTGTCCGTGTGGCTGTGTGTCCGTATGGCTGTGTGACTGTGTTTCTGTGTGGCTGTGTGTCTGTGTGGCTGTGTATCTGTGTGGCTGTATGTCTCTGTGGATGTGTGTCCGTGTGGCTGTGTGTCCGTTTGGCTGTGTGTCCGTGTGGCTGTGTGTCCGTGTGGCTGTGTGTCCGTGTGGCTATGTGTCCGTGTGGCTGTGTGTCCGTATGGCTGTGTGTCCATGTGGCTGTGTGTCCGTGTGGCTGTGTGTCTGTGTGGCTGTGTGTCTGTGTGTCTGTGTGGCTGTGAGTCTGTGTGGCTGTGTAATTGTGTGTCTCTGTGGCTGTGTGGTTGTGTGACTGTGTGTCTGTGTGGCTGTGTGTCTGTGTGGCTGTGTGTCTGTGTGGCTGTGTAGCTGTGTGTCTATGTGGCTGTCTGTCTGTGTGGCTGTGTGTCTGTGTGGCTGTGTAACTGTGTGTCTGTGTGGCTGTGTGTCTGTGTGGCTGTGTGTCTGTGTGTCTGGGTGTCTGTGTGTCTGTGTGACTGTGTGTCTGTGTAGCTGTGTGGCTGTCTGTCTGTGTGGCTGTGTGTCTGTGTGGCTGTGTGTCTGTGTGGCTGTGTGTCTATGTGGCTGTGTGTCTCTGTGGCTGTGTGTATGTGTGGCTGTGTGGCTGTGTGGCTGTGTCCGTGTGTCCGTGCGGCTGTGTGTCCGTATGGCTATGTGTCCGTGTGGCTGTGTGTCCGTATGGCTGTGTGACTGTGTGTCTGTGTGGCTGTGTGTCTGTGTGGCTGTGTTTATGTGTGGCTGTGTGTCTGTGTGGCTGTGTGTCTGTGTGGCTGTGTGTCCGTGTGGCTGTGAGTCTGTGTGGCTGTGTAATTGTGTGTCTCTGTGGCTGCGTGGTTGTGTGACTGTGTGTCTGTGTGGCTGTGTGTCTGTGTGGCTGTGTGTCTGTGTGGCTGTGTGTCTGTGTGGCTGTGTGTATGTGTGGCTGTGTGTGACAGACACACAGGCTGTGGCTGTGTGTATGTGTGGCTGTGTGACTGTGTGACTGTGTGGCTGTGTGACTGTGTGTTTGTGTGGCTGTGTGTATGTGTTACTGTGTGGCTGTGTGTCTGTGTGGCTGTGTGTCTGTGTGGCTGTGTGTCTGTGTGGCTGAGTGGCTGTGTGTCTGCGTGGCTGTGTGTCTGTGTGGCTGTGTGTCTGTGTGGCTGTGAGTCTGTGTGGCTGTGTGTCTGTGTGGCTGTGTGTCTGTGTGACTGAGTGTATGGTGTCTGTGTGTCTGTGTGACTGTGTGTCTGTGTAGCCGTGTGTCTGTGTGGCTGTCTGTCTGTGTGGCTGTGTGTCTGTGTGGCTGTGTGTCTGTGTGGCTGTGTGTCTGAGTGGCTGTGTGTCTCTGTGGCTGTGTGTATGTGTGGCTGTGTGTCCGTGTGTCCGTGTGGCTGTGTGTCCGTATGGCTGTGTGACTGTGTGTCTGTGTGGCTGTGTGTCTGTGTATCTGTGTTTCTGTGTGGCTGTGTGTATGTGTGGCTGTGCGGCTGTGTGTCTGTGTGACTGTGTGTCTGTGTGGCTGTGTGCCTGTGTGTCTGTGTGGCTGTCTGTCTGTGTGGCTGTGTGTCTGTGTGGCTGTGTAACTGTGTAACTGTGTGTCTGTGTGGCTGTGTGTCTGTGTGGCTGTGTGGCTGTGTGCTGTGTGGCTGTGTGTATGTGTGGCTGTGTGTGACAGACACACAGGCTGTGGCTGTGTGGCTGTGTGCTGTGTGGCTGTGTGTATGTGTGGCTGTGTGTGACAGACACACAGGCTGTGGCTGTGTGTCCGTGTGGCTGTGTGTCTGTGTGTCTGTGTGGCTGTGTGTCTGTGTGGCTGTGTGTATGTGTGGCTGTGTGTGACAGACACACAGGCTGTGGCTGTGTGGCTGTGTGCTGTGTGGCTGTGTGTATGTGTGGCTGTGTGTGACAGACACACAGGCTGTGGCTGTGTGTCTGTGTGGCTGTGTGTCTGTGTGGCTGTGTAATTGTGTGTCTCTGTGGCTGTGTGGTTGTGTGACTGTGTGTCTGTGTGGCTGTGTGTCTGTGTGGCTGTGTGTCTGTGTGGCTGTGTGTCTGTGTGGCTGTGTGTCTGTGTGGCTGTGTGTCTGTGTGGCTGTGTGTATGTGTGGCTGTGTGTGACAGACACATAGGCTGTGGCTGTGTGTATGTGTGGCTGTGTGACTGTGTGGCTGTGTGACTGTGTGTTTGTGTGGCTGTGTGTCTGTGTGGCTGTGTGGCTGTGTGTCTGTGTGTCTGTGTGGCTGTTTGTCAGTGTGGCTGTGTGTCTGCGTGTCTGCGTGGCTGTGTGGCTGTGTGTCTGTGTGGCTGTGTGTCTGTGTGGCTGTGTGTCTGTGTGGCTGTGTGTCTGGTGTCTGTGTGTCTGTGTGACTGTGTGTCTGTGTAGCTGTGTGTCTATGTGGCTGTCTGTCTGTGTGGCTGTGTGTCTGTGTGGCTGTGTGTCTGTGTGGCTGTGTTTCTCTGTGGCTGTGTGTATGTGTGGCTGTGTGGCTGTGTGTCCGTGTGTCCGTGCGGCTGTGTGTCCGTGTGGCTATGTGTCCGTGTGGCTGTGTGTCCGTATGGCTGTGTGACTGTGTGTCTGTGTGGCTGTGTTTCTGTGTGGCTGTGTGTGTGTGGCTGTGTGGCTGTGTGTCTGTGTGACTGTGTGTCTGTGTGGCTGTGTGTCTGTGTAGCTGTGTGTCTGTGTGGCTGTGTGTCTGTGTGGCTGTGTGTCTCTGTGGCTGTGTGTATGTGTGGCTGTGTGTCCGTGCGGCTGTGTGTCCGTATGGCTATGTGTCCGTGTGGCTGTGTGTCCGTATGGCTGTGTGACTGTGTGTCTGTGTGGCTGTGTGTCTGTGTTTCTGTGTGGCTGTGTGTCTGTGTCGCTGTGAGTCTGTGTGGCTGTGTAATTGTGTGTCTCTGTGGCTGTGTGGTTGTGTGACTGTGTGTCTGTGTGGCTGTGTGTCTGTGTGGCTGTGTATCTGTGTGGCTGCGTGTCTCTGTGGCTGTGTGTATGTGTGGCTGTGTGTCCGTGTGTCCGTGCGGCTGTGTGTCCGTGTGGCTATGTGTCCGTGTGGCTGTGTGTCCGTATGGCTGTGTGACTGTGTGTCTGTGTGGCTGTGTGTCTGGGTGTCTGTGTATCTGTGTGTCTGTGTAGCTGTGTGTCTGTGTGGCTGTGTGTATGTGTGTCCGTGTGGCTGTGTGTCTGTGTGGCTGTGTGTCTGTGTGGCTGTGCGTCCGTATGGCTGTGTGACTGTGTGCCTGTGTGGCTGTGTGTCTGTGTGGCTGTGTTTCTGTGTGGCTGTGTGTCGGTGTGGCTGTGTGGCTTTGTGTCTGTGTGGCTGTGTGTATGTGTGTCCGTGTGGCTGTGTGTATGTGTGTCCGTGTGTCCGTGTGGCCGTGTGACTGTGTGGCTGTGTGACTGTGTGGCTGTGTGACTGTGTGGCTGTGTGTCTGTGTGGCTGTGTGTCTGTGTGACTGTGTGTCTGTGTGGCTGTGTGTCTGTGTGTCTGTGTGGCTGTGTGTCTGAGTGTCTGTGTGTCTGTGTGGCTGTGTGTCTGTGTGTGTCTGTGTGTCTGTGTGTCTGTGTGACTGTGTGTCTGTGTAGCTGTGTGTCTGTGTGGCTGTCTGTCTGTGTGGTTGTGTGTCTGTGTGGCTGTGTGGCTGTGTGTCTGTGTGGCTGTGTGTATGTGTGTCCGTGTGGCTGTGTGTATGTGTGTCCGTGTGTCCGTGTGGCTGTGTGACTGTGCGGCCGTGTGACTGTGTGTCTGTGTCTGTGTGTCTGTGTGGCTGTGTGTCTGTGTGGCTGTGTGTCTGTGTGACTGTGTGTCTGTGTGGCTGTCTGTCTGTGTGGCTGTGTGTCTGTGTGGCTGTGTAACTGTGTGTATGTGTGGCTGTGTGTCTGTGTGGCTGTGTGTCTGTGTGGCTGTGTGTCTGTGTGGCTGTGTGTCTGTGTGTCTGTATGGCTGTGTGTCTGTGTGGCTGTGTGTCTGTGTGGCTGTGTGTATGGGTGTCTGTGTATCTGTGTGTCTGTGTGACTGTGTCTGTGTAGCTGTGTGTCTGTGTGGCTGTCTGTCTGTGTGGCTGTGTGTCTGTGTGGCTGTGTGTCTGTGTGGCTGTGTGGCTGTGTGTCTGTGTGGCTGTGTGTATGTGTGTCCGTGTGGCTGTGTGTATGTGTGTCCGTGTGGCTGTGTGACTGTGCGGCCGTGTGACTGTGTGGCTGTGTGACTGTGTGTCTGTGTGGCTGTGTGTCTGTGTGGCTGTGTGTCTGTATGGCTGTGTGTCTGTGTGGCTGTGTGTCTGTGTGGCTGTGTGTCTGTGTGGCTGTGTGTCTGTATGGCTGTGTGTCTGTGTGTATCTGTGGCTGTGTGTCTGTGGCTGTGTGTCTGTGTGGCTGTGTGTCTGTATGGCTGTGTGTCTGTGTGGCTGTGTGTATGTGTGGCTGTGTGTGACAGACACACAGGCTGTGGCTGTGTGTATGTGTGGCTGTGTGACTATGTGGCTGTGTGACTGTGTGGCTGTGTGTCTGTGTGGCTGTGTGTCTGTGTGGCTGTGTGACTGTGTGTCTGTGTGACTGTGTGTCTGTGTGGCTGTGTGTATGTGTGTCTGTGTGTCTGTGTGTCTGTGTGGCTGTGTGTCTGTGTCTGTGTGTCTGTGTGGCTGTGTGTCTGTGTGTCTGTGTGTCTGTGTGACTGTGTGTCTGTGTGGCTGTCTGTCTGTGTGGATGTGTGTCTGTGTGGCTGTGTAACTGTGTGTATGTGTGGCTGTGTGTCTGTGTGGCTGTGTGTCTGTGTGGCTGTGTGTCTGTGTGGCTGTGTGTCTGTGTGTCTGTGTGGCTGTGTGTCTGTGTGGCTGTGTGGCTGTGTGTCTGGGTGTCTGTGTATCTGTGTGTCTGTGTGACTGTGTGACTGTGTCTGTGTAGCTGTGTGTCTGTGTGGCTGTCTGTCTGTGTGGCTGTGTGTCTGTGTGGCTGTGTGTCTGTGTGTCTGTGTAGCTGTGTATCTGTGTGGCTGCGTGTCTCTGTGGCTGTGTGTATGTGTGGCTGTGTGTCCGTGTGTCCGTGCGGCTGTGTGTCCGTGCGGCTGTGTGTCCGTGTGGCTATGTGTCCGTGTGGCTGTGTGTCCGTATGGCTGTGTGACTGTGTGTCTGTGTGGCTGTGTGTCTGTGTGGCTGTGTGTCTGGGTGTCTGTGTATCTGTGTGTCTGTGTAGCTGTGTCTGTGTGGCTGTGTGTATGTGTGTCCGTGTGGCTGTGTGTCTGTGTGGCTGTGTGTCTGTGTGGCTGTGCGTCCGTATGGCTGTGTGACTGTGTGCCTGTGTGGCTGTGTGTCTGTGTGGCTGTGTTTCTGTGTGGCTGTGTGTCGGTGTGGCTGTGTGGCTTTGTGTCTGTGTGGCTGTGTGTATGTGTGTCCGTGTGGCTGTGTGTATGTGTGTCCGTGTGTCCGTGTGGCCGTGTGACTGTGTGGCTGTGTGACTGTGTGGCTGTGTGACTGTGTGGCTGTGTGTCTGTGTGGCTGTGTGTCTGTGTGACTGTGTGTCTGTGTGGCTGTGTGTCTGTGTGTCTGTGTGGCTGTGTGTCTGAGTGTCTGTGTGTCTGTGTGGCTGTGTGTCTGTGTGTGTCTGTGTGTCTGTGTGTCTGTGTGTCTGTGTAGCTGTGTGTCTGTGTGGCTGTCTGTCTGTGTGGTTGTGTGTCTGTGTGGCTGTGTGGCTGTGTGGCTGTGTGTCTGTGTGGCTGTGTGTATGTGTGTCCGTGTGGCTGTGTGTATGTGTGTCCGTGTGTCCGTGTGGCTGTGTGACTGTGCGGCCGTGTGACTGTGTGTCTGTGTCTGTGTGTCTGTGTGGCTGTGTGTCTGTGTGGCTGTGTGTCTGTGTGACTGTGTGTCTGTGTGGCTGTCTGTCTGTGTGGCTGTGTGTCTGTGTGGCTGTGTAACTGTGTGTATGTGTGGCTGTGTGTCTGTGTGGCTGTGTGTCTGTGTGGCTGTGTGTCTGTGTGGCTGTGTGTCTGTGTGTCTGTGTGGCTGTGTGTCTGTGTGGCTGTGTGTCTGTGTGGCTGTGTGTCTGGGTGTCTGTGTATCTGTGTGTCTGTGTGACTGTGTGACTGTGTCTGTGTAGCTGTGTGTCTGTGTGGCTGTCTGTCTGTGTGGCTGTGTGTCTGTGTGGCTGTGTGTCTGTGTGGCTGTGTGTCTGTGTGGCTGTGTGTCTATGTGGCTGTGTATCTGTGTAGCTGTGTGTCTGTGTGGCTGTCTGTCTGTGTGGCTGTGTGTCTGTGTGGCTGTGTAACTGTGTGTCTGTGTGGCTGTGTGTCTGTGTGGCTGTGTGTCTGTGTGGCTGTATGTCTGTGTGGCTGTGTGTCTGTGTGTCTGTGTGGCTGTGTGTCTGTGTGTCTGGGTGTCTGTGTATCTGTGTGTCTGTGTGACTGTGTGTCTGTGTAGCTGTGTGTCTGTGTGGCTGTCTGTCTGTGTGGCTGTGTGTCTGTGTGGCTGTGTGTCTGTGTGGCTGTGTGTCTGTGTGGCTGTGTGTCTGTGTGGCTGCGTGTCTCTGTGGCTGTGTGTATGTGTGGCTGTGTGGCTGTGTGTCCGTGTGTCCGTGCGGCTGTGTGTCCGTGTGGCTATGTGTCCGTGTGGCTGTGTGTCCGTATGGCTGTGTGACTGTGTGTCTGTGTGTCTGTGTGGCTGTGTTTCTGTGTGTCTGTGTGTCTGTGTGGCTGTGTGTATGTGTGGCTGTGTGTCCGTGTGGCTGTGTGTCTGTGTGTCTGTGTGGCTGTGTGTATGTGTGTCTTTGTGTCTGTGTGTCTGTGTGGCTGTGTGTCTGTGTGGCTGTGTGTCCGTGTGTCGGTATGTCCGTGTGGCTGTGTGTCTGTGTGGCTGTGTGTATGTGTGTCTTTGTGTCTGTGTGGCTGTGTGTCTGTGTGTCTGTGTGTCTGTGTGGCTGTGTGTCTGTGTGGCTGTCTGTCTATGTGGCTGTGTGTCTGTGTGGCTGTGTGTCTGTGTGGCTGTGTGTCTGTGTGGCTGCGTGTCTCTGTGGCTGTGTGTATGTATGTGTGGCTGTGTCCGTGTGTCCGTGCGGCTGTGTGTCCGTGTGGCTATGTGTCCGTGTGGCTGTGTGTCCGTATGGCTGTGTGGCTGTGTGTCTGTGTGGCTGTGTTTCTGTGTGGCTGTGTGTCGGTGTGGCTGTGTGGCTGTGTATCTGTGTGGCTGTGTGTATGTGTGTCCGTGTGGCTGTGTGTATGTGTGTCCGTGTGTCCGTGTGGCTGTGTTTCTGTGTGGCTGTGTGTCTGTGTGTCTGTGTGGCTGTGTGTCTGTGTGGCTGTGTGTCTGTGTGGCTGTGTGTCTGTGTAGCTGTGTGTCTGTGTGGCTGTCTGTCTGTGTGGCTGTGTGTCTGTGTGGCTGTGTAACTGTGTGTCTGTGTGGCTGTGTGTCTGTGTGGCTGTGTGTCTGTGTGGCTGTGTGTCCGTGTGGCTGTGTGTCTGTGTGGCTATCTGTCTGTGTGGCTGTGTGTCTGTGTGGCTGTGTGTCTGTGTGGCTGTGTGTCTGTGTGGCTGCGTGTCTCTGTGGCTGTGTGTATGTGTGGCTGTGTCCGTGTGTCCGTGCGGCTGTGTGTCCGTGTGGCTATGTGTCCGTGTGGCTGTGTGTCCGTATGGCTGTGTGACTGTGTGCCTGTGTGGCTGTGTGTATGTGTGGCTGTGTGTGACAGACACACAGGCTGTGGCTGTGTGTATGTGTGGCTGTGTGACTGTGTGGCTGTGTGGCTGTGTGTCTGTGTGTCTGTGTGGCTGTGTGGCTGTGTGTCTGCGTGTCTGCGTGGCTGTGTGGCTGTGTGGCTGTGTGTCTGGTGTCTGTGTGACTGTGTGTCTGTGTAGCTGTGTGTCTATGTGGCTGTCTGTCTGTGTGGCTGTGTGTCTGTGTGGCTGTGTGTCTGTGTGGCTGTGTGTCTCTGTGGCTGTGTGTCTGTGTGGCTGTGTGTCCGTGTGTCCGTGCGGCTGTGTGTCCGTGTGGCTATGTGTCCGTGTGGCTGTGTGTCCGTATGGCTGTGTGACTGTGTGTCTGTGTGGCTGTGTTTCTGTGTGGCTGTGTGTGTGTGGCTGTGTGGCTGTGTGTCTGTGTGACTGTGTGGCTGTGTGTCTGTGTAGCTGTGTGTCTGTGTGGCTGTGTGTCTGTGTGGCTGTGTGTCTGTGTGGCTGTGTGTCTCTGTGGCTGTGTGTATGTGTGGCTGTGTGTCCGTGCGGCTGTGTGTCCGTATGGCTATGTGTCCGTGTGGCTGTGTGTCCGTATGGCTGTGTGACTGTGTGTCTGTGTGGCTGTGTGTCTGTGTGGCTGTGTTTCTGTGTGGCTGTGTGTCTGTGTGGCTGTGTGTCTGTGTCGCTGTGAGTCTGTGTGGCTGTGTAATTGTGTGTCTCTGTGGCTGTGTGGTTGTGTGACTGTGTGTCTGTGTGGCTGTGTGTCTGTGTGGCTGTGTGTCTGTGTGGCTGTGTGTCTGTGTGGCTGTGTGTATGTGTGGCTGTGTGTGACAGACACACAGGCTGTGGCTGTGTGTATGTGTGGCTGTGTGACTGTGTGGCTGTGTGACTGTGTGACTGTGTGTTGGTGTGGCTGTGTGTCTGTGTGGCTGTATGGCTGTGTGTCTGTGTGTCTGTGTGGCTGTGTGTCTGTGTGGCTGTGTGGCTGTGTGTCTGCGTGTCTGCGTGGCTGTGTGTCTGTGTGGCTGTGTGTCTGTGTGGCTGTCTGTCTATGTGGCTGTGTGTCTGTGTGGCTGTGTGTCTGTGTGGCTGCGTGTCTCTGTGGCTGTGTGTATGTGTGGCTGTGTCCGTGTGTCCGTGCGGCTGTGTGTCCGTGTGGCTATGTGTCCGTGTGGCTGTGTGTCCGTATGGCTGTGTGACTGTGTGTCTGTGTGGCTGTGCGTCTGTGTGGCTGTGTTTCTGTGTGGCTGTGTGTCGGTGTGGCTGTGTGGCTGTGTGTCTGTGTGGCTGTGTGTATGTGTGTCCGTGTGGCTGTGTGTATGTGTGTCCGTGTGGCTGTGTGACTGTGCGGCCGTGTGACTGTGTGGCTGTGTGACTGTGTGTCTGTGTGGCTGTGTGGCTGTGTGTCTGTATGGCTGTGTGTCTGTGTGGCTGTGTGTCTGTGTGGCTGTGTGTCTGTGTGGCTGTGTGTCTGTATGGCTGTGTGTCTGTGTGTATCTGTGGCTGTGTGTCTGTGGCTGTGTGTCTGTGTGGCTGTGTGTCTGTATGGCTGTGTGTCTGTGTGGCTGTGTGTATGTGTGGCTGTGTGTGACAGACACACAGGCTGTGGCTGTGTGTATGTGTGGCTGTGTGACTATGTGGCTGTGTGACTGTGTGGCTGTGTGGCTGTGTGTCTGTGTGGCTGTGTGTCTGTGTGGCTGTGTGACTGTGTGCCTGTGTGGCTGTGTGACTGTGTGTCTGTGTGGCTGTGTGTATGTGTGTCTGTGTGGCTGTGTGTCTGTGTGGCTGTGTGTCTGTGTCTGTGTGTCTGTGTGGCTGTGTGTCTGTGTGTCTGTGTGTCTGTGTGACTGTGTGTCTGTGTGGCTGTCTGTCTGTGTGGATGTGTGTCTGTGTGGCTGTGTAACTGTGTGTATGTGTGGCTGTGTGTCTGTGTGGCTGTGTGTCTGTGTGGCTGTGTGTCTGTGTGGCTGTGTGTCTGTGTGTCTGTGTGGCTGTGTGTCTGTGTGGCTGTGTGGCTGTGTGTCTGGGTGTCTGTGTATCTGTGTGTCTGTGTGACTGTGTGACTGTGTCTGTGTAGCTGTGTGTCTGTGTGGCTGTCTGTCTGTGTGGCTGTGTGTCTGTGTGGCTGTGTGTCTGTGTGTCTGTGTGGCTGTGTATCTGTGTGGCTGCGTGTCTCTGTGGCTGTGTGTATGTGTGGCTGTGTGTCCGTGTGTCCGTGCGGCTGTGTGGCTGTGTGGCTGTGTGTCTGTATGGCTGTGTGTCTGTGTGGCTGTGTGTCTGTGTGGCTGTGTGTCTGTGTGGCTGTGTGTCTGTATGGCTGTGTGTCTGTGTGTATCTGTGGCTGTGTGTCTGTGGCTGTGTGTCTGTGTGGCTGTGTGTCTGTATGGCTGTGTGTCTGTGTGGCTGTGTGTATGTGTGGCTGTGTGTGACAGACACACAGGCTGTGGCTGTGTGTATGTGTGGCTGTGTGACTATGTGGCTGTGTGACTGTGTGGCTGTGTGGCTGTGTGTCTGTGTGGCTGTGTGTCTGTGTGGCTGTGTGACTGTGTGCCTGTGTGGCTGTGTGACTGTGTGTCTGTGTGGCTGTGTGTATGTGTGTCTGTGTGGCTGTGTGTCTGTGTGGCTGTGTGTCTGTGTCTGTGTGTCTGTGTGGCTGTGTGTCTGTGTGTCTGTGTGTCTGTGTGACTGTGTGTCTGTGTGGCTGTCTGTCTGTGTGGATGTGTGTCTGTGTGGCTGTGTAACTGTGTGTATGTGTGGCTGTGTGTCTGTGTGGCTGTGTGTCTGTGTGGCTGTGTGTCTGTGTGGCTGTGTGTCTGTGTGTCTGTGTGGCTGTGTGTCTGTGTGGCTGTGTGGCTGTGTGTCTGGGTGTCTGTGTATCTGTGTGTCTGTGTGACTGTGTGACTGTGTCTGTGTAGCTGTGTGTCTGTGTGGCTGTCTGTCTGTGTGGCTGTGTGTCTGTGTGGCTGTGTGTCTGTGTGTCTGTGTGGCTGTGTATCTGTGTGGCTGCGTGTCTCTGTGGCTGTGTGTATGTGTGGCTGTGTGTCCGTGTGTCCGTGCGGCTGTGTGTCCGTGTGGCTATGTGTCCGTGTGGCTGTGTGTCCGTATGGCTGTGTGACTGTGTGTCTGTGTGGCTGTGTGTCTGTGTGGCTGTGTGTCTGGGTGTCTGTGTATCTGTGTGTCTATGTAGCTGTGTGTCTGTGTGGCTGTGTGTATGTGTGTCCGTGTGTCCGTGTGTCCGTGTGTCCGTGTGGCTGTGTGTCTGTGTGGCTGTGTGTCTGTGTGGCTGTGCGTCCGTATGGCTGTGTGACTGTGTGCCTGTGTGGCTGTGTGTCTGTGTGGCTGTGTTTCTGTGTGGCTGTGTGTCGGTGTGGCTGTGTGGCTTTGTGTCTGTGTGGCTGTGTGTATGTGTGTCCGTGTGGCTGTGTGTATGTGTGTCCGTGTGTCCGTGTGGCCGTGTGACTGTGTGGCTGTGTGACTGTGTGGCTGTGTGACTGTGTGGCTGTGTGTCTGTGTGGCTGTGTGTCTGTGTGACTGTGTGTCTGTGTGGCTGTGTGTCTGTGTGTCTGTGTGGCTGTGTGTCTGAGTGTCTGTGTGTCTGTGTGGCTGTGTGTCTGTGTGTCTGTGTGTCTGTGTGACTGTGTGTCTGTGTAGCTGTGTGTCTGTGTGGCTGTCTGTCTGTGTGGTTGTGTGTCTGTGTGGCTGTGTGTCTGTGTGGCTGTGTGTCTGTGTGTCTGTGTGGCTGTGTGTCTGTGTGTCTGTGTGGCTGTGTGTCTGTGTGGCTGTGTGTCTGGGTGTCTGTGTATCTGTGTGGCTGTGTGACTGTGTGTCTGTGTAGCTGTGTGTCTGTGTGGCTGTCTGTCTGTGTGGATGTGTGTCTGTGTGGCTGTGTGTCTGTGTGGCTGTGTGTCTGTGTGGCTGCGTGTCTCTGTGGCTGTGTGTATGTGTGGCTGTGTGGCTGTGTGTCCGTGTGTCCGTGCGGCTGTGTGTCCGTGTGGCTATGTGTCCGTGTGGCTGTGTGTCCGTATGGCTGTGTGACTGTGTGTCTGTGTGTCTGTGTGGCTGTGTTTCTGTGTGTCTGTGTGTCTGTGTGGCTGTGTGTCCGTGTGGCTGTGTGTCTGTGTGGCTGTGTGTCTGTGTGGCTGTGTGTATGTGTGTCTTTGTGTCTGTGTGTCTTTGTGTCTGTGTGTCTGTGTGTCTGTGTGGCTGTGTGTCCGTGTGTCGGTATGTCCGTGTGGCTGTGTGTCTGTGTGGCTGTGTGTATGTGTGTCTTTGTGTCTGTGTGGCTGTGTGTCTGTGTGTCTGTGTGTCTGTGTGTCTGTGTGTCTGTGTGTCTGTGTGTATGTGTGGCTGTGTGTCTGTGTGGCTGTGTTCTGTGTGTCCGCGTGTCGGCGTGTCTGTGTTTGTGTGTGTGTATGTATGTGTGTGTGTATATATATATATATATATATATATATATATGTATATATACAGTGGTGGCCTCATAAATAGGAACATGAATATTTTGTTAATTAATAATTAAGGATTAATTATTTTTTCAACATCTAAATGTGCAAATGTAAGTCAAGTTGCATTCAGGCTCTTTGTGATAATACCAGGAATCACTAATGACTTTGAACAGGGGTTTACTGTTACTGCATTTCTTGGAAAATTAACAATAGATCTGACCCTTTGTTCAAATGGGTAACATTTGCTTGGCATACTAATTAAGAACACTACAGTTTACTAGCTCATTGTTGAAGATACAGTTGAATAGTGCAGCTGATTATAATTTTTTTGTACTTTTTTGTTACCTGACTATATTTTGGCCACAGGAAGGTTGGTGTGAGTGTTTTTTGTGAGGAAAAATGGGAAAAGACACTAGTTGTGATGCATCCACTCAAATAATTATTTATCTCTGGTCCTTGAGCAGAAATGGTCATATCAGAAGATAGCTGACCACTTAAAATGTTCCAGAACTAAAGTATTTAATGCTATAAAACATTTTAAGAGACATGAGACTTATCAAGATGTCCCAAGAAAGAAACATCCCTGTAAGTCCACCCCAAGGACTGATGCCCAAATTATTCGTATGGCGAAAATTAACCCCAAACTCACATCAACTGACATAAAACGGCAACTTTTTCGTGAGGATCCATCAGGACTTGATACCAGGACCATAAGAAAACGTCTCAATGAAGCAGAATTGTATGGTAGAGTGGCGCGCAAGAAGCCCTTAGTGAGCAAGTGAAACAGGGAGGCCAGAATTAAGTTTGCTTCTGAACACAAGAACTGGACTCTACAGCAGTGGAAGTATCTTTTATGGTCTGATGAGACTAAAATAAATAGAGTTGGGTCTGATGGCCGTCTATATGTACGGAGACTACCAAATACAGCTTTTACAGCTTTCAACCCAAAGTACACCACTGTGACTTTCAAACACGGTGGGGGTAATATCAAATTGTGGGGTTGCTTCTCTAAAAATCGAAGGTAACATGGACCAAAATCTCTACAAACATATTCTCGAGAATACCATATTACCATATGCAGAGGAAAATCTACCAGTTGTTTGGAAGTTCCAACAAGATAATGATTCCAAACACACAGCCAAATCAGTTAAGGAATGGTTCACAACTAATTCAGTAGACGTGATCGAGTGGCCTTCCTACAGCCCCGACCTTAACCCTATAGAAAACCTGTGGTATGATGTGAAGAAAAGCCTGGTAAATAAAAACATTAAAAACTTGGATGAACTTTTCAAAGAAACACAAGAGGTTTGAAATGCTATTCCAGCAGAACGCTGTCTACATATATATATACATATATATACATATATATATATATATATATATATATTTTAATAAAAAAATTAAGAGGGTTTAAGGTATTTGAAAAATATTTATGCAGAGTGGCAGGATATTTATATTTTTCTGTAAACTCTGGAAGCATTACCATTGAGAATCAAAAATCAGTATTTTTATGGAAAAGAAGGTAAAATTCGTCTGACATCTCAAATAAACCTAAAAATAAGAAAATATCTACAGAACAGAAGCATGTAAACAGGAGAAAAAAGTGTTGAATGGCTTAAAAATGTATTTAGAACAAAATTTGTACAGTTTGCTTTCAATGTATTTTTACTGTTCTTTCAAACTTCACCACATTATATTAAAGATGATTAGAGTGGTGCAGCCTCATTGATAAAAAATGTTCACTCGTCAATTTCCCCCTTTTCAAAAAAAAAATATAAAATGCAAAATTAAATGAATTCTCTTGCTTATTGCTAGTATTTTTGACAGTGTTTAATTTTTTGTCGAACTAAAAGTAAAATAAAATTATTTTTTTTTCTTAATTGCATTGCAAATACTTCTTCATTAAATGATCAATCCTTAATAACATTAAAAATAAAATATTTTATGGTTTAAATAATGGGTCGTTCTTAGTCTACAAATTGCTACCCTTTATCCCCCTAGCGCTTTAAGATTGACCACGTCTTTGCTTGTAGCTTAAAGCATCTTTCAATTAAAAATGTGTCATGGGATGTCTGACAGATACGAAACATCTAAAGTTTTTATATTTTTATATGGAAATATTTTTATTTCAACGATGTGAAAACGAATAAGCTTTAGTAAATAAGAAACAATGCTGATACACTAACACATACGTAAAGTAGCATGTTTGTAGTGTCGTAGAGAGGAAAATGTTATGTCAGAAAGAGCCGATAAAGCGCGAAGCTGGCAGTATCAGAATGTTTTAAATCCCATCCAAACGCGCCATTAGATGTTTAACATCAATAGTGTAAATTTGCGAATGGCACTACAATAAACTTGGTTATCTATAGGTTGATTATCTAAAACCGGCCCATACGCTACATTTAACTCTGTGCATGTATTGCATTTGTGAGAAGAGGCACGACATGTGTGGGCACAATATCACATTGTTTACGAAATTATGAAAGGTATTTCTCGCACGTTTACATACTTATGAGCATGAACGATATTACAATTGCATTATTTATTGTTAGCTATGTAAAATACAGCATCATTTTGGTTATTTCAATTGCTTAAACTGCTCGCTTAATTTTGATCAACCGACCCAAACTGATGTGACAAGTTTTATATTGTTTAGAACTAAACTCTTTAGTATTATTGAGAGGTATTATCAAAAGTAAAGTTGCATCAAAAATGTTAAATTTAACTTACATATTATAGAGTTATTTAGAAAAGAAACAAAATCTGATGAGATTATATGAGAAAAAATTTATCAATTTCTAATCAAAGGTTGATAATGCCGATAGCATTATAATAAGAGCAGGTTATTCCAATAGCAAATTGTCTGTATATGTTTCTTCAAACGATGGGGATTTAAGTAGCGTAGAACAGTTATGTTGCAATTCTATATTGCATTAACTCTGCATAATAGGCCATATCAATTAATAGGCTAATAGATTGTTAAATATAAAGTCGGTCAGGTTATTTGTGTTGTTAGATGATCAATAGTTTAGTAGTAGAGTTGGTTAAAATAGAACAATTAATAAATAGATAAAAGTGTATATAAAATAATAGATACAGCCAACAAGTACGTAAATAAAAACATTCACTTGAAACAAGGATCAGAGGAATGTTTTTAAAACAAAATGTGTTTATTATAGTAACACACTTTCAAAAATCAGTAAAAATGTATTTTAGGTATATTGTTATCACCAAGCATTGTAAGTGTTAATAAATATTTGCCTTTTCTTTCAACAGGCTGTATATTAAAAATGTATGTGTCAAATAATCAATCTATATATATATATATATAATATAATATTATATATATATATATATATATATATATATAACTACCTACGATCGACTAGGTTCTTATGGAGGTGAACAACAATGAGGCCTTACCTAATTTCAAAAGGACGACGTTCTATATTTTAAAGAAATTGAAATTCACATACCAGAAACGCAATAGAAAAAGCGCAGAATCTGATACTTCATAATCTGATATTTCTGTGATATAAGTGTGATAATCTGTAATTGTTATGATGTATGTAGTGTATTTATATTAAATACTTTAGTGATTTCCCATTTTAAGTTCATTGTGATGTGATTCATGTTCATATGCACTGTGGTTAATTATTTTCTGTGAAATAATGAAGTATTTGTCGTTTTTTTAAATATAAATATGTATTTTATGTGTTAAGTTCATTATGATTTGATTGTAACACTATAGTGTAATTTTTCTATGAAATATTAGTGTATTTCTATATAGTAATGTGAAATATTAGTGTACTTTGTGTATTTATAACATATATTTTGAGTTCTTTATGATGTAATTGTTGTATTTTTTTCTTTAGAATGTTAACGTATTTGTTTTATTTTTACACATCAGTGTATTTTATGTTTTTAAAAGTTGTTTTAGTCATTTCTTGAAAATTAAGTAATACTTGTTTTATTTTGTAATAATTAAATTTTCTGTGTTCTAACATTTTGTTAAACTACTATTACTAATATACTTAGAAAATAAAGTATTATTTGTTAGTATGATAGAATATTATTTATTAGATAGACAGATAGTTTGCCAAGGGTGAATTACTAGTAGAGATTTGCCTACCAACAACTTTTTAAATACGCCAGTCTTTAAAACTGCCAGAGTCAAGCCTGGATTAAGTATGAGAGGAATTTTGTTGGTATTATTATATATTTTTTATGTAACAGTAATACTTATAAATTATTAAAAACGCATCTTACTTATCTGAATTTCTCTTAAATATAAAATATAACCTATATAATATAAGTTACATATGTATACAGTGTAAATGTGTACACTAATAAAAAAATATTTTTAATCACAAATAAATCCACATTAAATTACTAACGTGAATGTAAGAAAAAAATTTGCAATACCTGAACTGTCAAAAGGGATTGTTTACAAACATTCCATCTTCAATTTGAATGGACTATAGATAATGTTGCACAAATGAAACTAATCATTATAAAGAAAGCTCTGTGTTATTTATATAATAAAATTAATTTTAAATCTTATTAAAGATATTACATTTCTCTTTGAAGTCAACTAGATGACATTGTATTTTAATTTGTCTAGAATATTTTTAAGGAATTTTTCTTCACAAATCACAATTCAATCCAAAAGTGGATATTCATCTGCCAAATACTAAATAATTTTATCCCCTATAATTTTAATTCATACTCTAAATGGTTAAAAGCTTTAAGTACTAAGTTGTAGACAAAGCATCTCTTAAAGAAAAATACAATTTAAACATATAGATAGAAAAATAGCCATCCTCCAAGCCAAAATAGCCAAGATTCAAATCATTTAATCAAATTAAAGTAGGTGGAGCTTTCTCTGTCCAAATGACTACCTAAAACAGAGAAGCAGCATGTCTATTTTTACCGTCATATACAATACATTAATGTACTGTATAAACATGTTAAAATAGACAAGACACAAATTGTAAGCGGTATAAAGTTATAGTTAGCCAGTCATAAATTAAATTTGTGCTGGTGGGTAACATAAAGAGAGAACTTTTTAAACATGAATAATATAAAACACACCCTCATTAAATTTCACAAAATAACAAGCGCAACTCAACAAATTGAATAAAATAAAAATAATACTTGTGCAATGTATAAAAAGACATTTTGAACAAATATATTTTAGGTACAAGAGAATTTTAACATATGTAAGCTATCAAATCTAAATTACTTCTAAATTCAAGGCGAAAACACAGTCAAAATTGTTAAAATCTTAGGTCTCTCCTATGGTAAATATTGTTCCTTCAAATATCACTATAATTCAACAATTAATTTGTAACAATAAATGTATGACACATAAATACTGACTGTGACTTAGAAAATGCAAGGGAAGATGAAAAGTAATTATACTGATTTTATTGAAAATTGTCGTTTCCTCATGTACCTAACCCCTTTCGGTAAATAACTAAGTTCACAAAAAACTTATACGGTTAATGTGTAATAACAAAGAGGATAGTTTTTTTGCTGTTCTGAAATGTTCACACCATTTTGAATTATGGGCTTTTAGAATTTAAATAATGATATATTATTTCATAATACATTCAAGACCTCAATTCTACATAAAGAAGCTCGGTGAAGACACAGGTAATCAGGCCTACTTGTATCATCGTATCGATGGACAAGGATGAAAATGCAAATATTAAGATTATAAAACATATTTTAAACCATGAACATATTAATGACCTTGTTGGGTGTGGGATAAAACTAATATTTAACAATGAAATCAGAGTACGAGTTCAAAGAGAGCTACATAGCATTAACAGTATTATTTCTACTTTCTTTAATTTCTTTACCACGACCTAGGTTTCGTTGTATTACAACATCTTCAGGTGGGATATTAGCAAAGATTATATAGTATCTTTGCTAATATCCCACCTGAAGATGTTGTCATACAACGAAACCTAGGTCGTGGTAAAGAAATTAAAGAAAGTAGAAATAATACTACATCACGTAGTTTCATTTAATTGTCATAATTAAATATTTTAATTGTAAAGACATACTCCATAAACTAGCAAGCCCCTTGCTTCTAAATTCCTAATTTCATCACATATATTACTCTTTACATGATACCTTAATCCAACACAGATATTACCTCTAAAAACGAGATGAATTCGTCTCCACCATTTACTTGTAACATTATCTAAAAATATTGTTCGGTATATGGTTTTCATAGACAACTTTTATCTCTATATTTAAAAGCAGCAAATGTATTTTTCTTATATACCTCATAATTCTCATTAGCATGGCACAATACCCAGTCTTCATTAGGAACATTCATCCGTTGATAATCAGTTAAAATATTGAAATAGTCCCAACCAGCCGATTTTGGTAAATCATCAGGTGTTGAATTATAGTTGAAGCAGTACAAGTCTTCAATATTAACTGCAATGAAAGAAATAAGTATAATTCTAATTCCAGAGAATAAAAATACTCGATCTACAATACAGTGATAATCTCAAATAATTAATATTTCTTTACGTTAATATTGTATACATTTTCATTTGCGCAAAATTTGCATAATAAAATGTAAATGAGAAATGCATAAACAAATTATAATTGACAATGACTGATCAATGCTGCACTCTAGCTTACTGACATTGAGAAGTACACTAATGAAAGTTAATTAAATTTTTTAAATTTGGCACAATTTGGCTATATCAACTTATTAAAAATTAAAAGTTATAATTAAAGGTTAACAATTAAAAGTTATAATTAATACTTAAAAAATATATTATAACATATAAAAACTATTAAATTATTAAAGAGCATATTAAAACTACGATAGATGCTCCTAAATGTTAATGTTTAACTTCATCAAAATCATTCTCAAGATAATGAGAAATGGCTAATTACCTGTGAAAGCAATTATAACGTTTAAAAAATATTCAAATAAGATACCCATAAAAATAAAAATACCCATACAAAAGGTGACATATCACTGGCGAAATCAAATGATATTTGTTAAAAGTATCTATTGCGTTTAATAAAGTAAAATTATGATAAATATATCATTTGAAATATAGTACAAGTTAAATATTTTTTTCAGACACTATTGCATAGTACATATATGAAGATTTGCTCATTACCTTTAATACATTTGAAATGTATTATTTTACTGCACAAAATAAACTAACGCAAAGCAATATCTTTACACTAACCAGGCTGACTCATGTGTAGGAGCGAAGTGTGCATCTCATGGCAATCCCTTTCTCGAGGAATTACAAATGTAGTAGATTGGAATGTCTTTGTGCGTACCATCAACGGAGAGCCTGTTGTGGTTAGCGGTAATCGTTCTACTGATGAGATATGCATGAGAAGAATCTATAACAAAAGAATTATATCATTTTTTCATCCAATATTTTATGTTTATCAATCATTTGTAGAAGGCAGTGACGAGATAATTATAAAAATTTATTGTCAGTGATGACAAAATATTTAGATTCATATGAAGTAGATAAATGGCTAGATGTCGCTGTTTCTTTTCAAAAATTAATTTTAACATTGCAAAAAAAACTATTTAAATGATTTTAGTATGCCTGTGTCTTAGTAATTACATTTAGGCCATTGAATAAATTACAAAAATACTAAAGTTAGACCTTTGCATTGCTGCTTTTTTAGAATAATATTGCAAACATGTTAAAAAAATCTAATGTCATTTTATCGTCTTATTCTGTGGTTTCTCTATTATTATAACTATAATTCCAAGAAGTAACATTTAGTTTCAAAATTAGCTTCGGCCTACTATTCTCGATTATAGGTACTATTTTTTAAAAAAATATTAAATTTAACACAATGAATAAACAGGTAACACAATAACTAATTCCCTGACAAAATATAATAGGCATATTTATAAAATGAAAAACTACCCATCGACAACAAAGTTATTTTCATTGAAGTCAATTTTGCTTAGTTTGTCTGACAGCACAGATCGTTATAACATTGTAATTGTGTATGTGATGTGCTAACAACTGTGTATGATTTCAAACTGAATATAGCCATAAGCTGAAAAGACAGCAAGAATTCTCCTAGAATTCGGCTATAATGACATAATAAATTTTAGGCTTTTATGGAAAAATTTTGTGATAAAAAGTTACTTGTAGTTTCATACTTTGTAAGATAGGAATGAAGTACAAGTCTCATTTAAAATTGTAGATACTGGTAGCACTCAGTTTGTTTGTGCAGACTTTACTTAAATTCCATAAATTAAAAATGTTTAAATATGTGATGTATATATACCACATGCTTAGGACAAGCTATGTGTAATAGCTTGTAAGGCGTTGTGCACCATTACATCTACTTCACTACCCTGATCTAATTTTCACGCTACATACTGCACTAAACATCCAAAGATCATAGTTGTAGAGTTTGCGACACAAAGTCTTGTTACATGTCAGATATGTGATTTTCGTACTGGCAATAGGTCTTTCAATGCAGCACAAAATAAAAGAGTTTAGCAAAAGACAAAAAATCAAAATAGGCCTGTAGTTTTTAACCTCTGACCTAGATCTGTATTTTGCTATCACATATATGTATAGTGAATAGATTGAAAATACGAAGTAGTGATTTACTGAGATGGGGGCAATAATTTTGTTCAATGGGATTAGTTCAATTCACTATCAAACCGGACTGGATACCTCACACAGTGCGTTCTACGTTTCTTTTTGGATATGTATAAATTGAAAATATTGTACATCATTGATGTAAAACAAGTCGTCACAATCTACTTTGGGTAAAAGTGAATATAAAAGAGGAATCTTTTGGGAAATTCCAATGTCTAATTTGTTGACATTTGAAAGAAAAGCATTTTCATAAAGTCGGAGAACTATGGAAATGTTAAATGTAACAGTTCTAGGTGATAAGAATCCTCGCATTGAAGTGATTATAGACAACAGGTCATAGTTACACTACCCCCCATGACAATAATTCATCTAATAGTTGCTCCCATTTATTTATAATATAATTACATAAAACAAAATCACGTGTGAAATCATAAAAAGCATTTCGTGCGACCTCAATCTGATCTCACCATACAAATCGAATCACCTACAGTCGACATAAAATAAGTAGAATATTTTCAATTATTTGGTCTCCACATAAAATAACTGACATCCTTACAATGGAGAAAATATTAAGAGGATTCATTTGATTCCTTTATTTTAAAATCTATAGCTGCTATCCTCAAATGTACCCGTCATTTTTTTATTTTGGGTATAGTTGAGATTTTAACTCTGCAAGTGAGCAGGGAGTTATATCTAGCTCTGCATTTATGTAAAATATAAAAGAGTCACATCGATAATCCTACAGCTTTGGCATTGCTTTATTTTCTTGTACCAAACTGTTGTGCATGAGTATAAAGACACCTATTTCATATTCCACATGCACATATCAAAATCTGCTTGTAACCCCTGATTGTCGACAATCTTAATTTTCTTAACTTGATATTAGAGACATTACTCCAGCTGACATGATCTTCTGTTCAATTTATAACTTTACTGTTAAGATTGTGGGGTATTTGTTGTATTTTAACTATTGCTTTTGTATATTTGTCTTTTCTGTATATTCATCTTCTTTGTTTTTCATTCACTTACTCAACATACTGGCAATAAGCTGCAAATTGAGCTAACCTTCTACGAAGAAAATGAACATAAAAAAAAACAAATGTATTTAATTATGATTGTTAGAGTTAAGTTACATTAAGAAAGTTAATAAGAATTACCCAAGTTTCCTTTTTGAGATCATGGTCAACGAAAATTAGATGTGTAGATGCCAAATACAGTGTGCCAGAAGATGGGTTTCTTGCATTATATCTGTCCAACATTCGAACATTCTCCAACTGAAAAGTAGAAATGTATACATATTTTGATTACCATTTTAAGAAAAAATATTAAATAAACCTGTAAAGTATGAGTAGAATTAACTCTGAGCGGGTTTCGTACATATTAATTAAACAATTAAGATGTATTCGTATTCAGTATTACTATTAACTATTACAAATATTAACATAACTCGATGCATTCCAAAATCTTTCGAGTGTCATCTCTTTCTTATTCATATTACATTCACCAATTATATTTTATAGTGAGTGGCCAAAGTATTCCAAAAAAAATTAATATATCCTTTCTTTACCTTTATCTATTCACATAATTATACCATATACTTCTGCAAAAATTCATCACAATTCGTTTTAAACTAAAAGAGCTATGACATGATGAAATTACAAATGTCCTATTTTTGTCATTCAGCTGTGAATTATTTAAAATATAACTTACATTTTAAAATTATAGTAATTTTGAACGCTGACCATTGAAAGATTGAACAGCATGAATAAAAATTGTGATGCAAGTACATATGTAGAATGGAGTGCAAAAATATTTGTCAATTTCAATACTATTATTAGGATATAATGATTAAAAAAATTATATTATTCATTGTATTTAAAATATAAGGAACTGAAGCAAATTAAAACTCCAATTATTAAGATTAAATCATATTATTTAAACAAATATTTTCTTTTTAACACAAATCAAGCATAAAATAAAATGAAGAAAATTAGTGACGTCATTAAAGTGGTCTTCTAACATATCTCTGATATAGTCCTGAGAGATTAAAGTTACATTTTAGGTAAATGTCAAATTAGTTTTAGCATCATAAGATTTCTTAAAACATAACAGAACCACCTCTGTTTGCAACCATATCAGAAATAGCACATTGCACTTATGTTTCTCCAAGTCTTTTATATAATCGTACAATATATATATAATCGTACAATATGACCAACTCCATCATACAAGATTATATATGTTTCATTTGTAACTTATATGATTTACCATTAGTATAATTTCCAGTTGACATATTAAATGACAAACTTCAATCGAGAGACTCTCTGAGATGAGGCAAGCTCCTCAAAATTTTTACCTTTTTCCTCTCACTATCCTTAGACCCTATCTCTATATGGCAACGTTACTCTATTTAGACAGTAAAGCATGGCGCAGAAACCACAGAACATAAAACAAAATAGAAGCAGTATGTTTGGAGAATGCTATGAAAACACCTTAAATGCACCAATTACATTTTAGTTTTAGTTGCTCACAATGAGACATATGGACAATATATTTCTGAAAGTATTTATTATCTATAAGTAGTTATTATTATACCAAAAATCATACATATTTATTAAGTAGTTGATGTTTTGTCAGTTTAGTTTACGGTGTTTTGAATAAAATAAACGAACATTAATTACCACTATATAATATTTTGTTAAATCGGTTAAAAGGTTACTCGAAGGAAAGTCTTCACACTGATAGAAAGTAATACAATCGAATATCTTCATGGATATTACATGATTTCAATTATAATTTTCTTCTTATCGAACTTATAGCTCGAGTTCCAGATTTAGTTAATGGCCATAACTAGAAATGCAAGTCTCTTTACCTTCAGCTAGATAGTCACCACTTAAACCAAAGCCTATGTCTACATAGTCATTAAGATATTTTCCAACCCACATAAAGACATGTTAACTATTGATCAATGATATGGCTCTCAAAAATTTGGTAACGCTTTTTGGATACAAATATCTTCTACTGAACTAATTTATATCAAAATCATTGTCTAAAAGGGAGCTAAGCAAAGTGTGTCTATCTTTGTAGAAAACCAATTCATCCACCCAGCCCCTTTAATCCATTTCTCCTTTATAGAGCAGTCTTTCCTACTTTTATCTAATAGCATATGTATTTCAATGAGACAATGCGTTGAGTTCAGACTTAATATTAATGTAATGGCCATAATATTAAACATTTTTTAATATTTGTTTCTCTGATATTTTGATTTGAAATGCCATAAATCGTAAAACAAAAATTGTTCATCTAGATCTGAGGTTTCCAAACTTTTTTTCTTGTAGACTACTTTCAAAATTTGACTGGTTTCGATGGATCCCATGCTGCTACATTTCTACCATATTCCCTAATGATGGAAATTTGCATTACGGCTGAATTCCAACCCTAAATTAGGAGTGGTAAAAGTAAAAAGAAAGGGCATTTAAATGTTGAATGTATGTCTGAATATCCTTATCAAGACATTCCGCTTGTGACAAGTTTCGAAACTGTGAGAATTCGCATCGACTAATATTTTGCTTCATAAATTTAAATTTTCTAAGAAAAGCTGGAATTACATGCTTTATTTTTATTAAATTTAGGCTGTCCCCTTGTAACTGCAAGTTAATTAGGTTTCTTTTAAATCTTAAAATTTACTTTCCAGAAACTCTAAAACTGATTCAAAAAGTGAGTAAAATCTTGTTAAACATGCACCTTTCGACAACCAGCGTACTTCAGTATGGAAGAGCAATCGTTGAAAGTCTTCATTATTTTCGTCGCACAATTTTGCAAATAATAATTGTTAACTGCTTTAATCACAAATTGAAGTGATTGGTGCAATCTATCACTCAAATTGTCGGTGGATGACACAGTGAATTGCAGTTACTCCTGGTATAATCTTTTAAGATGGCATATAAACCCACAATATCGCCCGAACATGGCACGAGCTCCATCTGTTGCCACCGAAATATGTTTGTAAATGGAATCGATTGTTCCTTAAAAAAATCACTCAGGACATTAAATATTATTTCGCCTTTGGTGTCCGTCTCTAAAGTTTTTGTGAATGGTAGCTCTTCATGGATTTCTTCGTCCATAACAAATCAAATATATGCCAATAATAATGCTTCATTACCAGGTAAAGTTGACTTGTCCAGTTGAATAGAAAAATTAGTTGTTTGCAGATAATTACATAAGAAGCTTTCAATATCAGAGCTCTTTTAATCAATAAGTCTTTGTACAGTGTTGTTACTCAAAGGAATTCTTTTGAATACGTCAAATGGAGGTTTGTGCAGAACAGTTTTTAAAACCTCTTCAACAGCGGGTAAAATTAAATGTTCTCCAATGGTGTGCTGGTCTCCAGATTTCGCTATAAGCAATGAGATATTGTAAGATGCCCGCAAGCCATCATCGTTACTTTGAGACGTTGAAGCGAACATCAATGCTTCAATGTCTCAAAGTAACGATGATGTTTCATAGAGTCATTGCTCAAAACTTTGTTGCATAATCTATATGGGCAATTGTTTGTCTGCCTTTGATGGAAGAAAACCAAATTTCAAATAATCAACACTGTACTGTCGACATTTCTTATTAGATTCAGCCATGTTTCGTGTCAGTTACCTACCTGTAAAGAAAAAAATATTTGTTTAAGTAATCATAAAGCGATTTTAACAGGATATGGCTATTTTAATTAATTATTGCAATGAAAAAACCAAAATACCAGCGGCAAAACTGATTTTAATTATTAAAAGCAATAAACAGCTAAGACCCGTGTAGACGTTTTCACAAAACTTCAGCCGTTTTAACATTTTTTGATTAATTATATTTTTATGTTTAAACAGTTGGTAAATCACAATTAAATGAAACTACGTGAAGCAGTATTATTTCTACTTTCTTTAATTTCTTTACCACAACCTAGGTTTCGTTGTATTACATCTTCAGGTGGGATCTTTGCTAATATCCCACCTGAAGATGTTGTAATACAACGAAACCTAGATTGTGGTAAAGAAATTAAAGAAAGTAGAAATAATACTACATCACGTAGTTTCATTTAATTGTGAATAATGAATTTCTACAAAATTAACGATAAATATATTCAACAGTTGGTAAATATTTTTTGTTTATAGGTCTGCGAGCTTCACTTCACAGAAGACCAAATTGTACGTTCTGCGAAGGCCTATGATGTGAAGTCTGGTGTAAAAATTGTAGCGAAATTAAATAGATTCAGGTTAAAAGACAGTGCCGTGCCATGTATATTTAAAAACTGTCCATCTTATTTGCCTAAACCTGGACATTCGCGTGAAAGTAATGATCAAAGACTGGAGCGATTAGATAATGTACATTTAAGGTTAGCATTAAGTGAAAGTGTCAAGTCTCGCAACGAATATAATCAGTGTCATTCTTTTTCTAATTTAAGTGATTTTTTAAAGTGTTTGTCAACCCAGGTTACGGGCGAGATTGGTGTCAAATAATTAGTGAAGGTAAACTTCTATTCGCTATTATTTCGTTGTGTGATGTTCTTACTATTTCAGCTTCGGTTACTGTAGATGATAGCTTAGAATTAAAGATGTACAGAGGTAAGAGTGAGTTGAAATTGTTTTGTGATAAGCGGTATGCAACCAAAATTTCCAACATTAATGATTTTGAAAATATGTGAAACAAAAATTTAATCTTTTGCACCCTAAAGATATTACTGTAACTTTGATGGTGAATGAAATATATTTCAAACCTTATTTTGATTATAAAGGAGGGGATATTGTCGGTAAAGATTTTGATTCTGACCAAGCCGCTAAAACAGCCCATGTTTTTATGGTACAAAGTTTAACGAGTTCCTATAAAGAAGTAGTTCATATTTTACCCGTTAATCAATTTACTGCAGAGATGTTCATCAAAAAAAGTAATTAGCGGCTTACATTTAATCGGATTTAATGTAATTTGTGTTGTCACTGATAATAATGCCATAAACAGAAAAGCAATGTTTTATTTTCATTCATCAGAATACATTCCAAAGTGTAACCGTAACAATTGGCTTAATCGAAAGGACCAGCAATTTATTTATCCTGGTTTTGACCCTATTCAAATCCAAAGTTGTAGTTCAGTAGCTCAATTTTCAGATTTGAAAATGTTATATGCTAAAGAAAGTGATGATTTAGTGAAATATTCTTATAAACTTAGTTTAAAATCATTGAATCCCTCTCAATTAGAATGGCAAAATGATAAATTAGTCTTAAATATTTTTAATGAATCAGTCATTGAAGGTCTAAAAGAAATAGGCAAAAAATACCATTTCCCACATTATCAGGGTACAGCCAGTTTTATTGAAATTATACTACAATGGTGGAATATTGTAAATGTTAAGACATTATATAAAAACGTTAGATTTAATAATGCATTTTTGGAACCTTTAGCTCTGGGGTGAGAAAATTACAAATACTTGGAAAAATGTTTAGTATGGCTGGATTTTTAGAAATCATGTCATCCTATAAATTTTAAGTTTAGTACAGAGACCCATTTAGTTTTTTCACATTCAATTCACTATTTGTTACAACTCACTAAATACTGTATTAACGAACTTAATTTTGCATATATTTTACCAGGAAAAATACAAACAGACTCTTTAGAGACATGTTTTGGAAAGTACCGGACAATGGCTGGCTCACAATATTTAATTACAATTAGACAAATATTTGAAGTTGAATCAAAACTAAGAACACAATCGTTATTGCCGTTATGTCTTAATTCAAGTATGTGCGGTGATAAACAAATAACGTTGCATGATATATGTAGTAGTTTCAAAAATAGTGGCTTTGATAACGATGAACCTAAGGTTGATAATAATGAACAGTATTTCCATGTCTCAGTTGATGAAAATAATTTTTTGAAAATTTCTTACTCCCTACCTATTCTTGTATATTTATCAGGTTATTGTGCACGGTCAGTTCTTAAAAAGATTTCTTGTAGTAATTATTCTAAATTTGTAGTGATGGATAAAATTATAATGTGTGAATGTAACACTGAAAAATACACATTCCTAAAAACTTAGATAGAGGAGGATTATTGTATCCACAATCAGACGTTGTAAATATAGTTTCATTAAATTATATAGTAGTTAATAAAATGAAAAATTTCTTAAGTGTAAAAATTAGAGTCGAGTCATCATAAATACTTCATGTAAAATTATATTAGAAAACGATATGGTATTAGTGATTTTGAATGTAATAGTAATGATCATTCAGTGTCTAATATAATTTATTATTTACTGAAGGCTTCAACTAATTTATTTTATATAATTATGTAAAATTCAAAAACAATAAATTGAACAGCCCTAAAAATAAAAAGAGAAAGCTAAATACATTACTTTAGTCGTAAATATTTTTTAATTTTCATGTGACTTATAAAATTAAAATTTGATCCACACGACAAAATAAGATAAACCATAAAATGATTGTGCTAAAATATTGTATTTATACAACAACCTTTTACTATAGGTTTATTTGAGTGGGCACGCTTGCTCCTGTATCGGTCAATACATCTAATTCTCTATTCATTCAGATCGAATTTTGAACTGCGATATTTTTAATTGATGTAAAGGAATAAGCTGCGTTGTAAAAATAGTTTTTAAGAAATTTTAAAGAAGTAAAATCTGCTGATCTTTAAATAAATAAATAAATTTTGTACTAAAATATTTTTAATTTGTCTAAAGAAGATTGAAATTTTAAAGAGGTGAAATCTGTGCTTATCTTGAAACAAATTATTGTATTTTGTACTACAATGTTTTTAATTTTTCTAAAGGGATATGTTGCATTATGATAATAGTTTTCAAGAAATTTTAAAGAGGTACAATCTGTGCTTATTTTGAAACAAATAATTGTTTTTAGCACTACAATACCTTTAATTTGTATAAAGGGATATATTGCGTTGAGATAATAGTTTTTAAGAAATTTTAAAGAGGTGAAATCTGTGTTTACTTTGAAACAAATTATTGTGTTTTGTACTACAATATTTTTAATTTTTCTAAAGGGATATGTGGCATTATGATAATAGTTTTCAAGAAATTTTAAAGACGTACAATCTGTGCTTATTTTGAAACAAATAATTGTTTTTAGCACTACAATACCTTTAATTTGTATAAAGGGATATATTGCGTTGAGATAATAGTTTTTAAGAAATTTTAAAGAGATGAAATCTGTGTTTACTTTGAAACAAATTATTGTGTTTTGTACTACAATGTTTTTAATTTTTCTGAAGGAATATGTTGCGTTGTGATAATAACTTGTATGAAATTTTATAGTGTAAAATGTGTCAAACAAATAATTGTATTTTGAACTAGAATATTTTAAGTTTATCTAAAGACATATGCTGAATTTTTGTAATAGTTTTTAAGATATTTTTAAAAAAGTGAAATCTCTGCTGAGTTTCTTGCCGGTTCTTCTTAGCAGAAGTATTTCCGAACCGGTGGTAAATGAAATTTTGTAAATATATTGTATTGGAATAAAGAAATGGAAAACTTGAAAATTGGTTATTATTTTGGTCATTGAAATAGGTGAGTATAACAAACATAATTATTCTATAGTAAGTATATTAAATTGATAATTAACAAGTATTTTAGGTAATTTATTATATTTATTGATGCTATCCAAAAATATAAATTGAAAACGAAATTTTATATGTAGCTGTCAAAATATATATGTGCGAGCACCTACGGGCGATGATGTCACGTAATCAGATGGGAGGCCTTGTGTAGTAGTAGGTGTTGATAAAGACACGTACAATTTATGAAAATATTTAGTAATTCAGCATTAGCAACTACGAGGGCACTGAAATATGTACAAATATGCAGGTCAATCATATATCTCTCCTTTAGTGGATCACCACAGTTGGGTAAATAAATAATTTCATAATAAAAAATACTAAAAATTCAATCTTTCTCAGCTTTCTCTTTTTTATAGAAGTATCAAATAACGGCCCTGTTCAGTATTTAATTTTTATTACATACTTACTACACGCAAACATAACAAATATATATATTATTGCAATATAAAATGAAAGTATGTATAACAAATAGGCAGGTACTTACATTTTCCGGCACTGGCAAACACTGACATCGATTCACTCACACTTTTCTTTTCAAAATTCTGGAAAGAAATGAGTAACGTTTGTCCTTGGCATTCGTATTTATATTGGTGAAGAAGCAAACAAGTTCATGGAAGATTGCAAGCGTAGCACAAGTCGTATTTCGTCCCTTTGCATGGCTGAACAAGCGGTGCGGGCGGGCGGGCGGCGCTTTGCAAGTCTCGACACGCGTTGTACTGAATATCGAATATGCAAGTTTTTAGAAGTAACAGTCGCTAACCTTCTTAAAATACTATCTGCCTAGATTGATAGGTAAAGCCAAGCCAACATTTTTGTTCTTCACTATCGAAATCAGATTTTTTCGATAGTGAAGAACAAAAATGTTGGCTTGGCTTTACCTGAGAATTTCTAAGTTCTTTTGCTGATTATTATTTTTCCATGTAGTTATGGCACAAAAATGCATTTTTGGTCCCTAATGAAGAATGAACTATGGACCCTTACCACTTATCGCATTCAATTTGCGACTAAAGTATACAACATTGTGCAAAACAACATGATACATGGGTCATACTGAGGCGTGAGTGCACACTTACTTACCATTTCTAGCTGCATTTTACGCTCTGTGACAGTTTTTAACAAATCCATCTTCAACTTCTCTGCACTTATGACTAAAGAAATTTTTCAGAAATTTGTGTTAGATGTCATACCAGTAGATATAAAAATATGACATTGGTTGAAATAAATCAAATAAAACAAGAGTATGCCTTAAATTCCTAGAAATATTACTGTGACTTTTGGATAACCTTAGGCATCATACCATGTAACTTCAACATCCGTATAATAAAATATAATCTGTTATATCCAAGCTCTAATGTGCTGTTACGTAACATTACTAACTTTGAATTTGCTGTTGAAATATGGTAAAAAAAAGTCATTTCCAAAGTTGAATATAACTAGATACCATTTTTCGTCTTCGTCATCAACACTTGTGTAGTAATTGTTTAACACCTCGTGCAAAAAAAAACAATAGTTTATTGCCATTTTCCATATTTTACATCTTTATGGCTAATTATTATTCTGTTGACTGTATTTCTATTATATTTTTGATACCACATTATATTTTTTAAATATACAAAAATGGTCACCTGTTTGTTGTTTGTAAACGCTATATGGGAAATATTTTAAATAAATTGCTCATAACGTACGTTGAAACCTTAAGTGGCTTCTTATAACTGACTGATATATAAACTATTTTTAATTTCAATCGAACGTAAAGACAAAAGCTAATCAAATATCAAATTGCAACATATTGATTAGTTACCATGATTATTAAAATAAACATTCCTTTTCAAATAATTCATCTGTCATTGACATAAATTTAATAACTATTGAAATTTTCACAAAATTATGTTCCCCTATTAAATATAACACTTAGGTAAGTAAATACTTCCTTAGTATATTAGATAAATACAGTGTGTTCCTATTATTTACCATACTGTTATCCATTCTTAAGCAAATTCAGAAAAGAAACTTAAAATTTTACCTTATATTTGTCAGCAATTTCCTTACAACTAGTGAACCGATTTAAGTGATAAAACACAGAGGTATTTTCATTTCACATAGAAAAGTCCCAACAAATTTTGAAGCAAATATAAATGCTATTTTAGATCAATAATAAACATAATTAACGAAAATGTCTTTGTTTCAATGCACAACAGAAAGAAGTTATGAAGTATTGAATATTATATTGTTGCCTATGATCAAGCCAAATTTTTCTGAATTTTAACCATCAGAACCTCCGTTGATCACATGCACACACATATATGACACACACATTAATAGAAAATACTAACAATACACGCTAACTATAAGTCATTAATTGAAAATGTTGGAAACGTAATTGAATTGAAAGATAAAATTCATATTTTAGCTATGCAATGTAGTTTTGTTACGGACATATTCCATTAATGATTTACGGCTTATCAGACATGTATTGATCAGTATTTTCTATTGATGTATGTGTAGTTATGAGTGAAGGTGATTTTAATGACAAAATATCAGAAAAAAACAGTATGCAGCAATGTTATATCTAATTCTTCAGATTTTTCTATGCAATTTTAGTTATGTTCTTACTATTAACAAATTATAGCTCATTACATGCATATTTACCTATTAGTGTTTCATATTAAAATATGTGTCATTGTATCAAGGGTGAATCTGATGGTAAAACTTCGGAAAGACCAGTGACATCCGTAGACTGCAATGCAATATTCAATACGTCATATTTTTGTCATGCAATTCAATAAAGTTACCAAAATTTCCCGTTAGTGAGTTATTACTTATTAAATTCGTGTTCATTACTAGTTTCTATTAATGAATATATTTCTTATAATCAAAGTTGATTCTAACAGTCAAACACTGGACAAAGAAGTCTCTCATATGGAGCATTTAATATTCAACTTCTATATTTTTTTCTCTGCCGCTACTTACTGATTAGCACAAACTTTGCTTTTTATTAATTGCGTTTATTATTAATCTGAAATGAAAAATTCCTTTGCTTAAAAAATTGCAAGTAATTTGGTTCTAAATAGAAATTACATAATTAAGAGCAACTGTCAAGTGTGTCAGCTACAACATTATTGCATATAACAAGAATAAAACCAAAAGAAACGATGGAGAAATACTAAGGAGATGGTTCCTGACACCGCTTATTGCTTAATGGCATTTCTTAAATTTGCAGATAAACCCTAAACCTCTTGCATAGCAGCTATTTTCTGGGGGTATGAAAGAGATTTGTTAAGGTTTTTTTGGACGTATGAAACTCTGTTTCTTTGAATTTAAATAAAGTATTATTTTACCACATTATGCCACTAAAAACTAAAAGCACTGTTGTCCTACATGAAATTCTTATAACTCTAATAATATAAAATTTGTATCAATATTTTAATTATTTTACTCTTGGCATGTACTGAAAATATAAATTACATGAAGTTTATTTAGCTTGTTTCACTTTATTAATTACCTAATAATAGTGATGTGATATAGTTTCTGCATGAAATTGCCAGTCAACAATGTGAGAAAATCTTTACAGTACGTAAGTCCTCAAGAGTTGACATTAATAAGACACTATTTTTTTGCATGCCGATATAAAACCACAGACCAAACAAAAACAGACATAAATTATTTATTCAATCATGCCCGAAAGAACGGCAATAAATATTTTCGAAGCATTTTTATTTTCATTTCCTAATTGTTTAAACTGGGTACATTAGTATAAGTGTATAATATAAGATTGTCATTCTTTTTCTTACAATGACAACCTGCCAATAATTATTAAGCACAAAAAAAATTTACGTATAATATTCAATTCAATAACTATCAGTCAAATTAGATAAAATTTTGATGGTGTATGAAAGTAAATGCCAACAGAAATTTTTTACAATTCGGACATATAATGAATACTATATTTATAGATAATCAACCAAAATTCTTTGCTGATTAACATTGATTAACACAAAATTATAAACACAATCGGTAATCATTTTTCTTCATATCAACGTGAACAAATCCTAAACAAGCTAAAGAATTACACTTTCAGTTAAAAGTATAATGAACACAATGGTTTTATTATCATATAAAAGAATATCACGAAAACGGGAAATCATTATGGGTATTACCTCTAGCAATGATTATTTGAAACAGAAATATTATTTGTTGCTAAATATATTTAAATCGGCTTTAGTCTAACTAGATAATCTGTGCCGAAACAACGTAAGAGATATTTTTCAATAACAATTGATTATGAATATTGTCATCAAAAACTATGATAATTTTAAAGTAAATTTTTTTCAAGTAACTTAATATCGAAATTTCTAATTAACATAACTTCCTTTCCATTCGGTTTATTGTAATGAAAAAAGCCTATATATTACCTCAGGTCCTACAGAATCCACCAGTTGAAACCCTATTAGAATCCCTCCAGTGGTTCTTGTGTGATGTGCAAATAAATAAACAGAATTACAAACAAAAATTCCAGCAAAAATAATTTTGTTTTTATTATGTTCCCACAAATTATTCTCTTGTAAATATCTTCAATGCACAGATTTGCAATTAGGTTCTTTACATATAATTTTTTAAAAGCTTTAAACTTTTATATAATTAGTTTTGCTACAACTCTAGAATATAAACAGCAAGTTTATATTTTGAGGAATTAATTTTGAAACATTTTGAAAATCCAAGCTACAAAATTAATGTTAAAAGTTTCACTACACCCGTATTTATAGAAAAGAGTGTTTATAGAAAAGTTATTTATGTTTGTAAATTTTGGTTTTAAATGTTCAGCTGCAAAAAAGTAAAAAATCTCAATATTTAAAAAAAAGTAATATAACTTCATAAAGAATATCATTTTATCCTCTATATTTTTAACTGAAAGTAAAATTCTACTTTGTTAAAATCTTGACGGTACATAATCTCCACTGTTTATTTTAATTTGCAATGGCATAGAACCATATCACTCTATTCTGAAATATCTATCTTTTTTCCTCGTCCATTCATTTGTTTTATCATTAATCATATGTGTTAATATATTATTTTTTTACTTTGTTTACAGGTTTAAAAAGTTAGTGGACATATGTCAATATTTCTTTATCAACAGAGCAAACCTCTTACTTTAACCCTTGTGAAATATCAAATTCAAGCGGAGCTGGTTCCGAAAGGTAGAAAATTCACAACGCTCTCTAATTATGCTTACTGTTCAGTATAAATGACTACCGTTTGTCCAGAGCAAATGGGTAAGTATATGTAATATTAAAATACAACTAACAAACTTAATCAGGCGATAAAGTCAAGTCAAATAGTAAGTTTACAAGATTTATACTCTATTTATGCTGTGGAAAAAATTTAAGTATGTTTATTATTACGTCCATTTCATAACAATACCTTTGGTGTCTTTATGTGATCCATACTTTGTCGAAGTTTTACAAAATTAGCGTTAAATAAATGTATGACAGAAGGTTTCAATACATATTATTACTTGTTGTCATATGTACATTTCATGTGATAACGTGAAATCACAAAATATGAACATTACAAAATATATGTATATATATAAGATAACTTCGCATTTATGATAACCACTGTCCACTGCCCACAGTTCAACTGCCAAGGAACACAGCTGACATGCACCGCCGTCAAAAGTCTATTATTTCTACCTTTATCTTTTATTCTATGGCATTCTTTCTCTACACACAGAATTTTTGCCAATGTCAAGTGTGGAAAAAAGTCACTGACTAAATCATATTTCGGATATATGTCATTGTTGCTTGTTAAAAAAAACTATATCGTAAAACAAAAATGAAGTAAGAGGTCGTCTACAATTAAATAAAATGAAAAAAAATTAAATTACAATATTACAGAGGAGTACAAAATAAGCATATACAAATATAAAAATAAAAATAAATACAAATATAAACATAAAAGATCCTATATTTTGATGTCGTTCTTTTTTAAGTACTGAATGATTAATTCTAGAATGGGTTTATATTAATAGACAATAGAATGTTATGCTTTAATAATTTGGAAATAAACGAAGGAAATTTGTTATTTAATGGATATGCAAAAGTGAAATTATTTAGATCACCTTCTGTAGACCCACAATTACAAATTTGAGATTCTCTGACATGCTGCCTAGCCAAATGGATAGAATAGAACAATTATCCAAACGCATGCTACATACCATAGAGCCAAACCAAAGTTTTGAGGGTATAAAAAGATCGTATCTGGAAATACTCCACACCCGTGATCTGTAATGATCTCTGCCACGCTTTTTACCAGTCAGATACCGTCTAGTGAAACTTGAATTACTGTTCACGGCGGCGAACCGAGTTTTTGCGTCAACTATTTCATCACCTACTATGCCAAATCTCTCTAAATGAAGCGTAAGTTGCTTGATCTGGAGAGTTAGGAAGCTATAGTTCGAAGAAAGAGGATTAGCGGGAAGGGATTGTAAACAACCTAAGGAATCAGTGAAGATAACGAGCCCGGGAATCTTTTTGAGTCGAGCCTATTTCAAGACCTCCGTACTAGCACGGTATTCCCCGGATAACACTGAGCATTCCTTAGGAAGGCGGAAATATGTCGAATGAGTGCGAGGACAGTAAAATAACGCACTGACATAGCTGTCTATCAGGATTTTTTATGTATCGGTACATATTCGAGTTCAATCCATCTAAAAAGAATTCAAGATGGAATTGAACAGCAATTTGGCATTTTTGGACTCCTTATCAACTCAAAACACAAATTTATAGTTGACCTGTGAAATACCGAATCAAATGGAAAACTAACTTTTTTGATAAATAGGGTTAGAGAGGAATTTTAATATTTGGAAAATAGCGGTAAGAAGAGATCGGGCTTAGAACGCCAAAAATTAGCATGTTCGATAAGTCTAGACAGAAAGGTGAGTTTTGGAAAAATGGAAAGAATAGAAAACCTAGCTGCCTTTAGTAAATAACGTTCAGATAGGTATTGTTGCCGAGGGTTTAAAGGAGAATCAACACATTTAAATTGTAGGGAATTTATTGTATTGGATTTTATTGTACCCGCTATGATTCTCAGCGCTCGAGACCGAATGCGGATCAATTTGGTGGCGTTGAACTTGAAAACGGAATCAAGGAGAAATTAAACATAGTCCAAATGACTACGGACCACAGCGTTATATATTACCTTTAATGCGGTAGGGTGTGAACCCCACCACACTCCAGAAAGTGGGCGAAGGATATTCATATTAACCTAGCATCGGGGAATGAAGTGTTCAATGTAAGTATTCCAGGAAAATTTGAGTCTAGAAACTTACCTAACAATTTAGTAATGGAAGAAGTAAAGATTGATGAAGAATTGTAAGAAATAAAAAAAAGATGGAGTAGTTTTCTTTCTAGAGATGATTACCACAGCGCTTTTGGATGGGATAGACCCATAATGTGAGAGTTAACCCATTTATTTAGATTAACAAGGGCAGAGTTCAAAGCATTTTCGGCAACCATTATTGACTTATCAGAAGAATATAAAAGCAGATCATCAGCGTATTGTAAAATACGACGAAAGAGATTTACTGTTGAGTGGATCACATAAGAAGAAAAATAAGGGACTTAAAACAGAGCCTCGGGGGAGACCCCACACATAGTTCTTGTTAAGGGCGGGGGTCCGGCTAAGAATAGTAGATCTTTCTAAAAGAAAATTGAGGAGGAAATTTGTAATCTTGATCGAGATCCCAAGATTACAAAGAATTTTCTTAAAGGTTGGAAGGTTTACGTTGTCGTAGGCTGAAGTAAGGTCTAAAAAAGCAGCAACGAGGAACTCTTTTTGAGAGAAGGCAAGTCTGATGTCAGTGTTTAAGACGCTGAGATTGTCGAACGTACTTTTAGCCCTTCTGAAGCCAAATTGGTTGCTTGGAAAAATGGAATGGTATTCTGTAAACAATTCCAATCGATTCTTAATTATGTGTTCCGTAATCTTCGCTAAAACAGGAGAAAGAGCTATGGGTTTGTAGAATGAACCTACATTGGGATCTTTATGAGGTTTGAGAATGGGAATTATTATGTGAGTTTTCCATGACTTTGGAATATAACCTGATTTGAACATAGGGATAGAAGATACTAAGATAGGGCAGATGTTAAAATATTATTCACCATCGAATACGACATTCCATCATTACTAGAGGAAGAGTCCTTAAAATGATGTAAGGTGGAATCAAATTCATTAATGGAGAAATCTTCTAAAAATTGTTTGGGCTAGTAAAAATATATCTGAAAGGTAATTCATCTAAATTTGGGACGAATGGGGAAGCAAGCTTGTTTAAAAATTGGTCTACCCAATTCAATTGTACGGATTTCGGAAGATCAGGCTGAAAAACAGACCGAAAGTGTTTTATATTAAATGAGACGATACGAGAGGGAGTAGAAGGAGAAAGGGAGTGACAGAATTTCTTCCGGCCTTCTATCTTTTTTTAAGGTGAATTCGTTTAGTCTGTGCTTGGGTCTTTAGAAAATAGGGGAAGTTTGCTTCCATCACATTATATTTATATATCGCTTCAGCTTCTTTGCGGCCTTTAACCGCTACAGAGCAGTCTCCATCCCACCAGGGGAAAGAAGACATGTATTGGTGGTTAAATATTTTAAATTCAATAACATTCCGGGTGGACAGGTCCACAGTCCTTACAAATTGGTCATAACAAGAGTCCAGATCCATTGGAGGGAAGGAATCCACTTCGACATTGAGGAAAGTGTGGAATCCCACCCAATCTGCCCTATATAGGTCGTATTTTTGAAGAGGGGGAAATTTTTTCAATATTTAAATTTTAACGAGGGAAAGAAATCAGAATAGGGAAATGGTCGCTTCTAAAAGACTTTGATAGAATATTTCAGGAAGCTAAGGATGCCAAGGATTAGGAGCAAAGAGAGATATCTATTGAGCTCAGGTTCTGAAATGGGACAGGAACTCGTGCTGGACAACCATCATTCAATAAAACAGGCCAAAGTAATCCTGGATTTCCACCCCTAGGGATCTCCTAGGGATTTGCTTTGGGTGGAACCCCAAGACGGGTGTTGAGCATTAAAATCTCCCAGAAAAATTAATTTAAGTTAAAATGTCTCATATTTCTAATGCTACGGGATATGTTGGAAGAGCAACATATATGGAGGGAATGGTAATATCTTTTACTCTTGCAGCAATAACATTGAAGAAACAACTGCGGGAGCCAAGAGAAATCTGGGAGAAGTAAAGAGATTTGTTAAGTAATTAGGCGGATCCGCCCTTGTCATCCGCTTTATTATCCCGTAGACTAGAATCCTGGCTTCAGCTAAGTCTCCGAGATGGCAGCCACCGATGGAAAGTACTTGACAAGGAGGTGACGAATATCTGCTTTGTTGGAAATAACACTGTGACTATTCCGTTGCAAGACCCTCCCCACTGTTGGCGGAGCAATTAGAAGAAAGGATTGAAGGGAGTTAAGAGTAGGTGAGGCAACGTTGGACAGTATTTCATTGGGAGAACTCAGAATTTTTACCAAAATGGTCAATAGAAGTTTAATAATAATTGTAGACGAAGGAATATTAACTGAAGGTTGTTGGAGGCAGCAACCATTTTCAGGCTGAGGAATTCAGAAATCTGCCCAGACTTTTTCCAGAGTCGAGCGGTCATAGCCCTGGTTGGAATTTGTTGAAGAGTGGGGTCGACGTTTCAGAATCACAATTTTTTTGTGAGAAGGGTGGGAAGGACAAAACGGAGAGGAGTAATTTTGGGAATAAGTCAGAGAAGGATGAATTTGGGAGGGTTTTGTAAGACTTCATCTTCTTCTTCCCACCCTCCGAATTCTTTTGAGGGTCGCTTATATGTCTGACGACGTTGGACCATTTATTGTCGGTGTTCAAAAGAAAAGAACCCCAGTCCATTCCGGGTTTTCGATTCATGCAATTAAATTTGGTTTCGTCTTAAAAAATTACTACGTCGATGGCATAATCCGAGAAGGAGTTAAAAGATTGGCAGAAACTGGATTTTGGTGGAATTTTCATCTGCAGACGCCGCCTACCGTTTCGTAAACCACTCTGCTTTTCCGGGACAGAATAAATTGTTCTTCCTTAACGTCTGTCGTATGGGTATTGTTCGCAAAGTTTCAGTTGATTGGTCTGACGAGGAGGTCTTACAAAACAGTAAGGTCGGTTTCGGTGCGGTAAGGTCAGTAAAGTCCGCCGGTTAAACTTCGAAAAAATTATTGATGGCCAATCCAAATATTTTCCATCGGAGACGACGCAATGGTAATTACCTTTCATGGCCAAGTCCGTTCCCAACACATATTTAGTCATACACCTCGCTTCCAGTTTCGAAATATGCAATTCTCTTCGAGTCAATGCTTCAAATATTGTAGATTTGGACATGTTGCTTAAAAATGCCGTTCTTAAGAGCATTCTTTCCGATGTGATGAATGTCACATCGGAAGAAACTGTCTGTCGTCTTCCTATTAAGTATTTATTAAGGCCAAATGTATCTTTTGCAGTGAAAATCCTGATTTCACTGATAAAGTTTCTTCGGAATTCGAAAGACAAAAAAAGATCATATTTAAAATCTCTGAAAGAGACTTATCATATGCGGAAGCGTCCAAAACGGTCCCTTCTGCAAGAAAATTATACGCTTCAGTTGCAGCTCAACTCCCACAAATTCTTCCTTCTCCAACTTCTTCCCAAAATTTATTCTCCGTCTCGTACAACCAACTCTTCTCTCAAAAAAATTGTGTCTGAAACCTCGACCCCCCTCTTTCACAAGTCTCAATCAGGGCTATGACCGCTCGACTCTAGAACAAGCCTGGGCAGACTTTCGAATCAGGTTGAGGCTGAGGACAGCCTGATAATGGCTGCGGCCTTAGTCAACAACCTTCGGTGAATACTCCTTCTTCTACGAGTATTATTCAATTTCTCTTGACCACTTTGGTCAAAATTCTGAGTTCCCCCAATCAAATACCGTCCAACATTGCCTCCTCTATTCTTACTTCTCTTCAACTTTCTTATTTCTAATGGCTCCGCTAATAGTGGCGAGGGCCTTGTGGGAGGACCCGAGACTATGCCTGTCTACGAGATCACAAAGCGGATGGCAAGGGCGCATCCGCCTTATTACTTAACAAATACCTTTCCTTGTCCCAGATTACCTTTAGCTCCCGCAGTTGTCTATTTAATGTTGTTGCTGCGAGAGTATTATTAAGATATTACCATTATCTCTATATCGTCTTGAGGTTCCACCCGAAGCAAATCCCTAGGTGTCTCCTTGGTGGAACTCTAGGATACGTTTTCAAACACGAGTTTCTGTCCTATTTCAGAATCTGAGCTCAGTAGATATCTTCCTTTGCTTCTCATATTTGGCATCTTTAACTTCCTGGAAAATTCTACCTGAGTCTTTTGAAGGCGACCATTTCCTCATTCTGATTTTCTTCCCTCGTTTAAATTTAAATATTGACAAAATTCCGCCTTTTCAAAAATACGACTTACATAGGGCAGTTTGGGTGGGATTCCACACTTTCGTCAATATCGAAATGGATTCCCTCCCTCCAGTGGACTTGGATAGCATTGGATCTTGCTATGACTAATTTGTGAGGGCTATAAATCTGTACGCTCGGGACTTTATACCATTTAAGGATTAAACTCCGAAGGAACCTCTACTACAGACCCTCTCCTCACTGATGGAGATTGCTCTGAGGCGGTTAAAGCCCGCAAAGAGTCTGAAGTGATATATAAATCTAATATGTCGGAAGTAAACTTCCTCTTGCTTCGAAAGACCAAAAAACAGATTAAACGAATTCTTCTTAAAAAACGAGGGAAGGCTGGAAGGAATTCTGTTATGTACTCTCTTCTTCTACTTCCTCTTGTGTCGTTTAGTCTAATATAAAATGCTTTCGGTCTATTTTTTAACCCGATCTTACGAAATCTGTACACGAGAATCAGGTAGACCAATTTTTAAATAAACTTGCTCCCCCATCCGTCCCAAATTTAGATGAATTACCTTTAAGATATAATTTTATAGGGGGCCAACCATTTTTTAGAAGAGGATTTCTCCATTACCGAATTGGATTTCACCTTGTATCATCGTAAGGACTCTTCCCCTGGTATTGATGGAATGCCGTATTCAATGGTGAAAAATATTATACCATTTACCCGTTGGTATATACTATATGCTCAAATCAGGCTATATTCCAAAGTCATGGAAAACTCATATAATAATTCCCATTCTCAAACCTCATAAAGACCCCAATCCTTGAAGACCCCACCTTACACACCCATTTCTCCTATTTTAGCGAAGATTATGGAACATTTAATTAAGAATCGATTGGAATGATTTACAGAATACCATTCCATTTCTCCAAGCAACCAATTTGGCTTCAGAAAAGCTAAAAGCACGTCAGACAATCTCAGCGTCCTAAATACTGACATTGGACTTGCCTTCTCTCAAAAAGAGTTCCTCGTTGCTGCTTTTTTAGACCTTTCTTCAGCCTACGACAACGCAAACCTTCCAAGACTTAAGAAAATTCTTTGTAATCTTGGGATCCCGATCGAGATTACAAATTTCCTCCTCAATTTTTTTAGAAAAATCTGTCATTCTTAGACGGGCTCCCTCCCTTAATAAGAACTATGTGGAGGGGTCTTCCCCAAGGTTCTGTTTTAAGTCCTTTACTTTGCAATATTTACTCCTATGTGATCTACTCAACAGTAAATCCCTTCTATTGTATTTTAAAATACGCTGATGGTCTGATTTTATATTCTTCTGATAAGTCAATAATGATTGCCGAAAATTCTTTGAACTCTGTCCTTATTAACCTAAAGAAACAGGTCAAATCTCACGGTATGGATTTATCCCCATCCAAAAGCTCTGTAGTGGTCTTCTCGAGAAGGAGAATTACTTCACCTTTATCTATTTCTTATGATTTCTTTTGATCCTAGACCTAAAATTTCCCTGGAACATTCACATTGCACATGTCGTCTCCCGATGCCAGGCTAATATGAATATTCCCCGAGCTCTTCCTGGAGTGTGGTGGGGCTCACACTCTACGACATTAAAGTTTATATATAACGCTCTAGCCTAGTCGCATTTCCAATGCCACTAAATTGACCCGCATTCAGTCTCAAGCACTGAGGATCATTGCGGGTACAATGAAATCTGTTGTTAAAAATGTTGATACTCCTTTAAACCTCCGACTACAATATCTAACTGATGGCTATCTACTGAAGGCAGCTAGGTTTTCTACTCACCCCGTTTTTCCAAAACTCACTCTCGTCTCTAGGTTTATTTAGCATGCTCCTTTTTGGCGTTCTAAGACCCGATATTTTCTTATAGTTAGCTTCCAAAGATTCAAATCCCTCTCTAACCCCGTTTATCAAAATTCTTCTCTCCTTCTCTATAGTTTCCCATTTCACTCGGTATTTCACAGGCCAAATATAAATTTGTGTTTCGGAGTTGATAAGGAGTCCAAAAATGCTACATCGCTGTTCAATTCTATCTTGAATTCTTTTTGGATGGATCGGACGCGAATATACATAGATGCATCAAAAACCGGTAGAGATGGCTATGTCGGAGGTCATCATACTCTCCATCCACCGCTCATGCAGCATACTTTCGCCTTCCTAAGGAGTGTTCGGTATTCTCCGGGGAATGCCGTGCTATTTGTGGAGGCCTTGAATTATGCTCTACTCAAAAATATTCGCAGGCTCCTTATCTTCTCTGACTCCTTAAGTTGTTTACAGTCCCTTCTCGTAAATCCATTTTCTTCGAACTGTGGCTTCCTGATTCTCCGGATCAAGCAACTTACGCTTGATTTGGAGAGATCGGGATCCGATGTCGTTCTTGCATGGATCCCTAGTCACTGTGGCATAGTAGGTAATGAAATAGTCGACGCAAAAGCTCGGTTTGCCGCCGTGAACGGGGATTCATGTTTCACTATTAATTTCATTGAAGATCTCCTTCCCATGACTCGTTTCTAGATGACGTCTGACTGGCAGATGGCGTGGGAAAGATCATCCCAGATTAAGGGCGCGAGATATTTCCAGATCCAACCTTTTATACCAACAACACTTTGGTTCTCAATATTCTTTCTCTTAAAAGGAATCCTCTGTGGTATCTCGCATGCGTTTGGGTCATTGTTCTATTCCTACTCATTTGGTTAGACTACGTGTCAGAGAATCTCCAATTTGAGATTGTGGGCTTGGAGAAGGTGACCTAAATCATCTCATTCTTTCATGTCCATTGAATAATAGATTTCCTTCGTTTGTTTCCAAATTATTAAAATATAAAATTCAATTGCCCATCAATATAAGATCACTTTTATTTATTGCCAACAAATTACTATTGCCAACAACATTTTAGGATTAATCATTCAGTTCATAAGAAAGAACGATATTAAAATATAGAATTTTTGATGTGAAGCATCTCTAGGCGCAGGTATAAACCGGATCGTTGGCGTGGCGGCGTTTGCCGTGGCGACGTGTCGCCACGCTATACTAAGGTATATATATATACTATATGTAGTAGAGCGTACGGTATGGCGACGTGTCGCCATGCGCAACCGACTACGCGACTCCCTCCTCACTCAGTTCGACGCTGTTGTTTACTACGGTACACTTAACATGTGCTTTGTTATTTTTGTATTAATTGTAAATAAAGTCACCATTTTCTGTAAGAAATTCGTAATACTTTATTTTTTCATTATGCTATATTTAGTTCCTGTAATAATCTTGTCTTTTATGCATATTACTTGTACGAACATGATGTTTCACATCTGCCAGGCGTCCCGTGACGGCTCACTGTTTTGTTTATATTTACATTCATGTTTAATTTTTTTTTGTGTTTGTTTGTATATTTGTATATACTTATTTTGTACTCTCTGTATATTATAATGTCATTTTCTTCTATTTGGTTAATTGTACCCAACTTCTTATTTAGTTTTTGTTTTATTGTATAGTTTATTCTTTTGTTAACAAGCAACAATGACAAATGTCCGAAATATGATTTAATCAGTGTTGCATAGCCTTTATTCCACACTTGACATTGGCAAAAGTTCTCTCTGGAGAGAACGAACGCTATATAATCAAATATAAAGACTCTACGATACGAACTTTAAAATCAAATTTATTTGAATTGGTTTGTCAAACTGCAAATTTGTAACTTAACTTTCTTTTATAGTACAATTTTACATTTGATTATAATATCTGTAATATTTCCACTTTTTTGTTGTATTTGTTACATTTGTTCGTAATAAGAGGAAATTATTTTAAAGATCGTTCTTGTATATTGGGTTGTAGCCGTAAACATTTCATGGTAAGTTGAAACGTATTAATTTGAAAATAGCATCGAATCAGTTATACATGTTATTGTTAATATTGTTCAAACTCATCATCAAAATTACATTCGCGTTTTAATAATCAACAACAAAGAAGTTGCTAATAATTTAATTTTCTTTTTAGACCAGCGGATTGAAGAAATTACAGCATGTGGAGAATAGCAGACCTAGCCCCAGCCCTCTCAAAAAAACATCACCATCATACGGCCCAACACCTAATAAAAACTAAATATTAATAAAATTATCATTTAGTAAGTTTACTTATGAATTTGTTAAGTTGAAAGCTTTCTCTTTGTGAATGAATTAATTAATTTTATAGTAATGTAAGTAAGTTACACTAGACGGCTAGCTTAAGATTTTATAGATAGCCCACTGATTTCTAAAGAAAAAAACTTTCTATACAGTATGTAATTCTACAAAATTAACGCCAAATATATTCAACACAGGAATAATTATGACATTCTTATATTCTACTTTTTGTATTTGATTTTTTATTAAGTGTTGTCGATTATTTACATTGGGGATATTAAACAAAATGTATAAGATATATTAAGTAGGATATATAAATTAGCCTATAATGAGTACAAAAATATTTTAAATCAACAATTATGCCAGAACCGTATTCTTTTTATTTGTTTAATTCAGTATATAGTTTTAATTTCTTTGAAATAGTTTAAAAAAATAGAAATTATCCCCCTGGTTTAGCACAAAAATCTTGGTAAAGTATAATTTCCATAGCTAAACTATTCGTAAAGTATAATTTTCATACGTAAAGTATATTTTATTCATTTCATAGATTGTTAAATTCAAAATAATAAGAAGGGCAATAATTTTGTGTTACTAAGATATACAATAAAGCTGTAAGATATAGAATATTGATATTTTTCACTATAAAGGTTATGAACTACTTATACGAATAATGTAAATGTTGAGTTAAATAAATGAATCTTTCTTAAAAACTTTTAAGAGTTATAATACAGTAAACAGTAAAAGGAGAGTTAACAATTTATGTAATGAAAATTCGTATTACAATTGAAGTATTAGTATATTATTTTAATAATAGAAGCTAATTAACTTCATCTTGATATGTAAAAGCGGCAAATAGTTTGTAAAATAGAAACATTCTTTCAATGTATTTGTATGTGACCACTAAGTTTTGTTGGTTGTTTTTAGTTATGTCGCTCGAACTGGCAATTTTTTTTCTAATAGTCTTTTAATTTCAGAATTGTTGTTTCAATTGTACGTATTTTATAACCTAAAATTTAAGAAAAGTAAACCTGTCAAAAATACGAAAGTACGAAGTCGCAGCTAGTGCTCAGCAAATGGGCACTCGCTGCAACTTCATTAGACTGGGCAATAGGGGAATATAATAGGGGTTGGTTGTAAGAGATTGCTCTCGTAGCAATAAGCCCGCCATATATATAAATTAGATACATTAAAGTACAGAAATAATATAGAAGTTTAGTATTGAATGCTTATTAAAGTGCTATCTCGTTCGCACAATTGCTTGAAGTTGACCATCTATTTAGTATATGATCTGTGTTAATATTTAGATCAATGTTATAGAGACCTTGTCAGACAGATAAAACAAAATATATTTTAATTAATTCCTGGGGCCCTTATAAAATGGGGTGTTCCTTCAATGAGTAGACTTAAGGGAACCAATATTTTGAAATATTAAATTGACACAACATAAAAAAATATTTCCGTTTTTCATGGTTAAATTATATATTTTCCATCGACATATATATCAGCTCTCAAAACATTTATTAAGGGAGTCCCACATATTAAATTTATGTGATAATATAAGAGCCTAATTTTCATGAAATATTTAAGGCAATTTAGGGTAATATAATCAGTCCGATAAGACGGCCAATTGAAATATTTTAGTTTTTTTTCATTACGTATTTCGTTAGTACTAATTAACAAGAGCTATTAGTACGTATTAACTATTGCAAAGGTTGTTTTCCTAAAAAGAAAATAAAGTAAGTATTATTTAATTCAATTTTTTTTTAATTCATGTGCATAATTATAGTGTTTTTAGTTTTCAGAATTATATTTTTTTGATTTTCCTTAAATTTAATTGCTTACCACTTTTCTTAGAGTATAGAGTAATCCAAAAGGCGTATATGCACAAATCACTTCGCGGTCGCGGTGAAGCCAAAAATCGGTGGAGGGGGCACCGCGCTCCGCTTACTAGCGTCCTTCCCCAACGCGCACGGTGTTATCAGCAGAATAAATTTACCCACGGACTTCAGGAAATCGACGCATATAAATATATTTGCTTGCAGCAGTAGGATTCAGATTTGCATCAATTTATATGGTCATGGCTCGGCTTATATGAAATATTATTAAGGCCGCCATGTTAAATTTCTAAAATGTTTATTCTGACCACAACCAATGGCCAAAGTATTTAAATTAAAATTATTTAAAAACTTTGTCACATTTTACCATTTTATTCATCACTTAACACTTTTAATACAAAAAGAAAACATTTATCTTATTGTCTTAAAGTAAAAAGAAGTGTGAAAAGCCCATAATAAAAGTTTGAAAATATTCGATTTCATACTAAAGAAATTCAAAATAGGACGAAACAATTATTAATATTAATTATCATTCAATGTCGTGATAAAATTTCTTCATATATTAAACAATATCGGTTCGCATTTTTCAAGAAATTAAACAAGAGGGCGGAAATGAGTGAATGTAACATGTGTTTCTTGTCGTAATCTTACATATAGTGATTATATACGCAATACATAAAATATTCTAAAATTGAATACGATAACGGCAATTCAAACGTTACAACCATATTCTCCAACGACATTTTCCATATTCCAATTTTTTTAGAAACAAAATTTTACATTTTTCAGTATCGAGCAATTAGATGTTTTAATTTTGGTAAACAATTTTTTAACAGGTGACAACACCAATAAAAATGGAGCGCTTCTGTGATAACAATCCACTTCGATATTTTAAAATTGCATAGTTAATTGAAAATGAAATTAAATAATAATTTTTACGTACGAAATTAATCCCCATTTGTTTCTTTTGCAGTGCAGTGATATTTTTGCAGGTGGGAATAGTACAAGCCGGCATTTTAAGCTATATTGTCAGGTAATCTTTCTGTGCTATCTTAAATTGCACTGACAGCCATGTTTTGAAACTACACATTTTATGCGTAGTTTTTTGGACACACTTTCGCGCGTGTTCTCGCCTTCTGGACTACATTATTCTAAGCCAGTAATATAACGTGAGACCAGATTTTAATCTATGACATGTGTGTGTGTATCAATATGAATGAAAAATGAGCCGGTAGAGTTAAAAGTATTCAACTATTTTCTAATATCACAGCACAGATACGATACAGACTGGACACAAGGCATACTAATCCATATAAAGAGTGGCACTTTTTCATAGATTCTCAAACGCTGTCAGTGACTCCCCTCCTCGCCTTATTTCTCTTGACCAAACACTTACGTAATTGTTATTAATGGCCATAGATGGCGTAGTCTGTTACTCATAGATGGCGTTATAAAAGAAAAATAAATTTTTATTTTTATAAATTTATTTATTAAACTATCATAACAAAAATATTTCAATCAAAAGACAAATGTCAAAATAATATTACTATACAATGTAGAAATATTTTGTAATATATTAATGGAAGATACATATTTGCAAACTTTTGTTAAAACCAGATACTTGGTCAATAACACATGACTATGTGGTTTCTTAATAAATGAAAGCCACTATTTTGGCCGATACAACCAAAAAGACCAATTTATTCATAATCATTTTATAAAATTTACATGGTATTTAAAATAATCTCATATCACTGAAAATATTTGCAAAAATATTACATGTCACTAACAATTTTTTCATCAATCTTTAAACTTCACGCGAATTATTGTTTTTGGAGAGACTGTACCCGACTTGCTCCATCTGACTATGCCAAAGCATACAAAATAAAAACTCTACATTTAAATTAATAATTATTTCATCATGCGACATTTCAAGTACAATGGGTACGATACTTTCAAGACAATGGGATATTATTAAATTTTATTAAACTGTTAATTTCACCACACAAGTGCTATATCTTTTTAAATTTACTTAACTTACTTTTAAAGGAAAAGTATTTAATAACCTTACGGAACCAATTTTAGTTAACAACTTTAGTTAACAATGGGTAATGGTAAATAAGTGATAGAATGTATTAGTATCATTTTTAGAATTTTTGTCTGTCTGTGTATTTATTTAGGCATGCATTACTTGAAGTATTATAGTTATTTCATCGCAATTGTTTCAATCAACTTAAAATAAACAAATTTAATGTTTTGGAAAAATTAAATTTCATCATTAAATTAAAAATCATTTAAATTGCATTTATGCAACAATAACTAAAAAATGTCTAGCTATTCGATGGTAGTTACTGCACAAATGAATAATGTAATTATACATTTATAGATTTCGTTTTTCAATATTCGATACAGGATTAAATTTTAGGTCAGTCATTTTAAGAAGCGATTAAGAATTGGCAACTAAATCATAAAATGAAAAAAAGAAAAAATGGTTATTTTTTAACTTATCCATATATATATATATATATATATATATATATATATATATATATATATATATATATATATAATTTTGTAACACTAATAGTTTTATAAGTATCCATACATGAGAGCTCTCTTTCATCCCTTTGGCTGAATGTGGCTGAATGTGGCTCTTCATTAATAAAGTAGAGTTTGCAGAATCTGAAAAATTAAAAAAATTGCATTTCGCTGTCGTTTGAAATGCAATTTTTTTACATTAATAATATAATATGCATATTTTTTACATTAATAAATACTACAAGGAGTATTTTTAAAAAGGGTTGAAATTAAAAACAAATATTTGAATTTTTCATTTTCTTTCCCAACCATTTACTTTCTTAAAAGTGTCTTATAATTTCTTAGAGACCAGTCAATCTTTATTTTGATATAACTTTTAGAAAACAAATTTAAATAAACTTCTTTACGATATATATGCGATTGGGAATTATCTTGTTTAAATCAGTAGGTAATCAACTTTTTGTCAGCTAACCAATCAATCTTTGAAGATTATTGTAAATTTATTAATAGATAGAATGTTATTTTTATAATCGAATTATTTGAAAATGCAATGCGTTCTTCGACATATTATAAGAGGCCTAATAAGTGTTAGAATTGCTTTCTAGAACGCAAGAATGTTTCTCAAGTCGCAATCAAACCATTATTGTGTTTTGTGACGTTTAGGTATAAAATTTACAAAAAAATGTTTGAAGTATGATCTTGAAACATTATGTAATATAGATAAAACTTACCAACTTTCGGTTCGAGGCAACAATAAAAACGACTGTTCAGGCGTTTTTCTTTTAATGTAATTACATCCACGAAAGTATACGCCATTTTGATTTTGATTTCCAGAATTTATTATCATGACCCGTAGCTAACATTGGTCTCTGTATAATGGTTAATTTCCCCGCCGATTCCCTGCCAAGATACTGTCATCATTTTGAGACTCGTTTATCCACCCCCTGCTTAATATGCGTATTTTTATATAAAAATAATAAATTAATTCATGTTTATTCGGCTTCACGGTATGAAAATATGGTCAATTATCGTTTCTTTCCCATTATTAATACACGTAAGAGAAAAACAGTAAGGAAAATAAGTATTCAGAGGAATATTAGATCGCGACTCCTTAAATTATTTATCTCTAGTGAGAGAATAGCTCAGCACAATTAGAAAAACAGCCAAACAAGTGTCCATTCTACTAACGCTTATTTTTAGTTGAGTCATGATATCATCTGTACATATTTAATTTATGTTTCACAAAAATACCTACTCAGAATATAGAGTAATCCAGAAGGCGTATACGCACAAATCTCTTCGCGGTTGCAGTGAAGCCAAAAATCGGTGGAGGGGGAACCACACTCCGTCTACTAGCGCCCCTCTCAACGCGCACCGTGTTACCAACAGAATAAATTTACGCACCAACTTTAGGAAATCGACGCATATAAATATATTTGCTTACGGCAGTACGATTCACATATGCATCGATTTATATGGTCATGGCTTGGCTTATATGAATTAAAAAATATTGTCCGCCTGTGTGTGTGCGCGTTTGCGTGTGCTACATTTTTTTTGTTACATGTGCAAATGAATATTGTTTTGTTAATGCAGAATGAAATAAATTAACATAATGTCTTAAAGTAAAAAGAGAGGTTAAAAAACCCACAATAAAAATTAGAAAATAATCGGTCCCGTACTAAAGAAATTCAAAATAATATCCGTTAGCATTTTCCGGAAATTAAGGACAGCAAAAATTAATGAATATAACATTTATTTCTTTTTTACAAATTTTGATGAAATTTGGTATGGTAACAATATATAGGGGAAACATATAAGAGAAAAATAAACCATTTTTTTCCCTATTTACTCGCGAACGTAGGCAGAGGTATTTGCATATATAATCATTGTGTGTAGGATTACAGAGACGCGCGAAAGAAATTAATGTTACAGTCATTCATTTTTGCCATGTTAAATTTCTTGAAAATATTGTTTAAAATAAGAAAAAATTTTATCACAACGCTGAACGCTAATTACTATAAATAATTTTTTCGTCCCATTCTAAGGACGAAAAAATTATTTATGGTAATTAGCGTTCAGCGTTGTGATAAAATTTTTTCTTATTTTAAACAATATTTTCAAGAAATTTAACATGGCAAAAATGAATGACTGTAACATTAATTTCTTTCGCGCGTCTCTGTAATCCTACACACAATGATTATATATGCAAATACCTCTGCCTACGTTCGCGAGTAAATAGGAAAAAAAATGGTTTATTTTTCTCTTATATGTTTCCCCTATATATTGTTACCATACCAAATTTCATCAAAATTTGTCCAGTAGATTTTGCGTGATATCCGTACAAATTACCATACATAGACAAAAATTATAAAAAAGTTTTTAAATCATTCTATACGCTATATTTTATTGTCACAATTTTATTATATGTTTAGGTAGGTAAAATATCCTATAATTGAATATGACAACATTTCAAATGTTACATCAAATTCTCTAAGGACATTTCCCACAAATTCCGATTTTTTAACTGATTAATTTTTACATTTTTCAGTTTCGAGCAATTAAGATGTTTTAATTCGGGTAAACAATTTTTTAAGAGGCGACAACACAAATAAAAATGGCGTGCTTCTGTTAATAATGATCTACTTCGATATTTTAAAATGCATAGTTAATTGAAAATGAAATTAAGTAATAATTTTTACGTATGAAAAGTAATCTCTATTTGTTTCTTTTGCAGTCCAGTGATATTTTTGCAGTGATATATAGCATAAGCCGGCATTTTAAGCTATATTGTCACCTTTTCAGAGATGTGTATTAAATTGCACTGACAGCCGTGTTTTGATACTATGCATTTTATGCGTAGTTTTTGGACACACTATCGCACGTGTTCCCGCCTTCTGGAGTACTCATTATTCTAAGTATACCTAGTTGTCAAATTAGAATATAGAGTACTCCAGAACGCGAGAATACGCGAGATAGTGTGTTCAAAAAATTACGCATAAAATGCGTAGTAGTATCAATACGCGGCTGTCAGTGGAATTTAAGATACAGCTTTGAACGGCGCCATTTTCGTTGGTGGTGTTATCTCTTAAAAAACTGTTTACCCAAATTAAAATATCTTAATTGCTTGATACTGAAAAATGTATAATTTAATTTATTAAAAAAATAGAGACTTGGGGCATGTCGTTGGGGAATTTGGTGTAATATTTGAAATTTCCGTTATAATATTTAATATACTATTTTACCTATTGCATATATAAAGGATTAGGGAGACGCGTGAAAGAAATAAATGTTATATTCATTAATTTTTGCTGTCCTTAATTTCCGGAAAATGCTAACGGATATTATTTAAAATAAGTAGAAATTTCATACCGATATTGAATGCTAATTAATATAAAACAATTTTTCCTCCCATTTTGAATTTTTTTAGTACGGTACCGATTATTTTAAAATTTTTACAGCGGGATTTTTAATCTCTTTTTTTAATTTAAGACACTATACTAATTGTTTTCTTTTCATGTAAATAAAAAAAAATATTGCCCGCCACGCGTACGCACGCTCACATATATTTAATGGCAATATTTTTCAATACTTATTTTAATAAATAAAATGAGATAAAGTGTTTAATAATTTTAAACTAAATTCTTCGGTTATGGATTGTGGTCGGAAATTTTAGAAATTTAACATGGGGGCCATAATAATACTTAATATAAACCAAACAATGCACCACATAAATCGATGCAAATGTCGTATCATACTACTACAAGCAGATATATTATGTGCGTCGATTTCACGGAGTTGGTGAGTAAATTTATTCTGCTGGTAACACTATGTGCGTAGGGAGGGACGCCAGTAGAAGGCACAGAATAAAGTAGTAGAAGGAACAGGGTGGAGGGGGAGACGATTTTTGGCTTCAGGCAGCTGCCAAGAGATATGTACGTATGCGCCTTCAAGACTACTCTATATTCTAAGGTTCTAATCATGACATGATCGGTCATCGTATTCGTGGTTAATTTTTAGCCTATTTGGGATTGCTTATTGCGTTCTGATGCCGTGTTTGTTCTACAGAACAGATATAAAGAGCATTTTTGAAATCAATTTTGTTACAATAAAATAATCGTGTCCGTGATATAATTTTTATAAGTACGTCGTTTTTTATGTATATTCCTAAATTTAAAACAAAACAAAAAACGGGAAATTTACATATTTACCGAGACAAGTTTGTTTTACATACAGTAGAGCTACTGACCTTTGTTATATTAATATGCTGTACTGGCATATAAAGTGACAGCTATTTTTTGGCTTATTTGAAGCGGCGCAGATGGCCATCGAAACCGTCAAACGAAGTGGAAAAGTTTTTCGCAGCCCTATTATTTCATTCTTATTTTCATGTTATTTAGTCTAATTTGTTTCAATAAGTTATTTAGTTTTTGTGTTATTTTTATTTTAAATCTATTTTCATTTAATTTTTGACTTTATCTATATCCCATCCATTGTTTTAATCAGTGTTCGGTAAGTTTGTTCATTTGTTTATTTTTTGAATTATTTATTTTTTTGCTTCAGCTTTTCATTTTGTGAAAATGGATTTAGTTATTCCTCCTAAACCTCCAGACCCTTCTAAGTCTCCAATTTGTTATAATTAATTTGCTTCTCCTACATTCCCTGCTAGTTTTGTTACCGTTACGGATTCTCAACAGGAATTGAAACGAAAAAACAAAAATTGTAAAAGAACTAATTGTAAAAAAAATAAGTTTAAAAATACTCCCTCTTTCCATCCGTCTGATTCTTTATGTACAGAAACAGAGGATACAATTCCTCGCAAGACCCCTCGCACTCCTCTTTCAGAAGCAAATTCGAAATTACTTCCTTCAACCCCGACCTCATCTCCTCCCTCCCTCCCTCCGAATTCTTTTGATGGCCGTTTATACGTCCCTGGCGGCATTGGACCATTTATTGTCCACGTGCAGAGAAAAGGACCCCAGCCTAATTCTGGATTTTAATTTCATGCTGTGAAATTTGGTTCCACTTTAAAAAATTATAATGTTGATGGAATTATTCGAGATGGAGTGAAACAAATTGGCAGGAACAGGATTTCGATGGAATTTTCATCTGCTGATGCCGCCAACCGATTTGTTAACCACTCTACCTTCACAGGACAAAACAAATTGTTCATCCCCGCCTTTAATGTCAGTCGTATGGGCATTGTTCGCAATGTTCCAGTCTATTGGTCTGACGAGGAGGTTTTACACAACATAGAAGTCCCTAAAGGGTGCGATAAGGTTACTAAAGTCCGCAGCTTAAATTAAAAAAAAAAAATTGATGGCCGGCCTAAATATTTTCCGTCTGAGACGATGGTCATTACCTTTGATGGCCAAGTTCGGCCCCAATGTATATATATATATATATATATATATATATATATATATATATATATATATATATATATTTATATATTTATTTATATATATATATATATATATATATATACATATATATTTATATATATATATATATATATATATATATATATATATATGGCTTACTCATCGCTTTCAGTTTCAAAATATGAATTCCCTACAATACAGTGCTTCAAGTGTTTGGACATGTGGCTGACAAATGCCGATCTACTGAGCGTCGTTTCCCATGTGGTGAAGGTCACATTGGAAGAAACTGCCCACTTCCTCATGGTATCTTTTGTATCTTTTGCAGTGTAATTCATGATTTCACTGATAAAATTTGTCCAGAATTCGAAAGACAAAGAAAAATCAAGTTTGAAATGTCTGAAAGGGATATTTCCTAAGCGGAACGAACAAATTGGCCCCTTCTGCTAAAAAATCATACGCCTCAGTTGCAGCTCATCCCCCTCTAACTCTTCCTTCTCCAATTTCTTCCCAAAGTTTGCTTTCTCGGTCTCGCCCTACCAACTCTTCTCACAAAAAAATTATTACTCTGAAACCCCGATCCCACTCTTCGACTAGTTCCAACCAGGGCTATGACCGCTCAGCTCTAGATAAGAGGTTTTAGTCAACAACCTTCAGCTAATAGTCCTTCTACGAGTATTATTCAATTTCTTTTCACCACCTTGGTCAAAATTCTGAGCTCCCCCAATCAAATACCGTCCAACGTTGCCTCCTCTATTCTTACTTCCCTTCAATCCCTTCTTTGTATTGGCTTCGCCAATAGTAGCGAGGGTCTTGCAATGGAATAGTTGCAGTATAATTTCCAACAAAAGCAGATCTTTGTCTCCTCCTTGTCGAGTATTCTCCATCCGTGGCTGCCATCTCGGAGACTTAGCTGAAGCCTGGATTCCATTTTAAGATCCAAGGCTATGTCTGTCTCCGGGAAGATAGAGCAGATGGTAAGGGCGGATCCGCCCTATTACTTGACAAATCTTTTCCCTTCTCCCAGATTTCTCTAAGCTCCCGTAGTTGTCAATTCAATATTGTTGCTGCGAGAGTTAAAGATATCACTATCCTTTCTATATATGTCCCCCTTACAACATGTTCCGTAGCATTAGAACTACGGGATATTTTATCTTCAATTCATGTCCCATATATTATTCTGGGAGATTTTAATGCTCATCACCTGTCTTGGGGTTCCACCCGAAGCAACCCTCTTGGGGTCTCCTTGGTGGAACTCCAGGACGATTTTGGCCTGTGTTTACTAAATGATGGTTCTCCGACACCAGTTCCTGTCCCATTTCAGAACCCGAGCTCAGTAGATATCTCTCTTTACTCCTCAAACTTGGCATCCTTGGTTTCCTGGAATATTCTTTCTGAGTCTTTTGGAAGCGACCATTTCCCCATTTTGATTTCTTTCCCTCATTTAAATTTACATATTGAAAAAATTCCCCCTCTTCAAAAATACAACCTACATAGAGCAGATTGGGTGGGACTCCGTACCTTTCCCAGTGTCGAAGTGGATTCCCTCCCTGTAGTGGATTTGGATAGCATTGACACTTGCTATGACCAATGTGTAATGACCAAGATCTATCCGCTCAAAAATTTATTCCACTTAAAACATTTAACCACCAATTCAGATCCTCTCCCCCCTGTTCCGCAGCGGTTAAAACACACAAAGAGGCTGAAGCGAGATATAAATCTAATATGTCGGAAGCAAACCTCCTTTTGTTTCGAAAGACCCAAGCTCAGACTAAACGAATTCTCCTTAAAAAAAGAGGGAAGGCTGGAAGAAATTCTGTCAATCCCTCTCGAATCGTCTGGTCTAATATAAAACGCTTTCGGTCTATTTTTCAGCCTGATCTTTCCAAAACTGTACATGGGAATTGGGTTGATCAATTTTTAAATAAACTCGCTCCCCCATCCGTCCCAAATTTAGATGAATTACCTTTCAGGTATAACTTTACTAGCGCCAACCATTTTTTTTCAACAAGAACATTTCTCCATTAACGAATTGGATATCACCTTACACCATCTTAAAGATTCTTCCCCTGGTATTGACGGAATGTAATATTCAATCGTGAAAAATACTTTACCATCTATGGTTGATATCTTCTATCCCTCATTAACTAAATGTTCAAATCTGGTTCTATTCCGAAGTCTTGGAAAGCTCAAATAATAATTCCCATTCTTAAACCTCATAAAGATCCCAATGTAGGTTCATCCTACAGACCCATAGCCCTTTCTCCTATTTTAGCGAAGATTATGGAACATTTAATTAAGGATCGTTCGGAATGGTTTACTTAACACCTTTCTATTTTTCCTAGTAATCAATTTGGCTTCAAAAGAGCTGGCTTCAAATGTAGGATGGACAATCTCAGCGTCCAAACCACTGACATCAGACTTGCTTTCTCTCGACAAAAGTTCCTCGTTGCTGCTTTTTTAGATCTTTCTTCAGCCTACGATAACGTAATCCTTCCAGTCCTCCAAAAAATTCTTCATAATCTTGGGATTCCGATTAAGATTATAAATTTTCTCCTCAATTTTCTTTTAGAAAGATCTATTATTGTTAGATCCCCTGAACCCCCCCCCCCTTAACAAGAACTATATGGAGAGGTCTTCACCAAGGCTATCTTTTAAGTCCATTACTTTTCAATATTTACTCCTATATGATTCACTCAACAGTAAATCCTTTCTGTCGTGTTTTGCAATACGCCGATGACCTGCTTTTATATTCTTCTGATAAGTCAATAATGGTTGCCGAAAATGCTTTGAACTTAGCCCTTGTTAACCTAAATAACTCTCATGGTATGGATTTATCCCCTTCCAAAAGCGCTGTCGTGGTCTTCTCGAGAAAGAGAATTACTCTTCCGTTATCTATTTCTTATAATTCCTCGATGATCCCTGCTCTTTCCAATACCAAATTCTTAGGTATGTTCCTAGACTCAAAATTATCCTGGAACATTCACATCGAATGTGTCATCTCCCAATGCCAGGCTAATATGGTTCATTTCTACTTAATCCTATTTCCAAATCAAATGCCACTAAATTGACCCGCATTCAGTCTCAAGCTCTGAGAATCATAGCGAGTGCTATGAAATCCAGTCCCATAAATGTACTACAAGTAGATTGTGTTGATCCTCCTTTAAATCTCCGGCGACAATAACTAGCTGATCGTTATTTACTAAAGGCAGCTAGGTTTTCTACTCACCCTATTTTTCCAAAACTCACCCTCCTCTCTAGGTTTATTGAACATACTCCTTTTTGGCATTTTACGTCCCGACTTCTTCCTATCGTTAGCTTCCAAGGATTCAAATCCCTCACTAACCCCGTTTATCAAAATTCTTCTCTCCCTCTCTATAGTTTCCCATTTGACTCGGTATTTCACAGGCCAAATATAAATTTGTGTTGTGATAAGTAGTCCAAAAATGTTAATTCGCTGTTCAATTCTATCTTGAATTCTTTTTGGATGGATCGGACGCGAATATACACAGTTGCATCAAAAACCGGTAGAGATGGCTATGTCGGAGCATCATTTTACTCTCCATCCACCGCTCATTCAGCATACTTTCGCCTTCCTAAGGAGTGTTCGGTATTCTCCGGGGAATGCCGTGCTATTTGTGGAGGCCTTGAATTATGCTCTACTCAGAAAGATTCGCAGGCTCCTTATCTTGTTCACAGTCCATTCTCGCTAATCCATTTTCTTCAAACCGTGGTTTCCTGATTCTCCGGATCAAACAACTTAAGTTTGATTTGGAGAGATCGGGATCCGATGTCGCTCTTGCATGGATCCCTAGTCACTGTGGCATAGTAGATAATGAAATAGTCGACGCAAAAGCTCGGTTTGCCGCCGTGAACGGGAATCCATGTTTCACTATTAATTTCATTGAGGAGCTTCTTCCCATGACCCGTTTCTGGATGACATCTGACTGGTAGAGGGCGTGGGCAAGACCATCCCAGATTAAAGGTGCGGGATATTTCCAAATCCAATATTTTATACCCACAAAACCTTGGTTCTCAACATTTACTTTCTCTCGAAAGTAATCCTCTGTGGTATCTCGCATGCGTTCGGGTCATTGGTCTATTCCTACTCATTTGGCTAGACTGCGGATCAGAGAGTCTCCAATTTGCGATTGTGGGTTTGGAGAAGGCGATTTAAATCATTTCATTTTTTCATGTCCATTGAATAATAGATTTCCTTCGTTTGTTTCCAAATTATTAAAATCAATTGCGCATCAACATAAGATCACTTTTATTTATTGCCAACAAACCCATTTTAGGATTAATCATTCAGTTCAAAAGAAAGAAGGACATCAAAATAAAGAATTTTTTATATTCTTGTTTATTTTTTTTAAGTTTGTATATTTGTATATACTTATTTTGTACTATCTGTATATTATAATGTCATTTTCTTCTTTTAGTTTAATTTTAGCCAACTTCTTATTTAGTTTTTGTTTTATTGTATAGTTTATTGTTTTGTTAACAAGCAACAATGACAAATATCCGAAATATGATTTAATCAGTGTTGCATAGCCTTTTTTTCCCACATTTGATATTGGCAAAGGTTCTCTCTGTAGAGAACGAACGCTATATAATCAAAGATAAAGAAGGGGAGCCGGCACGAACGTGCCGGGAAGTAAATTTACACGTACAAAATTGTCTTTTATGTCTATATTGGAGATGGGCCAACTGGGAAATTTATCACACCGAGTTAGTTGATTTGAAAATTCGTGTAAATCGAGTTGCAAACCAAGTTGATCAAGTCGATTTAATAAACAACGATCATCGGATAGTGTCGTAAATCAATTTCGATTATTTAAGAACTCGTTCATTTTCGAGTCATTTAATCGGGTGGTTGACAAATAACGGCAGTTAAATAATCAAAACAATATCCTATAGATAGATTAGAATCTTTTATGTAAGAGACAAATAACGGCAGTTAAATAATCAAAACAATATAAAGAATTTATAATAATTAACAACTTTCGCTGAGTTTGAAAATATCATATAAATATGCAGTCAAGTAAACCGGATGCTTCTTTTTAATGTGTGTCATCGTCGTGTTCGTATTCCCGGAATATTTATGAGACAAGGAACATTTTCCAGTAGTTTAAAACCACTACGGCATTGTAATTTAAAACTACAGTTTCGAACACATTGTAGCTTAATACAGGTAAATTAAATAATTAACAGATTTAAAAATAAAACTTTTAAAAAAAACACAATTTTAACAAACTAACGAAAATAATTTATTAAAATCTACGTGTCAGGAATGTATTCGTAGACTAAAACAATAAAATATGCCCAAACGAGAATTAAAATATACGTGGGAACGGTTTGATTCGAACATACGAGTTATGAATTCGGGTCTAGTTGAGTATGCGAGCAGGGCCGTCTTAGATTATGCTGGGGCTCTTGGGCACATAAGAATTTAGGGCCCTTTTGGAATGTAAAGAAAGCGAACTACACAAATTTTTTTCACTATGATCTGCTTTATTATGGGTAATCAAATATATTATTATAATACAATATGTTATTAATGATGTTAGTATGCTGCTGTTTTTTTTATTATGATTACGATAATAGTTTCTTTAGAGATTTCGGTTGAGCAAAATCTCCTATTAAATCCTCAAACTCAATTTTCTGAAGAATATCACTTTCTATGCTCATAATTGACAAATTACTTAGTCGTTCTTGTAACATTGTTGTTCGCATTTCATTTTTTATTATCTTAAGCTGCGAAAATGAACGCTCCCCACTACAATTGGTAACCATTAGGCAAAGGAATATTCTTGTAGCAACTTCAACATTTGGAAAAGTTTCTTCTAATTTATCAGACTTTATTAAGTTATGTAAGACTGAGATATTTAAATCCGCTGATTGCTTTGCCATATATTTGATATATTGGCTTAAATGAAAATATTATGTTTTGAGCTCATATGCATTAATGTCTTCATGATAAAATTCTGCAAATTTGTTGCATTCTTTGGTTATTTTTTTCAGATTCGATTGTTGTTAATTGCCAAAGAAAACTAAATTGATTATCAATTTCTTGGTATACTGCCGAACGTTTTTTTGAAATGTGTAATTAATGTGTCAATTATGGGAATGAAAGTATCTACACGAAACTTTTCATTGCATCTCAACTGGAGAGTCTCTGACGATCTTTCAAAAAAACTGAGGAGTGAGCTGCGAATTCCTTTTCTTTCAAATTTATCTTTTGAATATTGAGTATATTTGGCGTTAATTTTGTAGAAATTCATTATTCATAATTAAATGAAAATACGTGATGTAGTATTATTTCTACTTTCTTTAATTTCTTTACCACGACCTAGGTTTCGTTGTATTACAACATCTTCAGGTGGGATTTAGCAAAGATTAGAATCTTTTATGTAAGGTATATAAGATAGATATATAAGATTATATATAGCTATATAAGATATAATCTTTGCTAATATCAAATGCAAAAACACCTGAAGATGTTGTAATACAACGAAACCTAGGTCGTGGTAAAGAAATTAAAGAAAGTATAAATAATACTACATCACGTAGTTTCATTTAATTGAGAAATTTATCTTTGTAATCAAAGTTATTGCGTGCGTTATTGACATAACTGATCAGAGATTCGTAAAGTTTTGTTACAATGTCCATAGTCATAGTGCTATTCTGTAAACTTAGACTTGTTTTATTCATAATTCCCAAAATATCATTCCATATTCCCGTTAGAAGAGCAGTCTCAAATGTTTCTATTTTTTTTACTAGGCTTTGGGCTTCGTTTCTAATATCTCCTGGTTGATTGATGTCAATTGCGATGAAGGATAATGCTTCGGAAATATTTAAATAACCATTTCGCAAAGCATTATAGCATTGGCATGTGCGGACCATCTGGTTTCTGAAAGAGACTTCAGGACTCTATTCACACCTAAATGCTTTGTCAAAATTTTCCATCGTTTGGACGAAGCTGAGAAAAAATTGTACAATTTTTGTACAAATTGAAAGAATGCTACCGCTTCAGTAATACACTCAACAGCTTGAACACCCACTAAATTTAGCGAATGTGCCGCACATGGAACGTAATTATTACATATTCGCATATTTCTTTTATTCTAGACTGGTCACCAGAGTACTTTCCAGACATTTGAAGCATTGTCGTAGCTCTGCCCGCGGCAATCTTTTATGGAGATCTCAAGGCTTTCAAAAAAGTTTAAAATGGTATCTGCTATATATTGCGCATTATGTCCATCCATAGGCAAAAATTGCAAAAATCTCTCAATAGGCTGTCCGTCTTTTACGTATCTAACGATGAAAGTGAGCTGATCAACGTGGGACAGATCCGGCGTAGAATCTACGCTAATAGAGTAGTATTTTTTCTGATTTAAGTTCTTTGACAATTGTTTTTAAAACTCGCTGTCCCATTAAATTAATGAATTCATTACAAATATTTGCAGATAAATATGATATACTTCCTTTTCCACGATTTCCGCAGTTTTGTATATGATCAGCAAGAAAAGGATCAAATTCACTAATCAGTCTCATTATCTCCACGAAAAGCAAGATCTCTTGAAGCTAAAAATGTCACTACAGTAACAAACCTCCTAAGGACATTTTACCGATAGCTAATTTCTGTATTATATTGGTTACTTATAGTTTAGTTACTTATACGCTTCCAATCCTTATATCCATTTGGAGAACTCAAATTATGTACAGCACCAGTAGTGGTATTAAATAGACGGCAGCAATAACAGTACACAGATTTCTTTACTGGGGAATAAAGGAGCCATTTTCTGTCCAAAGACTCACCATTCGTAGTTTTTGTTTTACCACTTGAATCTGGAAAAGTTATAGAAGTTTCGCAGAAGTCGCAATGTTTATTTTGGAAAAAACTCTGGCCCTTTTCGAATCCAAATATTACGGACTTCTTCCGTTAAAATGTCGTCACAGTACTTACCAGAGTCATGAGATACAGATACATTCTCCAAGTTTGCAATTATTAACTCACTGTTGCTTGAAGTCGAGGGTTCAGCATTTGATGTATGTTTGTCATTTTCGTCACACGTAATAACCTCTTTTTCCTGGTGATATTCAGAGGTATTTTTGTCTTGAGGTGATGATAAAAAATTCCCCAACTTATTTGATTCTTCCACCATAAAAAACGAAGTAAGCTTAGGAAGTTTTTCCGTGACTTTCCGCGTTTTCTTTTTGAGCTATAACTTTTTTTCTCTTTTGTGAACCACTTAAATATGTTCTTTTCGACATAATGAAATAATATTTAAACGAACAAATCAGAACTTCTATTAATCTTACCCAAATTATATTAAACGAAATTAAATCACGTTACTTCTGCCCGACTGAAAGTTTATACATTATCCGGGGATTCCCCCAACTTAGATAAAGTCGACATTTATTTATGGCCGCTTGACTTTGGCATCGGAGTGGTTTGCATGGATGATCGCTAGATGGTGTGCTTAGTCAATTAGGTAGGATGCGTTCAGAAATATTATTACATTTTGTAAACTTTCAAATTATCGAATAACTGAATAAAAAATCAAATAACTTGAAAATAGGCATTATAGACTCTAGATTATAAACTCAAATAAATGTCTGGTAAGTTATAATGGTGTTCGAATCACTCAAATTATTCATATAAATGTGCTGATTCGAATAAATATGAAGATGATCGACATTCGTGCAACGAGAAAAATATAATGCGCCCGACCAAAATATTTTGAGATTAAATGTGAGAGAAATTGTCGGTCCTTCGGGGCCCTCTGAGGATGGGGGCCCTAGGCAATGGTCCCGTGTGCCCTTATGGTAAAGACGGTATTGTATGCGAGCCAGGACCGCGCCGACCCCCCATAGCGCCTGTGTGCGAAACCTATGAACCGCCTCTTTTTTTCATGAATCTTAGTGTTTCAATTTATTTTTATTTCTTATTGGTTAATTTTGACCGAAATAAACGTTCTTTAGTTTTATATAATTACATAATATTTTCCTAAATAGGTAAAACCAGTTCGTTTTCGCTTGCCAATTATTACGAAAAATAAAACGCGAATTAGATGGAACACCATAAATAAAATATGTAAAAATTTAACATATTTTATTTATGGTGTTCCATCTAATCGTATAATTATATATTAACAACAAAATAACTGACTTTTTTCTTATAATACTATTACGTATGCTATGTTAAAAAAACAACAAGAGTCTAAAATGTGTAAGAATATAAAAAACATATTTAAATTATATTATTTCCACTCTTCTAGCTTTTTTCTTTGCGAAATCTTTAATAGTTTCGTGTATGTCTATATGGTCTAATATGGCCTCCTCTGGATATTGTTGCTAAATTTGTTAATCTTTCCTGGCTCATTGTTGAGCGCAGGTAATTTTTTATTAGTTTTAATTTAGAAAAGGACCTTTCCGCGGTTGCTACTGTAACTGGCATAGTTAGCAAAATTCGTAATGCTATTGTGATGTTAGGGCATACAGCTGTCAAATTGTTTAAACATATAAATTCGAGAATTATCGCCACATCATTATTTAATTTTTTGAAAAAAGATTGACATGATATAATTTCTTCACACAAATCATCGGCGTTAATGTCCAATGAATCATTTGCTGTAAGTTTTTCCTGCAAACGATGACAGCTAATTCTTAATTGACTTTGTTCTTGGTCATCGCTTAGTTTAAATAAAAAAAACAAACACGTCATTGTGATTATTCAATAAATTAAATCTTTCGGCTACGGAGGATAAAGCTTAATCCAATATATAAAAAATACATTAATTTTAAAAGCTATTTTCGGATCATTTATAGTGTGGTCTTCGTGTTCATAATCAAAACTCTTTGGAGTCTTACGACGTCTTAGGGGTCTGGATCTGCAAGTTTCAAATTCAGCCTCGACATCTAATTTTTCGGCAATTTTCATGGCATCATTTACAATTTCTACAAAATTTGCGTCGGTTCTAATTTTTATCAAAAACTTCTTTAATTCCGTTAAAGCATCTAAAGCAACTTGCATATTCACATCGATGGACTGCAGCATTTTGCTCACAAAATTTACTTTTGTCAATATTATATGCCATATATTTAGTGAACAAATGAATGAAAAGAAGCATATTTTTTCTGCTAGACATTTAGCGTCATATTTTGCGTTCTGATCATATGATACACCATTTGATATTTCGTATAATGCATTATAAATTTCTGGTAAATTTGTAAACAGCGATTTGATAGCATCTATTCTGCTTGACCATCTCGTTTCAGCAATGGTTTTAAGGTCAGATTTATGACATATTTTTTTAATAAGTCCCATCTTTTGGTAGAAGACGAAAAATATTTATATAATTCTTGCACAATACTAAAAAATCCAGTCGTATGATGATTGAGATTAGCAGCCTCGTTTACTATCAAATTTAAACTATGGCTAGCGCACGGTACATAGAAAGCGCGGGGATTTAGATCCAGCAATCTTTTTAGAAGACCATTATTTTTACCGCGCATATTTGATCCAGTATCATAGCCCTGTCCCCTCAAGTTGTTTATGTCCAAATTAATTTTGTCTAGTTTTTCTATTATGAATGACGTTAATCCAGCGCCAGTTGTATCGATAATTGGACAGAAGGCTAGGAAATGCTCCCTTATTTCCAACTTTCTAGTTTCTGTGTTAAAATTGACAAATCTTATTATAATACTAATTTGCTCTACGTGTGAAACGTCAGATACTACGTACAATCCAGTATTATTGAAAAATATTTATTAATTTTACATAAATTTAAAATAAATTGTTGAATTTGGTTACCGAGTATGTAAATGATTTCATTTTGGATCTTATCTCCAAGATAAGTCGGCATATTTTTGAAATCCGAATCATTCGTTACGCGTCGTATATGTTCAGTTATTGAAAGATCGAATTTTCCTAACATTTCAATACATTTTTAAAAATTACCATTGTTACGATTGTATAATTTGTTGCTTTGGCCACGAAAAGCCATATTTTGTGTACTTAGAAACTGGACCACATATATTAGTCTTTTGATTACATCGTACCAGCGCTACTTTTCAACCTCTAAACGTTTTTGTTGTATACTATCAATAGTGTTTTTATTTTTAAGAGCGCGACACAAATCTGTCCATTTTTTATAATTATTGAAATGAGCAGAACTTTTCTCATGTCTGCTGCAATACAAAGCTAGATGTTGCCAATCACTAACTCCCTCGCAAAATTTATTTTTATGTTTTGATTCAAATAGCTTGCAACAGAAGCAGTAAACGGCATTTTGGACACTGAATGCAGCAGCCACTCTCTGTGATACTTTTCACCGTTTCCTAAATGCCTTTCATAATAATACTCGGAAAATTTTCGCCCCGAAGAGTCACGCGGAAAATTATACTGTTTAATTTGTTTAATCGGATTTTCTGTTAGATACTGGATCAAAGTAGCATTTAAAACTTCTGGCCAGAGTCCAGGGTCATCTTGGTAAAAAGTTGGTATTAGTGATGATAATTGCCTCGGCGGTGACAATGGTGTATCAGCAGTATCAGGCAGAGGCACGGACGTAACTTCGGCGGCATCATCTTAAATTAAAGACAGACAAACAAAAACATAATATTGCTCGTACGTATCTAATCTACTTGTCTGAATAAACTGATTTGTCTATCTATGAATAATTATGTATAATAAACATAAATTATATAAATAAATAAATGAATATTTCTCGAACTATATGAATATTTCTAAACTCCGCCGTTTAGTCCCAAACTAAGCAGCGCTTGTAATTATGGGTACTAGACAACTGATGTGCAAATGTGATTTATAGCTTTTTAAATTTGAATTCGAAATACTACTAATATACTTATTTCTGCAAATAAATACATATTACATACACACAAACGCAAAGATTTTTTAAAGCACGTTGTGGGAATCGAACCCACGATTTCCGGCAGCGATTAGTTGTATAAAATAAAACAGTCACGGCATCTATCCGCCACATCAAAATCGGTGAGGCGTTTCGACGATTAAGAAAAAGACTGACAGGAATTAAAAAAGAAAAGTGTTTTTTTCATCTTGACATCACAAACAGACTAAAGTTATATTTATTTGTATGGAAATTACATAAAGCACATACCACTACATGAAGCGTTTTTTGAATCAGATTCTACAACACCTTCATCGATAAAATGGCTGGTTTCTGTCGCTAATGATTCTTTGGAAGTGGATGGTAGAATATTTACTTAGTTTAGTTGTATTTTTATCACGTTCTTCTTCTTGTTTTCTTTTCCTTATTAAATTGTGGTAACCAGATAATTTCTTTATTTTATCTTGATTACTATCACTCATTGTGGAAACACGTTAACACACAAACTATTTTATTGTTTTTAGTGCTAGAACTTCTCCTTATTATGAAAAAATAATGCGCGCCTTGCCCACACTTTCGATTGAATGACCGTTCAATCAATTGTTTTGGCTCTCTCGTTCCTTAAAGTCGGGCTGTCGGGGAATCCCCGTGACCCCACCCCGCTTGCGTCGCAGGCATCGCATCGGTCGGGTTGCGTTCATAAACTCATTCAAACAAACTCATAGCGGCTCTTTTGATTTTAACGCTGAGCTCGTAATTATTGTAAACTAAAACCCAAAGCGTAAAATTAAACCACAAACTGAATATTATCTTGGGACACTTGTACAATAAACGCAATATTATGTTTTGTTGTTTACGAGGCATTTGTTGCGCCGATTAAACCTACTTACTTATCGATACTCCACTAAAAAGAAATATGTTGTTGTGTAAGTGTAACAAAAATAATTTTGATAGCGGCGCCCCTATTGTCTTGGCTCCTGTGTGCGCCGCACACTTCGCACACAGGGGCGGCGCGGCCCTGTTGCGAGCGATATATGGGCCGAGCGCATCGGCGAGGCAGTTGCCAACTGGGTTCGTCATAGAGATAAATTGATTTAACTCGGTTTAACCTCAACTCGGTTTGATTCAGTTTGCGAATTCCAGTCGTTACATCGAATTCTAGTCGATATATCATACTGATACATATCACAATAGGCTATTTGAATTGATTTTTTAAATTGTTCTATTTTGCATTATAAGCACACTACATTTATGTTTCCAGGATATATGCCGTATTTTTTATATAAATCATTTTTGAAGTTTGAATTTTCGAACTCGCGCTAAAAACGCAATTTCTATAATATCGGCTAGCATAACGTCACACGCAATGTAAACATAAACAGTGCTGCCCGTTGAAGAGGATTATTATTTATTTTCATATTAAAATGGTGTGTAGTGCTACAATGTACAAATACGTCTATAAAAAGTCCAAACAAAGTGTTCGTTTCAGTGCCAACGAATACTAAAAGACGAAAAAAGTGGCTGCAATTAGACCGAAGAGATCCAAACAGCATTATAGCTTAGTTAAATGTTTTTATGTGTGAAGATCATTTCGATGTAAGTAATATTTGTGTTTTAAATATTATTATCGATATCGATGCCTATAAACCAAAAGAATAAGAACGTTAAATTTTGGTGTGAATGCGTTTTACTCGCCTGTGACGTCATCCGACTTTTAACCAATAACAGGGCGTTTGCGACGCTGTTTGAATTTGTATTTGGAAAAAAATTAAATATTTCATTCAAAGCTTACGCTTATATCATGATAATAGAGAAAGGTGAATGCCTATTGTATTAAGGAACTACAGCACACAAACACAAACATCTGATCTTACATTCTAATTTCTCCCTTGGATGTTATATCTTTATTCTGGTCTATTATGAGGCAGAATAAAGATATAACATCCAAGGCAGGGGTGGGACTTCTTCATTAGAAAACAGAGATAATCTTAAAAATATTTATCATAAGGAAATAATAAAGAAACATGGTAAACTATGCACATTACATTTATATTTCCAGGATATATGCTGTAAGTGGCGTGATTGAACTGTCCTCAATGAGAGCACATGGATCTTTCGCACGTTGCCTGTTATCAACTTTACATTAAAACATCATGCTTAAGTTTAAACTTGCGGCGACAAGTACACAAATATAATATTTGAAAGATTTTAAAATACCAAGGGCTGTGACCAAGGGGCTGAGAAGTGAATTATGGGGGGCTAAAATTGTGTTAATATTTTTTTATGAAATTGTAAATGTTAAGTAATTTTGATGACACAGTTAAAATTATTATTATGCTAGTTTAAAAAAAACTAAGTTGAACTATTCTAATGAATTTATAATTTATTTAAATTTATTAATTTACTGATAGAACAGTAAAGGGACAACCCATGGGAGAGACTATTTTCAAAATGAGATTATGACAAAACTATGTTATTTTAAGTAATGAAATTGACTGGTGATAAAGGAGACGTTATATATTATGAGATATAATCATTATTTATTACAAATTTTAGAAAAAAATGTGAGTTTTTATCGGGGCCGTTAAAAGTACGTCTTTATGAAGAATCATCCAAATACAACTTTAATCTATTGAAGTTTTATCGATTTGGTTTGTCACACTAACATTAGTTGTGTGGACGCTCACTTCTATGGATGTTTACTTCAGTACAAAAATGGTTTGAATTAAATTGCTTCATTATAGACATGTGTAAAATGTGTCAGCAAAAACAAAAGAGTGATTATATCATTTGATTGGAAAGATCTATATCACTCATTTATGTCTTTAGCTCTGCATCTCAGTAAATTATTTATTGCGCATATGTTGAACAATGATCATATACTATGATAAATAGAAATGACTGAACATTATGTACTATAGTTTAAAAGTAAAAATAAATTCTACGAGAGTATCCACTTGATTTTCCTTCATACTTTGCAGGTTTAGGATTTAGAACTGTCAAATTGTAATTAATGGTAATTAAATGAGTTGAATAGTTTGGCATATTTAAATTTGAATTTTGAAATAAAACAAAAAAGCATTTATTTACTCAAATATTTTGAGTGAAGTAAATATAATTTATCTCTATATAGCATAGTGTTCACATATTTGCATTCATTCTTTTTATATTGTTCAATGAAGTAAACAAGTTAAACTTAGTTAAAAACTTTTAAGTAAGTTAATTAGAAAATAAGTATATATAAAAAAATTCGACTTAATCATGACTTGATACAAAAAGGAAATAAAAATATTATTAAGCTGCTTATTTATCGAAGGTAATAGGTATATTTTGAAATACATTTTTTATCACAGGATGCCATTAATATGTACAACTCCTATACTTATTATAGCTTTGACTAAAAATTTATCATAACTATATGACTGAAAAAAATTAGTCTAACGTGACTAAATGATGGAAAAATTTAATCATTACTAAGATTAATTTTTTTAATCATGAATAATTTATTTGATTCAAATTTTCAATTGGTTGATATATTTAATTTATTATTGCCAACTTTGGTTGACAGCAATACTTTCCGTAGATGAGTATATAAGACCAAAATTAATCTACATATAAAATATGGTTACTTATTACCTTTAAATTGTTTTCTTACCAAGTTTTACAGTTAAGTTGCGTGAAACTCCAGTAGTCATAATTATTGGAGGAACATTATTGATGTGGCAGCGCAGCTCAAGCAACAAACAACAATCACCTCTATCATATTGTCTTTCGACTGTATATCTTGTTAAAATGTACCTAGAATTAGATCTAGAAAAGGATCAACAATATAAGAAAACAGGATCAACAATATAACAATAGAAAAGGATCAACAAATCATTCTATACTTATAATTATATGGTATAATTCATTGTTATTTCAACAGACTGTTATTTTCAACAAATTTGACTCGAGTGAAACAATTTCCCGAACCAAAAATATCCCTTCACGTTTATATCCCTTAAATATTCTTAACTGTGCTAATCTACTAGAGAATAAAATTTTGGATATAACTCTGAGTTTAGCTGAGTTTAGAGGCACTTGCAAATTCCCAAGTATTTAGCAAATACTATTTGCTATTTTGTATTATGTCAATTGATTTAATTTTTGGTAAGTTATGTATTTTCAGCTCCACAACACCTTTTAATATCTAATTTTGTTTCTGTGCTTATATAATCTTTCATCTCATGCTTATATGTAAATAATGTTGCATTTTTCTTTTCTGATAACTTTGTATAATTGATTAAAAATTCTACATTCTTGTTTTGAAATCATATTTTCTCTGCTGTGTTTGAAATCTTATCACAAGATTTATCATCTTGTATGAAATTAGAAGAAATTGTTTTTCCATTGAAATCGTTTAGTCCGATCCCCTCTTAGCAATTATATCTAATAGGTGGAAAAATATGAATGATTCAATAGCTCAAACATCTCCAATTGCATAAACTCTTTGAGCAATCTGTAATTAGTTCAAGTTTAAAATGTGTGGTGAAGGTGCAACCAGAATTATTCAATTGTGATCTTAGAAAACATGTGTTGAACAAAAAATACTTTGATATATTTTATATGGGTGCCATTTCTAAAAAACAAGAATTATGTCCAGTGAAGATGTAAGTATGTTGGTAGCAAACGACTTAAAAGTACAACATATTAGTATTGCATGATTGGTTGAGATTCAGAGAAAATTGAACGGAGCTCAAAAAAGACTTCAAAAGAAAGAAAACTAAATTTAATTTTATCTTTGATTGAGATACAGTTTTAAGTGAAAAAGAAGTAATGTTGGTCGGTGTTTGTTAGATCTAGTGCTGTTAAATGGAGTGATTCTCTATAAAATAAAGATGTAACTTACTGTTGCTGGAAAGAAACATATGGAGGGAATGTTAAAAATTGAATGTAGTGTTCAATGATAATTGTTTAATAATACCCCTTCACATAAATAAAGTAAATCATAAATAAAAAAATAAATTTATTCCGTATTGTTCCATTTCTAATAATTTCAAAATTTATCACTCTTAAAAAAAGTGGACTGAAAATGGATGGGTAATAATGACTTGAATCTTGATCTTGACTTGATCTTTTTCATGATTTTTTCTGTTACATGTTTTTTTATCACAGAGTAACAAACAAAATTTTGCATACGAAATACTGTGTGAGATTTATTGTATTGAACAATAGTGAATTATTCATAGAGAAGAGTTAAGGAAAAGTACACTGAGAATTTTCTATATACTAGAGAGTTAAGAAATCAAGCCTTGCCTTATGGGAAAATTAAATCAGGGTTGGTATAAATTATGGTATTTTAAATTCTTTGACTTCTTCACATTTTCCAGGTTAAATGCAGATATTTTTAACGACCTGCTTAGGAGGTATGACAATAATAATGAGCACAATCAAAATGGATGTATGTTTCCAGAACGCCTGCAACTGTTAAGCCATTTCTTCTGAAACATCAGGTGGACTAGTAATTATTGGTCAGATTGATTTTCCATTAGAAATTTTACATTCACTGAAATTTTATGTTCTGAAAACTGAAAGTTTAGTTTGGAATTTTTATGGAACGTGAAGTATTTTGTCCATTAGGTGAAGAAATCCCATTATCAAAAAATATATAAATGATTTCCCGCATAACATTTTGAACTCTCATTCAATATAATCACAGCAGCAAACATGCTCCTTGTAGCTATATGTGATTTTACCATAATGTATCTGTGATGTCAGTGATATAACATAGTTTTACAACAGTAAGGTTTAAATTGATTGCCATTGTTGCTATTCTTTGGTAGATATCTTATTCATTTTACGACAAACGTTATGGTTTCTCTTTTGTTCAGATCCATTATTTACTTTTTTTGTGCCAAAGCCGCTGTAGAGCACTTGTGATACAACGTGCGGCGTGCACCCGTTTGTGGACCTGCTTTATTGACAATTCAATGTCCATTGTCTGATAATAGGTATGTAAGGTAACTAGCTACATTTATATTTTGTATATGTATGGGGCCTCCAATTCCAAACTGCCTCTTACTGAACAAATTTTGGCCTTGTTTGAGATTTGACTAAAAAGGATTTGCCTAGAACCCAAAGGCGCAAGTGGAGCCACTTCATTTGCCCTTCTGTAACTTACCCCCTCCTCCCTGTAATCTGCATTTGTAACTTACCCCAAACTATGTCGATGAAACTTCTTGACAAAATTTAATAACGTAAAAATGGATATGTACAATTTCCTGACTTATAAATATTCATTTTTATTACATTTATCTTGAATGATGAAGTTATTTTTTCTAGAAGTTATTATTGGTTATTGTTTTAATATTATTACTGAATTCTCTTTAATATTATTATTAAAAAGTTTACTCTATTTTGTACGAACCCAATATGACTTACTTAACAGTATAGTTTGAAGAATAGGCACATTCAAGAATGTCACCCAAAACAGTTAGTTTTTGATGACATTCTTTCCGAAAATATAACATAAGTGTTGATTAAAGTATATTTAATACTATCTTTTATTGTTTGTTTAAGTTATAAACAAAATTATGGTATATGTTGTATGTAGGTATTTGTTATTATTTTCCATATTAGTATTCTTCACAACTGTCATAACTTTAACAATGGCTTACCTGAATTGGGTAAGCATACTAGTCATATGAATTGTTTGATAGTTTGAAAGCCTTATAGTTATAATTAATTGGGGTTGGCATATTTTGTAATATGGATAGTTAAAGATTTAATGGTCATGTTACATGATATTACAAATGATATTGAAGAAATAGTGTTCGAGTATCAATAATAATATTACATTAACTTCATTTTTAATATCTAGTTATCCTCAAAATTTACGATAGGAATGCTTTTTCTTATTTCAAATGTGTAATTTCATCTTCCAATTTTGTTGTGGAGTTGTATAATTTCCTTTCATCAATTTTGTACATGGACTAACAGGTGCTGCTGACCTATTTATTTCAACTGATTCTATATATCTTTTTAGTATTTTCTGTGAGGTTGTGCAATAATTACCATCCTCTTTAATGTCTTTTTGTTGATTTTTGTGTGACTGAAAACATTCTCATACAAATCCCCACGAAGTTTTTGTGATTCCTCCGCTGTCAATTAAGAGCTGGCCATTTTAAACGCTAAAACTTTGTGAGTAAGTGTGTATAATTCATATATATAAAAGAGTTTTTGAATGAAAATTACTTGTGCTATCAGTCATTGCGGTATTATTAGTCATTGTGATATTAAAGTTCAAACCCAATCGCTTAACTTTCGTTTTAACCTTTAATTTGACTTTTCCAATTCAAAATAATCTGAGGTTTATATGAAAGGTATATGTTGTCATAAAGAATAAGCGAAAATAAAAAATACCAGTCTCCTTTGGTATAGATATAATTAATGGTCCCAACTAACATATTGCTGCTTTTTCCTCCATTACATTCAGATATCCTCCATGGCATTTAGGTATTATAGCTTATATATATTTTCACTACTTCAGACTCTAGGCTCCTTTCTAGTCAGAAGTGGTTTCAGGTATAACTTTAAGGAACTCAGAGTCAGGTTGACCCACCCAAATTGATGGGTTGTTAGGTTAGTGGCCTATCTGATTCGAGAGTTTTTAAAACCTCTGATTTGGTTTTACAACTACAACCAAAGATAGTACTTAGACTAAACGACTTAACATGCCATTTGAGGCGTGAATCAAAGTAAATGCCCTGTACCTGACCAGGCCATAGACAACACTGTTTAAGTTGGAATATTATTGTAACTTAGTTAATTAACATCACCAAGCTATGACCGCCTCAAATTATAAAATGTTATGTCATAAAAATGTCTTTGATATTCTGCTTTTTTTTATAAAATGTATGGTGGACTTATATTATCTGTATTAATCAATTGATTACGCATTATTCTTTGTGCCAGAAAGATTTCACAGACAGATTTGATACTGGCTGATTAAATGTTTTCTTCCTTTTCAAGTGACAAGTTAAAGCTGCTTTGCTTTTTTTACTTAACACTTTGTGGGTAATTTTTATCACGCGCTAACAGGTGATGCGAGCCATTTTTGCTAATTTTTTGCACAAATGGCGACGTTCAGTAAAATTACAGTAACTTTAGTTTTACAAATTTTTTGTGAAACTTTTTGTGATTTACTATAAAATGTATACTGAATCATGTTACTTAAATTTAAATAGACAAATACTGGAAAACTCACTGGAAACTGAAATAAAAGTAATAAAATATGTAAAAATTCCAATTTATTGAAAATATTTTGAAAAAATTACAATATTTAAAAAAAAGAAAGTAAAAAATACGGAAGAATGAAGTTTTAGTAGTGTTTTTTGTGTGCTATTCAGTAAAACATTTTTTCCTGTGAAGGGGAATCTCACAATGTTTACACATGTAACTTGTTTCGCTTCGTTTTTTGTTTGCTGCGCAAACCCGATATTGCTTTCGAGCAATTTTTTTGCCAGTACTGATAATTTTCATAGTTACATGTTTATGCATATCCATCGATAATCTTGTGGGAGGGTCTCTTTTTAAAGTTCTTTTTGTAGTAGATGTGGATGGTACAGGGTCCGATGGGTCCAGACAGTCAGTGGTTTGATCCAATATTCCAATAGATTCAGAAAGCCAATACAGTGCTGTTTTGTAAAGAAATTGTTTGTATTTTATTTTCTGTGTATGTACTGAATTATATACTACGTATGAGTTGAAAAGGGTGCAGTTTATCAATTATATTACCACATATTTTGTCTATTTAGATGTCTTTCTCAAAATGCGATAATAAGAAAAATATTGGTCTGCACGATTGACATCTGTCATATACTTATTGTAATCAATAATAGTTACTCTACTACCAGTCAACGTAAAACATATATATATATATATATATATATATATATATATATATATATATATATATATATATATATATATATATATGTATATGTATGTATATATATATATATATATATGTATATATGTATATATGTATATATAGTGATATTTAACTGTTTAGGTCGTAAAAATTATTGAATTAATGGTGAGAGTTCAATCAATACACAAAATATCAAATGTTAATTGAAACCTACTTTTCTTTTTGTCTTCTTATTGTGAAAGAATCTTTAAATTGCCAATTTATAAATCATATTCTGAATATTTGTGTCTCACTATTCCAAAGTGACGTGAAGTATGAAACACAGGAATTTATATGTTTATAATAATCTAACTTTCGATTGTGGCTCTGTATATATGCATTTTTTATTTTAGTTATAATTCTGTTCTCGAAATTTCTAAGGGGTATTCAGAATCTAATTTCTTAATTGGAACCGGCATTCGAGGCTGGTTCCGAAGGCCAACAGGTTCTGTTGGGAACTTTTCAAAATTCTTGCTTACTACTAGACCCTACAGTTTGGATTGTATATTCACATATTCTGTAGTATCATAGGCGTGAATCCCATTTTTCCTGTTCTCATGGGAATTTTGCATATTCCTTTTGTAGAGGATGTCTATGACAACATCCTTTAGACACTTATGTAAAATTTCATGTCCGTCGACTTTCGACATCCTTTAGATGCTCACGCATCCTTTTAGATGCTTATGTACAATTTCAGATTTCTAAACCCAATTCTCACCTATTCTTTTATATATATACAGTTTATTTTTTGTTATTATTCTTAGGGTTTAAAATTCAACAGCAGTGAAATAGTCATTTAATTAATCCATTATTAGGCTTTTTTCTCATATTTCAATTTAATAGATAATTACATCTGTTTCCTATGCAAATTTTTAACACCTCTTTCTTCCCTTTGCAGGTGGAATTTTAATAATTGTTAAAATATGTGTTGAATAATTGATAAGAAGATTTTTAATGATATGTTTCAAGTAAATAGATGTGTTACATTTTTTTCTTCAAAGTTTTGACAGCCTCTTATATCTTACGGGTAAAATTTCGATAATCAGTGAAATGCGTGTTTTATTATTTCCTTACTATATTTTTTATGTTGCGTTTCAGGTTGAAAGGCATGTTATCTTTTTTTTCAATACAAACTTTGAAACCTTATTTAATTTACTTACGGATTGAATTAAATTTTAATTTGCTTAAAAGTATGTCAGAAAATGTATTCTTGTTTGAAAGGGACAAAATGTAACCTCAATTTTAATTTGAACCATATGGATTATACCAATAAAAGTTTCATTTAAACTGATCCAATAGTTGATTCCTAAACAGCATATGCCATTAATTTTTTTGAAAATATCTTCAATGTACAAATATACTGTGTTACAGTTTTATAATAGTAAGTATATATAGTTAGTGGTTTCAGTAATTTCTTACAAATTTTATAATTAGTTGGAGAATGGGTTTGTCAGCAACTGTCTAAATGTTTCTATTGTTAGAGAGATGAGTTTTGTGCTTTGATAATCTGGACATAAATACATGAAATTTATGGCAACATACCAAAATGAGGTGCTCCAGTTTACATCTACGTAAAGATGACTAAAAAATATTTGATAGAAAGAATCATAAGGAACTTGAGTCGGAGGGGGTGAGAAATTTGGGAATTGTATTAGTGGATACATTCTGAACTGTCGCTGACTGATAGTTTTAATGAGAGTAGCCATTATTAATAATGTTGCTTTGTATTGCACTTAGTCTATTTAGTTTCGTTTTACTCTAAGTTCACTCATGTATATATACTTTTTTTTCCTCTTTCCCATAAGCTGCCTGTTATTTCAAATACTCTTATATTTTTCCTCTAAATTCAAAAACAACCTATTCATGATTTTATGCATAATTAATGCGAATACCGTAATGGTTGGTCACCTATGACCTATATTGTCATTATCTGTTAAAAATTATCATTTTTTATTCCATTTATGACCAGACAGGTCTTTTCATATTTGTTGAATAGTGTTAAAGTCAGACAATCCTTTAAATATGGCAAATAGAAAATGTTCAAATTGTCGTTGTTCTGGAGTCAAGAGTTATGTTCTGGTGTTTCTTGGGATTCTACACAGATTTCTAAAGGTATTTTGCAAACAATTTTTATATTTAACTTTGTTCAGTACATAGTAGGTTTAACAAATAAATAAGTTTAAGCAACTATAGACTTAATGCTACTACTTTGGTAAATAACCTGTGCAATGTTATTAAATAAACGCACTGTATTTGTCTTTTTTTTATTTTGTCATTTGTGTTATTATCATTTTTATCTAAATATAAAACTGATCTTAAGTAATTGAGATCCTAATGAAACAAGTTTAATTAACTTTTTATCAAACCTCTAAAGTCTGACTTTCTGAAAACAAAGTCCATCTTAGCTCAAAGCATTGATTTTTCAGATTGATGTATGAACAGTTTATTCTAATAAAGTGGGTTGTTTGATGTCGATTGTTCAAGCTCGCAACAAGATATCAATGCCATGGATGATTAGAAAGAAGTAAGCTGATTGCAACTTAATCTAGACAAACACCGTAAAAATTAATGGCTGTGAAAATAATGATGTTACATCAGCACAGATTTCTAACAAATGAAAATTATGAAAATAGCTGAAATATATAACATACAACTACCATTTTATGATAACTTTTCTCACACAATTAGTTGGTTTTCTAGTGTCGTAATATTGTTTTCAACTCTTCATTTATACAAAAATTAATTTACCTTTATTGTCTAGAGTCATCAAAAGTCAAGCACTATATCATTTATCTGTTATTATGGTGAGGTAGACAGTGATAATAAAATACTTTGTTTAACTTACATATAACTTGATATTGCCAAAATGTATTCTTTGTAATTTACCACTGATCAAAGGAATACACAGATTAAAGTGAAAAGTGTAAGGTTTAACAAAAAAATTAAAAAGAGAAAAATATAAAATATTTATTAAATAAATATTTAGGGACCTGGTGGCAATATCAGTAGCAATATGATCTTCACATTTCCCATTGCGATAAGTATGATAGTTTGAGTGTAGCCAAATCCAAAAATATAGGCAATAAGTATGGTTGTTGTTATTTTCTTAATAGGTGTGCATTTGAATATTGCAAAAAGTCAGTGTTAAGGTAAATGGTAAATAAAAATTAGAAAAAAAAAAAAATTTAAAATAAAAAGTAATTTTTGTGTTTTTTGTATCTCTTGAAACTAAAATGACATTTGTCAATGTCAATGTTGCTGATTTTTGCAAAGAAACAGGAACAGGTTTCGGTTTCCTTCGTTTGTTTTATCTGAGGGTCCTATATGTACCTATATATTAATTAGGTAGGTAGATACCTAACCTTGAGCTCCCAATAGTAAAGTTAAGGAGGAGTGTGTTTAGAAAAATAGGAGCGTCCTTCGTTGGAATAAATTTTTTTACTTCATAGAACCACTATCATAGTACTTATCTATATTATTTTTTGATATAGTACTTAGTGTGTATCTACATTTTATACTTAAAATTTAGCAACGCAACTGTTTGTATAAAGCAAAGGGGAATAACATTATGGACTTTAATTATTTCTTAAAATCCTTATTTTTTTAAAAGATTCATCCATATTTCTTTTTGAAATTTTGCAATAATCATATATTTTAATTACAATTCATTTTTCAAAAATAAAAAGTTACAGACTGTTACTTGTATATTTTTCGTTATTATAGTTAAAATAACTTTTTTAACATTAAGTTTACATTTTAAATTTTCAAAAACATCGCAATATATAATTAATGCATCCTTAATAGTCGTATAGACTCTCTACTATAGAGCATCTCACTTGGTGCTTTCAGTGCATGTTCTTTGATCCCATAATTTTTATTTAATGTTCAAATTAGCTTTCGATCATTAATAATTTCATTGTATTTTAAGAATATTTTTATTACATTATTCGTAATTGTATTTTTCTACATATTTCTTTGTAAGATACCCTGCAAAATAGGCGATTGAACTATCTTCAAGGGTATTTTGGATTGTTTCAGACTCACTGGCTCTCCCTGCATTGAATTGGGTAAATTAGCTGTCGATGTTGATGGTACTAGTAGGTACACCTGAGACAGTTCAGCAATTCTAGGAAAAGTTCGTTCATCCATTAGGTTCACTGGAAAGTGTGTATCTGATCGATCCATCATTCAAAATAAATTTGTCCTGGTCCTCCTCGCAGTTTCCTGTATTCATGGGCATTAATACATTTAATAAGTGGCTTCAGAATACAGATCTCATTTGCTTACTGGTTAGGTTTCCGTCTCATCCTGTTAAATACAATCAAATAGTTTTCAAACAAGTCAAATAATTTTTCTATGACATCTTGAGAATATTTTTTATCATCTAGCATAAATATAGGTCCGGCTTCTTATCCGGCTTTACCCCCTTAAGGCACTCACATTTTTTGTTCCCTGGTCACACACAACTGCTTTTAGCAGTAATTCCAAATCGAAAGTTTTTTGTAGAACTCTTATAATTGTGTGTTTTCGATTTTCTGTATTCACATTTGTATGTGAAAAAAAATAAGGGAGATGAATCTTCCGATTTTGGTACAGTCCTCTTGCCACAAAAACCAAAGCAGTTTTGGCTAACTTGTTTTTTTTTGACCGTTTCCCAAATCCTCAAAACCTTCTATTAAATCAAATTTTTCATTGTATTCCAAACATTATGGCCATTTCGTGAAAACAAATTATACAAGTTTTTCCTTGGTCTGTGGCATACTCAAATTTCTTTTTAATATTCTCAAAACTGACCTTTGAAAGCTCTGGGAAGCAGCTTATTTTTTTTAGCTGCATTTTTTTTTGTCCTAGGAGCTGCTAATACAACTTCAGTTTTTCTTATATGCCTGTACATAGAAGGAGACTTGTAAAATAAGGCAAGACAAAGATTCTTTTCAGCAGTCTTCTCTTTGTTAGTACCTCTTTTTAACTACATTTTTGTTAAAGTTTTAGATGTTTCGATTTTGAAATGGAAGTTTTTAATATTAATTATGTGTTTTCCTATCAGCTTCTTTTTTAATTTTTTTGAAGAAACCATCTTTCCTTTAAGTTTTTTCATGCAAAAAGTTAAAGTTTGGATTCACGGGTTCAAAATTTTCTTTCTTTTCAATTTTCTGGTGAAGATAATTCAGTTTTAATTGAGGTACTTTTCAGTGTGGCAGTTTTTTCTAACACGGTTTCACAGAGGTATCTATTTGATAGCTATTATTTTTTATTTCTTTGTATTGATTTGTTATTTTTTAATTCTTGATTTGCGAATCGACTGCCATTGAATATTTTTTGCTTTGTAGTGGTATTTTATGGGTATGAGGTTCTACTGACCGGATTATATTAATTGTTTTATAAAGAAATGAGAAAAAGATATTTAATTAATTTTTTTTACTTGATATCTAATATAATATTGCAATAACAAATTTTTGAAATTTAATATATTCATTTTGAGTTTAAACAGGAAACGCAGTGAAATGTTAAATAATTTCACCAATATTAGGAACTGAAATATCCTCCTATTAATATATTTAAGTAAATAACACTGATAAAAAAATTAGTTCTTCCATAGTGCATTAGTATTCTCTGTCATATAAATTCATTACAAAACTTTGTTCTACAAGTCTTCCCATCATTGAAAACAAACTGTATTTTATAACCAGCCGCATTTTGCACGAAACAGTATTCATCGACAGTTTTATATTAATTGTTGTGAGTTAGTCGCATGAATGGTAATCGTCCGGACGACTGGTAAATCACTTGATCAGTTATGTTACAAAGATCGAATCATTCGTTTTGACTTTGAATGATTTAAACTGATTCAATCATTTGCGGCCGACACATCTCTAGTTATTAGTGTATTAATTACTTTGAATGGCATAAGTCGATCTAAGGAGGTATGTACCTGCATTTTCAAGCCCAATCGGTTTCAGGCCCGATTTTCAGGCCCAAATAGTTCCAATCGGTTTTTATCGTTTATGACAATATTTAGAAATTAAACTAAATAATTTATTTTCGTAAAACAAAGCTCTTTGAAAAGTGATATAATAACCTTTTTATTGAAATTTATCTTTCAATCAATCAAATGATACTTGTAGCAACATCTATTTGTGCTAAATCCATACTAAATCTAAAATATATGAGGCTGACCAGACACGGTCACACTGACAAAGCTATTAGGTTGTGAGCTTGCTGATTAAAAACACTGATAGTATCAGTTTTAATATTGGTAAACTTTGAGATTTCTTTATTTTTTTATTGATTTAAATTTTGGCTTTTAATTAATCACCTTTTTAGTCAGATTGCATCATCTACCAGGATAATATTTTGTCGACAATTTTTTTACATCTACAATATGAAAAAAGTGTTGGTGCATGACATTATAGTATAACTATAAAAAGCACACAAATTCCTCGCATATCCTTGTCAAACTGAAATATGCCTTTAATGACCATTGATTCCTCCATTTGCTATTGATATACTATCTTAAAAATAAAGTAATTTTGTTGGTTGATGACATAGTCAAAATTGTAGTGGTAGTCTTCTAATTTTCCATTGTTATTGACACTAATACAGGTACTACAGATCTTTGGCGTTAAGTGTCCAAAACAAAAGGACATACAACAACAAACTAACAGTAAAGGTATATCTAGTTATCAAATCACCAGGACTTTAAAATTTATAACTCAAGAAGAAACAAGGCTGGAATTTGATCCACAGACATTCAAGTAAGTTTTTTAGTCTTATTTTATTTTTTAATGAACTTGATGATATATAATAGATTTTGAAAAATAACAATTGAACATGAAGAAAAACAATTAAATAAATTAAAAGAAAATCAAAATAAAAATGAAAACGAAAACAATTTTTGAGACCAAAACCTTTTAATCCAGATCGTGGATAAACTTAGTCAAACATAAGTAGTCATTGGTTATCTACAAACTAAATTTCATCCAAATAGTTTCAGTCTAAACAAATGAATAAATATCTGAACTTTCAGATTTATAATATCATTTGGGAATAATAATATCATAGAAACAATAAATAAAATTTAGTACATAACTGAATAGTTGTGTTTTTTTAATATTTAAACAGGTACTACAAGCATGGAAATATAGAAGTTGTAATTAAATAATAGAATAGTTAGAAGAATGTACCTGAGAAAAAATAAGAGTGTCATATATTCTTGATATAAAGACAATGGAAGAACAATAATAGTAGTTGGACCCAATTGAGTTTACAAGTTAATTTGTTTACATTTTTCTTGCTCGTTGAAATTTTTTATGTGAGATTTTTGTAATCAAACTTAATAAAAAGTCTACTTGACAAGTGTATGCATGGAGAAACCCAAAAACTATATAAAGTGTTGAAAAAAACAACAAACTACACAACATAAACTGTGACCCTTTATTATTAATAGTTGTCCTCCAATTAATAATTCCTTAGCAGCTCCTAGACCAGTTTTTACTACTTTTATAGCATAATATCAGAACATTTTAGACTGCTTCACATTTCTAGATTTTTTCCCTCAAACCTTAAGTTTCATAAGAACCCAAAGAAATTCTATCGGATTTGCTTATGGCAATTAAGGTATTTCTATTTTTTAGTTTTAGGTATTTCTAATAATGCTATTTTTATCTTTGGTTGTGATCTCCAATACTTTACAGGTGTGTCATTTACAGATAAAAGACATTTCATTTCAGTTGATTTTGAATGAATTTTTTTAGAAGTGCATTTTATACACTTTACAAAATATTTAGACCAATTACACCTAGTATCCGACATGGTGTCAATTGTTGGCACTTAAATGCATCAACTATTGGGTTCAGCAAAACTCTGTTGGAGGATGTCACCAATAAACGGACATATGCTAAAATATTCTAAGGTCAAAGGGAAAATGCATTTGAAGATGAATTTAAGGATGATATATACTTTATGATATTAATAAAACGTCATTTATTTGTCTGAAAAGCAATTAAAATAAAGGCACAGAAAAACAACTAAAATAAAGGCACAGAAAAAATATTTCATTATTTATGGGGCTCAAACAATCCTCCTAAAACAATACAAAAATATTATTGACAATAGGGTTCCCAAAATTGATTTAATTACGTAACTAATAATGCATTTATGGTGGATATGTAAATTACGTAACTAATAATGCATTTATGAGTTTAAATTGCGTAATTATATAATTGACTTGGTGTTATTGAAAAAAGTGTGCTTGTAGTTTTAAAAAGCAAATTAATAAGTCAGGTTACAATATTGAGGTATATTTGTATTTTCATTAAAGAAATCATCAAGAATAAATCATGGTTAAAAAAACAAATGAAAAGGTCGCTCAGCTTCATTACTTGTAAATGGTATGGACAATAAATAATTGTAAACAGCTGTCAGGTAGACTTTGAATCTGCTACCAGCACACTTCGACCCGAATAATAGTTTCTAGATTTGTTTTCTCTAGAGAAATTTGTTTTCCTCTTTTAAGCTTTTGTGTATCTCTTTTTCCTACTATTGTGCGATGGTTAACTCCTTGTTCCCATCATGTAGTTATAGTTTCCATCTAGGATTGTTGCAAACATAATCATGGACTCTCCTCTGTTTGTTTAATTTTCAGCCTTTCTAATAATCGCACAATAAATATTATGATTTCACCTGACCTTTTCATAGCTGAGGTTGGGAAAAATTATTCATTGTTTTGAATATATTTTAACACACCTAGTGCAATTGTCTGTCTTTCTTTTATTCTCTTTCTGAGAGTTAATTGTTTACTGTGTTCATTTGATTGAAAATCTAGTTTATCAAGCATAAACCAAAATACAGCATCCGCTTTTAATAAACTTCTATCATCACAAAGCCATCACTGTTTTCTTTTATATTTAAACTACAACAGATGTTGTAAGGATCTTCACTTTTTTTATCAGTAAATGTCATGTTGGGTTTCAAATTTAGTAATGCCTTCATAACACAGTCTAATATCGTCTCATTTTACAGTCTAATATCAAATCTGGGTTTTTACCATGATAAACGGCAATGGTCAATAACTTCACAATCACAAATCATAACACACACTAGAAGAAAATTTTTAACTGGACTAGCGCAGGTTGATTGGGTCAATGTGAATTGGATGACTGACGATCGAGTAATGAATAAAAATCCCCAAAGGGACTTATCTGCACTGCATCACAATTTGCAGGGGTTTCCTTTAAGTTAGGTCATTAGACAATATTGAACTCTATTCTTTACATGAAAGGGCTAATTCACTCAATATTTCAAGGACTATTGCTCAATATTTTTTGTATCATGTATGAACTATCCGAGTGTGAAATAAATCATGGGAAACACTAGTCATTTTCATCAATTTTTTTTATACGCACGAAGTTTATGATAATAATGCTCTATTGGAACGTCAGTACCAATGAGCATTATTAGCATAAACTTTCATAGTGGTGCAAATGTTTCATAAAATTTTATAGTGGTGGTTTTGATCACAACGATACTTCTCACACAGGGATTCCCACTAAGGTTGATGAATCAGGGCATTTATCAAGTTTAACCCACCTTACACGACAAGAGATATTGCAGAAACATTGAGCATCCATCATTCACACATTCACAACCACTTGAAGAAATTGGAATACAAAAACAAGCTTGAAATTTGGGTTGCTTATAAACTCAAAGAAGTTCATTTGACGGTATAATCATCTGCGAGAAGCTCTAAAAACAAGAGGAAAATTATTTTTTTTGAAGCGACTAATAAGTGGTGATGAAAAATGAATTATCTATATAAGAAGTAAATGAAATAAAATGACAATTATTTACTACTTGAGTAAAAACAGGTGGATGTAATACGCCTAGTTCAAAAAGATGATGTTAGTATTGAGCTGAGCTGAGTATTTGAACTGAGCAGTAATCTATATAGAAGGACGGCATTTTTGTAATTTGAGAAAATTTAAGCATGTATTGCTAGCTAAAAGATCTTTCTTTTGGTTTAAGCTGGATTCACTTATAGATAAAATAAGATATGGACCATTTATATCCACAGATAATGATCATGTATATCCACTGAAGGTAAATCCACAGATAATACTGAATAGGTTTTTTTTTGGTTTTCAATGCAAATTTTCTAAATTGATCGATATTAATTTTGTATCTTAAGAAAAGATTCTATAAATCTGTAAAGCATCTATTTATTAACTTCTTATTAGTCATATGGCAGACTTATTGCTATGAAAGCAATGTCTTACAGCCAACCATAAAACTAGTCTAGCCCCATTCGATGAACGGCTGGGAATTGAATGCAGGTCCACATGGTGCACCCGCACCGTTATAGGCCGTATACCTTGTGATCAACCCAACACACCATGGCGAAGATATTTGTAAAATATTTAAGAGTATGACTAAGAGTATGACTTAAAAATAACTTGGTTTAAATTTTTGGAAATATTTTTTTGATCAGAGTAGAAGTCTGATTTTCTTTAGTTTTTGCTCAGTTTCATAAAAGCGCAATACAAGCATAATATCTTCTTTGGATGTATTTGCCAATTCATCATTTTTATTATTAATTAACTGTTTGAGTGCTGACGAGTGCCATCGCGCTCGTGCGCGTACTAACTAAATTTGCTACGAGTGTAATGGCGCTCGCAAAATCGATTGCTGTTTAGCGCGCGGTAGGGGAGGTCTTTCACACGCATCGCTAATTTTTTATCTTCCTATGTGTTACATAAAGTTCAAATTATAATATTATTAGTAATTACAATATAAAAAGGATCCAGGAAAAGAAAATGTTTAATCCGTAATGCCGGAATGCGACATATGGGTTAAAAATTTTAATTTCCTGGATAATATAATTCGAAATGATCGTTTTCAGGTTGTGAAGAAAGTGATAGTGGGAGTGACATTGTGGTGCGCTCACAATTTGGCGTAGAGAATAATTTTTTTTCGAGACAAGGGTAAATGACATCAAAAACAAAAGATTTCTTCGGCATTTTTAAGTATATATGAGTAAAAAACCATGGCACTAAAACGGTCAAACTCTGAATTATATATTTTTCTATAAAACATTATTCTAATTTTCCCAGAAGTTTCCCCAACAAAATCATTCCTTTTTGGATTTTTAAAATAGCTTATTGGGATATCTTTGTTTGATTCTGGATAACTTCAGTAATTCATTGTGTATCCATCAATCCAGTAGATTGTGTTAAGCACAATATATCATAATATGCCCTATTTCTTTTGGTTGATGAGGAGTGTGGGTTGGATATTTTCACTTTTTCGTGACATTTTTTCTTCTTTTTAGATATTGATGTAATATACCACAGTTGCTACTCTTTATATCATTGTCTGTTCTTGTACTCATTACTGTCTCTATCAGTTCTAAAGCCTCTTATGCTTTTTACTGATAAAAAATTTCATTCTTATGAAGTTTCAGATTATTTCACTAAAAATATCGAAAAAGAAAATATAAAATGTAAAGCTTGGGACCGAATTAACTGAAGAAAACAAGACCAATATAATAAAAACTCTATGTCCTTTGATTTTAAGTGGTATAAGATAGTTTACCAGCAAAATGACAGTTACTACAAGAAAACAACATATGAAGTTTTCAAATACAAAACAACAAAATAGTTATATAGGAAAAAAAATTATATCTGTTGTTCCACTGGGGATACAGTGTAACAACAGATATCTGATCTTGCTGATAATGCTGTCAACACTCAATCATGTGCACACTTTAGACTCAACTTCGGGGTTATTTTGTATGTTTAAGAGTAGTTTTATATACTTAATGTCAGATTATGACATATTTTTATGTTACAGTCAGTTTTGATTTATGTCATATGGACTGAATCACAGTGCCTTGGTGTGATAAGTTTACAACAATTATTATCTGTCGGTACACATTAACATAGTAATAAAAAATTCTAACAACTAATGTTGTCAATTCTCAAAAGAAATGTACTAAATATGTCTACTATCAGATTGACACCTTTTACATTATATAACCACCACTATTTAGGAAATTCTATTTATTCACAGGTATTACATAGTGTTCAAAAACTCTTAATCAAAATGCCAAAAAAAGAAAATACTCTTGGTAAAATAATGCCATCCTTTATTATATGCCATAATAGACAATTTTAGGTGGCTTAGTACAATTTTAATTATAAATTTAATCATGCCTAAAGCTAACAAAATGTCTTAAATAAAGAAAGAAATATTTGATAAAATCACACCTATTGCCATTCACAATATTTGGACTGTTTCTACACTCAATGAAGTGTTTAAGCTGTTGAACTTTAAACTGTATTATGATGCCTAAATAAATTAATTTTTTACTTAATCAACTAGTGATCCATGTTCTTGCTAGTTAGTATTTAATGTATGTAAGGCTATGTAAATTGTATGTAATTGTGCATGTAAATATGTATGAAATTGCTAAATGATTTTGAAGTAATTCAAACAAAATCTAAGCCCATCAGGACACTGACTTCAACAATAAACAAATATTGTTTATGTATATCAGAGTGTATAGATGAATACATGAGCTTTAGATCATGAGAATGGCACTATTTGACTTTTGTCAGCTTATTTTATTTATTTCAGTATGTCTGATCTTAGGCTTTGTCTATTTTTTTAGTATGTTTACTAGTCCATAAAGGCTCAAAACAAATATTTTAGACTTTACTTAGAGTGTTTATTCTCAAAAATTGTATGATAGGTTTTTGTAATTTTACAAGAAGTTTACTATAGAAGAAGTTAGACTTTTAGAAGTTTACTATAATTTCGTAGAAGTTGGAAGTAATGTGATACTTTTACATGGTTTTGATATTGTTTGATAACATTCGTTCAGTATAAGAGCGTATTATTCACAGGTTGACAAATCCGACAGGCAAACCTTTGTGCGTGATGCTCACTTGGATGTTTGCAAAACAAAAACACATTGACAGATATGCAGAGATCTATCTGGAACAAGGCTTCGACATCCTCACTGTGGCTCTAACTGCCGTAGATGTAATGTGGCCACCAAGAGGAACTAAGGTTTGATGGAAATAGAGGATACTTTTTTAACTGTAGCAATAACAATCAAATAAAATATAACACAAATGTCATTAGAACATAAGTAAATTACACTATTTTATAAAAAGTTCTCCATAGCTATCTCTATGACCAAGGTTTAAAAATTTAAAAAAATGAAATCTAATATAAGGAATCATTATATCATTTGTTAGAGCTTCGTAAGCCATGAGACATTCATCTAAATTTTTTTAAAAATGTTATATAAGAAGGAACGCCTGGATAGTTGTATTTTTTATTTGGAATATATAATGTTCAAATGGGAATTCAGGAAATTTATAAATGGTTTTGACCATAAAAAGAATTACCTGATAATATATGAAAAGCTTGACAGTTTTGTGTTGGATTATAGTCGTCAATTGTAAAAATACTATGAGATTTTGTGGTTTTAGAATGGACGAAAACAATTATACCAGCAAACACAAATGTATGTTAGATTGGGTTATTGTAGTATGGCAAAAAATTAAACTTGCCCAAACAAGTTCTAATGTTGATATTCCCATTTATCTAAACTAGTAATAATAAACTAAAAAATGAAATAAGGTCACACCTTCAGCCCATACACAGTCTAACATTTTGTAAATTTGATGAAAAACATATTTTGGTGAAAATTAGAGTACTTTTTCAAAATTATTTAAATGTAACGTAAATGAAACAAATGTTATATTAAATACACAAGCTTAAGGTTGAATAAAAAATTTCTGAATTATACGAATATATTTAAAAACTACACCTTTCTAGCCAAAAAATCTTACTTACTCCCTATGTACTTAATCTCGGCATAAGATTTCTATAGACAAGATTTGCTTGAACTAAGCTTTCCCTCAATTTTTTGTCACACGAAGACATTCGTGCTTTTGTCAATTGTCATTGCTTAATGAGATTAAAATTTTCGAAACCTTGTGATGTGGTACTTCAATTTATCTCTTCATTTGAGTAGTTTCCCAGAGTTGTATCAAAATTATTCTGTTGCCAATTTATGATGAGGAGTTTGCATCACGATTGAATGTTGGGTTGGTTGCTTTTCAGTTAAATTGCTTTCTAGATAATTTTTCTACCTTAGTATCTGTTTTTCAGCAAGTTCTGTAATACGTTTTTTTTTAGCAAATTTTCTTGATAAGCAAAATACATTTTGTTGAATAACAGGGTTTATAACCATTCAGTTCAGACTTCAAATATGAATTTTGTATTTAATTTCAATAGTTCAGAGATCCATTCTTTAACAACTGATGTGTTTTGATTGGAAACATTTAATAGTGTGTTTGGATGGGAGTTAAAATATTCTGATGGCAAGATGCGCCTTGCCACTCGGTCAGTTTCGTGTATTATTGGCTCTTTCTGCATTAATTCGGCCAGCTTCGAGTCTTGTCGGCTCTTTTTGACTTAATTCGGCCAGCTTCTTTATACCAGTGTATTGTATTAAACTGTCTTAACATATTAAAAGCATTATATAAACATAATTGGGCTCATCTGGGATCTGAACTCGGGACCTCTCGCATCCTAAGCGAAAATCATACCCCTAGACCAATAAACCTTTGCTGTGGTTGTTGAAATTTTGATTTTGTTATAAATAAAATTATTTTTAAGTATAAAATATTTCTGCCAACATTGTTGTTTAAAATTTTATGAAATTATTACATAATTTACTAACCAAAACACAGCTTTATCCGAATGTTTTAGTGCACATAATATTTCGATAGATGGTGCTATACAGATTACATGATTCAAATGTATGGTTTTTTACATTTATTCTCTGGGTCTGGGGTCTGGATCTGGTGAATATTTAAAAAATTTAGATATTTCACATTCAATAAAGCCGTCATGGGATGCGTCCAGGCTTTATTTTTATATTTATTTCAAATCATATGGGAACATACACTTTAAAATGTTGCAAGTGAATTAAATTTTGAAGTGGTTTTGGTGTAGAAATGTATGGTCATATTATTTTATTAGCTTTTGTCATCCAAAGAGTATGAACCATTCATAATACTTCATGACTCTTGATGCGTTGGTACGGTACTGATAGACACTGCCTTTTATGTTTTCAATGTTTCTAAATATAGGGAACTTATATTATTTTATTGTACCTTCCTTATTAGTTATTAAATATAAAAAACAAAACAAGTCAGACACTGAAGTTAATATAATAAATGATTGTGACATAAGCAAGTGATAGTTTTTTATTACTAAAACTAATGTGTGAACGCTTCCTGATTTTAACACCCACTGACCCCCCAAAATAAAACAGATTAACTACATAAGTAAAAATGGGATAGGAATAATAACTGTAGGGTATATGTACTCCAATAGTGAAAAAAAACCTATTTGTTTATTTACAATGGCACAGGAGGTTCCAATCTGATTCCAATTTTACATATATATTAAAAATTCATTACAGGATGTTATACTGAAAATAATGGGAAAATAAGTTCAAATCGTTTAATTGAATTTGTAAGAAAACATAATTTTGCTGTTAGAAATAGGTGTGATAAAAAAATATTTTTCACCCACCTAATGTGTATACAGACAATATGTATTAAATCTACCAGTTTTCGAAGTACAGTAGACTTCTGGTAATTCAGCACAATCGAGACTAAGTCGATGACAGATTACTTCAAATGCCAGATTACCAGATGTTAACTTCCACAATCTCCACGCGATGCGTCGGAGGATTGAAATAGTGGGAGAATGATATTCAGTAACAAAACAATTTTAATAAGAGCTCGTTGGAAATTATTTAAACTCAAGTATTTTTGTTTATAAAAATGTAATTTTATTGAATTTTGTTGTAATATGCTAATTGCGAACTATAAACTATGCTTCATTATACTGCATACATTATGTAAATTTATATTAATATGCATATACACACATTACATCTATGTATTGTTATACTGTCCTTCTGTTTTCTGGAATAGTTCTTTTAAAAAAAAAATCGTTATAATGTGTAAATTTTAAATTTCTGCGCTATTGTAATGAAAATTTGTCTCGAAAAATATAATAAATTTCTTTATTATATAAGTCATTTCACTCAGTCTCTTCAAAATTCACTGCTTGAGTGTTGATAACACATTTAATTTTGCTTCATCTGCTAGTTCTTCCTGTACAGGCTTTTTTTATCAATATCCATCCACTTTAACACCTCCTTTTCAGGTAAATCACTGTGAATTATTGTTTGGTCTATTTTTGACCATTTCTAATACTGCTGATGTGTAATTTAATATAGGGTCACAATCGCCTTCTTCATCAGCTTGGCTTGTTTTCTCATTGTCAGCATTTGCTTTAGACCTGAGTTTCCTCTTGAATCTTTGTAAAGTCACTTCTATTACTTTTGTGCTGTAGCATACACAGCGTCCCGGGTATGAAATTCCTTTATAACATCAAAATCAGACCTTAAAAGATCTGGAACAAAGTAATAAAATACTTAAACTTTTGGATAACTCCTTAACCCATTGGCTGGATAATGAAGTCACATTAGAGGGTAAAATTACAGTAAATATTATGCCTAAATGTTAATTCCATTACATGAGGGTGATCTTTACAGTTATTTAGAAATAACGCTGCTTTGCTCTTTTTGGGTAGCTTCTGTTTTCCAAAATGAGCATTCATCTGAAGGACAAAGTGACAAAAAACCCAGCCTTTAAATAAATCAGTTGTCATCCAAGCATTCAAACCTTCAGCTTTTTATCTCCTCCACCTAAAGTTCATGTTGGCAACTATCACCAAAGTCTCATCGGCATTGTTATCTCTTTATAAGACTCCATGAAGCAAATATATTATTAAATTCTATATGACATGTTTATATCAGGTAACAGCAGCTAATGTGGCCAGATTCCTTTACGCCAATGAGTCTACAGGCCCTGTTACATTGCATGGCTTCTCATCAGGTGCCTATATGTGGGGAGAAGTTTGTCTATTTATTGCTGACGACCAAGAAAAGTTAGTATGGATCTTATTGAAAATTACCAAAGTGTTTATTTTATAACATGTAAAATTTACTTACTTACTTTGGATAACATAAATTAACAAAGCAAATATTCCGTAATAAACCCAGCATCAATCTTCCCCCAAACATATTCAAAGCAGTGGGGATCATGCTTAAAATCTACAATTCGATATTGTGTTGTTAATAAAGTAGAAAAAGTTTGAAAAAATAACAAAGTCTTACTTATAAATTATGTAAAATGGATCCCATTTTTTGAACACCAATCAGAATCAATTGGTGTGACATTATTCTTTATGCCATTGCCAGTTATTTCATCAGTAATAATTCAGAAATGTACCAAGAGTCAATGTCAGCATGGCGATGAACCGTTTTATGAACTGCGCGATTATTGAAGTTTTTTAACGCATTAGAAAAAGAATTTCGGTATATGTTAATAATATGTAAACTATTGTAATAATATGTAATTTATTGTAATATCATAAAAATATTTAAAGAAAACAATATAAATTGAGTGTGCTTTGGTCAAATAGAGATTTTACTGTTCTTGTTATATTTGAAAGGAAACTTACAATAAACCATATTTTGGTTAATTATAAACGCCTCTCATGATATAATTTGTGAAAAAATGGATTTGTCAAATACGCCGCTAGTAAAATGGTTTTTAAAATTAAATTCTGCATTCATACTTATTGCTTATCAACATCGAAATGATTTTGGCAATATTGAATGTTTGTTTTTGGGGAATAATTATCATTGGAATCTTACCGCAGCTTTGAACCACTTCCTTTTTAATTTTTTATTAGTAGACACAGTTAAAAACACTTTATTTGGATGCCTTCTCAGTATGGATTCACATATAGGCACTAAGCAAAAATGTATATGCTCGGTATTTTGGATATTACATCTTGAATTTACAGGACACCCTATTTTGTCCATTTTCAGTGTGTAAAAAGTATGTTTAACTTTAGAAACATTTAAAACATTGACATGACAAATGATATTATCGTAAACTTCCATGACGGTAGCATGGATAATGTCGCTTGGGTTGATGGTGTGTTTTGGCGGGAAAGTTAAATGTAATTCTTACAAATAAATATAAATAAAATTTGTGCATGTTGCCTATATCGGCATGTCAAATACAAATTTCTGATATCATTATATTTGTTCTTTATTAGTGACAACACTGCACGATTTGGGACGCAAGTGAGGTTGCTTCTCAACTGGTTAACGTTTGAATATATTTTTCGTTAATTGTTCATAATTAAATGAAACTATGTGATGTAGTATTATTTATACTTTCTTTAATTTCTTTACCACAACCTAGGTTTCGTTGTATTACATCTTCAGGTGGGCTATTAGCTATTAGCAATTTATAATGGTCTGTAATCTCAGCAAAGGGTACGGGGCGCCTATATATCTTAGAAGGTACCATGACACAAGATCAATACAAATGTGTGCTATAAAATCGGTTACTGCGCTAGCCCCAAGAATAGTTCCCTAGAGATAAACAGTACATTTTTATACACGACTCAGCACCTTGCTACAAAGCCAGGAGTGTTACTACATTTTTGGCTAGAAACATTACTGTTTTGCCCTGACCAGGGAACGCATCAGACATGAACCCGATAGAGAACATGTCGGAGCTCACGAAAAGAACGATAGCCAAATAAGTGATCACCAGACAAATGTCAGATGATCGAAACCTTCATTAAAGAATAGCATCACAACACTGAACTCTAGCATAAAGCCAAATCATGCATAGAGAGCATGCCCCAATGCGTAAAAGCTGTAACTCCATTAAATGGTGGCATTACTAAATATTAAGTACTTATTTTAATAAATTTGTATTTCTTATGTATTACTTATAAAAAAAAAGTAAATAGTTGGGCATATTTTCATAACATGTTCTTGTAATTAAAAAATACCTATGAGACTTACAAGCAATTATTTGTTTGAAAAATTCATTTAAAGTAGAAAATACTGAAATCTAAGCACCGTCCCTAATATATGTATATATATACATATATATATATATATATATATATATATATATATATATATATATATATATATATATACACTTATACATATAATACACTACCGTGCAAAAGTTTGGAAACACATCTATTTTTGACCAAAATAAATTATTACCTACTATGTGCAATAAAAATTCATAATAAATATTATCTTTATGGCCTTATAAAATTAAAGGATTATCTGCTCACATTGAACAAGTTTTAACAAATTCCTAGATTTTGACCAAACACGTGTTTTATGACTTAATCCTTCGGTCGCTTTCTTTTGTACTTTGACGTGTAGCTATTGGTAGTATTTATTATTTTCATCTTTTATTGGTCCTATTTAGTTACACTTGAGCATTGACACGCAAAAGTTTTGACATTAACATCATCTGCATTCGAAAATTGTTGACTACTGCTATTACCATAATTCTTCTTCTGAAAATGGCAAAACGCAAGCAAATCACGCTTGAACAGCTAAGCGTGATTTGTACTCTTCGTAAGAAAGGATACAGCGAATGCCAAATCGCATTAAGGCTTAGAATTTCTTGTAAATGTGTTCACTACACTTTTGCTAGAAAACAAGAAACTGGAAAAAACGAAGACAGGAGAAGATCAGGCAGGCCTAAGACCACAACTAATCAAGAGGATAACTTTATCAGAGTTCTCTCTAAACGGAATCGACGCTTAACAGCACCTGAATAATTATTACAACGGATTACAACGAAACCAATTACCGCAACCCTGAATAATATGCGGGAAACACCCATCTCAGTAATAACTGTTAAAAGACGACTTTTGTCTGTGGGTCTAAGAGGATGTGTTGCTGCCAAAAAACCAAAGCTAACAATTCGACACAAGATAATAGACTAGAGTGGGCAAAGACCCCTAAAAATTGGACTACATGTCAATGGGAAAATGTTCTTTGGAGTGACAAATTGAAATTTCAGATTTTCGAATCCAACAGACGTGTGTTTGTTCGCCGTTCAAAAGAAGAAAGGGCTTCCGAAGTCTGTACATTACTGACTATGAAACATGGTGGTGTTAATGTGATGGTTTGATGCTATTTTGGAAACAATAAACCCAAAAATCTTGAGAGGAAAACCGGAAAACTAAACAAAGAAGGTTATTTGAAAATCCTTCAGGACTCAGCCATACCCTGTGGACTGAATCTTATTGGTGTTATGAATTCACTTTTCATATACGAAGGGGCATTTTTAAGTTTGCGGTATGGAAGATAAGGAGTGAGAATAAAAATACAAAATTATTTTTATTTTTCTATATATTCACCTGCTAGCCTTATACATTTTTCAGATCTTTCAATTAGCTTATGTATACCTTCATAAAAAAGTGTTTCGTCTTTGCCCGAAAAATAAGCTGAAACTGCATTCTTCACTTCTTCATCGCTTGAAAACTTCTTTCCACAAAGTCCTTTTTTAAGGTTTGGGAACAAGTAATAATCACTGGGCGCCAGGTCAGGACTGTAGGGTGAGTATTCCAAAATATCAAAGCCCACCTCGTGCAGGACGGCCAGCGCAACGCGGTTCATGTGAACGGGCGCTTTGTCGTATAAAAGCAGGACACCTTTGGTCAATTTTCCCCTTCTTTTTTCTTTGATTGCTTCTTTCAACCTCTCTAGAATTGACGCATAGTATCCTCCAGTTATGGAAACACCTTTATCTTTATAATCCATCAACAGGATCCCTTCTGAATCCCAAAAGACTGTCGCCATGATTTTTCCAGCCTACTGTGACACCTTAAACTTCTTGGGTGGTGGTGTGTCTTTTTTGTGCCACCGCATTGAAAACTTAAAAACGCCCCCTCGTGTATATATATATATATATATATATATATATATATATATATATATATATATACGAGGGGGCGTTATATATATCATTATTCATTATTCATCAAAACAGACACTAGTTCTGAAATAAAGAAATTAGACCAATCAGAATGGATAGTTGTCTTTATCCGTCGTACTTTATATGTTGTTTGCTGCTTCTGTTACTATCTGAGCCAAGTGAAATTCATGAAGCAACAGTAAACTAAGTCCTCATCATAATATTGTTATTTCTATTTTAACTACTGCTTCGTTCGGATGTGGTGTAGTAACTACGCTCTAGCTCTTGGCTACGGTGTAATATATATTACTTTTAGGTGCTTCGAGAACATTTGTGGATATTCTAAAAATCATGTAAATTTAAATAAAATTTGTGTTATTTTATTAGAATATAAACTACTCATGAAAGACATCAATCAATGATGGTTTCTTCTTCCTGTGTGCTACATTACCCATGGTCTTTTGGTGTCCTTATTTTAATGCACCATTCTTGCATCTGTTTTTATTACAGAACCTAGGTCTTTTAAATTGTTGATTGATTTCAAAGGGTTGTTATCGAAGCATGGTGGCTGTGTTGCACCAGTCGATCCGGATAGCTTTCAGTATATATATTCAGTTTTGGTCCTATATGCTCCAACTCCTTTGCGTCACAGCGTACCACGTTGTCAAGTTATTCTGTACTTCTTTCAGTGTCTCTTCTATTAGTATTATGTCATCTGCATATACTAAATTCCTCAGAGATGGTTTTTGTAGATGCTCCGTGGTATAGTTCATGATAATGTTGCACAGCAGAAACATCAATAAATGATTGAATATATTTGGCATTAATTTTGTAGAAATTCATTATTCACAATTAAATTAAACTATGTGATGTAGTATTCTATTCGTTATTCTTTACTTTCTTTAAGAAAAATCTTAAATTTGTAATCTTGGATTTAATCATTTTAAGAAAGGAAGTAGAAATAATACATTAAAGAAAGTAGAAATAATACTACATCACGTAGTTTCATTTAATTGTGATCAATAAATGAGCGATAACAAAAATATATAGAATTGAAATTAATTGTTACAAACATTTTTTTTTAATTTTCATATTGTAAAATTCATTTTAAAAACATTATAACAAAAGTTATATTCAAATGCTTAAGAATTGAATAATTTGCAGTGTTATCTAATTATACATTTAATAATTCATAATTGCCTATTGCTATATTGTGGCATAATAAAATGTTATGAAAAAATGTTAAATTTAAAAAACAGACCATTTTAAAGAATATATATAAAGAAATAGGGTGTTTATCCAAATTTGATAAAAACCCTCAGTTTTAGAAAAATATTGCAAAATGGGAATGTTAGAAAATTATATTGAATTTGAAAGTAATATTTAGTAATATAAAGTAAAAATATTAGAAATCAGTATTGAAAGTAATCAGAATGGAAGGAAAGTAATGAAAAAGGAAACTCTTAAGCTAGGAATATATTTGTCAGCAATTGGCATAACAACCTCGTAGTACCACGTAGCCAGTACCTCGAACATGTGAGTTACTAGTAGTGTATACGTAAAAGGTGTGCCAGTATACTTTATGCCAGTAGATCGCAAGACATTTGTTATTTGTTTGCTTTTAACACCTGTTCTGAGGTGGGGTGTGAGGGGGGGGCGTGGTGTGATTTGAAGGAGGTAAGTGATTTGCGAGCTGACCATAAGATTCATACACTTCTAAATGCATTCTAGTAATTTCGATTTTTTGCCATATCATGATAGGGAGATGAGAAGACTTTAAAATTTATACTATTATAATCATAGTATAAAATAATATAGCCAGAAATAATACATATAGTATTATAAACTAAAGGAAATGGAAGACAGAGAATTAACAAATAAAATGATTAAATCCAAGATTACAAATTTAAGATCCACCAGTAATTAAAGAAAATAAATAATTCCAAACGATCAGGTAAGGAAATAAAAAAAAGTAAGTACCTAATTATTTATAACAATTTTTTTATTTGAAATTTTAACTGTTAATTAAAGAAAATGAATAATTCCAAACGATCAGGTAAGGAAATAAAAAAAGTAAGTACCTAATTATTTATAACAATTTTTTTATTTGAAATTTTAACTGTTAATTAAAGAAAATGAATAATTAAAAAAAATGAATAATTCCAAACGATCAGGTAAGAAAATAAAAAAAAGTTAGTACCTAATTATTTATAACAATTTTTTTATTTGAAATTTTAACCGTTTCAGTGCCATGGTTTATTACTCGTATATACTTAAAAATGCCAAAGAAATCTTTTGTTTTTGATGTCATTTACCCTTGTCTCGAAAAAAAAACTGTATCTCTTCCAAAAATTATCCAATCTTAATAATTTTTTCCGTTTTCTTAATGAAAACTTGTACAAGGATAATAAAATACAAAGAAAATTATGGAAATATATATTGTGAACAAAAATTATAACAAAAACTGAAATCAAGGTCACATCGTATTTTCGCAGTCCGGTACATCTTCCATATCAGCAAAATAGTTGTTATCGTCACTATTATTATTATCACTCAAAATTTGCATTACGCCAAATTGTGAGCACACCACAATGTCACTCCCACTTTCACTTTCTTCACAACTTGAAAAACTATCATTTGCACTCGAATTATTTTCGTATTTCGAAATTATGGGTCAAAAATTTTCTTTTCCCGGATTCTTTTTATATTGTAATTACTAATAATATTATAATTTGAACTTTATGTAACACGTAGAAAGATGAAAAATTAGCGATGCATGCGAGTGACCTCCCCTACCGTGTGCTAAACAGCAACTGATTTCGTGAGCGCCATCGCACTCGTGGCAAATTTAGTTAGTATAAGAACGAGTGCGAAGGCGCAATAAATACACAGGAATATGACATTTACATTTTTTTTTTGTGAAGAAGTCCTCTAAACGCATTTGTTTTGCTTCTTTCGTTCTTTTTTCGTGAATTTCTCTATAACATTTATAGGCGACAGAAATATCATTATTAACATCAAAGTTTCTTTTCAAAGTTGGGATCATTTGCATCAAATATTTTCATTGCAGTTTGGATGTGATTAAAAACTTCGATTAGTAGCTTTGGGGTTAATTGTTTAATTTCGATGCTAGAAGAATCCGAAGCTATTCGATCCTCTTTGCTTTCCACTTCGAGCTCATTTAAATCTGCATTAGTTAATTCTTGAGAATGTGAAGTTAATAATTCGGTAACATCATCACTCTCAATGTCGATTCCCATTAAATTGTTTGCAATGCTTACAATAAAGTTAGTGATTTCGTTTACAGAGTTAAATGAATTGGGATTTTCCTGGTTGATTTCTTTGAAAGATTGCAAACAGACTTTCTTCCAAATACCTTTTGAATTGCTTGACTTTATTTTATTCCATGGTGTAGCAACATTTTTAAGACAGTCTAATATGCTAAAATTTTTCCAGCATGTTTTTAAATCAATTCTGTTTTTATCATTTGCAGTTATGGCATTGTGAATGACATTTTCTTAGATAATAAGTTTTAAAAGAGGCTATGACTCCTTGATCCATTGGCTGAAGAAATGCTGTAGTATTAGGCGGTAAGAAGACAACTTTAATTTATGGATCTATATCAGCATCATTTGTGGATCAATATCAGAGTCAACATTAAAGACTTGTTTTAGAGAAAGTAATTCTTCTTGGATAATTTGATATAAAGTGTTTGGAAACTCAAAGGCCACTTTTTTATATGCGCTAGCAGCTTCTCCTTGCACTTAGATATTATGTAAAGCACACCTGTTTTTGAAACGCATAAACCACCCACGAATTCCCACATAATTTAAAGTTTCCTTATCATCATCGCTTTTTTGCTTTTCCATTCATTTTTTGAACAAACTGATTGCTTTATTTTGTGTGAGAGCAAGACTAAGTGGTACATGTCATTTGGTTTGTTCTTGTATCCATATAAAAAGTAATTTTCCCATTTTTAGAATCAATCCTTGTTGTTTTCTAATTTTTGTTGATTTCATACTAATAGCGTTTTCTATAGCTTTGGTTATTTTATTTTTTTCGTTTACAGTGGTTTAATTTTAATTGATTTGTTATCGATGATGTAGTAAGGCGTCCACTACTCATTGATAAAACTTTTGATTTTACTTCCAGCGCAATTGACTGTTTTTCGCATTTTTTCCCGGTTTAATTTGTATTTCACTTTAAATGGCATTTTAACTTTAAATTATAATATGTTATATATTTTTAAGTTATAATATATATGTGTTATTTGCAATAAGGAAATTAGTCTCTAACAGGTAACATATATAATAGACTTAAATAACGCAATAATTTCAGACAAAATGTGATACGCTTTTTGCTCGTAACTTTCGTGTGTACGTGCACCTACTGACGTAATGGTGTGCTAAAACATACGAGCTCTTCATTTCTCGTGTTTTAGAATTTCACCTTATCAGCCAGTAACTATGACCTGTCTACCACTTTTAATTAAGACTATTATTTGATTTATATAGGTGTATGTGCAGATGAAGAATATAAAAGCTCTACCTAGCTTGGTTTATGGAGTTAAATACAATCCTAGGTGATTCATTAAAGTACTGAGACACAATTTTAAGAGAAGTAAGTTTCTACCATTAATATTATACATATGTAAATTATAATAATTTCTATGTATTTGTCTGTATTTATCTGTACAATAATATTATACATATGTAAATACAGAAGGTGAATTGTGTTGGGTTCTCATGTTTGGGCTCATTTAATTTCTCTCGAAGAGGACTTTTACTATTATTACATGGTGACTATAATAACAAATATGGCAATCATATAATAAAAAGATAATAGTAATAAAAAGACTCTCTTAGTAATAAAAAGTATTTTTTATATATTATTTAGTAATAAAAAGACTTTAAAAGTGTCTCTTATTTGTAGTGCTCTGCTAATGAGATGATTGTTATATGTTGCCAGTAAACTAATCAAATGCTGTCTCTATCTAATTATATTTCCTACTTGTGTGTCTTCAAAGTTAACACGTATTTGTGTAATATACATATCAGTAGTTTTATGCAACCAGTTGTATGTAGAACAAGCTGCTAATATAATAAGTCCAACCTTTTGTGGTCCCAAAGATATATTCCCTGGAAAAATCTTAAATCTTGATACCAGAATCCCAAATGCATTTTTTACAATACGTCATGGTCTTGATAAACGATAGTTAAATATTTTTTTCTCTTCTTGTTGGTGTTGTCGGATATGGTTTCATGAAGTAGGTTTTCAGTAGAAAAGTGGCGTCTCCTAATATTATACAACCTTTGGGCATATCTAAATTGTTTGTTTGCAATGTTTGTTCCAAACTTGACTTTGCAAATATTTCTCCATCAGAAACTCTACCACTGCAACCAAAGTCAACACATGAAAACCAATAATCGTCATCAACCAACGTGAGAACTAAATATGAGTAGCTAAAATAATGTAAAGTATCATCAAAGGTTATAATATTGATTTGTTTGCCATCAATAGAACCAGTACAACCTTGAAAATTCCACCTTACATGAAGTTCTTGTCTAATTTGTTTCCATTCTCCTTTATCAGGTAACTGAAACAGATTTATTTTGTTTATAGGTATCAGAGACAACTTTCCAGATAGATAATATTCAAAATAATTCAGAAGACCCGGAACCCATAATATAAACAATCAGACTGTGTCAATGGAACAAAAATCAGAAATATTTACACTGAACGCCCAAGCTTCTACTTCAATTAAGCCAGCAGAGAGTGGTTCAACAAGAGCGATAACTGACATGTAGTTGATTCAACAAGACAAGTTCTCAAAAAATTTTCAGAAAAGGAAGACCAACATTTTATTGCACTTAAAACAACTACAAAAAATTACTATCACAATTAATAACCGCAACAAAGATGAGGATGAATTTTATTATTTTGTTCTGTCTGTAGCAGCTCAATTAAGAAAATTTCGATTGAAAAAAGCAGTACAATCACAAGTCAACAGTCATCATCATCATCTATTCCATTACCACCTTCTCCAATGAACTATGTTTTCGATCCTTTCGTGCAAAACGTGCAGTTAATTTCACTTCCAAGTGAAATAATTTTATTTCCTCTTTTGACATATTGTTTATATCTGATTTCTAATTTTCTTTACAAATAAAACAAATTTCACAATTGGTTGCTGAATTTTTAATTTTTCCATGTTACAAAAATATCTAAAAAATGCTTGTAATAACATATACATATATATATATATATATATATATATATATTCATTTGCAGATACAAATCATTATTGACGAGGGTAGTAGCACAAGTGTGGGACAGCGTAGTGGATGTCCAGAATACACAGAAAGGATTGTCCATGGCCCTTTTTCCGGACAGCAAATTCAAGCAAAAAATGTTGACCTGTTTATTTGAGTGAGTTTTTTATATTACAGATTTAATGAAAAATACCCGTAAATGTTAAAAAGGCTTTTATGCTTGATCCTTTCAGACCTACCGTGCACAATTAACGACATAACGTTTTTTTGTTAATTATCCTAATCAAATTAAATTGTTTGTAACTAGAAACTGTTGTCATCGCTTGAGACCATTTTAAGTTACTAATAACGATACCACTAGCACCATCTATTACCATGTATGTGCACTAGCTCGCCATTTTCGGCCAGTAACTGGCGAAACTTTGAAGTGTGTAGGTAAGTGATTTATTTTATTTAGAAATCTCAAGTTTTTTCTGGTAGATAAGTCTTGAAAAAATATATATCGATAAATTATGCTATGGCCTCTATTGCTCAGTGAGCAATAGAGGCCATAGCATAATTTATCGATATATATTTTTTCTTATTATATAGACTTCCCAAATCTATTGACACGAGCTGTGCAAGTAGCCATTAGGACACATAATAGGACGAGAAGTAATTATCACAGTATAACTTATGGCCACTAACCTCTCAGATTCTTTCTATTATATGCAATACTACTGATGTGCCAACACCAACTTTTTTGTCAATGCTTTGTCTAATTCAGGAGTACAATTTTGATAGATTATGAAATCTTATGCGTGGCGATTTTTCCCACACGAGAAGAATAGCTCGATGCCCCATGGGCAAGGTTTACCCTTTAAATACTGCTTAGCAGAATACTTCCCTGTAAAAGGAACTATTTGTTCATCAACACACATTGCATCGCATACTAAGCATCGGCTGCAGATTGCATCGTAGATTAGTCCTATTTTATAGAACACACCTTTCCAATTTCGGTGCATTTCCATATTATTCACAAAATGTAAATTGTTATGAAGTTCAAAGAATCTATCTCTTGCCATATTTTAAGTAAAAAGAGGAATACTAACGTGGGTTTCCCAGTACATTTTCATCAAGAGGGTCTTTCACATCGGGATGAAAAGCTATTAATGGGAAAAAATTCATTGGTATTGTGTTTTCTATTTGTCTGTGCCTCCACTTGATGCTCTGTTTTGGCGTAAGATAATCGAAAATCTCACCATTCGCCGTAGATTATCCCTCCTCCCCCTCCATATCCGGCTGTTCCGGCTCCTCGGGTCCAGGCTCAAAATCGGAAGTTGACTTACCTTCATCTTCATATTCATCAGGGGGGTAAAGTGGGGTGTACTCTCTTTGATTCTGAGCTATTATATCGGCACCATATAGAACATGCCTTGTATATGGAACATTACTATTATTTCCCACATGCTCATCATCCAAAAACAGCTCCAAGTCTGATAGGTTACCATTTCCCAGAACCTTCAAAACATCCGTTGCGAACATATTGCCTGAAAAAAATGCTATTTAACATTTTACGAAGCCAAATTTTATCTAATTATAACACGGATTGCAGAAAAAGTTCAACTTGTTCAATTATTTCAGTACGTTTGAAAAAAAATATCTACTCGAAACCGCTTGTCCCCGTTTGTAGACATAACGAATATTCGCAATTTATTGTACCCATAACTAAATAATTACAAATATTAAATATATTTGGCGTTAATTTTGTAAAAATTCATTATTCACAATTAAATGAAACTACGTGATGTAGTATTATTTCTACTATCTTTAATTTCTTTGCCACGACCTAGGTTTCGTTGTATTACAACATCTTCAGGTGGGATATGAGCAAAGATATCTTTGCTAATATCCCACCTGAAGAGACAGTTTTGAAAGGGTTAAATTCAAGTTATATATCAATTTAATATTTTTTTAATTCACTGCATTTAGTGTATCAGTTTTGATGTTATATGGTATATTAAGTTTACGTTTAGATTTTTTAGTGCTCCATACTTCCAAAGAAAAAAAACCATAAATTATTCATATGTAAGTTCGTCTGTCACAGTCATTTTTCGCAGACACTATTTGACTTAAAAGATTGTTATTAGGCATAGCGATAAAACATATTTATCCACATGTATATTAATAGCTAACATTCAAAATTATTAATTTGGAAATTTAGAGGCACAGTAGTGTGTTATAATTTTTATCTGCCAAATTAAGCCAATTAAGCTCAAGAATATGATATGAAACTTTCTTCTATGACCTTTTTCATACCGTTTAATTTTTGAGGATTTCTCTATCTAGCCCATAGGTAATGTAGCAAGGATAATTTTTTTTAGATTTTACTCCACAACACTGCTATAAGCAAACTAAGTTTAATTAAAATACTTTTACCAGTTTTTACAGATGTCCGTTTGGAGAAACAGACAAAAAACAACAATTTTAAAAACAGTTGTTTTGGCTTTTATTAATTTCAACTAATAAATGCCCTTTAATTATTCTTTTGAAAATATTAATGTAAGGACCTGAAACTTCTGAAAGTTTGATAATATGTGTGAATTAAGACAACACATAATAACAGTTTAACAATTTTTATGTATTCTAAATATTTGCTTACTATCAATATATAGTTCATTATATACAAATTTAAAAGTGTACTACTATTAAAAATTCAATATTAAATAATTGTAATCAAAAAGTTCAATATTTTGCTTACGAAAGAAATAAAGTAAAATAAGTAAATAAAAATATTACAGGTTATACTTTAAATTATTCCACAATGCTGTAATGATCCCCATGATGAGAACAAGTGCTCAATTCTACAATGCGCCGTGTCTAGCACCTGCCTTGTTGTTTGCCAGTTCAATTGATCCACTTGGTTGTGAAATGACAAGTATAGAGGTTAAGAAAATCTTTAACTCACTAGGCATAAAGGTAAGTGACTGATCAGCTGGTTCAAAATCTTAATGTTGATAAAGTGTGATCGAAAAATTAATTTGAAGTTCTCTTGGAATTTCATTACTATTTTGTATGCATACTATTAATAAAGGATATTATATTTTACTTATATTTTTACTTTTAGATTAATTAAAATTTAGAAGAGTATCTACCAAACCACTATGTTGAATTAAATTTGTTTACTCTTAATGTGTCATTTTATTATGAATTCGGACTTAGTTCGAGCTTGCTCGCATTTTTCAAAACTTTATTTTCTTCTAAAGTGTTTTCAAAAATGCTAAATTTATGGTATTATTATGTATACTATTGATATGGAAAAATATATGTTATTTAAATTGTTGCTTTTAAAGGAAAGATTATAATCTGGGAGAGTAACCACCAATCCATTATATTAATGAAATTAAATTTGTCCTTCTTGCATGTCAATTTATTATGAACTCAGTTGTTACTTAAGCCGCCACTATTCATTTAATTTTTATCCCTTCTTTATGTGCCAATTTATTGTAGACTCGGACATAGTTTAAGTTGCCACAAATTTTATTTTTCCAAACTGTGTTTTCTTCCACTTACTGAGAATTCTTACGTTCACTGTAGGTTTTTCAAGTCTTAAGAGGCTGTCACACCTTTATGAAAATATCTTACAAGAGGTGCCATTGCAAGAGCTCTTAATTTAATATGGTGAATGAGAAATCAATATTAAAATGCAATAGTAGTATTTTGGAAATGCCTATTATTGTCTGTTATATGGGTTTTGAAATGCCTATTAAGAAAAAAGGTAGTACTTTTTTGATAAGAAAAAGGTAATTTTATATAAATTCTTAGCAAACATGTCAATTTTCTACATTTAGCTCTTTCACTTTACAACCCATTATTTTATTCAATGAATTTATGTTACATGTAATAAAACAATATTTGTATACAACAGTGTTTAAAAGTGTCTTACAGTGTTAAGAGTGTCCTCTATGGATATAGACCATGGAGAGTTATCTATGGATGGGTTGCTTGGCACAACATTTAGAAAGAGATGGCATGTTTGTTGGCACTAACATGCCCATAAGCGGGTGATTGAACATTATAATTTTGAGAAGAAATAAATACAACAATTTTAAAAACATTCCTGATAAATATTATTATTATATTTATCAGGAATATATTATAATTGTAAAGATTTCGTGATAAGTCCGTTACTTAATAGTATTTGGCTTTTATATGTAGATTAGCTTTATTAGAGATTAGTATTGCAGCTTCGCTTGTGTTGATAACACTCTTACAATTATTTGTTAGACATGTTTGGGATATCTTACTTGTTTTTTAGTTTTTAATATACAACCACATGAGATTGAAAGTCCTATTTTGGTAGGTTATATATTGTTAACTAAAAGTTATCTATATTAACTATCTTTATTTCTGTATTAACTACTGGTACTTTTCTAACCATGTTATTGTGTGTATAATGTGACAATTTTTTATATTTTTTATTATTTTGGACTCTTGGTGATAACTGAGACAGATTGTTATATAATGAAGTAATGACAAAAATGTAACGAAGTAATAACAAAACAATAATGTCATATTGAGATTGTATATTAATATACTGTATGAAGCGAACCTGTACTTTAAACTTATGAATAATGGAAATTCTATTCAAATTAATTTCGTAGTTTTAGTGAGTTGACCTGTTAAATGTGTAGTTGTTTCCTCAATTCTGATTATGAAAATAACTTCTAAACTTTTTAAATGAAACCCGGATGACAGATTTTCTGATAAATAATTCAGTATACAGATACATTATTTATATGAATTTATAGTAAGTTTAAATTTTGTCTAATAGGTTAGATAAAACTTATATCAACCAATCAATAGACCATTTTATGTTTTGTTATCATTTTAAATAATTAAAATGATAATGTTTGCAGGTAACATTGAAGTGCTGGAATGATTCACCACATGTCCAGCACTTGGTCAGACATCCCAAGGAGTACCTCACATTACTTTACAATCACTTGGTTCTAGTTGGTCTTTTAAAGGACCAAGAGAAAATGAATATTAGAATAAAATAATGTTTTTATGGCCTCAAATAGATCAATTACATTTATATCTTCATTCAGATATTGTTTACTTTTAATTATTTCATATTTCTATTTATTCAAACTTAACTACAATTGTTTCTGTTTCTGTTGTTTGTTTTAAAAGATGTAAGTAGTGATTAGTTACAGAACTTATAGTGTTGACAAAGTCAATAAGCTAATATTGTAATATTTATATTGTGACTTTAGAAAATCTGGAATCTGATAAAAAAATTAAAATACAACCATTTTCATAAAAACAATATTTAAATTGTTTTTTTTGTCATATATATACATATATATATATATATATATATATATATATATATATATATATATATATATATATATATGTATATATATATATATATATATATATGTATATATCACTTTATAATAGTAACACTTTTGGTGGGTATTAAGTATTCACCATAAAAAATTTACTCTATTTTTTCAAATACAGACTGCACAATATAACAGCAAAATGTGATTAAACATTATATTAATAAATAGCAATTATACACGGAAAAAAATTGTGATATGTTCTAGATCTTCGAATTTTCTTCCTGTGGATGCATCTAGACGCACCCTAGATCCTAATAGATTATGACGTTACTGCAGTTACTAACAAAAAATATAAATGATGTATTAAAAACGAAATGAAACTGCCATTTAGTAGAAAACTGAGTTAATATATTATGATAGTTGTTTATAAAAGAGAGAAATGTTACTATTTATTAATTTACTTAATTGTTTTTAATATTATATAATGTAATAAAAATAATAATTATGAATGATATTTTGTTGAGTAATCTTTCAAGGAAAACAAAGCTTCTTTATTTTTATTAATGAGATACTTTGGAGAAAAACAATACGTCCGTATTGTTGTGCTTAACAAGACGTTTTATCTAGATTAGATATTTTTCAAACAACTATTGCATAAAGTTTTGTAAGCTTTTCAAGTAATAAAAAATTGTAAAATATTTCAGTCTATTTAATTTTTGTGTTTTAATTTTTATTTAGCTTGCTTAGAGTAACAATAGACTTTCTCTAGACATGTACTGAATAAATATTGAGAATTTATTCCTTTTTCATTTATAAATTATTTACTCACATACTGAAATGTGGTATTCAAATATGTATTTGATTAATTACAAAAGCAAATTTACTTAAGAGTGTGTTAATACTATTTTGGTGGTCATATATGGATGCAATCATATATGCTCAAACCAATTAAATTCATTTAAATTGTTTACTACTGTTGGAATAATGTAAATACACATTTTTTGTAACTCACTTGACCCAATTTACAGATACTAAAGGCTTTATATTGAACTAAAACTTTATATTGAATACACTTCAGAGAAAATACTTATATTATATGTATATATACTGTTACCGGTACGCCAAGTTTTTTTTGGATTCCTCTCGAAAATATAATATGAAAATGATTTGTAATATTTTTTGATTTGCATTTATTTTAACGGTGAAATAATTTATTCTTCAATAAATATCTTCGTCATTTTATCAATCATAATTTATTATTTTACATAAAAGGGTCAATTTCATTATCAATAAGGTGCTTATCGCAAATATCAATTTGTTGTGTTAAGTGAATGTCTTTCATTTCATTCCTAAATTTTGAGCTTCTTGATGAGTCCAAGACATCTTAAGTGATTGTCAATTGTTGTTTGTGATATATTTAACCTCAATGTAATGTCTCGCATAGTTATATGATAATACGGTAGTTTGATTTGGTCATCATCAACTTCAATAAGTTAACGAGGATAATGGCTATCTTTGAATGAAAAATCCCCAGAATGGAATTTTTCAAACCAATACTGATACATAGATTTCTGAGAAGCAATTAACACCATAGCCTTCACACACCTCTTTGTGATCTTCAGTACTTTTCTTGCCTTTGCGGGAAAAGAAAAAATAAAATATGTTCAAAATGTTTGTTTTTGTACTCCAGGTTAAATTAACCCTAAAGTAAAAGCTTAAAGCAAATTGTGCAAATAAAGTTATGCACAATTTGCTTCTAAATGTGAGTTGTCAGATGTCGAAAGGAAAAGCCACAACATTGACAGATGTCTCTCAAAACAAAACAAAATGTTCTCGATATTATCTATTTACTAATCCACTAGTTGTCTTATTTTGTACTCAGGAGGCCATAGAAGCTGAGTTTTTATAGCAACTTAACAACAAACTCTGTACATTTACATACATATAGTGACTTAGTTATTAATTAATTTCCTACTGCAAATTGCGGCAATTATCGTAGTTTCTTACCTGCTATAAGGACTCTGTTATAATTAGTTAGGGGATGAATTTTGTATTTTGATAATCTGTATTTGAAAACAGGAAATTTATCTTTCAAGGTGACATCAAAAAACGAAGTGATTGACATAATCATGATCAGTTCACACCCATAGGGAGAGGAATCTCTGATATATAGAAATTCCTTTATCTACGGGATCTATTAATTAGATGTATGAATCTCATAAGACTGAAAGTAAATTATTCAATGCAAAGAATATAGATATATAACAGAAGATGTTAAAAAGTTGAAAAGAATGACGATTAGGAACATGAACCAAAGAGAATAAGGAGTTTAGGAATATTATTATAATGAGCATGTTCGTAACCATTCTTGATTAAGTAGCCATGATTTCTTACTTGCAAATTAATTTATTTTATAGAAGACGAGTAGATAATAATGACATTGCGTGCATACCATAGAACAAATTTGAGAGTACAGAAAGTTAAGTGGGACATGTCAGTGATGTGAATTTTTATAACTAACTCTGTCATTTTAACTCAACATTGCAAGAAATTAATGCCAATACTATAATTATGGCTGATAGGAACGCATGCATAAATGTAACTAACTACTGAGAATTTGTCTATGTTAAGCTGTAATACAATCTCTTTGTTCCATTCAACCGTAGCACTTATATAATGCTATAGGTTTTGACTGTTGGAGACACACAACACACCAGTAAAAAGTTAAGGGTTACCTGTTAACATTAGGCAGTGTATTTCTTGTTCACACAGACCATTTACCAAGATAGTGAATAGGAGTGGCTCAAGAATTGAACTCTAGCTTACTCCGGTGGTGAAATATAAGTTTTGTTAGTAGTTGAATTTTACATATTCGCCATCTAAGTATGAAGAGAAAAAAATGAATAATCTTAGTGAGAAATCTGCCTCTCTAAGTCGGTTTAGGAGAACATCATTATAGGAATGATCGAAAGCTTTCTGATAATTAAGATATATTGCATCTATTTGGCCAGCCTGATCTAGTTCCCGCAGCAGATCATCGAATTAACATGCGAGGTTAATAGTTGTACAGATTTTCATACTCGTAATAGATATTTTCAGGAAACAATCGAAGATCTTAACAATGGCAATGAACCTATAATTTGGAATTTATACAATGGATTGCTGAGATTACTGCTGCATCCTCAAATACTTTGATAGGGTAATTTGTCAGAACAAATTGATTGTTTCCATTTTTTAAAGGCTAGCGTTATGTCATCCATATCCAAGCGCTGAACACTTGTCTAAGTTGTTTAACTATTATACTGAGACGTTACAGATGGTATAGGCAGGGCATATTTTTTTTAAAAATGAATGGTACTCAAAATGTGTGAAAAATGCCTGCACATTAACCCCAACTATATGGTGTACTGTATAGCAACTCTACTCTGTTTGTCATTTACATACACAATACACAGCTTTGCGACAGATTTTCTTCTAAATTAATTGGTTATACTATCTTGAGCCACTGCATAAAAGACAACATAAAGAGAACTAAATGTTTTACAATCATATACTGAACGAATTTGCTAGATTCGACGATACAGATAGTGCTTTTGTGCATTAAATCATTGATTCATTCATGATAAAACTATACTGTGTGTTTCTTTTTATGTACAAATAAATTAATCGACTAGTGTAAGCAACTATAAAAACGATCTACAGCACCGACAATACTGTCTATATCAAATAAGTCATTTCAATCAATCTTAAGTATTGTATTCCAGGCATCCACTAAGCACATTGAAGTCACCTTCTCAGCCCTAAATTCTTGTCAGAGTGTTCACAGTCATATTTTGATATTTAAGTAGCAATTCTCAAAAACATGTTTCCATTTTGCTCTATTTTTCGTATTGTGTAAACATTATCTAAGTGTGGAATGCAGGATGTATTTACTATTAGTCATCGTGTTGAAGAACCCGACTTAGGATCTCTTACTCTCTATTTAGCCGTGCACTACCAGATGGTTTATGGAGTCCTCATTGTCTGTGATATGTCTAAAGTACTTTGGGATTTGGAACTGCATAATCGATGAGTATTGTTTCTTTATTATAAGTTCTTTTTGAATCGACACATGTGTATGTATATGTTTTCAGAATCGATGTGGCGTATAAAGTCTTAGTAGGTACCTCCAGCACAACATTTCTAATGCGCAATTTTATTGTTACCTACAATCACTATATTCATGTTGTTTACATGTTCAAACACAAATATGTGAACGTCAATGAATATGTGAACATATATGTTTTCCTCATAATTAAAATTCTCATGAAACACATTGACCCTTTATGACCTCTTTAAAAAAAGTAATAAATTATTAAGTTAATTAAAAGCATTTATTCACATCATGGCCTCTTTTCTATTAACTTTGTTTTTCAGTTAAGTAGTTGTTTAAGTCAGGATAAGTCTTTAGAAATGGAGAAAAGAAAATGTTCAAAATGTCATTGCTCTAGAACCAAGAGTTATATTTTGGTGTTTCTTAGAATTCTACACAAATTTCTGAAGGTAATTTATAAATAATTTGTATTTTATATTTATATGCGGATTAATAACTAGCAGCTGAATTGATATTTTCTATAGTGATATTTAATCTTAAGCCTACTTTGTTTGTAATTTTGAGAAATTATTGAATATATAAAATTTCCCACAAATTAAAAATTCTTCTAAACACATTTTATATTTTTTTGGATTTAGCCGATTACATTGTTTCCTGATAATTTAATGGTGAGAAATTGAATAAACGTTTATTGTAACATTGGTAGCTCCTTTCTCTGATTGTTTTCAAACATGTTTGTGTGTACCTTGGTCTCATATTAGGTATTGGAATTTCCATACTTGTCTTTGGTGTATGTACTTTGGATTGATCAGGACTCACTCTGAAATATGTCTTCCATATTAGACTTGCAGTTTACGGTTATGCCTGGTGATCCTGGTGTGTTCTACGATTTCATTAGGATAAGGGATTGTCTATTTGCACATGGACTCTGTCAAGTTTACGGAGATATGATTTTATTTACTTTTGTTATTTATTTATTCAAAGGCTCACAAAACGAGTGAGTCATGTAAGTGTATAATAAAAACATCAAAGTATAAAATTAGACTATGACTCTAATTATTTGTCCATTAATTATGTGAGCTCAAAATAGGGGGTGGAGACAGGCAATATCTTACAAAATCCTATTGGATGGGGAGGGGCATCAACTCAGAGAATATACATTATTGTAACAGATTTTATTTGGTGAGTTCATTTCTTACTTGTGATATTTGGAACACATAAGCTGATATTATTATGTTCAACATGAATTTGTACCAAAACGTTTACAATGCATATGGTAAGTTGCATGCCGACAAGGTTTAACAAATGTCCCAGCAAGAAGTTAACCATTTGTGAAAGGAGGTAAAACTGAAGTTCAGCTATAAGAATGCTCTAAGTGATCATATAAATTAAGAGATTGAAAAGCTATGAAATGGTACAAATTAAGAGGAAGGCACAAACAATGTCTTTCCTCTGCAATGTAAGTTAATTTTCAATGACATTATATAAATGAATAGTCTTTATTATTATATATAATTTTTTATGGATCCATCAAAATGTATATTATTTTCATGGAGTTTTTTGTCCATCTGCCTCGGTTTGCTTGTTCGGCAGATATAAAAATGAATACTACTGAGGATTGGAATGCTTAAAATAAAGTGTTTTTAAACACATGTTAAACTCACTGTTTAATATACTTTCTAAATAAAACATGTTATTTACTAAAGTGGTTAAAATAATATTTTAAGCAATGTCTCAGAACAAATAAAAAAACTACATTTTTAACATACTTTCTTATCACTGTTTAATACATTTTCTAAATAAAACATCTTTATTATTAAAGTGTTATGAAAGGTATAATTATCAATGTGTAACTATTAACACACTATATCTTTTATTGTAAATAAAAGATATAGTGTGTTAATAGTTACACATTGATAATTATCTGCAACTTTAATTATTGTATTTTTTATTTATTAGTGTTTTAATCTTTTTGGTATAAATTATTTGTAAAGGTCTCTTGATCTATCTTGAAAGGATATATAGTTCTAATAGAATTTTTATTAATTATATTCGTTTATATTTTCCAAACTTTGAAATGAGTCATACAAGGATAATAATTTTATTTTCGGCACTTTTCAGAAGATATCTCGAGTAAGCAAAACATTTGTATGTTTAATATAAGACAGAAGAACTCATTTATCAGCAAAAAGAGCCTAACAACCATTCCAAGGGAAAAACCATTACAATGAATTCAAATAAGTAACCAATAATTGTCCATTCAGTCCTAAATCTAGAGGCTATTTGATAATGTTTTAAAACTCATCGAAACATTTTTGAAATGTTCAAACGTGCAAGAACTATTCATAAAGAAAATATGGCATCATTATACATTTAGCATCATAAATGAGTTATTCATTTCACAAATAAGGTCATGCCCCTTCACACACACTTATTCTGGCATCATACAAACACCTGGTGTTTTTGAAATTGTCCTTTATCAGAACCTCGTTAAATATTTTCAGCCATATCGTTTTTTTATAACATGTGCATATTATTTTCACTCCTAACTAGTTGCCTCAAATGCAGAAGAGAGGTTGATAGTTAAGGCAGAGTGATCTTTGATGCCAGCCTTAGATTCCTGGCCCTTTTTACAATGATGTCAATTGTTAAAAATATTTTTGAACAAATAAAAATTAAAAATAAAACTAATAGTTTTCAGATACTTTCTTTATGCAGTTTTTAACTGTCAAATACAACATATATCATATATTTTATTGACTTATATCTCTTTTGGGTTCGCTACTAAATTTTTTGATAATTTAATTAAATACATTTAACATCTCACAAAAAACAATTGATACATCATTCAAAGATTAAATCACACGTAATACAAATTGTAAAAATATTTAGCAAACCATGCTAACACTGTAAACACCCATAATAGATGGTATAATAAATAAATTGACATTCAAGCCTTGTCATCGCTTATGTTCTTCCTTGCCTTTTCTTTAACGCTTCCCAATGATATTAATCATGCTAAAACTAGTACACGTAATAGAAATACAATACGCAAAAACATTTGTTACATAAATAGTCTGTTAATTTAGCATTAGTATTAGCATGTTAATGGCAAATATATTAGTAGAATTAAAGTTAATGTAAATTAGACAGACAGATGTCAAACTTAACTTTTTTGGTTATGGATATGCGCCCTAGATGATTTTAAGTATATTTGTATTTTATAATTAATATTAATATAGCTAAAGTAATATTTATTTCTAATATATTGTATTGATGTTGCATTTGATTAAAAAATGTGTTTAAAACTTAATTTTAAAGAAAGAAAAGGTGCGCTGGAAAATTGGTTATTGAACCAACAGTTATCAATGGAATGAAATAGTGCTTAGAAGCGTATTTATAGTTATTTGTAGTGTATTAAACCAACGAATTTAATGAACCTATAACTATGGAAATGTTATTTAGCACCTTCCGAAACCATAAGGGAATCATAACAGATGAGTGCAGATATATTACGCAAACAGCCCATTTTTGGTTAATAAATATAGTATTAATACCAAATACTAAAATTATCCCTTTCTAATCGTCCGTAGAATAAGATATTTATTAATGCTATTAATTTTGATTGCAATGGTCAGGTCGTACTCAATCTATAATGTAGCTCAATTTGTCAACCTTAGCATGCTCATTGTAGATCTCAGGTAATATTTAATTAATGTTTATTTCAAACAGATCCTCTCACAACCAGCATTACTTATAGCACTTATCAAAAATAATCTAAGTATTATGCTCAATGCCTAACATCGAGAATTTGTACTCAGGTTTTATGACAAACTTAAATAATTAATTTGAATGGACCTGCATTAATTAGGTTGTTTATTTTCAGTAGAAGTTGCAAAACTTCATAGTTGCACTCTTTTTTTTCCACTTTGCATCATTTTAAACGCTTTAAATTTAAACTCCTCTTTATCGCTGTCGTTAATAGCATAGTCTAAGGTTGGATTCTTAATCTATATTCAGTAATTTTGCAGTTGTAAGCAAGTGAAATTTCTCTTTCAAATTATGGAGCTGCTGTAACCTTTCCCAAATCTCAAGAATGCCACTGTCCAAGAAAATACTATTATTCACTATTTATTTTCATTGGCAAATCTGCATCTGTATGAACAATTTATTTTCTTTATTTTGTCCGTTAATGAGATTAGATAAAGTTACAAAGATTTTCACAAAATCCTACTGCGTAAATCAATGCACTGATTATATAATGTGCAAGATGCCTACTCTATCATTAATTTCAAGAAGTACTTCTTGAAATGAATGATACAGTAGTGGGTCCCAAAAGTCTGAGAAACAAAGAAATGAAAATTACTGTATCTTAAACAGTTACATTTTCCATGTCCGTTCTGGTATTAAAACTTTAATGTAATATTGTCAGTTTTTCTTAAGCAGTTCCAATTTTTTTATAGTTATCATTGTTTCTGAACATCCTTTAAGTTTCTGACTGAAGCATCGAGTAGAACTTCCAAACAATGGTAGTCACGTAAAAGAGTGCATAATACCATTCTAATGTGCTACAAAAAGTTACTGAATTTGCTTCAACTGAGACAACATATAAATAAATCAGATTCAATGGACGGATTGAACAAGATACAAATTCTACATTCAGGTTTGTATTTTTCATTTATGGTCAGACTCTTGTATGCTTACTTGGCATGAAAGCAGTATTACCATATGATGGATTCCGGTAATTCTTTTATATCCAAACCAACATGGTTGCATAAAATAATTACAATATGTTAGCAGTTTTGTTTTTATTTCAATGAATGTTGCAAGCTACAGTTACATTCATAGTATCTTCCATTGCAGCAGACGGCAAACAGAATCCACAAGAATTTGAAACATCAGTTAACAGTCTAGCGGGTTCTTTTCAGTTATCAATAACTTCCAATACAAGTGGACTCAGGAACATTCAGAAATTTTAGTATAACATCATAATTTTTCATGTTGTGCATTCTTTTCTTTCATTTTGGTACATTGTATCACTTTCTTTTACTCCTTTTATCTTTACAGAAACAATTTAATAATTACTGTGTAATGTAAAAATACAATAAACAGAAGCATATAATGCATTGTATATATATTCTTCATTCATAATTCAGGTGCTCACTTAAAATAAGTAAACTGAAACTGTATATGAAATAGTGGGATTTTTGAAGGAACTGTATATGAAATAGTGGGATTCCTTTAAAAATCCCACTATTTGTGTAATTTCTTCTTATCTGTATAGTGCTCCTAATTCAAAAAATTTTATTAATGGCTATCCAGAGTTTTATTAACTGTATTGGTCTAAAATATTTAACATATTTTTCCATAACTACTATTCTCATATGTTGTTTATTCTCTCACATACCTAATAAGTAAAATTTATATTTTTTAAGCAGAGTTTTGCAAATTGCCGCCAATGAGTAATCAATGTTATTACACTTTTATTACAATTTAATAAGCGCTGTCGGCGTTTTTGTTTCCATCCAATTGAAGAATTTGAGTTGGGTATTGTCCTTTCAGCAGTAGATGTTATCACAAAATGTCTTCGTCTTTTTCAAATTGTTTTATTTTTCTTTGTAATTTTAAAAGTATTCATTCTGTAAATTTAATAATTTAACATACTAAACTTATTTACCACTTTAATATATATATATATATATATATATATATATATATATATATATATATATATATGTATATATATATATATATATGTATATATATATATATATATATATATATATATATATAATAAAAAGGAAGAAATGGCGTTTTGGTCACTACTGTTAAGAGTAAAAGGAATAGTTCTGGAAATTAAAATTTATTTTAATCCACAATAATTGCACTTAAAGAGAAAACAAAAGTATCAAAGTTCAAATAATTCTTATAGCTTCCATATTATATGAAAGCTGTACCCACATTCTACCCATTTAGTACTATTTTTCATACTGAATGCCAATTAATTTAGTAAAGAAATTAAGAAATCTTGAAAAATAATATTTGTGAAGTTTTAATTTGTACATCGAAATTTTAATTTTAATACTTTGTATGGAACAAAGTTAGAATTATTTAATTTTAATAAAAAAAATTTACTTCCTCTTGTAACTAGTCTGCGTTTTCTAGAGGATATTCTCGAAATTAGCTGCAAAGTGCTTCTTGATGCAATAAGCAGAACTTTGCGGGTAATAATTTCGAGCACCAGCTTCATTCCCTATTTTAAACCACCAAATTTTAACTACTGCTAAAAAGTTTTTAGTTACAACGCTTCGAGAATTGGTAATGATGTTTAAGAGCTTCTCTCACTGTGTAGTAATTTTACATTTTAATATAAAATAGTTAAGTATTTCATTGCCTACTGTAGCAATGTGACATAATTGGAATTAGGTAAAAGGAGTGTTAAATACAATCAAATGCAAAAGAGTAAATCATAGAATGTATAGAATTGTTTTGTGGTAATTTTTAAAAATATTTATTAATATTTAAAAGTCATACATATGAATAAACAAGAACAGCGATGGACAATAGTAAGTTAAAAAATATTTGACGAATTCGACAATTTCACAATTGCAAATTTGATTATTGATTCATTCTTTGTCACCAGTAACAATAAAGTAGTAACTGACAAAAGTAGTGATTGAAAACAATTGCATGCAGGTTGTTTGCGTTTATTAGATTCCTGGAATGTGGCACATATTGAGAGAAGGTGAGCATAGGCTTTATGTCTGACTGGTCATCGATTATTTGAGCTTATTCGATTGTAGATTGGGCACTGTGATTGCATACCTTGTGGCACAGATCGGTTCAACATACCATACGTTGTACAAAATTTACAACATACTATGATTCTTAATATAATATTTAACCATTTTAGTGCCATGGTTTTTTACTCATATATACTTAAAAATGCCAAAGAAATCTTTTGTTTTTGATGTCATTTACCCTTGTCTCGAAAAAAACTGTATCTCTTCCAAAAATTATCCAATTTTAATAACTTTTTCGGTGTTTTCTTAATAAAAACTTGTATAAGGATAATAAAATACAAAGAAAATTATGGAAATATATATTGTGAACAAAAATTATAACAAAAACTGAAATCAAGGTCACATCGTATTTTCGCAGTCCGGTACATCCTCCATATCAGCAAAATAATTGTTATCGTCAATATTATCACTATCACTCAAAATTTGCATTACGCCAAATTATGACCGCACCATAATGTCACTCCCACTGATCATTTTCACTCGAATTATTTTCGTATTCCGACATTATGGGTTAAAAATTTTCTTTTCCTGGATCCTTTTTATATTGTAATTACTAATATTATTATAATTTGAACTTTATATAACACATAGAAAGATAAAAAATTATTATGCATGCAGGCGACCTTCCCTACTGTGCGCTAAACAGCAACTCGTGGCAAATTTAGTTAGTACGCTGATTTAGTTAGTACGAAATTTAGTTAGTGCTCAAGCGCGATGGTGCCCGTCGGCACTCAAATTGTTAATAATGTTTTTTGTGCTTTGACTAACTCAGTAAAGTGATTATTGTAGAACTCAAGTGAATATTTTATTAACTTAACGTATAAACGTGTTTGTGTCTAAAAGTGTTAGCATTTAAAAAGGAATATGTAATAATATTTTTAATTAATTGGGTGGCAATATTATTAAAAAATCTAAACCCAAAAACCGACAATAAACATTAAGTAGCTTTGTCAGTTGGATTGATAGTTTAAATTTGATTTAAAATTTCAACTTTAGCAATGAACAATTGCCCTTGAATAAACGGAACTATTGAATAATTAAAGTGTTTTTATTTGCAATTGCCTAATACTAAAAGAGAATTCAGTCCCAAAAAGTCAGTCAGAAAATGTATGGAAGGTAGGGTTACAGACTATTATTATATTGTACTTGTGACTACTAACACTGATATTGGTATTACAGATATTTGGCATTGAGTGTTCAAGACAGAATATCATACAACAACAAACTTATAAAGACAACTTCAGTTATCAAATCACCAAAACTTTACAGTTTATAACTGAAGAAAAAGCAAAACTGGAATTTGATCCACAGACATTCAAGTAAGTTTCTTAGTGTTCTTTTGTGTCACAAAAATTAATTATTTACAAAATACTAGCTTTTACCTGCAATTTCACCAGCATTGCATTTGAAATACAAAATAATATAATTTTGTTCGAGAGAAAAAACATAAATAAATTTAAATTACAAAACAAAAACAATTTCTGTGACTAATCTTACTGCTTAATTTCCACCACTGACTATCTCTGACCTAAACGTCGTCCAAATTGCTTCAGCCTCATCAAGTAACAAATATTGATACAAACAAATGAATGTTTGGACTTTTAGATTTATAATATTAGTTGGAAATAATAATATCATAGTAACAATATCTGAAATTTAGTTTTCTTTTCTTGTAAATAAATGAATAGTTATAGGAACGTGCCTGAGGAAACCTAAAAGAGTAACATATTCATATAATATCTTGATTTTATCAAGTTTATGTTTAGATTTGTTTCTTGAAATGTTTACATTACTCTTTTTATTTTCTTCCACGTTGATCCAAAAAAAAAATTAATTGACATCAAATTACTCATCGAGTTATATATTGGGAATTAAAAAATTTAACTGTGAAATTTATTGAAAATTATTTTGGTTCAAGAGAAATATTTATATATATTCTTATAACCTCTTATTTATAATTAACTATCAGTTACCAGTTAATGTTGAAATATTTGAAGTCTTAGTCACCAGAATTTGAGTTATATATTGGGAATTAAAAAATTTAACTGAAATTTATTAAAAATTATTTTGGTTGAAGAGAAATATTTATATATATTCTTATAACCTCTTATTTATAATTTACTATCAGTTATCAGTTAATGTTGAAATATTTGAAGTCTTAGTCACCAGAATTTGTCACCAGAATTTGAGTTATATATTGGGAATTAAAAAATTTAACTGTGAAATTTATTGAAAATTATTTTGGTTGAAGAGAAATATTTATATATATTCTTATAAGCTTTTATTTATAATTTACTACCAATTACCAGTTAATGTTGAAATATTTTAAAGTCTTAGTCACCAGAATTTATGCAAAATTTTAATTTCTACTTTCATCCGAAAGATTATTCAAAGAATTAAAGTATAATTTTAGCATTCATAAAGGCCCCCCATTATTTTTAATTCCTTCTTGGTACAGGGTGTCCAGTGGCAGGTTTCAATGCTTGATAAATTGTAAAAAAAAACTACACCTCTAATACAAAGTAGGTTTATTTTAACTTTATAACAACAAATGCGGATTTCATTTTTTAAAAACCTTGTTTTCCAAATGGCGGCCATCGAGTCTGACACACTCTTTGAGTCTAGCACGCATGTTTTCAAAAACACGTTTGCAGAGCGACTGGGGTATCCTACTGACTTCGGCTCGAACATTTTCTTTAAGTTGTGTTACAGTGTTCAGATTTGTTTTGTAAACAACGGATTTTAAGTATCGCTATAAGAAAAAGTCACATGGGCTTAAATCGGGTAACCTAGGTGGCCACGGTACGGTACCGTTTCGGGATATGTTTTTTTCTGGAAATAACTGCCGCACTGCAGTCATGGACACATTAGTAGTGTGAGCTGTGGCCCCGTCCTGCTGGAATCATGTGTTTTGGTTGAAGGATGGACTATTCTGTAGTTCTACTCTGAAAAAGTCATTTAACATCTGGGCATATCTCTCCGAATTCACAGTTACAGTTTGGCCATGTTGATTTTCAAAGAAATAAGGCCCTATGATTGCAGATGCAGACATGACACACCAGACTGTTACTTTAGGCTTATGTAAAGGCTCTTGATGCATGTGTCTTGGGTTTTGGACATCCCAATAACGAAAGTTCTGCTTATTCACATATTATCCAATGTGAAAGTGAGCTTCGTCACTAAAGAATATGTTACTCATCCGGGTAGCAGTATGAAATCTCAACAACATCACCTCCATGTAAGTTTTACTTAATTCACAGTCAGAATCGTGTAAATCTTGAACAATTTGAATTTTATATGGATGGAACTTGAGCTTTTTTCGCATTATTACCTATAAAGTTGATTTCGGAATTCCCAATATCGATGAACGTATACGCAGTGATAAACGGGGATTTTCAACGACAGAAACCATAACACCCTCGACATTTTCATCCATGGCTACCTATGGTGTAGGTCCTGGCCTGGACCTATTTAATGTTGATCCTGTAGCTCTGAACCTTGCTACCCATGATTGAATGAGGTTGATCGATGGTCCATCACATAATCGACGAATATTGTAACGATTATTAAATCGACGGCGTGCTACAGACAGCGAAAATCCGCTCGAAATGTACGCCTCGACGGCAAAAGCGCGGTGCTCTCCACTCCACTGTTTCATGGCTACTAAAACATCCGCACTGCTTGCGCTTCTAACAACGCCCCCCGCGCCCTTCTTATGTGTTGCGTTCAGAAACTATGTTTGTTCAAACTTAGAAATCTGTCACTGGACAGCCTGTATATTAGCTGTTCATTGAAGCCAGTTTTCATGGTATTAGTAATTAAGGCCATATCAAGTTTAGGGTGCTTGCTGGGTATATCAAAACATAATATTTTCTTTATCTTGATTTATATTCTTAGTTGCCAAAAAAAGAAATTGTAACTCGTGGACTACAATGCAAACTATATATAACATTCTCTATGTCTTCATCATTAAAGTTATGCGAGACTAACTTTTGTAACTGCCCAATTATTTTCAGCTGAGTTCTGGGAAATTTGAAGAACATATTGTTCAACAAATAATCCAGAAAAGAAGTGTACACCGACAGTTGGTAATACTCTTTCTAAATATAAATGAATATATAATGGTAAAATTCTATCTATTTGATTTGACAGTTGGTTACTCTGCAGACTGCGATTTCTGTTCCAATTTCATTTGCCAGGACTTCAACTTTATCAAAAAGCTTTTCAAACCCATCCGTGTAAGTGACACGTTACTTTTTGATGCTGGCTGTAGTCAGGTCATTGAGCTTCATAGCCGAAAATATATCAATTTCGATGGCTTGTAATGACTGAGATAAAGAGAGATTGATTCATAAAATATCAGTCAGCATGACCAAGTTTACAATGAATTTCCTCTGGATTATGGCTTGCAGCAACAAAAATATATTTACATATTTATCCCCTTGATCGGCCATTTTTTGCAAAATTACAAAAAGACACGGCAAAACATCTAAAAATGTCAGAACTGCGTCATGTCTTTTTATCAAAATTTCCATTTCTAAGCAATAAATATTATATTTTTTCATCTATAAATTTTTTTATGCAGACTGTTCGCACCATCATAACGGAAACCAAGGTAATTTTTGCCAGATATTTCTTTCCATGCAGAATAGAATAAAATAAATAAATTGATAAATAGTAATTCAGGAATATGGATATTGAAATCAAATTCTAATTTGTCTCTAAATGCCTGCCTAAATGTGTAATAAATTCGGAGTTGTGGGTAATTGATCAGCGACACATACTTATATCATGTTCTTGGAAAGAACTAGTGGAAGCTGATGTAGTTGTCGTCAGCAAGGATGGATATGGAGCCACATCACCAACGTCAGTTGACGGTCCAGGTTGCGCGGGCTCAAGAGTCACATTCTCTAAATCGTCAATTTTTCGTTTTTTTTTGTAGAGAAAATTTCACTTATGCTCTTTGATCTTTTCCTGTCCTTGTCTTTAATTATAAAATCGGTTACTTGACTACCTACGATCACAATGATGATACATAGATCAAAATATAATTTAATTAAACTAATAATTGAAATGCGTCCGTGCGCAATGGAGATAATAATTACATAATTATTATCTATCTAACCCACGCGCCTCGCCCCCATCTGCTCGCGCCTCGCCCCCATCTTCTCGCACCTCGCCCCCATCTTCTCGCACCTCGCCCCAATCTGCTCACGCCCCCATCATGAGCAATTGCAGTAAAATGACTGGAAAAAACTCATGCCAATCGCAACAGAATTACTAAGTCTACAATTTTCAGCATCGCGCTCGCACTCTCGGATGCTGAAAACTGTAAACTCACATAGTAGCTATGAGTACTAATACAAATATTATTTATTCTATACTTTCGCAAATGAAAATGCAAACGCACTTTTCATCGCTGAAAAAACTGGGGTTTCTGGCGGGGGGGGGGGGGCACGTGCACCACCCCATGGATCCGCCCTTGAACATGTTATTAAAATTTTAAATAAGTTTGAAGAACTGAAGTGCAAAATTTTATTGCAACATAAGTATGATTTTTAAGAAAGTTGAAAAAATTTTATGTTGATGTAGCTAATTATATTCATGGTAGTGGGATGAAATGAAGTTTATGAAGGTAAGGTGAACTGAGCCTAAAATTCTAACTATGGCTTAAAGACCTTCATCATTTAAACATTTCATTACCATAAACAGAACCTCCATGAAAAAGAAAAACTTAAAAAAAAATGCTGAATTATTAATATAATAAAAGATGTGTGGTAAATAATATTTGTCTTGCTAAATATTTTAATCGCAATAAGAGGTTTATTTGTAAATTGCCGTGGGTGCCGTGCGACACCTGCTTTTTGTGCACTTCTTAAGTCTTTAGTTAATGTTGAAATATTATTGAATATATTTGGCGTTAATTTTGTAGAAATTCATTATTCACAATTAAATGAAACTACGTGATATAGTATTATTTCTACTTTCTTTAAGTTCTTTACCACGACCTAGGTTTCGGTGTATTACGACAGTTTCAGGTGGGCTTTTAGCAAAAATCTTTGCTAGTATCTTTGCTAATAGCCCACTTGAAGATGTTGTAATACAATGAAACCTAGGTTGTGGTAAAGATCTTAAAGAAAATAGAAATAATACTACATCACGTAGTTTCATTTAAAAGTTGAAATATTACATCTTAAGAGTAGGCTTGAGAAATTTTCTCGATTACTAGCTTTCATCCATGGCTTTGTTTGTATGGAAAAATGTATTAAATTGCATCGAAGCATTGAAAGTGGCGAAGAAGTTTGTCACAAATTTCTTTATAAAGAAGTTTGTTAAAAGAGACTATATTAGACTATATATTCATGCTCTTACTCTTACTCTGTTTAGGCGTGATATCACTTATCATGAAGTTTTTGTCTAGTGATATTTGTAATGGCCATATTTATGTTGGCTATATATAAATGTGAGATATTATTCAAAGTTACACCTTAAAACATTGAGATAGTATAAGAGTAGACATCTGATAAAAGTGTTCAGTGATAAGTATATGACTTTCATGACAGATGTGCAAATAAAAGCTGTTACCATTAGTAAACTAATGGTTGAAAAGAAATGAATGTTTAAAAGAAAAAGTTTGAGATGTTAATTTCTAAAGATTGTCATCTTTAAATTTAAATAAATATCATTATTAAAAAATTACAGTAGGTTGTGCTGACAGTATTCATCACTAAATGCAAACAAACTTATTTTGAATTGAAGATTATGGAAAGCCATCTTCTTTACATCCATTGCTCTATCATAATCTGGAAATGTTATGGTACAATTTCACATATTTCCGAAATAATTGTAGAAACTCTCCGATGTTCCAAGAAGATATAATCATATATAAAAAAGATATAATCATAGATATGTCTCCAGCGATTTAAATTTTATATCCTAAACATTTTTATATTCGGCTTGAGCTGCTTCTTCTATTGATGCTGTGTGCACATTACTGATATTCTTTAATAAAGCTGAAAAGTAAAGCCACCGATAACAATGAATAACTTTTCTTACGGTTTTTAATGAAGCCTCTAAAAGAGAAGGAGCCTATAAAGGAGGAGAGGAAAAGTCTATAAAACGATGGAATATCTTGTACTAAGCCCATCTATTCCTGTAATGTCAGGAGCCATTTTAATATTTGAATAGAATTTATGGGCCTTATTGCTGTCCACAAATTATCTAATTACACCCAATTGTCTTGAAAATCCTTCGAACCAGTGATATTTTTTCAAGATAAATGTTTTTTTCTCTTCCAACCTAACTTGTTATTTTTTAATATCCAGTATAGATAAAATATACAATAAATATTGGTACTATTTAATCTAGGAATGTAAGAGCCATGATCCTAAAGAAAACATATTTCCTTTTACGAGATGTTAATGTTCCATACCCACTCTGTCATATCACTGCTGTTTTTTTCAGAAATGGTTTGATTTAGAAACTTGAAACAGTTACAAAACAAAATATATTAACGCAGGAGATGGGCAGAGATGGAATAGTTTTGAGCCTATTATTGAAAACTATTTTATGGTTTATAAAAACATTAAATAATGGCAGCACTTGTTACCAATGTTAGCATAGTACCGATTTTATAAAGAAATTTCAAAATAATATAACACAAAGTGAATATTAAAATATCCTTCAATTACCATTACAACATTACTATATTAAACAATTTTTTATAAATTAAGCACAACTAAGACTGATAACTTGATCAACTTACACTAAGGCAAGAATAATACTTCATGTATAATGAAATGTTCCATTTATGTGCTACTATTTGTGTCTCTGAGTAGTTTAGTCTTAGTGGTAATTTAACCGTGGGTTATTTTTAAATATCATCTCTTTACTTTTTCTTTTATCATACAGGTGAACCACAATACCTTTTGTTAATTACTTTAAAGCCATCACGGCTGTAATTACTACTTTTGTTTATATCATAGAAAATAGTTAAAATTCAAGAGTTAACTTTTTAAATCTTGAAATAATTTTACGGCCTTCTTGACACATTTTATGATATACATTTTTAGCCACCAATACATTTTCATTGTACGTTTATACATAAAGATCTCATAATAGCAGTATTTAATTAATGCTCTTTTGTTTAATGCTGGGTTTTGCATTGTGTTCTATAATTCGTAATCAAAATGATAGCACAATAAAGTACCATCTGCACCATAATCATTTGTCCCACTCGTGTGGTGTAAAAAGATACTATGATGAGCAATTCTGGTATCCTTTTGTATCTATTGTTAATAAAATTTGTAAAATAATTGAAATAGTTTGATCGTCTGTACACTCTCTGTTTCTACACTCATTAAATCATTCAAGCTGTTGTATTACAAATTGCATTACAATGCCTAACAGAATCAATTTTTGTGATCTGTATTAAGGTCAGTCAGTTTAGCAATCTATGTGTGGCTGATCAAAGAAACATAATTTAGGATGACATTTAAGCAAGGAAATTGTATGTAATTCAATGTCCATTGAAACACTGACATGTCCATAAAAACAATAACAGATATACATAATCGGTACATATAGATGTATACAGGTATATGTCTATGCATATGACATTACATGGACTCTTGTTTTATATGTTTCAGTATGTCTAATTTAAGGCTTTGTCAGTTTCTTTAACTAGTTCAGAAAGATTTCGCGAAATTATCTTAGTTATTATTTGTACAATTTCATTCTTAAACATTTTGTCAGGCTACAAGGAGATGCTTAATTTTAGTTTCATATCATTTTATGAAGATGGAAATATCTTAGCTATACACTTAAAATTTTTTTATATTTTTTAATAACTTCTACACCACATAAGGTTCTTTTTATTAATTTACATATTTTATCCACAGGTTAGCAAATCCCACAGGTAAACCGTTATGTGTGATGCTCACTTGGATGTTTGCAGAACGTAGACACATTGATAGATATGTGAAGATTTACACGGAACAAGGTTTTGATATTCTCACTGTGGCCCTAACTGCTGTAGATGCAATGTGGCCAGCAAAAGGAACTCAGGTTTGAATGAAATAGAGAATATTATAAACTGACAAAATAAGAGTGAAATAAAATATAACACCTTACCTAAGTAATTAAAGTATAAATTAATCACACTGTTTTTCCATTATCATTTGTTGCGTACCCAAAAAACACTTGGTGATTTTTTTTATAAAATTTTGTTTCAATTATTACAGTCATTGGTTATAACTTATTAATCTTTAAATTTATCATCTAAATTGTTTAAATTTTTGTGCAAGAAAAAAATTTCCTTCTAATATAAACTATCACTACCATATATCACTACCATATAACTCTTAATTATATATCTTAACACATTGTTAACTGGATACAAGTTAACTTGTGTTTAATGACTAAACATTAGTTGTTGGTCATAAATTGACTTGTATTTGCACTTACATTAGCTATTTTCAAACTTTTGATTGATGAAAGGATATATATATATATATATATATATATATATATATATATATATATATATATATATATATATATATATATATATATATATATATAATATATATATATATATATATACATATATATATAAATATATATATATATATATATATATATATATATATATATATATATATGTATATATATTCTCGCTCTATATATGTCCGAAATTTTTGTGTATCATTGTACATAAGTGATTGCTGCACAGTTTACCATAACAAAAAAATAATTAAAAATTAATATAGAAAAAAATTTGTAGTTTAATTATATATTTTAAACAAAGTGTATTGAAATTTATTCAGATTCATTCACTTCAAATTAAATTATGAAGTAATATTCTTAAAGCAAAATCTCGCCATTATATTGCGATGCGTCAAATCATATTTGTAACGGCATTTTTTCTATAAACAATGTTATACCTCTAAAAATACATAGTTCCTTTTTTTATATAGTTTACTTTCATACATTTTATAATGATGGACAACAATATCTTTTTTGTTTGTGATCAATCAAGTAACTAACCAATAATAGACATTTTTATGGTTTTAAATTTTTTTCTGATAATGTTTTGTACAACAGTGCTGAAATAGGAAGTGTGAAAGTAAGGAAGTAAGTTTTTATTTTGTAATAAATGTAGGTTGATTGTAATAATAATGATGATAACAATGAAGTATCTAATTCTTTTAACCAAAATCATTCATCTTTTTATACTGTTGTTGTCACTAGGGTTGTCAGTGAAAACTATAGTGATGATGCAGTAGGCTTTGTCTAAGTACAAAGAGCAGGCAGTATGCAAAGAGCAAAAATGAAATTTATTATCTGCTGAAAGAAAAGCTTCCAACAAAAGGAAGTTTCCTATTAAATGTGCTCCATTATTTTATTTTAGACTGATTAAAGCACATATTGGTGACCGATAATTATTTTCGAGCTTTACATCATCGGATATATAAAAAAATTGTTGAATTGAAATTTTTATCTAAATATTGATAGATTTTCACAAGCATTACAGCAGATACAATTACTACACTAGCCTATTTTTTGTTTTATTGTTTTCTGCATTTTCATAATTAAATATACTTTGCTGGAGATAGGTAACAAGTTGGAAAAAATGATATTTTGTTTTTTTCAAATTGTATGTAGATGTTAATCTAATAGTATCATTAGATACATGTAGATTATTGTATTGAAACTCTTTGGTTTTAAATGTGATTTGTTTATTTAGGCACCCGGAGAAATTAGGAAGATGGTTCTTCAATGATGGCAGGCTTAGAAAAATCTTAATATAAATGGGAATTTGTATAACGCTTCAACATTTCTAGGCCTAGGTCTTGTCAATGGTTCAGTTCACATAGTAGAATAAGTTCCTTAAGATATTACTAACAAACAAAATTACAAAAGTCAAAATTGTGCTCAAACCTATAAGGAGCAGATAACAAAAAAATTGTAATACGGGGTGCAGCCTTTATCTACGGAGAGTAATATAGTAAATTCTCAATAAGAGATGTAATTCTCAATAAGTAGGTATGAGAGTAAATTCTCAATAAGTAGGTCTTGTTTATGCCAACATTTTCATAACAATCAGGGTTTGAACTAGACTGAACATTTATTGCTATAGGTTCTTCTATACTTTAGTAAAGCATGCATCACTATTTTTAAGCTCAGTAAAAACACCAGCGTCCACAACCACATAGTTTTGATTCTAGGCAAATTATAAATTAAAAAATGTAAGGGTAGAATGCTATGGAATCAGATCACTTTACCACTTTGATTTGCATCATACTTGATGAAAACAAGCAGAGGTAGGAAAGATGTAGACAGATAGCAGGCTCTACGTCGACATCAATATATACCATCATTAAAATACTAGATGGATCATACCAAAAAAAAAACTATCACTTAGAAAAATTAACAAAGATCTTCTTCAATAAAAATAATAAACCACCAAAAATATTTACATGGAACTTGTGTGAAGTTCTCATTGGCCTATTGAGTTAATAGTCAAAGTTAATACCTCAATTGAATATTTACTAAATATGAAAAACTTATCAAATTGAAATTTCAGTATTAAATCCAAAACAAAAGATTCCGAGTTGGACAGAACTGAATGGGTCCTGACCTTCTCAAGGAGTTTCCTGCAGAATTGACTTGTTCTTGACTGTGTTTGACTTGTTCTTGTCATCTAGTTTTTCATTCCAGGAATGTGCCTTTTCAAGGCAGTCAGTCCTCCTTTGTCTGGGTCTGAAGCATATCAGAGTAGTTAGAATGATTTTTGGGTGTTTCATTAGAATGAAAATCATGGATCATTTTATTCTTTGTATTTTAGTGGGTACATACAGTTCAAAATCTTATCTTCTTTGCCATATTCTATTTACTCGGCTAATACTAAAGATGCTTATCAGAATTTTTCTTTCAATCAGCCAGTTTTGGACAGAATGATTTGGTACATTTTTCCATATGAGTGTTTTGGTGAGACAATAATTAACAAAACCATTGTTACAAAAAATTTCCATGTAAAAAAATTGGGCTCAAGTAAATATGAAGCCAAATCTATAAAAAAATGTGTTGCTTTAAGCAAGGTTTCTTAAACACTGTAGCCCCATAACAAAAGTAAATACACAATTTATTACACAACCTAAATATTTGTAGTTTTTCAAGTATTTTGCATCTCCTATATATTTTGTGGTTTTTCACAAAGTGGAAAGTTTTAATGCTAAAGGGGCTTGATGCTCTATATTATTCAATAGTATTTGTTTAATAAATGTTTTTTTGGATTTTTGATGTATATTTGGAAATAAAATTATGTAAATTTTTGGCCTATGTTACAATGGAATTATTTTTGTTTATCTATAAAATAATATCTTCAAAATAATAATCATCAATAACCTCTCCACCACTGTTGCTGGCTATAGGCCTCCCCTAATATGCTTATCATTGAAGGTAATGCCCATAATCGCCACACTGAGCAGGCGGCTTGTAGATTACAGTGCATAGTTGCTTTTACCAGTAACGCAGTCACTGGTCCGTGGTATTTTAGCAACATGATTACAATCTCCATTCCCACCCAATAAGCAGCCAGGAATTGAACCCTGAATTCCAAGGTGCTCCACATTGTTAAAGGCCCTAAGCCTGTGATCAACCCAATACACAACTGTGACATTATAATAATAATCTATTAATATATTAGCAGTTGTTTCACTGGACTGTCTTTACCGACCTTATATTTTTTACAATGAATGAATACTTTGTGTTTTATAATGGAGAACAATTAATTTTTTGTTCAAATGCACATATTTACATATACTAGAAAAGCACAATGGGCGAATATGCATATTTAAAAAAAAAAGAATTACTTTGAATTCAACTTATAATTATAGAGAAAAGTGTGTACAAGATACAGATATGAATGTATGTTTAGATGACTTATTTGTACCTGCTAATTTTCATAAAAAATAGTAAATAACTCAATTTCACTCTTCTTAATATTCTTTATCATTAAGCAAAGTGTGACTTAAAAATTTATTTTACACTTAAGACCAAAAAAATTGCCCATTTCCAAATCTTCCACATACTATTTTTAAACAAAAATAACCTTAAACACCCTCTACACAACTCGCAAAATTACCTCGACAAAGTATTTGTCACGAATGAAGTGCGTGAGTACACATTCGTGCAACCTAACTAAGGAGCTCAGTCGCCGTGAGTCTCCCGTACGCTAACCTCATGAAGTCTTTTGACTTGGGTGCAAAAAACCGACAGCGATCGGAAGTTGCCCGAGACGAGGTGAGTAAATAAAAAAATACTTATAAACTTCAATGCAGAACTTAAGAATTATCAAATGAATAATGCCTCTAATTACCGTGATATTTGTTAAAGGTGAAACAAATGCTTTAACAAATTCTGATTGACATGTTTATTTCAGGTAACAGCAGCTAATGTAGCGAAATTCCTTCATGTTAATGAGCCTTTGGCGCCTGTTGTATTGCATGGCTTCTCATCAGGGGCCTACATGTGGGGAGAGGTGTGTGTAGCTATTGCTAATAACAAGAAGTTAGTATGGATCTCATCAAATATTATTTATTTAGTATTAATTTCGTAATATATAAAAGTGTACAATTTAGAATAACATCAATTTAAAAATAAACAATTATTATTTCTATAACAAACCCAACAATATAACTTCTCTGATCATATTTCATTAGAAGCAAATATTGCCCACATGTATATATATACATTTTCCCCCCAAAACAACAAAACAATATTGCCCCATGTTATTTGCCAAATATATAATGTTAGATATGTCAGAGAATAAACACATTCAGATTTGATTAAAAGAGAATCATGATAGGAAGAGCATTGTGTTAACAGTGATGAAAACCATAAGTAATAAACCAGTGGTTGGATTTTCTGGGGTCATTCCAGGGTTAGCCTACAGAGTCAATTATATTGTTTCATTATGAAATAAACTGTAATTCAATTTTAAAAAAACTGTTATTTGTTTTTGTAATCCAATGTGAAAAAAGGATTGGGCTGAGAGATCGTTTTTGAATTAATTTATTTATTTGAGACTGTCTACACCTTATTTCCTCACTGCTCTACGGGTCAGAGCACGTGGCTTGTATACTAAAGGAGACAGGTTCGAAAATACCGCTTGCCACAAAAAAAAGCAATTCTGCAACCCAGTGAATGAAAATATCATTAATTGCTTTATACACCAGTCTTTTAAAAAAAGAAATTCGCATACAGGACAGCATGACAAGACACTTGTTAATTTACTTATTAAATGATTGACTTACTATAATTTACAATATATTGCACTCATCGGACAAGTAGTGGATATAGAAAACGTTACTATACTATGCCTATTTGGTTTTAAATGTTTTATATATGTAATATATAAAACATTTAAAACCAAACTGCTCTGCATTACAATACTATACCAGGTCCATTCATATCTACTATATAAAACAATTAAACTAAACTACACTGCTTGCTTAGTACTTTTAACTTTGTATGCATAACGTTGGATGCAAAACTTTTTTAGACTACTTTTTTATATGAGGTGTTAATTGACGTAAAGATTTGTGCATATACAATATGTGTACGTTCTTAGAGAAACTAGAGAGTAATAACTTGTCAGTACAAGTACAACAATGTAAACAAACATCCTGCCTGCATCCATAGCGCATACACTAAGCGCGCACCTGCTCCCGTGCCAGGAAATTAACTTGATCGCAAATAGTGAGTAATTTGCTCGTCATTGCCAAACATCAGTGAATAAAATCTAACTCACAAATAGTGAAGTTGAGTATATTTGAGGAGCAGCATACCTATCATTATATATCGGTACATGCCTGTTTTACAATGTAGAAGTATGTTAAGAAGTTATTGTTAGACTTCAGATAAATGTTTATATTAAATATTTATGTAAACACTAGTAGAGTCTTAATTAAATGTAACTTTCAATACAACAAACATTTATGTCTGTAATATACTGAATACTGACTTTAGAAGATCTATTGTATGTGGACGAGTTTTTCATTCCACTCTCATCTAACTTGACGATCAAGATTGATTTTGGGCTTGTGTTTAAATTAAGTTTTTATCACGCTTTGACTGTGACTTTGAATGCTACTTGATATGGAAAGTGTCGAGTTTTTTGAGTGTGTTCAGTATGTCATCTCTGGAACAAGGGACGGCACAAAATCATATTTGTATTGCCATAATTAGAAAATGAATTGAAAGTTGCAGTGAATTTTAATAGAATGAAATAACGTTAATGTGTAATATTTGCAGTATTGTCATTAGAATGTTCCATATGTCACATGTGGAAATATTTGTAAATAGTAATGGGCGTATGAGAAGTATGCAGTGATCTATATCTAGAATTGATGTTAATTCCAATTTGGGGAAGATGAGCTGCATAAGCTAAAATGAACATCATTCAAGATTACAATTTTGTTTACAAAATTATTGCATTAGCCAGCATATTCCAAAAGAATTTGTTTTAAGAAAATAATTTCTTAGCAAAATGCATAAAAAAAGATAATACAGTTACCTGTGGAACAAGGAGATGGATATTTCTGAGTTTCCCTGAATGAAACTACTAACTTTTTAAGCTTGAATAATTGGTCATTTAATTGTATAAAAACAAATATATAAAGTATTCAAGGGAATCTGCAACTCACTTAAAAGAAAAAATGTAGGCAGTTTTAGAATAAAACCTAGATGTCACAATGATTAAAGAATTAAAACCAAAATGGGTACACAGTTCAATCGGTACACCAATATTAAAACCAAAATGGGTACACAGTTCAATCGGTACACCAGTTTTAGAAAAAAAACCAGATGTCACAATGATTAAAGAATTAAAACCAAAATGGGTACACAGTTCAATCGGTACACCAATATTCTAATAGATTCATCCCTGAAGTGAGTATGCTCCCCTGGCTCAGTAGAATGTGAATACGCAAATGCGAATTGTTATACTACATCACAAAATACTAGTCTCTAAAGTCTCTAAACAAGTTTAAATAAAAGATAACCAAGTTAAACCTAAAATCTAGTCCTGTGAATTAAAGTTTTGTTGCGACTGGATGAATAATTCACAACCCACTGATGTCAGTTTAGTGTATTTTTAGAGTTGAATTCCACATTGTTTTTATCTTATTTATTTTAGTTACTCTTATTATTTACGTCTTTACTTAAAGTCACTTTACTCGGCTTATTATTATTTCTACCACTATAGAAATAAAACAAAATTTCATCTACCAATTAAATTTTTTTTTACGTTTAATAGTTTATTCACAGAATCTTTTATAACAAATTTTAAATAGAAAAAACTATGAAGTGAGTAAACTAATACTAAAAATTTATTCTTGCATTACGCTACAAAGATTATATTAAAAAATTTTTTTGAAACTATATTTTTAAAAGTTTTAATTTTGTAAAATATGAAATGAGTAAATTTTTCATAAATTTAAAAATCTCTATTTCGAATAAAATTTCTCTTTAAAATCTATTTTTGTGCCATACTTTAGCTTCGAGCAGCAAAAATATTACTTCGGTTACTCTTTCAAACAATGGTTTGAATTATGTTAATTTCTTGTAAGAACTTAAGAATTAAAATAACTTCTTTGAAAATCATTTAATGCAGAATGTAAGGCAAAAATTTGTTATGTAGTAGATTAAGAAAATGATCTCTTAAACCAAGCGGTCTTGATATATCCTCGAAGTCACATTTTGCTGGTTAGATTAAAAAATAAAAAAAAATTTTTGTCATTTTCAATGACCCTCAGAATTCAATGGTAATAACCTATAAAGTTAAGTTAATAATTATTACAATTTGAAAGAAAACAGTGTTTTAGTATTATAAAATATAATGAAAAATTCTACAATTTACAATTTTTATAGAGTACCTCAATGGAAGTTTCCATCAGATTTTCTGAATTATTATGAATGAATATTCATAATTAAATGAATCTACATGATGTAGCATTATTTCTACTTTCTTTAAAAAGTTAACTTCTATTTTCTTTAAAAAAAAAGTAGAAATAATACTACATCACGTAGTTTCATTTAATTGTGAATAATGAATTTCTACAAAATTAACGCCAAATATATTAAATATAAATGAATATATAAATAAACAAATATAGTATTTATTCATATTTGATAATAAAATTTTAACATTATTACAAGGTTGAGACCTAAATTTAATAAAAAATATTTTCACGAAACATTAGTAATCAGTATCCAAAGTAATGAATAATTTTTCGCGGAACTAGAATACTTTTTCAAAGGAATTCATACATACGGCAATAGTTTAAATGTTATATGAAAAAGAAATCAGGCTAAAGCAGCTTGTTTTTTGTAACTACTTTTTAAATACATAGTTTCAAATTTCGGTCATTTATGCACAAGGTATTTCTTGACACATTTTGATTTTAAGCTAGATTTTGAAAATTATAGATAACAAATAATCCAGCAGGCAGTCACAAAGAGAATAAAATCAGTTAGTTTTTAGTTCACAATATCCTTATTCAAATGTTTAAAAAACATATATGCCCTATTGGAATGCTTGTATTACTTTTATGCCAATGATCAGTATTCAAAAGAATGAATATTGTTCAAAATTTGAAAAAATAATAAACTCATACATAGAGTAAAACCGGTACTCAGGTAGTTGGCTAGATAAGGAAATAGTCATTTTTGGAGTTTAAATTTGTTAAGAGTTTACGTAATTTTCTTGCAGATTTACATAAATTTTTTTATTTTTGTAATATTTATGAATGTGTTGCAATTTTGTTTCTAGTTGGCTATTCCATTCCTAATATCGGCCCCGACAAATTGGTCTCTGAAATTGGTAATTACGAAAAATAATTGGGCTTTTATGGGCATGATGCCCATTACTTTTTTTGAACGTCTTACGTAAGGGAAAACCAACATCGTTTTGATCAGAAAGTTTAAAAACATTTTTATAATATTTTGAAGTGATCACTTTTCTTTTTTGGGCCTGTATTAAATGAAGCGTTATTTATGTTTTTAAACCCTTATTGATTTAACTAGTATGTAAGAGCAGCTGCAACACTTAATTCTGTTAACTATTTCCATATTGAAACTATTGCTTAATTCATCATTATCTCTATGGGTTCTTTCTGATTGTTCAGTAAATCTCTTTAAAAACATTTGATACCACTTATCGTCTATTATTCCATTCGTTGTCTTCTCTAAAAAATTAGTTCTCCCTCCATCTATTACCTCTTTCTCACTTTTAAGAAAACGTAGAGTACCAAATATGGAAATTTATTAAAACCAAGCAATTTTCTTCTTTTCTAACAAAGCCTGTTTCTCACATTATCTTAAACTGTTTTTCTGTCAAAACTAAACTTCTTGCTCGTTTCTAGTGTTACTCACGGTGTTGGGTAAGGATATGCATGATATATATATTTGTGCATGATATCCCCAGCTAGGCTTAAGAAAGCCTCTGAATAACTTGTAATCTTCTTTCCAGTTTAAACTTTTTCTATATAAAAACAATATGATATATATACATTTCATTAATTCTAATTGGTTTATAGGTAGATAAGCATATAAAAGAAATTTATTCTAAGTAATTACTTATATTGGCACACAAAGAAGCATAACATCTTACGTGACTTAAAAAACAATAGGCCGATTACCAGCCAAATATCAACCACCCAGGTCATATAAGAGTATCCGTCATAAGTCCTACGAGAAGTCGCTACTGGTTACTGTTTTTTCTCAAAGAGAAAAGTGCTCCTTCTTTTTTAAATTATAGCATATTCTAAAATAGTAGCTTTATACACATAAACAATTCATACTAAAAACAAAAAAATAAAATTATTGTGCTAATCATTAGAATGTACAAAATATGGAACATTAAAAGTGATAACCGAAAAATTATTACATTTAAAAAATATTTTTATGTGGAAAATTTATTATTTTTTGTGTTTTGTCCCAGAGATATGGCCAACCATAAGCAATAAGTTATTTCAGTAATTAAATCATTATTTTTCTTATTTTAAACAGTTTTATAAGAAATGGTTAACTATGGAGGAAGAAGGTTCCAGAAGTGCTAAAGTGCATGAACCTTATGCCATTTCATATATTAAAATAATAAGGAAGAATGATTAAAATAATAAAGAAAATGAATAAAATTGAAATTTAATATGTTTTATATCCACATTAACGTAATATTTTACATGTACAGCCGTATTATTCCTAACGACATATTTTAATAGGATAATTCAGCCCATTCATTATTCTGAACTTATTGTTCAAAGAATGAAAAAAATTAAACATTTTGAAAAACATTTTTGTAATTTTTTGAATAAACTCATTTATATTAGTTTTTGCTTGTTACTCCAGAGGGACTCATCTCTTCACGCAAACAAATGTTATTTTTAGAGATTATTTCCGATTGTTTTTTGACAGTTTTATGTTCAATTTTAATTCATGTGTTCTCTTCTCTATTTATCTAATCTCTGTTTTATTATCATTTATGTTATTATGTGTAATGCAAATCTTTGTAATTTTAGTGTATTCATATGTCCAACGCTTTTAGGAAACTTGTAAGTTGGTAATGGGGTTTTTAGATAAATAAATAAATAGACTTCTCCAAAAATAATTTGCCGAATTAAAAGATCAATTCCTTTCAGCAAAGTACCTTTCTACATGTGTTCCATAGTAACATCCAAAGCAGGATATAGTATCTTGAACATGTGCTGGGAGGTTATTCTCCATCATGTGAAAAGTTTATCGTACACTCTATCCACAAATTATCGATTGCTTTTCGACATTTGGTGAACGAATCGTATTATTGGGAATCGTATACGATAATTTATCGACCAATTATTGTGCGATAATGAACTAGTGGTTATTTGTAGTAGAAAAAATATATCACACATGTTCAACTGTCAAATTGAGATTTTTTATCATTTTGACGTTTCATAGATTCTTACATCGTGGCAAACTTTGATGAAATTGTAAATTCACACGTAATCGAAATATTATGTGAGCTGGAAATTGATACTGCTAGGCCTGGAAGATGCTATCTTTCAAGACTTGATGCATTCAATTTAAGTGATGCCAATTTCGTAAAACATTTTAGGTTATCAAAAGATTTGTGTAGAGAGCTAATACAAATAGTTAACTCTCATATTTCCAATATCACAGGAACAAATTCCTTAGACGTGACAACTAAGGTAAGCATATTTATATACCATTTGCACTAAAGTATGTTAACAATACTTATATCAAAATTTATTCTTGCCTATGTGTAAATAGGGCAATAATTTTAAGTCATATAATTATTATTTTTCGTCCTCACAGCATTAAATTGTTTTCGCCACTTGTAGTTACCAAAGCTCTGTTCGATATAAAGTAAATATGACTAAATCTCAATCTTCAGCTCCAGACTATATGTCAAATAGTTAACATATTGAATTTACCAGCTATATTTTATCATTTGGTAAAATTTCCTGCTATTATTCATGAACTACAATTTTTCAGGAATGAGTTACTATTTCTATTTGTAATAAACCTCAGACTTGAGTTCATTTCCTTATACTTATTAAAACTGTGATTCTTTTGGTTTTGTGAAAGATATAATTTTCCCGGAACAATCGGGTGTTTAGATTGTACGCATATGGCAATTCATCCTCCCACTTCAACAAGACCATATGAAGAACATCTTTATGTCAATAGAAAAAATTATCATTCCATAAATGTTCAGCTAGTAAACTTTTTATACGTATTTGTATCACATAGTTATATATACATACTCATTTTCTATGCCATAGAAAAATACCATTAGCATTTTTCTGGCAGGGAAGATAAGAATGAAAATCAATCTTCATAAGATAAGAATGAAAAACTCTAATCAGTCAAGTGCCTACTATACTTCAAAACCCTGTGGTAAATAGGCTGCAAAATATTTGAGTTGTACCAAGAATGGCGATTTGGAACAAAGGGCATACCCTATTCAACATCTCTATAAAAGCCTATATGGATACCTTAGCAATCAACAGCATAATAAAGTTTCATAAATATTTAGAATTTTCTTTTGTTTTACCAAATTTACATTGTCTTTCCACAATACTTTATCTGAATTCTAGTAATGTTCTATTTCAATATACTCTAATCTCAAAATGATACATCTAAATGCATTTTTCCCTATAAGTACATATGATTCATACATATGGGCTAACAGTCTAGTTGAACCGGTACTACGAAATTTGTATAGGAGTGATCAAGGAGGCTTTTATGTTATCAGTTTGTCTGAATCTTTACTCTAAATCCTTATTGACATTACTATTTTTCAATATGATTTATTAATTCTATTGTCAGGCGAATCAGGGTATTCCTTGCAGCCATGGCTTATGACACCTATACCTAATGTAGAAGCAAATACACCAGAATATCGATATAATGAGGGATTTAAAATTGCCGTCTTCTAATTGCCGATTGTTTTTTTTTATCTTGCCACTAGTGTGAAATTAATTTTATAACTTAGAATGGCCCGAGATTTCATATACTTTAACCAATGGAAATCGTCAGCCACTTATTGGCATTATTTTTTAATGGCAATGCTATAAATTTCTGTAAGTACTTGCATTGTGCTCTTACTTTCTGCAAAACTGTAAAATGAAATGAATCTTTATTTCATAGTGCACTTTCCAATTTGTACATAAAAAGTGCACGATATTGTAAATGCACAATGCATAGCATAAGGTTTTTTTTCACTAATTTAAAAAGTAAATTGATTTAATTGACTCAGGGATGAACAAAGAAAACACAAGTTTAAGTAATTTTGGGATTACATTTTTTCCCAATATTAAGACAAAACGTAAAAATTATATAATAGTAATACACTTACCTTGCGCCAGTGTTTATATTCCTTGTATTTACCGGGAATAGCATTTAACTGCTTGCCGATGCACTGCCATTTCTTCCGGGCAATATTAAATGTGAAGTCCGATGTAAATTTACCATTCAGCAAATGCATCTCAATTTTAATAGTTGCACCAATAATTCACATTGGGCAGTGGATATATAGTCTAGCCTTTTATTTTTCCTTGCAATTTTAAAGACTTACAAAACAACAATATATGACGACCAAAATTTGCTCTTGACAGCTAAATTGACTAAAACTTGCACTTGACAGCTAAATTGAATGCACTAGCTAGCATAGACAAGAAGTAGATTTTGTGAGTGTTTCCTGCTTTTTGATCGATAATTTTCGAATGCGAAAATAAGTTTCTATTGCTTGTCAGAATACTGAATTTGTCAACGGATAGAAATATTTATCGTGTGTGAAATTTTTGTAGTCGATAAATTCCGATAGAAAATTATCGTAAACGATAATATTTCGAACATCTCGAGAATTGCACACCTATTATCCATCTTCTTTTACATAGAGTTTCTTTGGAAAAAGGTTTTATTATACTTCTATTCCTTTTACGAAGGCATTTCGTCTTATTGATTTTTTTATTATTATATCTTGTATTAATATTGTTTTTCATTAAGACCTTCTATTATTCAAAATGATTTGATCGTTAATTAAACAAATAAATGTGTAAATTTTTCATATATTAAGATTTAAGCATTGTATTTCAAAAAAATTTCATTAAAATTAGAGTGGTTCGAAATGTTTCCATTGTTCTGTTCTCCATTACATTATTAATTATAAAATACGTCTTATTTTTGTCCTTCAATTATGTGAGATCACATACTGCCTACAAGTATTAAACAGTCCATGTTTTGAAAATTTCCACATATGTGTAATAAATATGCCCTTTTTCAGCTACCAATCATTGATTCCGAGAGTAGTGGCCCAAGTGTGGGATAGTACAGTGGATTTTCATATAGCGCAGAAGGGTTTTTCTATGGCCCTTTTTCCAAAAAGTAAATTCATGCAGAATGTGTTCAACTATTTTTTTAAGTGAGTATCAAATATTAAAGATTAAATCAAAGAATCAACAGATATAAAACCAAGTCAAAAATTGCTAGCTAAAAGGCGAAAATTGTATATAAATGAAGAATTCTTTGGTATTTTGAGGTAAATTTTTGATTAATTTCATGACTTTTTATGATATGTGTATAATCAGAAAGAGGTATTAATTTAATAACAGTCCTCTATTTATTTATCACTTATGGAGAAAAAACATACAAATTATAGTGACATGTAATGACTAAGATTTTTAAGAATTAGGTAAAATTGTATTATTATGTACCTTTATGAAAATAATGTACTATATGCGTAAATACTTACATTTTTATAAACATATCCAATGTCCATTAAATTAAATTAGAGATTTGTAGTTTTGGAACACTACTGTTGCAATTAATAAATAGAAAAAAAATTCATCAATAATTGCAGAAGTACATAATAATAACAATAATAATAATCGTAAATAAATAAAAATAAACACCACCAAAGATTAAATAAACCTGCAAGATGAGAAGACGAAGAAGAAAGAAAAATTGAAAATTTAATATTAACTTTAAGAATAATAAAATATTATAAGGTTTCAATGAACTAACGTCTGTAAAATATCCATATAAACTATTATAACAATGAATATGGTATAACGAGATAGCCAAAATGTGGAATCATAATGAATACATTGCATTAGTATAGTAATTTTAAAGGAGTGTATAAATTATTCATCAGAATATATGATGTAGTGTGGATTCCAGATTACAACAGTATATTTAAGTTGAGATTGCATTAGAGTTGAGTAGAGGATACGATATATTTTCATTTGCTTCAAGAATTTGGTAGTTCTTAAGATAAAATACAACAAAGCATAAGTTCACGAGGTCATCTAAGTCCACGAGGTAATTTACAAACAAAGGAACATCATGCCACGATCACATATATAATATACAGATAAAAAAATGGGCACTGATGACGTAGTTATTTTCAATAGACTACTTACTACCTAATAAAATATTCTAGAGTACTATAGATGCTTAATAAAATATTAATTTACTTCTCTTTGGAAAGCAGATGAAGGTGATATTAGTACTTGTCTGAAGTGTCATATTATGGTATGGATGTAGGTTCTGTTCATAGGTTTCACAGATATTATTTGGATTGAGAAGGGATTCTAAAGAAGAATTAGGAAACATTTGGCATGTTATTTGATTCATAATCTTAGAAAGTTATTAATTAAATATTTACAACTTCTTTAGTGATAAAATATAGGACCAGGAACACTTTATGTTGTTATTAATAAGCTCTTCAGTATTGTGGATATAGTTACCAAAAAATTTCCAAGGCATTTCCATAAACTAACTTTTTAATTTAGAGAATTTCAAGCAATCAAATTGCCATAGATTTTTTAATTTGCCCACAGTTTTTTTCTTCATTTTTTAACTCGGAAATACACAAAATTAGATATTTTTTATTTTTCTGTAATGTCTTTGATACAACTTTATTAATAATCTCAAAAATAATTACATAAAATCTATCCAAGCTACTACCTACAGCTACCTATAAGCTGAAAGATGATGGAATTAGTTTCCTCAATTTGTAGATTCCATTACCTCATTAATTTCACTATAGCTGCATTTGCGGCAATTATTTTTGAGATGTCTGCTTTTTTCATCATAATTTGGAAATTAATTGTGCGAAGAAAATGATGTTGGCGGTACTCACAAAGTAATTGATCCATGGTTGTGAGCTTACAATTTCAATTCAACAGGGCAAGATCAAGAGTTCTGTTGTTAACATTCATAGGGAAATAAAACTGTTGCAGTCATATGAGTAACATCACGCTGGTGATAAGGGTCAGAAATAATGCCATGGGAACAGTTTTCCATAAATAGAAAATTTTGCAATGGAATATGTTAGTTACATACTAATAATATGTGGTTGTTTAAATTTTTACTATATGTATCTTGGAGATTGTATGGCGTTTTTGTTGATTTTTTTGAAAATTTTGGGTGGAATGTAAATGAAATATTATAAGGAGGAATGTCATTATTTGCAAGGAAATAAAAAGTTCCTCCAAATCATCATTTCCCCATTACTAGCAACTTTTTGCAATAAATTTGATCATAACTGCGGCAATAATCACTTCACGATACAATTTAGTGTAATAAGATAAATTTAGATCGTTTCGAAACACTGTTACAGTTAGCTATTGACTCGGTGTTGGAGCTATGTTTCAAGAAGTACAATCACATGAAAGTCATTGTTTGAATATTGATGTGCAATTTGCTATTCGTTGTTTTAATTCTGCCACAACTCTAATAATATATTGATATATTAGCTAATTAATTATTATCGTGCAAAAGAATTGTCATTTAATAAAAGGGTGATGATACTTTTATAACAACAGAAATGAATGGGTTTCTATACTGATATTTAAATTTTTGAAATAATTTCATTGAATGATGATATATAAAAATATTTTCAATTATAAATAGCACAGAATACTAATTAATAGTAGTATAGTCTCCTTCATCTTCTTTTCTGAATTGCATAACATTTGGCAAATTTTGGTACTATTTGATATTTGAGGTTTTTTTTGTTTAACCCCTAGGTGTCAATAACATAGTACATTATATTTCCAATGATGATCTATTAAAGTCTTTCATGTTTTAGCAGACAGTCAAAGCTCAGTAAAGTTTGTTTAGTATTTTTTGTGTGTTTTCACAATTGCTGTCTTAGCTTCGATTAATTAATTCTCTTCAATCAACTTCTCCAATGTACAGACTCAATTTTTTATCATTCGATATCTCTTATCTTTTATGATTATATATAAAGATTCTCTAAATTTTTGCAATCAATATACGGTACATTACGTAAGAGTTTAAAAATTTTCTATTAAAAATAACATTTTACATATTTAACATTTGTAACTAGAAGGTATAAGTTAAAATGTTTATACTAAAAACAAATTATGAATTTTAAAAGTGTTATATTTAAGTTTTTGCTCATGTAGGAAAAAAATTAAAAAGTAAACGATAATGTTACAGGTTATACTTGAAAATTTTCCACAATATTATAATGATCCCCTTGATGAGAGCGAGTGGTGAGTTTCACAATGTGCCGTGTCTAGTGCCTGCCTTGATTTTTGTCAGCTCAATCGATCCACTCGGTTCTGAAACGGCAAATATAAGTCTAAAAGAAAAATGGACCTCACTAGGTGTAAAGGTAAGTGATTGAAATGTGTAATAATTCAGTTGGTTCAAAATTTTATTTTGAATAATGTGTCCAAGGCAATTTAAAGTTTTTTTGGAAATTCAACAGTAGGATTACTTTTATCTTATAACTATTCATACTTGATTATTATGTTTCCCTAAATTTTTGGTTTTCAAGGACATATTAAAATTTGAAAGATTGTACTACCTACTAAATTATTACATTAAATTAAATTGAATCCCTCCTTTGTGCATACATTTATTATCAACTCTTCTAAAGCTGCCACTAACCTTTTTTTTGTAAATTGTTTTTTCCTACATTGAACCTCAATATCTATGTAAAATTATTGACAACAATAATTCTTATGTTCACTGCAGGACTTTTAAGCCATTATAGACAATCTGAGATTCTTTATAGATAATATAATTATTTATTAAATTTTTTGTCATTGTTATTATTAGAAGTTTTTAATTTTTTTTGTGTTTCGCTATGAATAAAAAAAAATGGAAAAGTTACTAGTCTTTCACTCATACCGATATTTGGATGATTACTGAGTCTATTAAAGCCACAGCTTGGTGACATATCTTACTTGTTTTCAAGTTTTTTAATGTATGATTAAACAATATTTGTGAGTCTAATTTTGTTTGATTACATATTACGTGTGAAAAATATATGTGATATCATATATAACATATATGCTTCACATTATCTATGCTAATATATTAGCTATAACAGTTATGTTAAATATGTATGTTTAGCTGCTTTTATGTACCTAATGAAGAAAAAATTCCAATAAAAGATAGATATCCTTGATTAATTCAGTATAATAATGTATTCTGTATCTAATCTGAATGCTAACTTCATTCAAATTCATTTTGTTGTTTTAGAGAGTTGAGGTAAGAAACTAACATTTAACAAATAAAAATTTTGAAAATAACAAAGTTAACTCAAAAACATTTTAATAAAACCCTGAAGTTTGATTTCCTGTTAATAATCAAATCTACAGATACTAATTAATTGTTGGTAATGATTTTATTTCTCTGATAGATAAGACTTTATCAAATAATCAAGAACCTATTCTTTTATAATCTCCATTGATATCATTGTGATTGTTTTTCAAAAGCAAAATTATATTGTTGCAGGTAACATTCAAGTGTTGGAATGATTCACCACATGTCCAGCACTTGGCTAAGCATCCCAATGAATACCTCACTTTACTCTACAATCACTTGGACGAAGTTGGCCTTTTAAAGGACAAAGAGAAGATGAATACAAGAATAAAGTAATCTTTTTATGGCCTCAAATAAATCGAGTAAACTAATGTTTTTCATGCAGATTCTGCATTGCAGATATTGTTTTTTGGTTATTTCATATTTCAGTCTAGTTAGAAAATAACATATAACAGTATAAATTATAAATAGTTATTGGTTCCTTTACATATTCTTTAAAGATAAAACTAATTAATAAAGACATAGAAAGTAAATTAATTCTCTTGTATTAAGATTCTAGATGTAATCATTAAAAATAAATAGACGCATTTCTATTAAGCAAAAGATTAAATTGTAGATGTTTCTTATTATTGGTACCTTTTTTCTCACCTTAACGTTCTTAATATTTAATACTTTGCAATACAATGATTGCTTTATTATTAATTTCTAATTTTCCAAAAATTTACAAGTACAGAGCAGAAATACAAGGTTTAACAACTAAAACATAAATGAATGATTGTGGCTAAAAATCGTGTTCAAAAATATTTATTATAGAAATGCTATATGTGTTAAGAAATTTTTATATGGAAAAATACTATATTTAATAACTAGAAGCATTGAGTTTATATTACATATGACAGATTAACAGCGGTCTAAAAGTGATTCGCAAAAGATAATTTAAAAAATTGTTATGTTATTTTCATTATTACAAGTATCTCTTTTATATACATTCTACTTGGAATCATTTTCTTTATTACTTTATAAAATTATAACATGGCTATTTTGTATAATAGCTTAGTCTCAAAGTCACAAAGAAAGATACTTAGAGATTTTATGTCAATGACTGAAGCATGAGGTTTTTTCGAAGTTTTCAGGGAATGTCATGGTCAATGGTCAAAATGGTTTTCAATATATTTTCTCTTAATAGTAGTATATCTGTTGATTAATTTATTTATACCCTCAAAAAATGTTTTCTCTTTACTTTGAAAATAAGCTGAAATTACAGATTAACCTCATTATTACCTTTGATTTTTTCCAGCAAAGCCCCTTTTGCCATTTTTATTTGCCACACTTGTGAAGGACAGCCATTGTAATATGGCTTGTGTATACAGGTGAATTGTTGTGCAAAAGCAGCATAACTTTTGGTAATTTATCTCGCCTTTTTCCCTTCTTTAAGTTGTTGTAATAGACCAGCGTAGTACTCTCCAATTATAGGAATATCCCCTGTGTTCTAGAAAACAATCACCATGACTTTTTTGGCTGATTGCAACACCTTGAATTTATTATGGGTAATAATGAACCCAAGTTTCGTCACTCATAACAATTTAGCTCTAAATGTCATAATTATCCTTTTTATAGAGATCTGAAATTCGTAAGAACACGGCACGTTTCTTTTGTGGCGGTGTGAGTATTTTCAGCACCCTTTTGCACTGACTTTTCACATGCTAAGATGATCATGAAGAATATTCAAAATGATTGTAGAAGATACTACAACAATTTCTCAACATTGCTTCTTTTTTAAACAGGCATCTTCCACTTTTTTAACAATATCTGGGAAGGTGGCCTCAATATGTCCTCCTGAGCATGGATTGAATCTCTGCCTTGTTTGAAAAGATTATGCCACTTGTAAATCATGGTTTTACTAGGATAAGATACTCCATAAACTGATTAAATCTCATTCAACAGGTTTTTCCTTGCTTTGTCACGAATTTGATGACAGTTCAAAATTAAATTTTCTTCATAGTCGATGATTTCTTCCAGAATGTGTTACTTGATCGATGATAACTCAGAAATAAATGATGCATTTAAGATGAAACTTGGTAAATATACTCATAATCAGTAATTCATTAGCGACATTGTGGGTAAGCAACCCTATCCTTCACCATTCCTCTCCATTCGGCGAAATGTTTGATCCCGCCTTGTATTATTACAATGATAAAAATAAAATTTTATAATAAACGCACTTTGTCTGAATCTAGCCTACGATGAAACCTTACAAATGAATAGATAAACAGAGGAAAACTCCAAGAATGAGATTTTTGTTTTCTGTTACTTTCCGTATGATAATTTTTTATAAATATCTTCAACATACAAACATAACAATTCTAAAGTTTTATGACTGTTTATACATAGACAATAAAGTAGATAATAATCAAATTTATACAGCGTGATGCTAAACATAGCAAAATAATTAAATTACAAATATTTAGCAGATTATAATTTTAAGTAAATGAAGGAGAAAAAGTAAGGTTATATCAAATATATGCAACATCAAAAGATTTTATGTGCGGAACATGAGTAAGTATACCTTTATGCGTCTGTTTGCATTCAGGTTGGTTACTCAAGCACTTACTCCTCTCACACCACTCCACAACTCACTTCCCGGCACGTCCATTTCCCCAATATATGTCCAGATGGAAAGCTTTATTGTGTAATTTACAGTAGGTCCATTTATTGTTATGCATACATACATTTATAATTAATACACTCGGGTAGCTAGGCACTTCTATGTACTAATGCAATGTAAATGATTTTTCTAAATATATAATTTGGATATTTTCTGATTGAGTGCAATAATTAGGATGAAGTGAAAAATAAATGTTACATTAAGCCAACAACATTTTTCCAACAACTTCATCTGAATTAGGTCAGTGGTTTTTACATCATATGTGTACAAACACATAGAAAAAAAATATAACAAATCAATGAATGACAAGCAAATTGGCTAATATTACTAACTTTACGGGAGAGAGGTTCAAGGATATGTCTGAAGAAAGTTTCATTAAAATGCTGAAAGTTTCATTACTTTATATATTTCTATAATTAACACTATTTCACTTTTTTTTTCCAAATTATAAACTCTGAATCCCTCTACTGTAAAATTGACAAAACGTTGCTTAAATCAATTTACCTATATTGTCTGAAATATAATTTGTTATATAAAAAAACACTGATCAGTTTATTATGAACAATATTAAAATTTTCTCGTGAAATATTCAAATAGAATTGGGTGGAGTTTAAAGTCATTTTATTGTCTAGACATTTTATGTCACGTAGGGAAAAATAAAATTATAAAACAACAATTTTTCTATTTGACATCTTCAACAATTATTACAATTTGAAAATTATAACCAAATTAATAATATGTTTACATGTATATCTTTACTTATATGTATAATCCCATATAAAAATATATACCTATATAAAAATATTTTTTATGTACCTAAAATTGTTTCATTGTCTTGTTACAGTTTTTAATTTGGGATAAAATAAATTATAATCTATGTATGCAGGATATACTTTACTTCTTTTAAGTAAAGTTTTATAAGACTCTTTTCTAAAGAAGTAGCTCTTCTTGCAGAGAATTATTGGTGTTGACTATTATTTTCTTGGTACTTTATGTTTCTTTGCTTAAAAGTTTGGTAATAGCCAGGGTGACAACAGAGTGAGTAATTATGAAAAAAAGTTTTAAATCTCATTAGCGCTTCAAATATATATGCATATTGTATCATACTCTATATTGTGAAGGCAAGAAATATGTTGTTACATCATTTGTTATTATAATTAATCATTTGTCTTGTTATTCAAAAGACAACTTTCTGTAACTTGTGTAACTCATGTTGTGTACACCTGTATTAATATAGCAGAGAAGAAGACACTTTATTACTTCAGATTCAGGAATGGCAATATCTTTTGTCTGTACATAAATTTTAAAGGTATTTATATATTTTTTTAAATATTAGTTATTTTATCATTTTATGTGATAATGAGTCCATATACCTAGTAGAAAGAAGTTAAAATAAATGATGATGAACTGGGAGTCTCGGGAATAAAAAAAGTGTGAAATCTGTCTAAGGTGAACACATAGATTTGTATATATTTAAAGAAGAAAATTGTTTTCTGACTAAAGTGTGGGCAAAGTCATGGTCCACAAACAATTTATATATACATATACACACACACACACACACACACACACACATATATATATATATATATATATATATATATATATATATATATATATTAGGGAAATGTTATGAATATAGGAAAAAAATGGTGCTTTATTTAATATTGCATGGAATATAATATAAAAAGGGATAATTATTATGGCAATAGTAAACATATGTATCTTATGATTAAAGAATATATCGGAAAAAATATGTTATGAACATCATTTATTTGTGCAACTAACTACCAGTAAGCACATATCAAAATAATAATGGCAATAGAATTCATATAAAATAAAGGAATTTTCAGAACCTTGTAGTTCGCTTGAGTAATTGTTTAGGATGCATTAGATTTATCGAGTAATTTATGGCAGTACAATATCTTGTCAAGTTGCAAATATATTTGTGTGATACCTTTTCAATTGATATTTACGAAATTTAGATATAATGGTATTTCTTATAAAAATCTATCATATAATAATGGCAACGTTTGGAGGTCCCGGTAAAATAACATTGAAATATTGACATACAAAAACTGCTCCCTATGTTAATCATAGCCATATACCGGCTATGCTCTTTTTTCCTGCTTTAATGACATGATTGTATATTGGATTACTTTGGGTTAATTAATATGATTAGCAATGCAATATTTATTGTTATGTTTTATACATTTCCACAATGGGGTTAAAAAAAAGAAAAGTAATTCATTATGAAGAAATAGGGGCAATCCTCACTCAAAAAATGGGAAATACGGAAATACTTATAAATTTTGTAAAGAAAAGATAAACAACTCTCTCCTGACACTATTGCAATATATCAAGTTATAATTTCGTTTAGCATATAACTTTGGAAAACAAGGATCCACATATGTGGGCTCTAGTGCCATCTCTGAGCTTCTAAGGGGAATAATGATCACAGCAGAAAGAAATTCCTTAGGGGAATAAAAATGCTCAATTAGAATTTTAAATAAGCATGCTTTGAAGAAGATAATTTCTAGTCTCGTGCAGTGTTAGAATGAAGAAATAGCTAAATGTATAAATATGGATAGAATGTGAAAGACATTGCATAATAGTAAAAGATGAACTAAACAAAAAGGAATTAGTAGTAGATAAACATTCCATCTTTATAATTTAGAAATCACATATCATTGCATGAGCAATCAGCTTGCAAAAATACAATTACGGTCTTTAAACCTTCAAATTGTGTAAGAATTAGATACTGAAACGATCATAGTAGGCTATTTACGCACTTCACTTTCATATTGTTCTACTTAAAAAGATTTTTGTTGAAGTTTTTTTACATTGTAGTAATTTTATTTACACAGGTGTAAAAATATGTAGAGTAAAAAAACAAAGTCTAAATATGATATATAATTGGAATATAGATTGGTGCCTTCTATTTTTTGTATTATTTTTCATACAATATCCAATAAAAAAAAAAATTTTTTCCAAAGTTTTTAAAGTGATAGTTAGAAAGGATGAACCTTTTCTTTCCTTTTTCTTAATTAGTGCTACAGGTCTGAAATGTTGCTCGTCTTTTTGTCTTTATTCTATTAAACATAGTAGTAAATACTAGTTTACTTAGTCTAATCTAAAAAAAAATTAGGAATTACTTAAAAAAAGGAAATGAAAATAACTTAACACTTTTTATTTTTCCTTTCGTATCAGTTTTATAAATCAAATATTAATTTTAAAAAACCTTAAATATGAAAATGTTAATTATTTGTTTACTCTGTATTTCACTACCCCGATGATGTTATTGTCCATACCGGTCTTAGCTCGAGTTGGGAGCGCAAAAGTTATAAATAACATATTGATATTAATGCATTGAACAACAGATTGTATTTTAATTGGATCATGGAAAGATGAAGAGAATAATAAAAAACAATGAAATCAGTTTATAAAAACAGATTAGACTTGGCAGCATCACTCCACAGAAATTATTTATTTATCACCTTTTATTCATAGTACATATGGTGGACTTATTGCTACATGAGTAACCTCTTCTAGACAACCATAACAATTGGTGTTGAAATTTAGTCGGTAAGAGATTTTACAACGAAAATTCTTTATAGTACATTAGACAAAAAATAAGAAAAACAAATACAAAAATATAAGTAATACAAACTATTAACATGATTTGGGATGGGAAAGACAGGAAAGGACAAGGGCACAAAGGAAGAGGTTTCAGGAGAGGCAGGACTTTTTTACCTGATCTTTGAAAATGTTTTGGGATGTGATTTTCCTGATGTCAGGATCCAGGTGATTCCAAATTTGTGCTGCTTGGACTGTGAAAGATTTTTCGTAATTGGTAGAGATATGTTTAGGAATATGAAGAGTAAGAGTACTTTCAGGTCGTAGCCCAAGTCCGTGAGCAGACAAATCTTTAAATTTAGTCAGTAAGGTAATTTGGGCTCTGACAATTTTTTAATATATTTAAAAGAAGTGTATGTGAAGTTGGCGTTGATCACAGATCTTCAGTCATTTTAGAAGTGGCCTGTATTCAGAAATATGACAATATTTTCTGATTCCGAAGATGTACCGGAGGCATAAATTTTGAAGACGTTCCAACTTATACAAATATTCTTCTTTAATATTAGGATAGCACACATCTCCATAATCAATTAGCGATAACAGGAGTGTTTGACAAAGATAGATTTTCGTTTTAGTTGGTAGAAAATTTTGAAGACGTTTTAAAGAGTGTATCCTATTGAAAACACAATGACTAACATCATTTACTTGAGGGCGCAAACTAAGATTTTGATCGATCAGTATATGGTATTATTGTACTATTCAGTACTCATTTTGGTAAACTAGGTATGTTTACTTTAGAAATCAGTCTTTGACTACCAATGATAATAGCTTGAGACTTATTTGGGTTTACCAAAAAACCGATTTCATGAGTCCACTGACCAATTGAAGCGGGATCTCGATTAAGGATGTCGATGGTTTTTGATAAGGAATGGAGGTCCGAATGCAAATAGATTTGTACGTCATCAGCATAGAGATGATAATTGCTACATATATTTTTAACAACTTTATCAATAAATACTAAAGGAGAGCAGATAGAACTCTACTTTGAGGTACACAAGCTGTAAGTTCGGTCCACTCAGAATACGTATCTGATGACTTAACACATTGCCTGCGTCCATGGAGATATGAACTAAACCATTCAAGTGAATGTTGGGATATATTAAGATATTTCAAGCAGGCAAGATGAATATTGAAGTCAACAGAGTTGAATGCACTGCTGAAATCAAGAAGCACAAGGTCAGTTTCTTGTGTATTATCCATAGCCAAGCATATATCATCAGTAACCTTAACAAGGGCAGTTGAGATACTGTGACTAGATTTAAAGCCAGATTGAAGTAGATTTAGAGACTTATGACCATTGAAGAAAGTAACAAGTTGACCATGAACAATAAGTTCAAATACCTTGGATAGAGGCGGTAGAATAGATATGGGCTTAAAACCCTTGGGTTGCGTAGGTATTAAAATTTTAGGTACGGGCACAATATAGGCTTTTGTCCATTCCAAAGGGAAGACAGCAGTTGCCAAAGAGGCATAAAAATATCAGCGATGACCAGAGCTACTATATCTGTTATTGGTTTAAGAGCATTAATATTTAAGCCATCAATTCCCATGGATTTGGATTTTATCGAAGATTAGCTTTAACTTCATTCTCAAAGGTATCAGCATAAATTGATGTTCACTAGAAACAGATGAAGACGAAATACTGTTTATAGTTGCAGACTTAACAGCTGGTTCAAGTACCACAGGTGTCGTGCCAATCTGCACATTTGTGAACATTTATTTCCAAGGGCTCTAACATTCTCCCATTGATTTGGGCTGGATTCAGTCCTATACTTCGCTTTAGCATGATCACGTTTGGCCATCATTTTTCTAATGGAATCGTTTAGCGGCAAGGAGCAGCTCTCATCCACTTAATTTTGATAAGTGTTATGGGAGTATGTTTATCGAGTAGTTTAGTGATACAACTATTGAAAACAGTGAGCTTTTCATCAACAGATTGATTGATCACAATTTTACCCAAATAATGGATCTGGCATCCACAAGAAAAGATGGTAGGTCAATACGATTAAAATCACAGATGAAGCTACTTTTTGAAGAGGCTTTAGGGCTACTTAATTTATATAAGAAGATCATGATGAGAAAGACTGCTGGAAGTTGATCAAAGAAGAATACACTTTTAGGATAGGTTACTAAGATGAGACCGAGAAGGGAATGACAATTGTCAGCATGAAAGGTAGCAAAGGATGGGAGAATGGTGAAATTACCAGCCTTGACAATGTTACAAAGCTTTTCGCTTCTAGTATTATGCTTGTACAGGCAGGTGTTCAAATTATCCATAATCAATGCATGGGGTATGAAGGTAGGTAGTGGTCAATTATACTTTCAAAATCACCAAAATATGAAATATCAGGAGGAGAATATATGACACCAAGTGGTAACTTGGTTTGAAAAAAAGTTACTTTGACAAATGAGTATTACATTATGGGCGTGGAACGAGTGGAAAATTTTGTGATAATTTTGAAAGGTAGGTCAGCCCGAAGATATATAGCAACACCCCCACCATGTCTGGAAGTACGATTGTTACATATTAAAATGTAACCTGGGAGTATATACAAATTTGATGGGAGTAAAGTTTTGAGTCAGGTCTCACTAACAAGACAAGCGTCAAGGTTCAAATTTTCGAAATAATTAATAAAATCTAAATAATGGCAAGGAATACTCTGAGCGTTGATGAGGCAGAAGTGCCACATCAACACCAAAAATTATGTAGCTTAGTACGCAATAGGATTTAATGTAAGAGGACAAACTCTTATTTATAGCCAACAAAATATCTCTATCGAAGATAATTCAAATTATATTTTATTATAAATACTCATATGAAAAGTAGAATTCGGTATCATATAGGATACAATAGATAACAAATATATTCATTACTCTCTTCAGTAAATACTGGCATTATGGATCTTAAAGGAAGTGTTATGGAGGAATCAGTTCGAAGTACAGAAATCACCACGTATCAGCTTACCAAGACTTTACAATTTATAACTAGAGGAAAAGTAAAACTGGATATTGATCCACAAACATTCAAGTAAGTTTTTTTTTTCATTTTCCTAATATAATATTTATGATCCACTGATATTAAATTTTAGCATTATTCCTGATTAATGAAAATCATTTATGGATACAAAATAATTAATATATTTTTCAATGATCTTTAAAGTTGAAAGTATCTATAATGGTTTTAAAATTATTTGTTGAAACATTTTGGACATGAACAGGACACTGATCACATGAAGGCTTTTGAGTTTCAGCAGTTAAGTGCTTAGATTTTGTAAATCTGTATCTAATATTACTTAAGAATCCCATCGCTATATATGTTTACAAAAATACAAATGGTAATGAAATGTGACATTTTTTTACTTTGCATCTGATATTACAGTAAAACTTGATACAGTTCAAAAGAGTGTATTTTTATTTCAGGTATTTCAGTGACAAAGTATACAATAATGTAATTTCTTTTAACAGTACACACACAAGTAAGCAAGTTGTTTCAGAAGATTATTCATCACTGAATTTATATGACATATATCATTCAAATTCTGAATGATATATGTCATATAAATTCAGTGATGAATAATCTTCTGAAACAACTTGCTTACTTGTGTGTATACTGTTAAAAGAAATTCCTACGTGTGGCATTATTTCATAAATAAAAAGATAGCCTATATGAAATGTGCTGGCGGTCAATATTTTTTAATTGTATTTTGTTTGCCCTATTATTAAATGGTAGGATTAATTTTTTATTAATAATTTGAAGCATTCTGATAAATCATATTTGCACTGCTTTAAAAACTCTAACTCATGGAGGCAGATCCAGGTAAACTTTTTTACAATGTTTCATAACTAAGCTGCACTACACAGCTCGATTGGAAAATGTTGGAAAACCTTGCACAGCAAACAATTTATTAGTGGTTTTGTATTATATGTACTCTGTTGCAATATAGTAATACTACAACTTATATTATCTCGACTCATGTAAATTCGAACTTGTATAATTTTTCATTCACTCACTCCATCGTACAAAACATACTTCACACATGTACACATGCTGCAATTTGTATCTATTTCGTAAAACGTCACACATGGTATGTATGTAAATTACTTCCGACATTACAAATTACTTAATACACACATATTTGATTTTTGATAAAAATTTTCCAATAGTGATTACATATGTCTTGAGCGATTTGTTGCTCGCGTCCGTAGGAATTACTATTGTTATCTATGCCCACCCTACACGTGTCCCCCGGGTGGTGCTAAATGAGCAACAACGCCGAGTATCAGGTGGCGGATGAGTAACCTGAATCAGCAGGAATAAAAACCCTACAATGTGAAAGTAGTAAATGACTTACTCACTCTGTAACTCTGGAATGGTGGTCTTGGCTTCATCGTCTGGGCCGAGAGGAATAACACCTCTATCAAAAATTATCCCTATCCTACAGTGGAAATGTGCCAAAAGGATACCATTAGGTGGCTAGTGGGAAACTAGTCTAGTGCCAACCTCGATATTACCAGGCAACCTTCAAGCATGTAGAGCCTTCTTCCAGGGATGGGCGTCATTCTGTGAGTGACCATTTATCGACCCTACTCATGGGAATCAAATTGAGCGAAAATTCACACAAAATCAAAATCCACTTCCAGTCCAAGAAAACCGAAAACTGTACCATCAACAAGTGCTCCAGGCAAGGCCAAGAGCTAATTCCTTCCATGGAACTACAATGGCAGCCATGAAAGCAAGAGAAGAAGCACTAGCATACTTAACTAAAGAACCCAATCACCACCAAATAGAGGAACAATCACCTAATCCAGTACAAATGCCATTCCGAGTATCCCGGTTCAAGAAAACGTAAACTATCTGACTCCCCTCAGTCCCAACTAATAAAACACAAAATAGATTTAAAGATTTACCCATAGATGAACGAGAACCAATCACACTCAAACCCCCAATAAACCACCACCCATCATGCTATATGGAATAGATGATGTAAATGAACTCTCCGAATCAATTGAAACTGTATCAGCCCTTCAAATGTTATGATAAATGAGACTGAAGAGTACATAAAAGTAGTGAACCTCATTAGACAAAAGGGCCTGATAGGGCACACATTCACAAGAAAAGACTGGAAATGCCACCGAATTATAATAAAAAACCTTCACCACACAACTCCCCACGAAGCTATTGTGGAAGAAATTGAAAAAACAGGGAATAAAGTCATAGGAGAAATAATTAACTTGCGATATGGTCCTGATAAAAAATTTAAAAAAAATCCTGATATAAATCAATTTTCTTCATTAACTTAGAACCAGGTCCCTGCAATAAAACTATTAAAGATACCAATACATTTCCATCAACAAATCAAAATAGGAAAACCACGGAAATCCAAAACTACAGTCCAATGTCAACGATGTCAGCAGTATGGCCACTCAAAAAATAATTATTTGAAACCATAGATGTATTAAGTGAAGCGAAGAACATATAATATCAGACTGTCCAAAAAAAGACCAAAACACTCTTGCTAAATGTGCTTTATGTTCGTGCAACCATCCCTGCCAATTATAAAGGTTTACAAAGAGATTCTGGCTAGAAAGACCAACAGACTAGACGCTAGATTGAAGGTAGGTAGCTACCTCAAAAACAGAAGGCCTAAGTTGAAAACCGGATCTACGGAGTCCCCAGATAACAACCAAAATAATAGAACCTACACAAACGTAGCTTCCGGACGTACCATCATCCAACGAGCAGATAGCCCGGATCCTCTACCTCAATAAACCTAACTGAACAATCTGGGAAGATAGATTTACTTCTTCAACAAATAGGAACACTATTAAACCTATTAACAAGAGTAACCTCCAAAATGAATTCAAAATGACATGCCTTTGCATTGGAACATGGAACATAAATGGACTATCACTATATTAAAACTTGAAGAAATCGTTAACAGAAATAGGTTAGACATTGTACTTATATCTGAATCTCATGCTACGGCAAGAAGTTGCATCTGTATCAAGAGTGACAACATCTACACTACTTCTCACCTTGATAGTAGTGCCCATGTAGGAATAGTACTCATCGTTAAATGTAATTTAAAATATTCACTTTTAAAAACATATTCGATGGCATACTTACAAGCCACCTCTGTCAGATTTAAAGATCGTATAGGTCCAATTACATTCTCTGGAATATATTGTCCCCAAGACATAAAATAACTCAGGATATATTCTCACAGTACTTTCAAACATTTAGTCCTCAATTTATTTCTGAGGGGGATTGGAATGCCAAACACACATTCTGGGGTTCACGATGTTCGGCTACCAGAGGTCGAGCACTGAAGGAAACCAACCATTTACAATCTTGGTCCAATGGTAACCTACTGGCCTTCTGATCCGAACAAATTGCCAGACCTCCTGAATTTCTTTATTGCTGGGAGAATGAGCAGTCGACACATTAATGTTGAGGGCAGTCTTGACGGGATCGTCAGATCACACTCCTGTGATTTTTAATGTCAGAAACAGAGTTATCATCTGAGAGTTAACTAAAACAACTAAATATTATATATGTCAACTAAAACTAAAACTTTCCTTAAAGACTCACGATGATGTGGAGGAAACATGCAACACGTCATTAATTTAATCCAAGGACCAACTCACCAGAGCTAAATAAGTCTCAAAACCTGTATTTCCGACCTCTCAATATAAGAGTCAATGTCGAAATAAAGCTTTGTTTAAGACGGGTACGGCACTTAACTCTACACCCCTCAGATAAAAGTTCAATCGCGCCACAAAAGAACTGAGAGCTTTGCTCCGGGACACTGTAAATAATAAGATGCAAACAAATTATTTCTATGCTGTCTGATTTAGGTCAGGGTGACCACTCTTTGTGAAAAGCCTCGAAAATCCTAGTCAAGTCCCAAGAGTATAGTCCCGTTGAAAGATCACAATCCATCTTAGCCAGAACGGATAGTGAAAAGGCTCGGACCCTTGCATATCATCTGGCAAGTGTCTTCCCACCAAATGAGCGATAGACAGACAACCATGAGATCGACACTATCTAAGCTATGACCTCTAAATGTGCTTGCCCCTCAGACAAACGTACCCAAAAGAAATTGCCAAAGAAAATCACTAAACCCAAAGAAAGCTCCTGGATTTGTCTTGATCACTCCCAAAGTTCTAAAGGAATTACCAAGAGAGGCTTTTCTAGCTTGCCTATTCAACCCAGTATTCAGAAGTGTGCCTGCTCTATGGAAAAAAAACCTGCACATAAAGTTTCATCGTATCAACCTATTAGCCTTACATCTGTTTTGTCAAAACTTTGGGAAAATATCTTCCTGATCACGTTGATAGTCTTTATGGACAATTGTGACTTTATCCCAGCACATCAATTTGGCTTTAGAAAGTCTCATACTACAAATGAGCAAGCTCAATGCATATACCATACTGTTCACCAGGACATCGACAAAATGGAATAAATGTCTGCAGTTTTTCTAGATATCCAACAAGCCTTCGACGGCGTCAGGCATAAAGGCCTACTCTGTAAAGTCAAAGAAAAGGTTCCACACTCATTGTTCCCAATTAAAGCTTCCACACAAGAAAAGCTTTCACACTCATTGTTCCCATCCTATCTAACTCGGAGAAAATTTTTAGGTAAAGCAAGGAGATACAAGATCTAGTCTGCACAAGATCGAAGCTGAAGCTCCACAAGGGTTAGTCCTGTGACCATTCTTGTATAATATCTTCACTTTCTTCTCCAGCAGATGTAACCATCGCAACTTATGTTGATGACGTTGCTTATCTGGCGAAAGCCAAAGATCCAGATTCTGCCAGAAACAAGCTCCAAGTATTGCTGGACAAAATGTATAAATGGAGTATCTATGCCAGCATGCAAAAATCAACCCACATCACATTTATATCGAGGAGAGGCAATTGTCCCATAGTGAAACTAGGAACTGACACTTTACCACACACTGATTGTGTTAAATATCTGGGTTTCCACCTAGATAGAAGGCTTTTCTGGAAAACTCACATGAAACAAAAACGTGATCAATTAAATATTCGGGACAAAAACTTGCACTGGGTGTTGGATTGTAACTCTGTGCTATCGGTGGTCAATAAGTACTCACAGACAATAGCTCACTCCTCGAGTCGATATGGACATATGGCATTCAGCTGTGGGGTGTGGCTAATAATAGTAACAAAATGTGTTTCTAAAGAGCTCAAAATGCAACTCTAAGAAACATAGTCAGGGCACCTTGTTTCACACAATATTTATAAATTCACGAATACCTCAACACTCCCACCATTTTTAAGCAGATTAACAGATTCAGGAAAAGATATGCAGAACGGCTCACTATGCATCTAAATCCTCTAACTACTGAATTGCTGGACAATACTAAATTGATTAATGGGTTCAAAAGAACCAAGTATTCAAACTGAGTAGCAGTGGCATTGGCCTCTATACTCTAAATGCCAAATTTCTCACCCAACAAAACTGATAATAGTATAAAGGGACTGATTGCAGTTATTTAAAAAAAAATATATATATACTCCTATTTTTCTTCTTAGTAAGAAAAAATAACCAGCTAAGAATTTATATAACTATATATCTCAACTTACTATTATGTAAGTCCGGGATATTATGGTATAAAGTTTACTTGATGAGCATAAAAGTGATTTTAAAATATCACTACGTTATTTCTGTTTAATCAAACTTTGAATACGACCCTTAATTCAACTCATTACAATTGCACCATCATAGCACTGGTATATTAATACTGCATTAATATTTAAAGTAGTTTGTGCTTCAGGTTGTAAGAAACCCCAAGACCACTCAATTATATGTAACAAAAAAACTCCTTTAATAATATATGTAACAAATACAAAAAGTTGCATGTGGCAAGTAAACAGCTAATAAAATGTTGACTTACTTTTAAAATTGAGTATAAAATATCGTTCTGTACATTATTTGATGTACCTTTGAAAATTAAATATGGATTTAAATGTCTTCATGGCATCATCTAAAGGTGCAACCTATTAAACCTCTAAATATTCCTGAATTATTTGAATATGAAATTTTATTGTGACACATTTTCAAACATCCCATAAAATGTATACGGTCAATAATTTTACACAAAATGTGTCTATTTTTATTTACTTATAAATTATTCCTTCCTTTGCGGGAATAGAGTATGGCTGGATAAAAAAATATTTTTTACATTTAGACGGGAAAGTTCAGCCCCACAACCGTTTATATAGGAATGCCAATGCCTGTAATGTAGTATACCAAATCTTTTTCTCAATAAATTGTTAATATCTTTAATATGAATAAACATAACTGTATGCATTTGACAATTGATGGTAATACTGAAGTGGACTCTTTGACTAACTAAATAGAGATTGGTGAATCGTAAATAAGGCTGGCTAATTGGTATCTGTTTCCTTAGACAAGAATGGTTGGTTAGGTACAAAAAGGGTTGTGGGCAAGATCTGACCATAAAATTATGAACCGACAAGGTAACAGAATAAAATGTTCTTAAATGTTTAATACACAAAGCAACAATGCATAAAATAGTTTTGTGCCTGGGCAGAGTTGTTAAGTAACTTTTTATATCCTCACTCCTTGTCAAATTTTAACATTCACTCCTTGTCAATTTGAGCTCATAAAGTAATAACTTAAAATTACTTTAAAAAATTAGTGTCTGTAAAGTTATATCAAAAACGTTTTTGTCCCATATTAAATCCTATTACAGTACTTGGACACAAAAAGTTTATTTCATGTTTATATCTATTCAGTAACAGTTCTAATTATTACTAAATTAGTATATTATCTTTTCTCATGATATATGCTTTTGTGCACTGTTTAATGGCCGGTTTCCGAAGACAATAGATAACCTTTAAATAGCTATCGGTTCATTAAAGTTGTGAATTCGATAAACTACAGATAACTGTCAACGTATTTCCGAGTACAATCTCGTTCTTTTGATAACTATCGGTTCGATAAGCATTTTACTTTCAAATAACTAGATGGCTCTTTCTTAAAAAAAATAGTTAAAGATAAAATATATATATTAAAATCGTATAATTTTCTAATAATATTGGCTGCATACCTTTGCGGCTAACTTTAAAAAGTTAAATTTGACGTTTTTGTATTCAACATCACAGATCATGTACTAAAATCAACATCATAACCATTTCAACAAAGAAACCAGCGTCTTTTTACCGTGTATTTATTAGTAAAGACAGCTTGCGTTCATACCATATTTTCATTGACCAAAAATGGATTCCAGTCAAAGACGAAGGAAGAACTTCACAGAAAAAGATAAGGTGTTATTGATAGAGATCACAAAAGAATTCATTAATATAATCGACGACAAAAAAACTGATGGAATAACGATTGAAGCAAAGAAATTTGCTTGATCTGCGTTGACCTGCAAATATAATGCGGCTTCTGATACTGGTTCGTGAACTCAAAAACAATTACATGCTCTGTATGACAATTTAAAGAAAAAGGCAAGAAAGAACTTGAGTGACTACAAGGTATGGGCATTTTATTTATTAACAAGTAATAAATACTATTATAAATAAAACGATGCACAGACAAAGTGCGCCCATCGTTTTATTTATTATTTAATTAATTACTCAAATATATATTTCTGAAGAAAATCTCATCACACATTAATTTTTTATGCCCGTTTTAATTTCTTTTATTTCCAGTCGGATATGTATAAAACTGGAGGTGGTACTTTTTGTCCTCGAGTTACTTCAGTGGACGAGAAACTTATGGCCATATGAACAGCAATTTCTATTAGAGGATGTATTAGAGAATTACTCGCATGACTCTTCTGCTTCCTATTATAATACCAGTAAGTCATAATACTTTGTTTTATTGGATACATTAATATTCTATTATTTCGGGAATTGAACATAGCACATAACAGTTATATTTATATATATATATATATATATATATATATATGTATATATATATCTATATATATATATATATATATATACATATAATGAATAGTTCAGAAGGTCGGAAAGTATACAATTTGGTGGAAACACGAATGTATTAAGTCAAAAAGGTTATTTTAATTTCTAACCTTTTGATCGCCATTACAGATTTATTACCCGCAAATGAAGTATTCGTCAACGAGTCGCTTTTCACATAGTTTTATCAACTTTCACCGCTTAATCCAATTGTGTTCAATTTGTTTTCAAAGAAGTTCTTAAGAAATAGTATCAAAAAATAAAAAATTGTCAGTGAAGATCTAGCAGTCTGCAAGTGAAAAATTGCTATTTAAAAGATAGAAAAAAAAAATGTTGTAAGCAAAAACAAACTCTGCACAGATTTGGAAAAACAAAAATACCATTAATCCATTTATATATTTTAATAGTCATTAACTTTTATATGTCAAAACGGTGAAAATAACTATACACTGTTCCTAATTACTTATGCATTGTTAAAACATCATCCACCATAGGAAAATTAGTGATGTCCAGGCCAGCCCATTATAATGTAGTCATAAAAGTAGAAGAATATATTATTAAATATTTCTATATTAAGTAGCAAAAACACTAAAAATTTTGTCATATCATTCTATTATTTTAGTCTTACTTATACTGGTTTTTACATTGCGCATAACATTTTCATATTGCATGTGGTTTTTAATGAATTTGTGATACCTTTTGTCTTCCGCTGTTAAATACTTTGGCTTACTAATAAATCAATAAGTTACTTCGTATCATTTGGTAAATGCTAATTAGTTATCGTGTTCTGTAAAATCATTGAAATGTCTTCATAATTTTCTGTCAAACAAAGTAAAAATTTACGTTGTACCAATTTACTGACATCGTTGAATTCACTTCTACATAAATTAGAATGACATGATACTTAAAACTAGAGTAGCATAGAATATAAAAATGAAAATGTCTGTTAAATCAATGGTAATAATGTTTATTATTTACAGATAGTAAACAAAAAGAAAATGTAGAAGAGCAATTCACGCCTTCTACCTCGCAGGAAGAGTGTTACCCCAGCAGAATGAATTTATAGTTCTTGATGTAGAAATGACACCAGAAGAACCCGTTTTGCAAACTGGTTCACACAGGCACCCTGAACTATCTTTAAAGACTTCACAAGCAATAAATAGTGCTTCCAATAGGTGCACTTTAACTGGAAAGAAAAAAGCTTTGAATAATATAACATCATCTATTTTAAATAGGAAAAGGAAAAAACCAAATCAATGAAGATGCAATTATAACAAAAAAATTTATTAAATTTACAAATTGAACAAGAAAAATATAAATTTGAAAAAAACAAGGAATTATTGGAGGCCGATCTTCAATTGAAAATACTATTAATTGAAAATGCAAAGATTGATCTAGAAATTAAGAAAAAATTGTTGTAAAATAGTTATAAGTTTGATTTTTATTTTATTTTCATCACTTTATTTTAATTAAATTTTCTTTTATAAATTATTATATATTCTTGAAGTGTTTTATTTTTATAATCACAGCATACTTTTTACTTTTTTATCTTAGTCAAATTTAAATAAATAAATTTATTCAATTACCAACCTGAAATAGTTCTGCGCTACTAACCTGCGCAGAGTTTCCTTCAGAAGACTTATTGGTTCTTCAAAAACTTCATCTTCCAATGGTAAATTCTCACTTATGGCAATGGTATCATTGTCCTGCAATGCTATATTATGCAAGACAGCTGTTGCCACAATCACTGCAAGCACACAATTTAATTTTAGTCGAAGTTTTTGTGAAAGGCATGGAAATCTTCTTTTCCATACACCGAATGTCCGTTCTACTGTGATCCAAGATTTTATATGGGGATAGTTATATACCTGCTCCGTGTTGTTTGATGGACTCAAAAAGGGTGTCAGTAAATGTCTGCTACAGAGTATGCACTGTCTCCTAAAAGGTATCCGTCAAATTCATCGTTATGTAAACGAGCTCGCAATAAAGAATAATTATAGATAGTGCTATCGTGGGTTGAACCATGCCACCGAGCATCTATATATTTGATATATAAGTTTGCATCACAAACAACCTGTGTATTGATAGAGAAGTATCCTTTCCTGTTTCTAAATAGTTCTGCTTGATCTCCCCCAAGTGAGTGATTGGAATATGAGAGATATCAACACATCCTATTACATTCGGAAAACCGGCAATATTATAAAACAGAGCCTTTACTTGTCTTATTTCCTCTTCATTTCTTAGCGTGAATATATAGTTTGGCGCAAGCTTCGCTATTTCCTTACTTACTTTAAAGACTACTCTTGACACAGCTGTCTTGTGAATATTAAAATCGTCGCCCATCATTATCTGAAAAGTGCCGGTAGCATAAAAGCGCAATGTTATAAATAGTTGTTCCAATACAGATAAAGTGTATTTTCGACGAGTTAAAGACACTAAGCTACAATTAATTAATTCACACAAATGTTGCACTGTACTCTTATTGAATTGAAATCTCATTTTAAATTCTTCATACATATGAACATTTCAAAGGGATTTCTACGAACTCTCAAATTTCTGGGAATTGAAATGTCATTCATAAAATCCAGAACTTCTTCATCAGATTCTGATGAAGATGTCGAATTTATGGCTACACAATCCATTTATGATTTTTAAATAACACAAAGTACGCGTATAAAATCACCACACGGAAAAGTTAGTACTAATGTCAGTGTCGTTTGACAGCTCAGGTTATAGAATAGATAAATGGCCATTTTTGTTGAGTTAACTTAACGGGAGTTTGTCGAATTGATAACTTGCCTTCGGGTGTTCAGAAACGATTTTTGACAAGTTATCGGTTCAATAAAAATATCAAATAGATAAACCGCTGTCAAATGTATTCAGAAACCGGCTATTAATCTATTAAAAATGCCCAGCGCAAAGTTTTAAATTCATGAAAATTCCAGAATATTTGGGAATAAAATAATCATGTAATTTATAACAACCAATACTAAATAATTTAAAAAATTAATATTGCTTTATTTCAATATATCACAAATTACACACGTATATGTTAAATTACCTCCTCCGACATTTATAATTAAATGAATAAAAATATAGGAACTTCATGTTATAACCGCCACTTATTTTTAATATCACAAATCATCATCATAATTAATATCATCAAAATTGATTTCATCAAACTCTGTTTCTTCAAGAGTGTTCCACTCGGCGATCGCAACACTCAAAACGGTCACAGTCACAGAATAGAGTAGTGTTGTTCCACTTGGCGACCACAGTCGTTGCAGTCGTGATCGGTTCGGTTCGAGCCCATGTCGACCCACATATCAATGTGGGTCTTTGCGGTCGTTTATCTGTCAATTTAACTTTGACAAATTGATATATGAAGTTTACGTAAATAAATTTATATTATCTTTTAAGATTAAACATGTTGACGAAGAGAATCACTTTATGCACCTCTGAGAAGTACATAATAATAGTAAAGGTTACGTAAAAGGATGCAAAACATGCATACAATCATCAAATTCCTGTAGAAATTAAATTGCTTTCTTGCAATCATGGGCGCGAGAGTAGCGAGCGGCTAGTGGAATATACTATTTGTCTACCTCTATTATAACAATTTCCTCAATGAAAAGTTGTGTGGACTCACTTTCGAACCAAAGCATTGCATAGATACGAGTTTAATATAATTTGCTCCTATAGCATATTGCCATAGTGTTGTTACATAAATTATACATAATACCATTTGTTTCAGTGGTCTCAAACATGGGGGAATCAGGGTTGAGTCAAAGCTTTTCACAGATTTTAAAAAAATTTATGCGACCTAGTTGAGGAAAATCAATTTTGAAAATTAATGTCTTGGCATTGTTTACACTTTTGTATTTCATGCCGTGAATTTTGCATTTAAATTCTTGTTATATTTCAATTTTGTTAATGTTGTCTATTTAATTTGATTTAAGCAAACAATACTTGTTGAATTAGTAGTTTTTTTTAATTCTTGAAATAGCTTGACTGTTACTTTTATATAAAAACTGGCGGTATAATAATATTCTGTATATGCATGAAAACCTGGTAAAATTTCACCAAGTGTTACAACTAACTTTATGCTATTTATAAGATTTAGAACATTAGGCTTTGATCCTATTGTGCTTAGATGTATTTCAAACGATGGTAATTTAAGTATATTTCTAAGTATAATAACAAGAATATTGATGTCAAACCCTTTCACCATAATCCTGCTATTATTTTTCAACTTACTCAAATGATAAATTATTCAGGCATCAGCTCCTTTTTTTGAGAACCAAAAGTTTGGTCTAAAACAATATTTTCCAATGTGAGATAAAATTAATATTGAAGTCTATTTGTACTAAAAACTATTTTATTATGCAAAACTAATGCCATGCTATTGTTACATCAATATTCTAATAGAAATGAAATTAATTGTGTAAGTGAATGAGTTAGTCATGTCATCATTTAAGAAACATTAATATTATCACAATTATGTTCTTCTATGTATTCCATAGATAGGATGAAGTATTGAAAAAAAAATTATGTGAATTTGAGACGCAGTCATATTGTCAGTGCTGCTTTTTCTGTTTTATGGTGATAATGTATTTGATAAACACTGTGCCCTATCAATTTTTTAAGGTGATTGCCACCAATTGGCCAAAATTATTGCACTCCACTTTAATTAATGCTTTTCTACCACAGCAATATCTATTATTTTATCAAATGGATTGATAATGTTATTTAACATATCAATTACATTTTCTACCCATTTTTGTCTTAACCATTTTTGTCTGCCACATGAGGGTGGTGAGCGCAAGGAAATCGCAGAAATAATCAATTTTGAAGCACGTTAAATGAAGCCTCTGTAAGCACCCATTGCAAGTAATTTTTGTAGTGATAAAAGTTTACATTGAGTTTCTCATTTGAATCGACAACTTTATGCAGTGAATTTTGCGTGTAACTCTTTCTTATATTTCAATAGTTTTAAAGTTATTTAAGCAAGTGAATACTTGTTGAACTAGCATCTTCCGGTGTCAGGAATGCAGGCTATCTGAACTTATGGTGTTAGGCATCAATTGTGCCTATAATAAATATTATGTTGTTTTCAAGAATATAAAGTTTTGTGCCAGATACTTCTTACAGGCTTAGACGTGACACAAATGCATGTCATTAGAAAAGAGTAAAATCATTAATTTGGTGATAATTTGAAGTTGTTACTCGATGGGTATAATAATGGTCCAAAAAAATTTAAAAAACCTTTTGTGCAGATATTGCAACATGATTTAATGCGGCACAAAAATGTACTTTGATATATCTTTACAGACACTTTTTATTTTGGTAGTAATTTTAAGTTATTACTTTATGAGCTGACAAGGAGTTGGGGTATAAACAATTACCTAAAAACTTCTGGTTAAGCACAAAATTACTTTTTGCATTATCACTTTCTTTATTAATATTTTAGGAACATTTTATTCTGTTACCTTAACTGTTTGTATATTTACAGTCACCTCTTGGGCTTTGGTTGAAACATAAAAAGATCTAAGTTTAAAAGTGGGTAAATGCAAACTGTCATATAAGACTATGGTATTCTCAGAAATAGACACTTTTAAAAGACCAATACTATACAAAATGGACCAACAGTTATATTGTTTTCTGTTTATATTTACTAAATCACTAATTTCTTCCATCACACCCGGTAATAAATATAAAAATGTCAATTTTATTTTAAGAGGTAACTAAATAAATAAGTAACGATATTGGCTTAACTTCCAATCAGGTTAGCGAATCCAACAGACAAACCATTGTGCGTGATGTTCACTTGGATGTTTGCAAAACTGAAGTACATTATGAAATATGTGCATATCTACCTGGAACAGGATTTCGATGTTCTCACTGTGGGTATAACTGCTTTACATGTAATATGGCCAACAAGAGGAATTCAGGTATAAATTAAAGAGGCTTTAGTTGAGTTCTATTTCTACATCCTTAGATCTTCTGATTTTGCTAAACAATAAGAAATTAATTGTAAGGTGTTTGTTTGCAGCAGTAAATGTGAATTAGAATTTTGCTCAGGCTACAGTATATTTTCATTTGTTATGGCTCATAAAATAAACGTTTGAGAATATAAGTGAACTTTAACAGATTATGGTGAGATTAATGGATAGATAATGTAGGATCTGCTCTATTATTTGAAGTAATTTGTGTAACTTTAAACTTGAATTAAATTTTTATTTTTCAAAATGTAATAATTATTTAGTACAGTATTACAATCTTTGTGTACTCAAATTTTTCTTCTATCCTCAATCATTTTCACCAGCATCGACACTAAGTAGTGCTAAATAATATTAAAGCAGCATGCATCAGCCAAACATTGTGTTACTGTCGTGCACCATTTTTCGCTCAGTTGTATTAGCTAATTGCTGTTTATTTAACTTATAATTATTAATTAAACTAATGAATTTGTTATCTACATTGTCATCAGCCTACTAGTATACTTTTTCTGCCACAATGTCATTCTTAATTCATATCTTGTATTAATTATTTTAATTATTATAATTATTATATCTCATTTTCAATTAATTTTTATATATGAAGTATATACAATCATTATGTGATTTTCATCAAATCTATCTTGATTTGGCGGAAATTATATAATCAAATATTTCAAATGATTTTACATAGAAAATATTAAAATCGCTTTTGGTAACATCATATGCTATGATTTTCAATTTATGAACAAAATAATGAAATCAAGTAAGGCTTTTTAATTTTCATTATACTCTAGTATCATCACTTTTTGATGCAAGATGAAATGTTTAAATAGAAATATCACTAAAACAAAACAAAATATCACTAAACATTTTGCTTATTCGTTTGAAAACAAATTATAACTATTTTTATTTTCTTAATTCAATTCTGTTTTTTCTTCGTCATCAACTATGGTTTATGACTAAATTATAATAATTAGTATAAACGCTATGGCAGGTCACAGCAGCCAATGTGGTAAAATTTCTCCACAACAATAACTCTACAACACCAATTACATTGCACGGGTTCTCATCAGGTCCTTCGATCTGGGCAGAAGTGCTTGTTTTTATTGACGACAACGAAAAGTTAGTAATTAGTTTCACTAAAAATATTTCTCAAATATCACTTTGGCAACGTGTAATGTCTTGATTACAGATGATTTGTCATTTAACTTTTGTGAAAAATATAAAATGAAATGGTCATTTGTTTTTTGAAATAGTAAAGTAATGCATTCCTTTGCAAAACAAGGGCAACTAAAACGTTTCCTTAGAGCATTGGAAATCTTAAAACAAACAGGTTTTATAGGTATTCGAATAACCGTAAATATTTGTTTGTGTATTAAAGAGTACTAGTAAGTGAAATAAAATGTTCTAAATTTAAAAATTTTAAATTGATTTTAAAAATAGACATTTGGAATTAAATGATTGGTTACCGTTATGCAATTAGATGCTGTGTTGTTTATTTAAAAATAAATGTTTAGGTACTTTTAACAATTGATTGGGCTGTTAAATTGTCTAAGTTTGTTTTTTGTGACAAATTTTATATTTCAGAACTAAATGAAACTACGTCACGTAGTATTATTTCCACTTTATTTAAATTCTTTATCACGACCTAGATTTTATTGTATGACAACATCTTCAGGTGGGCAATTAGCAAAGATTGACTCTTAGAAACTTCCAACAACATTTAAATAGTATACGAAACAATAGCGGAAGCGGGGTTCGCACGGGTTTTCCCACTGTTTACATTAGTAAGTTTATGGTATGGGAGCAGTGTCGTTTTTATTATATTTTCACAACATTAATGCAGATGGCACAGACTCACTCACACAGCGATTAATCCTTGTGACTACGGACTACACTTTCTAAATTACTGCACTATTTTACAGGGAACTAGGTTTGCTATGGAAATGGCACCTTACATCAATGACGTCCACTGTTCACTGTTACCATAGATATCCACAACTTGCCATTATCCCATATATTTTACCTCTCTTGTAAATTGGAATATTGTGCTTTGCTGCTGTACAAAATTATAAAAACACTATTATTTTCTCTTGTACAATTTTGTCAAAGAAAGAGACAGTTAGGAAAGTCAAGATTACGCTTGTGTTGCTAAGTAGGCAATTTATGTAAAATTGTAACATCCACAAAATATGTGATTATTGATGTTACCTTTTTATGCGCATTCACAATCTTATATAGCTTCCAATTATTGGTTTACTTTTATTTCTTTTCAGCAGGCAGCATATTTCAGTTTTTATAAAATTTTCGAAATTTTTTTTCATTCCAGTTACACACAATTATCACTATTTTTGGATAATTTTTTTCTTTGGATAACATTTATTCTCTATTACTAAAAATCAATTTGTTCTAAATCTAGAACAAACTGACATAATTTTTAATAAAATATAATTATTAAAATTTAAACTGAAGCAAGAATAGTTATAATTTTTACTTTCTTTTCATTTTTACTTTTTTTAAAAATCTTTTTCATCTCATTTGTGCATTATTATCCCTACAACATTATAAAAAATATCATCAGATTCTTTTTAAATTGATTCTTATCTTCGGGTAAAGTTTGTCCACTATACCCAAATCTATTTAAATCTTGGCAAAAATTTACCTTGTTTTTAACAAAATACAGTTAGTATACATTTACTGATTAATATTGCAAATTAAAATGTTTAATTTCTGAAATAAAAATTTTGAGTTCTTTTAAAATAAAGTAATATTTCTTTTTGTATCCATCATGATAAAAATCTACTACTATTTAGAGCAATTCTTCAGCTTAAACTTTAAAACACATTAAAAATAAGGTAGCTAAAAATAATGGTATTAATTCACGTCGTTACTGTAAACAAATACAGCCACTTCAAAAATACAAATTCAGGTAGTATGCGAGCCCTGCCATTTTTGTAAAATTATACTTAATTAGGATCCTACAATGCTGATGTATTGAAATTATTAAACATTGAATTACAAGATAATTTTGCTACAAAATTTACTTCAAAATTTAATGTCAACATTCTGGTATATTGGATGCTTAAGTTTTAATGGTATAATACATTATTTAAATACACTATATTATATTATAAACTGTGGTGTATTAAGATAGATTTAAAAGAGATAACTATTTCTTTTAAATTGGATTTCAGCATGTATTTTAACTTCTCCATATTGCCTTCAATCATATTTTTATATACTTTCTTCAGCTTTAGATTCACTTTAATGATAATTTCGCAATTTTGTTTATTTAATTTAATTTCTCAAACAGCAAGTAATTCAGGTTAGGTACCACCAAAAGGAGTGTAATAGAATAAGTACATTCTGTCCTCTGTAGCTACTTTTAAGGGACAGATTTGAAACTTCATAGGGTATTTGTGTATCATGGATTAATCCATTGTAAGTGTATGTGAATGTGTTAATATTATGTATTTTTTTCTATATTTATATGTATATAGGTTTTCTTTCCTATCTCCATTACACAGCCTATGTTTTAAAATCATATTACATTTATCCCAAAAAAGTATTATGCCATTTTCAGATACAAACCTATTTTGAAGAGAATTTCAGCACAGGTGTGGGACAGCTTAGTAGACTATACTTCTTTACAGTATGGAGTGCCCAGGGCCATGTTCCCGAAATACAAATTCATGCAGAATGTGGCAAAGTGGGTTTTCGAGTAAGTCTTTTGCGCAATGTTATCTATTAAAAGAGATTTCCCTCCAAATTGAAGACTGTGTCTGAAATTTTTGTTCCAAAGTTTAATTAATTACCCCAAAAATGGATTTTTTGGAAAATCACAAAAATTTAAATCATAGGTTAAAATAAATTTTTGCAGCTGACATCTTTTAAAAATGGGCTACCCTCATTTTTTTCCAGCTTCATCATTTGTTTTTCTCAGATACAAAAATATTAAATCTAAATTTCAGTAAATGTTTTTTTATTATTCACATCTCAATTTTGGAAGTAACCCTAGTCTATATGACTATATTTCAGAGTGTTATAGATTAATTTTAATTTAGTAGGGTATAAGACCCATCAGACTCCAGTAACCGCATGGAGAATATTCAAATTAGCCTGGTAACGGCAAATGACATGTTCATTGTAAATGTTCCAAGATAGTCTTATTTTATACCTAGATATTTGATATCTGTAAGAATAGGAATCAAGAATGAGTTACGAGAAATCGATGAAGTCATACTTCTTCTGTTGAAAATTCTTCTGGTGAGAGTTTACCAATTCGCTCAAGTTAACAAGGATTGAAAAGTAAGTGATTTAGAACAGAATGTTGGGGATAGATCTCTGGGTGTAGATCTCACTCATATAGTTCTTAAAGTTATAGTTCTTCGGTGATTTTAAGAGTGGGGAATTTTTCTAAATGATTGGGGAGGAAATTTGTAATCTTCATTAACTATTAAATCCTGAGATCATAAAGAATTTTTGTGAGAATTGGATGGTTTATATCATTGTAGGCTAAGGAAAGGTTTAAGAAGGCAACTGCGAGGAACTCTCATCGGTCGAAAGCAAGGTAAATTTAAATGGTCATGACGCTGCAGGCAAGCAGATTTTAAAATTTCATAGTCAAAATACCAAGTATGCAAACCAGCTGTAACAGTTCATATGACTTATTTCTTGAATGTGATTGATTTCCAACAACCTGTGATAGCCACTGTTCTATTTTAAAGTAATATTTTACTTAGAGGGTAACATCACAAAGTTTATTCTTATGAATAACAATAGTTTTAATTATTTCTAATTAAAATTATGTTGTAAAGTGTCATATTGTGTTTTAAAAGTGTCTATAAAATGTATTAGTGAACCTTCTGTGAAAATAATTCTCTAAGATTTGTTAGATCACAGAGCTGTAAGACTTGTTCAGCCAATACATGAAGTAATATTCTCTCTTCCTAAAAATCATTTGGAAACCATAAGTATAATGTTATTTCCATGAAATAATATATTATGTACAGTTTGGTTAGGAAAAATCTTAGATGAAAATTTACTAAAACTGATAATATAAAAGATGTGGCTAATAACCTTTTAGTTTCATCAGATCCATATATTACAGATAAAGTATTTAAAGAAAAATTAAAAAATAAATAAATTTCCAAACAAATTAAAATATTTATTAGACAGGTATAAGTAGGAAAAAGATACATAGAAATCATGGTTAACCTTTGTTTTTACATACAATAAAGACTCGTTGATTACTCGTGCTACTACTTTCATGTAAATTTCTATTTTCAAATGATTCTTAGTTATTTTATCAATTAATTTCGGCCAATATTTTCTACCTTTGTGGGTAGAATTTTGTTGCCCACTGTAATTTTAGCTTTCCTAATGCCAAATATGTTCTTTGGAAAATGAAAGGGTGTTTTGCATACCACTCCAATTGATTCCCAATCATGTGTTTTTAGATTTTTGTTAAAACAGGGGAAAGTGTTATGGGTTTATAAGATGAACACACATGGGATCTTTATGTGGTTTGAGGATTGGAATGATTATTCTATGAGTTTGGAATACAGCCCGAATTTATAAAAAATAGTATTATATAAAAACAGTATTGCATAGGGATAAAACACACAAACAGGTAGATACTAGAATATTTTTCATCACTGAAAAATACATCAATACAAGGGATAGAGTCCTTAAGACGGTGCAAGGTTACGTCCAATTCATTAATAGAAACATTTTCTTCTAGAAAATATATTTGTATATTTAATTCTAACCGGCGGTTCATTTTGATTGAGAAAGATGGGGGAGTAAGTTTTTTTAAAAATTCATATACCCAATTTCCAAGTCTGAAAGTATTTTTATATTAGTCGAGACAACAGAAGAAAGGGCAGAAGGAGAGAGGGAGAAACACAATTTCTTCCAGCGTAATATTTATTATTTCTCAGTCAGGGGCATTAATCTCCCAGTGGTCATGTATATATACTTTATAAATTGGTTATAGTAGTAGTCAATTTTATCCAGGTTATGTGGAGGAAAAAGCCCCTTCCAATTTAGAGCAAGAGAGGAAGCCTAATCTTTTATTTTTATGTAGATTTCCCTGTGTAGATTTTATTTTTGGATAGTGTTTTTTGAGGAGAACAATTTTTGTTACATTTAAATTTAAGTATGGGAAATTAATAAAAAGGGAATGGTCGCTTCCAAAAGATTCAGATAGAATATTCCAGGAAGCTAAGGATGCCAAGAAAGAGGAGTAAGGGGAGATATCTGTTCAGCTTAGGTTCTGTGATGGGACAGAACCAGAGCTCAGTAGATACCTCCCTTTACTGCTCATCCACAGTGCCATATCCACTTCACTGGTAATGGCACAGTGACTATTCTTCTGCGAGACCCTTGCCACTGTTAATGGAGCCATTATAGCAAAGGAATTGTAGGGAGATGAGAATAGAAGATGCAACAGACAATATGTGGTTGGGTGAATTCAGAATTTTAACCAAAGTAGTCAAGCGAAGTTGAATAATATGTGTAGTTGGTGAAGTATTAACTAAAGGCTCTTGATTAAGTCTGCAGCCATTTTCAGGGTGTGAAATTTAGATGTCCGTTCAGATTTGTTCAGTGTTTTAGAATGGTCTTAGTCCTATTCGGGTGTTATCGAAGTGCGGGATCGAAATTTCATAGCCTCTGAATTTTTATGTGAAGATGTAGTCAATCAATTTTTTGAAGAGGTGAGAGATAGATGAGTTTGGGGAGGGTTGATCTGCAACTAAGTCATAAGATTTTCTTACAGAAGGGACCATTTTGGAAGCTTCTGTATGGTATATGTCTCGTTTAGACATATCAGTCTTACAATTTCCATTCGTTCAATATATCTCTTCTTGTCTTTTGAATGCAGGGCAATCTTATTAATAGAACCATGATTACAACTGCAAGCAATGCATTTTATCTTGTCAATAGGAAACAGGCAGTTCTTTCAAAGTGGCCTTTACCCCATTGGAAACAATGCTCCAAAGATTGGTATTTTTAAACTTCATCAAACTTACAGCATTTGAAACATTAGGTAACTTTCTTTGAGAGATGGTATGGCAAATTTTTATAATTTATTCTTTTTATTATTATGATCGAAGTTTTAAGATTTATTCTTTTTATGATATTCCCATTCCCGTCATTTTTTATTCAGTTGGTTGGTTGGAAAATAGTTTTTAATTTATTGACAATTAAACGGGCTATTCAGATTTATTTTGGCGTTTCAAGCAAATGTAAATGTTATATATTTTATCTCATTATATAGAGCACTAAGTGTAAGTTTACTTAAAAAAAACACTAAATTATTGTTTAATGCATTGATGAATAAGTACAACCTAGAGCTCCCACAAGCTCTAGGTTGTTTGAGCTTTTTCTAACCCTGGTTCCAGTATAATTAATTAAGACAATATGAGTACATTTCATAATTGAGTAAATAAAAATGAAGTTAATAAATTCCAACAGGTTGTACATGAAATTACTTCACAATATTATGCTAACTCCTGTGATGAGAGGAAGTGACATATTTCGCAATGAACCGAGTCTAGCACCAGCCTTGATTTTTGCCAGTTTATCGGATGAATTTTGCTGTGAGCCTGTTAATAGATTTCTTAGTGAAAGATGGACTTCACTCGGTATTAAGGTAGATATGACTAGACTGTAAGAATACCATCTATTTAATTTCCCTAAAAAAATAGGAAATCTAATTCTGTTTTTACAGTTGTGATTACAAATTAAAACCAACTTTCGCCCTTCGACCAATACTAAATGTTGGTTTGAATATTGTTTTATATTCATTTTTGTAAAAAAATTGTTCTTTTTAAATTATTACAAACATTTCAATAAATTGTACTTTATAAAGTAGTGAAGAATATATGCTTAAATGAAGCTACATTTTGCAAAGTTAATATGTAATATATTTCGTAGGTAACTTATTTAAACAATTTTTGTAGATATATATATATATATATAATATTTATATATATGATATATATATATATATATATATATATATATATATATATATATATAAAAACGTAGGCCATTAGTAAAGGATTAATGGAATGACAGCTAGTTAAGTAACTTATTATCAGTATAAATAGTTTTATCATAATCCGATCATTAGTCTTTGAACTATCGTCGAATAAACAACTCAATCTGGAAGAAAGTTATAAAGTTCCTTACCAAGCAAGAACAGTCGGTTCAAACCATACTGAAAGCGATGGCATCCGTTTACGGGGATTCTTGCGCCGGTAAAACCATGGTTTACAAGTGGCATAGTCTCTTCAACAGGGTAGAGACTCACTTGAAGACGACACACGCCCAAGTCGGCCGATCAAAATGACTACTCCGGAAATTATTGAAAAAGTAAGTATTGGAAGACGCCAGACTAAAGAAGAAATAGCTTGCAGATATGGTTGGAGTAATGGATACAACAATTTTTAAAATTCTCCATGATCATCTTGGCATGACAAAGGTCAGCCCAAGATGGGTGCCGAGAATGCCCACACAGCCTCAAAAACAACGCCGTGTGGAGTGTTCTCGCACATTTTTGGACCTCTGTAGTGAAGACAAGGATGGACTATTGAGTCGAATTGTTACTGGAGACGAAACTTGGGTTCATCATTATGAACCTGAGTCCAAACAAGACTCAATGCAGTGGCACAAACAGGGACATCACCACCCAAGAAGTTTAAGGTGTCACAGTCAGCTGGAAAAACCATGGCGATAGTCTTTTGGGATTTAGAAGGGATCCTATTGACGAATTATAAAGATAAAGGTGTTTCCATAGCCGGAGAATACTATGCATCAATTCTAGAGAGGTTAAAATAAGCAGTCAAAGAAAAAAGAAGGAAGATATATATATATATATATATATATATATATATATATATATATATATATATATATATATATATATATATATATATATATATATTTATACAAAACTGTAAAAAAGGAATATGCTATTAAGGCTTCTTGCAATCTAAAATTCTTCTTTTTACAATTTTCGACTGCCAACCAACGCACATTTATGTTTGAATATCACACATAAACTACTGAACCAATTGGTAGAGAAATTGCAGTGGAATAATAGAGTCATATTAAAATCTATTCTACCTTCTGTTCCAATCAAATATTCCTGAAGAAACTTAGTATTTTATCATTAGCATTCAGGCAGCAATCCAAGCGCAAGGTTTACTGCCTGAGTGCTAATGATAAAATTCTAAGTTTCTTCAGAAATGTTTTATTGGAACAGAAGATAGAATAAATTAGAAAAGAAAAAAAAAGAAGGTACAATAAACAGAAGATAAATATGATTTATTTGGTTAGGTCTTGTTGGCTTAGGTTAGGTTTGATTATATTACATTAGGCGGCCTATGTTAGTTTATGTTGAGTTACATTAAATTAGGCTGTATTAGGTTAGTTAAATTAGATTGGGTTGGGTTAGGTTATGTTATGTTTGATTGTAATAAATTAGGAGGCCTAAGTTAGGTTATGTTGGGTTGGATTAGATTGAATTAGGTTAGTTGGGTTAGGTTAAGAGAGGTTAGATTGTGTAATGTTGGGTCATTTTAGATCAGATTGTGTTAAGTTGGGTTAGGTTGGATTATGATTGGCTAATTTGGGTTATGTTGTATTAGGATAAGTAAGATTGGATTATGTTAAGTTGGATTATTTTAGGTTACGTTTACATTATTAATAATAATAATAAATTTTTATTTCAGATTTTTACATCCATATAATGTTAGTAGATACAATCGCAAACTTACAAACTAATGTTAGTGATAATAATATAATAGTAATAAGTAAATGGCAACCCGGTTGGAGTCCCCGATGATGGTGACCGGCTATACGACTGCGTGCAGCCGTATCCACCTAGCCAACACCGAAGAGTCCCACCCGTCCGCCAGCGCGCGCAGGATGTTATTGGGACTGCCGCGTGTACGGTGCATAACGGAAGCGCACCTTTTGCGCAGAATGGTCGCAAACCCGTCTGTGTCAGCCAAAGCGAACATCGCGGAGGCACTACAGTAACGCGGCAGTCCCACCAACACCCGGAAGGCATTATTATATTGCACACGCAGGTCACTATATGTCCGCTGCGTAAAGTTGACCCACAAGCTGCAGGTGTAAAATGATTGACAATATGCTTTAAAAAGCGCAATTTTGATAGTGCCTGTGCACCGTGAAAACCTGCGGGCCGACATATTGCATCGGACAGACAGCGCCCTGCGCTCTCTTTCAACATCCTTATCGTCCTTAAGATCCTCGGTGACCCAGTGGCCCGAGTATTTAAATTCCTCAACTTTCTTTAGAGCTGTACCACAGAGAGTGAAATTAGGGACAAAAGTGTATCGATTGTTGTCCGGCCTGAAAATCATTATTTCACTTTTCTTCGTATTGTATTTCAAACCGTGGGTCACCGCGTAGGACTCACAAATTTTTAAGAGTCTTCGTAGGGCACCAATCGATGGGCTCAGCAACACCATATCGTCTGCGTAGCTGATGTTATTTACACATACTCCATCTATGTGACAGCCGACACCAGTGCTGCCGAGTTCACCGATCAGTCGGTTGACATACAAGCTGAAGAGGATGGGAGAGGTCAATCCCCCTTGCCTCACACCACAATCCAGCCCGTATTCACACGAGAGAGATCCTGCCCATCTCACAAAATTCTTTTGATTGCTATACCAGTGCATAAATAATTGTACAATTTCCCTAGGTAAACCAGTTTCCTGTTTTAGCTTATCCCACAGGACATCGTACGAAACAAGATCGAAGGCTTTCGATAAATCGATGTAGCATGCATACACCGGGGTCTTCCTACTCCTGTAGTACTGTACAGTCCGCTTGAGACACAAAATAGTACTCTCGGTGGAAAGACCGGGCCTGAAGCCGAACTGCGCGTCGTTTAGCGAGACGTGTTTATCCAGGTGTTGACCGAGCAGACTGTCCAGCACTTTAGCGACCACTGTGGCTAGAGAGATCGGTCTGTGGTTATCCACATCCGATGCATCACCAGTTTTATTTTTTATGATTGGTACGATTATAGTACACATCATATTGTCAGGCAAGTAGGAGTGGCCCAAACATGGATTAAAAAAGGTGGAAAGCATTTTGGGTAGATGTACACCTGCATGCTGCAGGTGCTCGATGCTAAGGTGGTCGTGACCCGGGGATTTGCCCCGCACCATGCATTTGATTACCGATGATACTTCCTCCGTAGTAAAGGAAACACTACGCTTAGTAACCTCCTCAGCATCGAACACCTGCTGTGATTGGCCCAGCGGAGAGACCACCCTGAAATAAAGGGAGAACATGTTCGCGATCTCACCAGGTTTGTGCACACCAGCCACGCTGACAGGGAGGCCCGGCTTATGATTTAGTTTATTGGTGTTTTTCCAGAACTGACCGAATTTTTTGGTTGAGTGAAGTTCGGCTAAAGTATTCATTTTTATCTGTTGCTCATTGTCTTGACACCACTTCAACTTAGATTTGAAAACGAGCCTAGTCTCACACATATCATTATACAGACGGCCCGCCCGGGGCTTACCTCCATTAAACCAGGCCTGAAAGCATACGCGCGCCGCCCTGTGAGCGTCACTAACGTGTCTGTTTCACCCAGTAATATATTTGCCTCTACTTCTTTCAATAACATTATAGCTACATATAGCGGCCTCCGACAGTACACAAACAATATCATTATACATATTATCTAACAGAATTTTGTGACTCATATTACAACACATATTATCTAAGCAGTTTGTTAGATTTGGAGGAAAATGAATTTCACATAGTCTGGAGTGACAGACACTTTTAAATTGGGTTATTTGCGTCAAGTCACGTTCACCCCAGACTATTCTATTTATACAATTAGTAGGTAAACAAAACTTAGGCTTAACAAGATCAAAATTACATTGACACAGGGTAATGATCTGACCAGTAGGTATTATATAATACAGAGGCCGCGGTCACAGAAAGCCTCGCAGCACTAGTCACCAGACAGTGGGTCGAGCCAGCGCCGACAGCCATGCGCGTCACTGACAAAAGTATGACTGTCCATCGGCATAAGCTCCATGTCTATACAAGACCATGATTGTTCCGCACTAAAAGTTAATAGTTCACTTGCAAATGACTGACCGGGGTGCGCATTGTAGTCCCCTAACATAAACACCGTGTCCACATTGTCACTCTCAATTATGGCGGCCATTTCACTGAGACACTCGGTAAATTCCACTAAATTTTCATTAGATTGGGTAGGCATGTACACGGAAAATACCAACATAGAACGCGCACTGAGCTCGATTTTTATCGCGGTAAGACGAACACTATTGCACATCACTACCGTTACCGTCGGAAACGCCATTTTTCTCCACAGTAGGACCACACCGCCGTAGTTCCTACCACGTAAAACACCTGCCGTGGTAGCCACTGCAGAAGTACCCGTGCAGTCGAAGTCACTGTCTATGGAGGCCAGGTATCCGAGGTCGTGTGGCAATAGCCACGTCTCCTGCAGCACCACAATATCAGCCGAGCGACAAAGTTTTCTAACACATTCCACAGATCTAATCACGTTTTTGCAGTTAAAACTTACTATATTGACGTTATTCATAACTTAGAACTGATAACATTCTCGCGAGACACACGGACATTTTCTTTATAACGCCTGGTCGTGTTTATAAATCGACGATGGGCCACCCCCTTAGGCCAGAAGTCATCACTAAGAAAAGTTGTTAGCAATTCTTTAGGTACGAATATTTTATATGATTCATAATCCTTCGCTAACTTCATGTCCACCTTTTCAATTTTAACTTCAATGTTAACCTTTTTCATAATATGGTTACTGACGTCACACCCAGAGACGCCTTACGTCACACACAGTACGCCCTTTGTTAACGGCAAGGATTCAAATAACAACTCGCACAGATTCTACTTATACTTTCATCGTCCATAACAGATGTTTTATTATGGACGAAGGCTAACACTTCGTTAATCACCACATTACAATTTGCACATTTAACCACTGAGGACATTTTTAATTTCCGATATCCACCGTCACGCGCAATAGTCGACCGTGCGTAAGCGCGGGTGCCGCGAGACGACCTTGCGTAAGCGCGGGCGCGGCGAGACTCGCGCTTATTATTGAGCACAGAATTTTTATCGAGCATAATTTTTGTATTGAATAGAATATCCCAATTGAAAAATATATATTTCCCAATGCATATCTGAGTGGAGTATTTGTAACAGAGGGAGAAACTTCTCTTCTTGTTTCTTTCCTCCAGGTTGCCAGTGTCTAAATATTTACCACTATTTTTGTTTAGATCAAGGGTAACTTTGAAATGAAAACATTATTGCTTTAGAAAAACACTGCCTCAGAAATAAAAAAGACATGTGAGCGAAGCCACTAGCAAAAGCTAATAATGCATAAAGAGGTTTTGATACCAATGATTTTATAGAAATAAAATGTTAGACTATGCAAAACAAAAATCAAAGTAAAAATAATAAAGATTTATTATTATTTATATTTTATTAAATGCGTTTATAATATTACATGGATTAATAATACATTTTGTAAAAATTAAATTATATAAAATATTTTTTATTATTTATCAGTTTATAAATACAGAATTACCAATAGATTTTGTTTCTTTCACAAGATAAACAAATGGAACCATTATAATATCAATTTACATTTTATAATTACCACGGATAATCAATTTGCAGGTAACATTTAAGTGCTGGGAAATATCACCGCATGTACAGCACATGGCTAAACATCCCAAGGAGTACTTCGCATTACTTTATAACCATATGGATCAAGTTGGTCTTTTAAAGAATAAAGAAATTATGAATGCAAGATTGAATGAATCAAGTAGAATGGGGAGTTAAATTTGGAATGAGCTTATGTAGTATATACTTTCATGTTTATTGTTTTTTAATATTCTCCGTCAGTTATATGCCATTTTTATAAATTTCATTGTGAGTTTGGCGATACAACCATGAATATATACAATAAAAAATCTGTAATTTTAATATTTTGTATTATAATTTTGAAAATTTGATGTGTTCAAGAATTTGAAAATTATAAATCTATTAAGAATCATAATGATTATTTTCTAATGTGAATACAATCATATGTTTTATGATGTGAATGCAATGATATGTTTTATGATTCTATTAAATTTCTTCAATTCTGTTAAATTTCTTAAGGATGCACAATTTAAGGATGTTATTTTTTTTTAATATCACAAAAAAATTCCATAAGCAGGATAAATAAAACTACTGACCAGTAGTGTTTCTTCATGTTGCTGTTACTTTTTGTTCTTTTATTCAACAAATGTCTTAAATATTTGTTCAGCGTTTTGATCTGTGAGCTGTAAGTTGGATGATTAATATGTATGAATAAATAAATAAATAAATGAAATAAAATGAAATAAGGCTTTTAATTTGCAAACACATTTTAAATCTATGTATTGTTGATATTTGTTTTTCTAATTTTCAAGTTGTTTGGTTTAGGTTTGTCTTTCAACAAGGGTTACATTCATCAATATCTATTAATTTTGGTTTTATTTGTTTTTAGTCTATATTAACATGAAATCCTTATATTAATTTTTCCAATTATTAGGTAACTGTTGCAATTCATTGGACGCATAATATTAGAGCTGCCTAGTATCTACATCTTTTCTAATTTCTATTAATTCATGCTCCATTAGAAAGACGTTGGTAATTATAATTATTGGTAAATTTTCTTTCGTAATTATTAATCAGGAAACTAATATTATGTCACAGTATAGCACCATGTGTAAGTAAAATATCAGCAAGATCATTATTAATATTTACAGGTCACAAGGTTAGGTCATCGTACCATCTAATATTATAACAAGTCTCTAATGTCAACTCGTCTTGTTTGATAGGTTGGTAAACATGACAGCCATTTTGTGCGATATTCGCCTAGTTATTAGAAAATCAGAGGTACCATTGATAGATATATACAGATATATTTGGAAGAAGGATTTTTATCCTCTGCATCTCTGAATATCCTACAAATAATTTGGCCCATGAAAGGTAAGAAAGAACCTTTTGAGATCACAAATAAATTTTTTCTACCTCAGAAATTAAAAGTAATTAGCAGACTATAATATTAATAATTTGGACGTTAAGTCATAAGATTAGGACAAATTTTTTGAAGCCAATATGTTTTTGTGATAGTTATGCAAAGTAAATTTTGAATTAAGCGAAAGCATATTTGTCAATGTTCTGTGACTGCAATAGTTATTTATAAATTACTTTATTTATGTATTATATTTTTTATCAATTTAAAAGAAGAACATGTGTAGTTTTACATTGTTAAAATAAATGAAAATGATGCATAATTAACGAATTATATATTTTAAATTTTATTTACCTTAATAACAAGTGGATTCAAAATGTCAATAGAATTTTTGCACATTACAAACCGGCAATGTGACATATTCTCACAGCTGTGTGCTATATTTATTGCATTCATCAGTCTCATTTTAATTGAAAATACCTTTTTCTATATACATACAGTGTTGACAAATGAACTTTTCTTATTTTTTTATATAAACACATTGTGAAAATTTGTTGACTGTGTGAAAAACAAATTTACATTCATATCTACACCGTTATAGTTTCTACCACAGACTACAGCCATGCTTCAGTTTGAGATTAAATGAACTCGTGAATTATTTATCCTACCATTTTAATTGTAATAAGTTATGACATATCTTATACACTGATTAACATTGTGAAGCATTGTTTCATTTAAAAAAATATGTTACTTTATTTCATTCATCTTACAGCTTCAGACAGATTTTAGAAATAAATGTTTTAACAATACCTATTGATCTGTTGAAAACTTATTTTATGGAATGAGATCAAGCCAATTGTGAAATTAAGGAGAAAAAAAATTTTCCATAAGCAATTCGCTATTCAATTATGTCATTTTCCACTTAGACAAATTAAGCAGTGATAATATAATATCATACCTCTCTATTCTGCTGTAATTTTTTCCCCCTACACATTTTCTTACCTGCTGCAGTACAACATCTTCTACTTTATTGCAGTTTACAATATCTACACATTTTTCTGTCCATCTTTTCATATTACCTTTTACATGACCAAACTAATATTGATATTTCATCCATTTTTCTTCACTCTTCGTTTTGACAAGTGCACTTATTTTAACATAATATTATAGTAGACTATGTTTATATTAAATTCTAAAGAATAAATTTATTCTCTATCGTTACCATGGTGTGTTGTGTTAATTACAGGATTAGGGCCTGTGATGGCTTAGCACACAGATGGGTGGGGTTGGACTATAATGTTCTGATTGGCTGAAAGAGGTTGCTCTCGTTGCCATATGTATCAATTGTGTACTTTAAAGTCAAAAAATAAATAAATTTTACTATAGATATTTCATAATGATCTTATTTCAATTCAATTCAATTTACCTTTATCATTCTTTCGCATTATTCTCACTTGGAATGTAAATTTTTGCAGAACTTTTTCCTTTTTTCATCGTTATATATAACTCTTCAATAGGAAACATGCACTGCGTAGACAGCCTCTTGGTTTTGTTAGCGTTCATAACAGCGTATCCAGTCTTTGTCGTCCGTGATAATATCAAATATGGCATTTGAGTGATCTCCATTGAATTTTTCTAACATTCTGTGACATCAATCAACATGGCAGTATTTTTTAGCTTCAATCTGATCATGAGATATCCACTTAGCACCATATTTCCTGATGCCAAATGTTCATGTAGAATTTTCTGTACTTATCTCATACCAATGCCTAACTTGTCTGCATCTTTTGATAGGATATTCTTTTATCAGTCTTACCAGGAGCTGCACAAAATTTATATTATTAAATTACTGCTGTTTAGGGATGTTTCTGATATACACTATCACTGGGATCGATAAGAGTACTTTTGAATTTGTTAAACAAGTTGTGAATAGTTGTACAGTTTGAGGCTCCATCATAAAGTGTAAAATCAAAGTCGATTGTAACTTTGTTGTAGTTGCGACAAACGAAACAAAAATTTTCTCGTGTTAAATTAATCTTAATGTGATACACACAATTTTAAAAATGTCTCCTCTTTATAAAAACAAATGAAATATTTAAGCAAAGCAACCTATCAATTGCTTGAAAACTTATAAGCAAATAAGAAGCTTACCCATCGGGATGTAATAATTTTTCAATTCATTATTTAACAAATAACTTTTTGACAAGTAATCATTTTGAATACTATATATATATATATATATATATATATATATATATATATATATATATTCTTCTAGGTCATCTTCTATGTCTACTCTGTTTGATATTGGTGTCATCAATATTACAATACATCTCTTAAAATGTATTCTGCATCATTTACATCTCTCCTTCCTTACATATTCCTTTTATATCTAGGATTATGTGACAACTTGGAGATTTTTCAACGTATCTCTAGACCTAAGTTAAACAACTTAATCACCTAATTATATTCTGACTGTCGAATGTGCAGAATGTTCTACTACAATCTGAAACAGCACATGAAGTTTTCAAAAATATGCAACAGACCAGGTATGGGACCTGATATTCCATTAATTTTTAGTAATTTTAAATTGCTTATATTAGTTTATTTTTTAATTAGTTATATTATGGTTAAGGAAATAAAGTTTTAGCTAATGTGATAATTAAAAAAAATGCTGTGTAAAAAATGAAGTGTGATAAAAAAACTAATTTAATAAATTTACTCCTGTCGTAAATTTCCTTGTGATGTGTTTTTTTGTTCCAGGCAAATGTGTAAAACATAAAAAAATACTCCTAAATTTTATAATATACACCATTCCAATTCTACTTTAAAAAAATTAAAAATACTTTAGCTGAGGAATAACAATACACAACTTCATTTTATTTCCATATTTTTTTCATATAACAATTATTTGCGGTTAATTTATTAACTGTATTCTCAATGGTTTAGTCATTTATTTTGTGCTTTAGTTATGTACAGAACAGTATGGTCCAATGCTTCAATATAAAACTGTTTATAACCCACAATCTATAATAATTAGCCCCATATTCATCCTGAAACTTGTTTGTGCATTTAATTGTGGTTGATTCTCTTAAATATTATTTCAATATATCTGTGATGTTTACTTTTTTACTCATATATCTATAAAAAAAAAGTGTTAAAAGAAAAAAGTATAAATTTTTCTATTGTTGACAGTATATCACCATTACAACAGCATGCCAATGTGTTCTATACAGGCAATATGTCTATAGTGTTACAAGCCCTTGTGCAAGAATTGCCAAGAATTGTACACATATTGGACCATTGTCGGAATTTGTGTGTTTTATGTTGAGAGTTTTTTTTTTTTTTATTTTTGTTATACCTTTGATTTAAAGATAATTCAGTTGATTTTTTGATATAGTTTAATTTTCCTGTTTTTGTTCCTATAAGTGATCTCAGGTAAATTTAGACTGAAAAAATATATAAATTCTTTGAGTTTGACACCTCCTGAAAAATGGAAAAATAATAATTACACGAACCAATAAGTATTTATTTATAAATTTGACCTCGAAATATAGAAGTCTATGATACCGCGTGTCCATGGATGCGATATAAAAAAATAACATCTATAGCCAAAGGTTAATTTGCAAATTTAGATTATTATTTTATTATATTCATCTGATGTTATATGTTGTTATACCGAAAAATTATTTTTTCTAATTCTTTAAATGAATTGAAACTACAAAAATTGTTAAAAATATTATAATTACATAAATTTGTAATTTTTCAATTATCGGATGAATAATATTATAGTCCATATATCATACAAATAAAATAAAATGGTTATCCAATTTCTGGGCAACTAGACACATCAAATAATTAAATATAACCTAAAGTAGATGTTATTTATCCAATTCAAATTTGTTTTTTTATACATTCATACTTATACATTATGTTAAGTCAAATATATATAATTGTTTCATAAAATTCATTTTTATTTAAAATAATGAATCTGGCTTTGTCTTCAAAATATTTGGTTAGCAAAAATATAATTTTAGTTTTCAAAAATAAATAGTGTTATATTTGTTTTCATCCAGTTCATAATATCCTTACGCTGATGATGGATTAATCCATTCAATTGTATTTTTTGCTAGTATTGAGCTCTGGTTGTGTAAAAATGAACACAGCACCGATGATTTGTTACAGCTTCTGCAAAGTTTTGATGAAGTTTCGGCATAAAAATTTAAAGTATAAGCATATCCAATATAAATTTAGCAAAGATATAGAATATTAGTGTGACATTGACTTCAAGTATAAAGTGCTTAATATCCATCTTATTTCTATGTTTTCTATATGGGTACATAATTTATTCATTTGATTTGCTTGATGGTTTAAAGGACGTCAATATAAACCAAAATGTTATCCATATAATAAGAATGTAAAGTTTAAATATCATTGTGTTAAAAGTATTAAAGTGATTAAAAGGGGGATATGATAAAAGTAATATAATTTTTAGCATTTTTGTCTGTGAGCATGTTTATTTCTTCGCACATTAACCATTAGTGCAAGAACCATTAAAAAGATTTTGATGGGGTTTTAAAGGTGCCTTTTGTTAAACTACGGATAACATATAGGCTTTTTTATTGAAATTGACTTACTGAAAAAATAAGTTACGGTAACTTGACATTTTAACACAAACTACACTTACACATATTAAAAAATTTTATTTTAACCATCAATCTTACAGTTTACCTGTTAATAAATATTCTCCAAAGGTCTACGTGGACGATATCAGGGGCACATCCAGTTTTCAATACTTCACTAGCAATGCAGCAGATTCTTCATTTTTATTTTTCCATCAGTAGTTTTCTATTTTTTTCTTTTGTTCTGGTCTCATATAATTGTCTTAATAATTGTTTTTATTTTTTTAATTACTCTAAGAATAGATATCTATCAAGAGTGTGCACTACTTTGTGGACTCTGACGTTGTTATTACTACTTTTGTGAATTGTACATACATTGCTAATGGCATCCCAAGAGTTTGTTAGTCTTAAAAACATGTAATTGCCATGCTCCAGTTGAATTGTATCAAGTATTGTAACCAGGGTTGAACACAAATTGAATCATAAAACAGGACAAGGAGATCTAAGATGGGTGGCTCTTACTGCTTCTTAATACAGAGGCTCAAACATAAAGGTAATTCCCCTCAAGTTTCTCTATGAATAGATGCATGACTTTGACATACTATATACTATCACCCTTATTATTATTACCATTTGATTTATTTATTATTACCATATGTTATAACTGCATAAGCATCTATTAAACGCGTGAATTCAGAGCACGCTTTCAAAATGTTTCACAATTCACTTGTTTAAAAACTCATAAACTGTTTGAAGTCATTTAACTCGTTCAATGTCAATGTGATTGATTGATCTCACAGCATGCGGAAGCATGGTGCTACTGGAACAGAATAGTCCTAGGCAACTATATGCTCTCAATAGAGTTAGCTATCCTTAGGCATGCGACGAGCGTTAGTACTTTATGTTTGCCACTGGACATCAGGTTTTAATGATTTAATTTGTTGTGTTGGTTTTTAGTTGTGTTTTTTTTTCATTTCTAATAATGAGTGAAAGTACCAGTCTGTATAGTTCAAAAGAAGAAATAGATATAGAGGAGTTTAGAAGGGGTATTCAAAATCAAGAAATTTTTCATTTCAATTTATTGAGCTTTTTAGGAATGACGATGGAAGAAACAAATAAATATGGAGCATTGAAAGATGGATATATTATTCAATTTACCTTTACTTAGAGAACATGATTTAAAAAACAGATGTCTACTCATTCTTAGATGTTTCTTCGTGTGTTCTTGTGCTGATCATTCTTACCAGCTACCAGAAAAAGATTCAGCTGTTGATTATTTTAATAACAAAATGAAAGATATATATATATATATAGATATATATATATATATATACATATATATATATATATATATATAGATATATATATATATATATACATATATATATATATATATATATATATATATATATATATACATATATATATATATATATATATATATATATATATATATATATATGTGTGTGTGTGTAGTCTAGGAAAGGAACTGTAATTGGATGAAGGTATGATCCTATGGCGAGAAAAGCTTAATTTTACTCTGTACTTAAAAATAAACACCACAATATGCATGATCTCTGAATCTGAAAGCTTTCTACAATGATTTATGCTGGAATATAAGATATAATTTCAGGGTAGGTCATACAGAAAACCTTGTATTAAAGCTCATTGTAAATAGCCTTGGCATGTACATGCTCTCTTAATGGAGAATTTTTACAAGAATTCAAAAAATTATTGTAGCATGAGACCTACCGTACCGACCTACCGTAGGCATGTTTCATAAAAGCCAGCTGAACTATCCTACAACCGTTACCAACAAGAAGATGGAAAAAGCTGAAAACTTTTCAATATTTAAAGATGGAATACATGTACATAAAAGGAAACTCGAAACTTACGAAACCTCCAAAAAGTACTTCAGTCATCTCCACTGATCATAATCTGAAAAAGTTTAGAGAACTTGTAAATAATAAGGGCAAACTATGTATTACCCGCAAGTGATGCAGGCGGTCACAGTTTTTCACATTTGTTATTTTTGAAATCTAAAATATTTTTTTTTCTCAAAGCTGTGTTAAACTGGTAATATTAAAGAGAAATATGATAAAAAGATACGTAAAAATTCCAAAGCTCAAACGAAAATAAGTTATTTTTGGAAAAGAGCATCATTTTCAATTTACTTAAATGATTTTTAAACCCAAAACTATTACATTTAACTTACCTATTGTGTGGAACTGACATAAAATATTTTAATCTATATAAATAACAAAATCGTATCAGAGTAAATTGTAAATATGGAAATCATTTTAAAAAGAGTAATTAACTTAGCATAATGACTAATAGCAGAAGTTAGAAATCTTGCTTTAAAAATGTTTGTCTGTGTATTAATTTGTTCTTCAATCACATGATATCTACTAAACGTATTTTAATGAAATTTGGTAAGTGAATAGCTTATAGCTTCGAGCAACATATAGGATACTTTTTATCTGGAAATTGCAGATATTTTTTATACCGAATTCCTCGTGAACAAAGTCATGTCGGCACAGCAAGATAGACATATAATTTCTATTTTAACCTTTTGTCCCATTAAGTTATCCCTACTTATATGTAGTTAAAGTTGCCTTGATATTTTTTACGTTAGTTATGTTTTTTAAAGATTTCTTGATGGATGATTTAGAAGGTTACACACATTCAAGGTAACAAAGAAAAGATTCATTAATAGCTAGCTAAGAAAATATTCATTAATAAATTGTCATGTATTTTAACTGTTAAGTGTGGGTATTTCATGAATCAATTTTACCAATCACACGTAAATTTTATGAAATTCCAATCAAATTTTCTATGTAATTCATTCTACACAACATTGTACAAGATAATGGCAAGTGATTAGCAAATGACTTTACGAAAGATAATGTACTCTACTGCAAAAAAACTAAATAGTTAAAAAGGCAGATTTCAACAATCACAAGAATCTCTTCATTTATTACAGTTAATGTAATATTATTACAATAGTTGTAATTATAGTTTATAAAGAATTCAACTTAGCATACATTTGATGATTGTTATCTTTTACGAGGCCAGATTGCTCTATATGATCGTAAAGGAGAGCAATATACTCTTTGCGATGACTAATTAAGTGCTGTACATGTGGTGATTTATCCCAGCATTTGAATGTTACCTGCAATTTTATTAACAAAAATATTACTGTTTGTTAATTTCATTGGTAATTCTATAGATGATGAAAAAATATAGACGATTGAATATAAACTAAAGCAGAAAATATTGATCTAATTCAAATATGTACATAACAGCTTTAATTACTTTTTTGTTCTTTACATATTCGTATTTATAAATTTTGTCAAGTGATAAAATTAATTTTATTTAATATATTTTGAAATCTGGCTTTGTCTGTAAAATATTGAATTGGCAAGAATATAATTTTAGTTTATGCAACATGTAGGGCTATATTTGAAGTTTATTGTATGGAATATTATAATTTATTGTATTGAATGTTATAAGCATAACGGTTTAAAAAATTCCATTCTAACAATTTTTCATTTAAAGATAGACAATGTTCTGCTTGACCTACTGACATCGGTAATGACCAAATCAATGCCACAATTGAATCATATTAACATACAACTGCGCCTGATATTGCAGAGCAGCAGGGTGCAGTAACTTATAAGTAATTATACACAGTTTGTGTGTATATACATTGTACGTGTATCCATTTTGGCATGTTTCTATACATATTTATGAATATTTAATGATATTTAATTTTTAATACTGAAGCAAAGTCGTACTTTAGTATATGATTAATGTTTTGCACCCACAAACCGAACACTATCCAAACACTGAATACAATAAATAAGGAGTAAATTCCATCACAGTTGTTTCCTATAAAAAACCTAATTTATTACATCATTAAATATAGCTAAAAGATCAAGTATTAAACAATTGATCTTTGCCTATAATTCATTTATTGAGACACATTTTCAGTCCACCATCCTTTTAAAGCCGTTTTCAGGTTTTCAGGTCAGTGAATTCAAAATGATTTAATTTCTTCTTTGGCTGACATTATATATGACCAAATTAGTATAGAATTTGCTCAGACTAAAGTTAAACAATGATAGATGAAACAACTGCCATCACTGAGAGGGAGCAACTCAACTATGATAAGGCGCGTGTCAAATAAAGGTATTGAATTTTCTCAGATTTTTAAATAATGCAAATGGCTTAAGTATGAAGTAAACATATTTTTCATCAAATAGACAAGAACGATCTTACTCATAAATTAGTAGCTCAGTGTTTTAGATTGGATTCACTTATTATCCTCGACTTTAAACGGTGCTCAGAATAAAGTGCGAGATAAATATCCTTTAGTAATATTTGTACTCTGTTATACCTATATTCTTAATTTAGTTTTATCAAAATCTAGACATAGTATTGCGGAATGTAAAATATTTTTAGCTCTTCTCAATAAATTAGTTTTCTTTTTTAGTAAATCAACAAAGCGAAGTTCACTTTTAGCCGACATTATGTAGCAACAAATTCTGTTCCTGTTATGATAATATCAACTTCGTATAGTAAATATATTATATGAGCATCGAATCAATATTATAAATATATTTAAAGCCATGCTATCTAATCCTAATAGCTGGGACAAAGAGTTTTTGTCATTCTCAGAATTATTTACTACAAAATGTGAAGATTTTTACATTCATTTCTACGTAAACTTTTTTCTGATACGTTAGCTTATAGTGATGTAATATTTAATGTAGTCAAAGTAAGACAATAAATATCTCTGAATATGATAAGTAATATCAACATTTTTTTAATTACACAGTTTATCAATGTTTTCTAGAATTACATGGTTTACCAATGTATTAGAAATCGTGGATATTCTGAGAAGAGGCCAATTGAATTTGGTCAGAGTGTTATAAAAGGAGTGTTTGTAAAGAGTGTTATAACAAGGAATTTTAAGAAATAATTGACATTTAATATTGAAATGTTATTAATGTAATAGTATTAATGCAAATTAGTGATAAGTTTCAATCAAACAATCCAGATGTGTATTATAATGTGGATGTAGTGAGGATAATGTGTTTGTTTTGTTCACAATTTAGTACTATTATAAGAAAGTACATATGCAGTCTTCTTTTTGGGCATTAGTCATAGAAAATTATGAATTGGTAAGAAAATAAAGTAAGAAACACAAATTTGGCAAAAATTGGAGTGGTAAGAACTTTGATAACAAGCCTTTTGGTAAGAATAAAATAGAATTATACATCACATAAAATATATATATGTATATGGGTCAATCAACTTTTATTTGTTCAAGGGCGACATCACTCTGGTCAAAAAAAGAAAATATATATAAATTTGAGTATTTTATTAGTCTTTGTTTTCAGCATGTCAGTTTTCTTGGTAAATAATTGCGACCGACTGCCATTATGATTCTACCAATACCACAGGGTCAGTCGGCCGAACTCCGTTAAAGAGAGTGGGTGGTTTATTGTGTGTCCTGCAGACAACCAGCAGAAATACGTAATTAATTGATACATTATCATAAATTATACTGTACTAGATTGCATTTGAACTCAATTTTAGTGTGAGCGTGAAATGAAATACAACAAGACACTATGTCCTATAAGATAGCTAAAAGTTAAAAAATGTCTGTTGGACAACCAATCACTAGGACATCCGAATGGTTGTCCTAGTTAGTAGTATAGGAAAATTTGGTTGTCCTTGGGATATAGTGATGTGGCACAATGAATGACAAAATAGTTAGCTTAGTTGGCAATGCCCCTGTGTTCTGATATTGGGGTTGTAGGTTTGAATTCTGTAAGGATAAAAGTTTGTGTGATGAATACGAATGATTTTATTCCAATTATGGATGTTTTGATGAATTATGGATGCTCGTAACCTGCTTACTGATACACCTCCAAGCTCTCCGTCCATCCTGCAAGAAAGCAACATACCCCAAGAAACCTCCTAGCCCTACTGTATCTTTAAATCCTGGAAATAAAATAAGAGGTAGGGAAAGTATCCGCCGAGACAAATCAAGGATGTATGAGGAAAATTAAAAATTACAAAGCGAAGCAAAGAAATGGAAGTTGAAATATGAAAAACATAAGAAGAGAGCTCAACGCAAGGGTAAAGAATTATAGCAAATGAAAGAAAAAGAAGCTAATGAAGAAAAATGAAAAAGACAAACACAAAAAATTAACTAACACTATCAAGGAAAGATACAACAACATTAAAGACCGGAAAGGGAAAAACCTGTTAAAAACGTATTTCAGAACATAGAAGCATCGCAAAAGTGCAAAATCTCAGAAGATGGTTTGGGTTTACAAGGAAAAATTAGAACAAGCACAAATTTGCACAGTGTAGATAAATAGGTGTCAAAAAAAATGAAGTCTTTCTTCCAAAGATATGACAATCATGATGGTATCAAGAAATAGAGTGAGTAAAAAGGAAACCGTCACGAATGACAAAGAAAAGGTACAAAAACGGTTCCTCTTATACTCTATGAAAAATTTATTCAAGGCATTCAATTTGGAGAATTCAGACGTTAAATGTTCCTATTTTAATTTTATGAAACATTAACCCGTTAGAGTCCAGAATTTTTCTTGTATTTGTTAGGTTTTGTGGCTATAAATTGAATAAATCTGCATCGATATTTGGAAAGGAAAAAGTCGTTCAGCAATTGTTATGTAGGGTCTTGGAATATAACAACTGAGCAATGGAAATAAAATTGTACCACATCTCAGATACCAATGCAAACTTGTCAGTTGTCAGTCGTTGTGTCTCACGTTGAATCTCAAAAATTTCATAATCTCCTAAAATCTATCGTGAGGTATGGTAGTACAAAATCGCTCCCCCATTTGACTGACCACAATTCATCGAGATCTAAAGTTTTGGTGCCCATAGTCCCACGTACATAAATTTTAGCTAGAAAAGACTTGAGCTCTTCAATTCTTAGAACCAGGAGAATGAGTACGTCGCCATTCTGCTATGCTGCAAGATAAAATTTGTTTCAAAATTTTTCAATCGTAAGTCGCCAAGCACTGCTGCATTACTCAACCACATTATGTTTTGCATATGGAGTTGGTCGAGCATGATCTTTAAATATAAATTGTTGCCCTCGTCTACCTGGTTTATACACATTTAGTTGTTTCAACTTTCCAAGTCATTCCAACAGGTGCTATAAGTGCAGTTCCAACAGAAATTCCTTTCATATGTATCTTTTAAGCAAAGCAACAGCTGACTCCAACATTGTCCTCGACTGCACGGCCCACTGTAATTTCTGGTTCTTCCATGACCTTATTGTCCAGGCACACCGTCCTTGTCAAAAGTTGCTGACGTTATTTCTTCACTTAACAATAATTATTTATAAAAATACTTGTTAGACAAAATGGCTATTATAAAGTTCAATTTTAGAGTGAATAGAAGATAATGTCATACTTACAATGCATACCATGGTATATAGAAATATACAATAAGAATATTTATGTGACTGGCCTAGAATTTGATTTAAAAAATTGTCAACATCAGATGATGAAAAGTCGTTATCTGTAGATAATTGTTGTTACTCTTCATTGACGAATCCAACAGCTCGCCTTCCGAGTTGTTTTTGTCGGTATCTTGGAGAGATTGAATAATTCCATTGGCGTAGACTATGTTTAGCCCTAGCGCGCAAAAATATTTTAGGATCGTACGTGCATTGTGACAGAAGTAAAATATACACTACAGTCTCGACGCTGTCGCCAGGCTACTAATGTAGCAAATCCAATACTACACTGCCCCCATCACCTGATTCCCACTCTGCTGAACTACGAATATTCAAAATGCCGCATGTGTACCTAAATAGATGAATTCCATGATATTCTGACTAGTCCAATAATTCATTTATAAGAAAGATTGAGTTAATTTCTGATGGCCTTGACTGGGTCAAATTGACCCAACCAGGCTTTGAGGCAAACTCGATAAAAAAATATATATATTTTGCGATTACTTTTGTTGAAGTCTCATATAAAGAATAATAATCATATTTTATAAAAAGTGACAAAAAATTAGGAGTCTATGCATAATAGACAGATATCTACCAAGCAAAAAGATCATTGAAATGAGTAAAATTTGGGATGTCTGCGCTTTTAGAGTTAATAATGATAATGACATAGCTGAAACTGAAGACGAAGATTTAATGAGACATTAGTTTTAATAATTTGTTATTTCTCAATTACCTCAGATATTTTAGATTCTTAATTATTTCAGGTATTTTAGAAATTGTGAACCTATCACATTTCCAAGCCATACCTTCAAATACTTCATTCTAAAACAACTAGTAAAGGACGATGGAAGTAGAAATTAAAACATTAGAGTATACTGGTCATGGTCAGGAATCTTCAAAGATTGATATTATATGTTTTCTTATTGAAAACTGCATATGCTGTCACAGAATGCAATTCAGGTTTTTCAGCTATATTGGAAAAGCTGGTATTTATCATATTGACTACCCCACATTGTGGGTAACAACTGGATATGGGATGTGGTACATTATTTTGGTAGACATTCATCTTGAGTTTAAATTTTTTAAAAATTTAAAATTCAAACTGAAGATGAAATGTGGTAAGTTTAAGTTTTAATATTAATTATAATCTGCTTACCTTAATGCCTTGTGATTTCCATTTTTCACTTAGCATCCTATTACTTGACTCGGGGCCAAGTGCATCTGTAGAACCAGCAAAAATTAAGGCAGGCGCTGGACATGGCATATAAATATATGCTGAACAAGCTCTCTGCATAGGTATTGTATAACTTTTGCAAAATATTAGGATATGTAACCTGTCAAGAATTTTTAATAAATTGGAAAACTTATATTTGTAAATAATTGTCACACTAAAATGCTTTTTACCAAAATTTTTCATAAGTCTTATTAAACTATGCTATTTTAATAAGGGGTAGCAAATTTCAACCAAATTATAAATTTAGAAAAAAAAACAACATGACACTTATATCTTTTATAGAAATTAAATTGCATACAACATTTAACATAATATAAATACAGTCATTTGGGGATGAAATGAAATAATGCAATTATGCTTTTTTAGCCATTTAAACAAGATCATTATGTCGAAAGTTGGCATTTTTTTAATAGTTCCCTTTACTCTTGTTGATTTACAAATTTACCAATTTATGAAATTTGAATAGAATAATATTTTAAACTCAACATTTAAATTTTAATTTCAACATTATATACTCATATCAAACACTGATTTGAGATCAGCCATTTCAAATTCACTGAACCTCAAATGTGTTATCATATACAAGGTTAGTTTCACAAAATAAATCTTAACAATGCACTAAAACATTACATGTCTATTAAAAAAACAGTTCAAGTAACATTAAAAAAAACAAAAAAAAACATAAAAAAGGCAATACTTAAATATGACTTAAAGTCAAATTTACAAATGTTTATCAAAATAAAATTACGCAAACATCATTGCCGTTATAGGCAATGAAAATTATATGATTTATTTTTTTTAAATAGAGATATTTTTTCAAAATATGAACATTTTTGAATTTGTAAAAAAATAATTAATTAAAAATTTCTCTGAATAAAACTCACTTGCAATAAATAATACCAATATTCTGTAATAAAACATTCCTAGGAAAGAGAGCAGTGGAAAGCTTCAATTGAGTGACCTCAAAGCTTATTGCACTATCCCAAACCTGAGAAATTACTCGTTCCATTATAGATTGGTATCTGAAAAGGAATCAAAAATGAATTGCACTCAGAAATAAACAATACTGACAATATGCAATAAAATACTTTAGGGAAAGAGTATAATAGAAAACTTCAGGTGAGTAATTTCAATGTTTATTGCTCTATCCCAAACAATTTTAAAATTTATTTCAGGTCAAGAAAAACTTGAAATTTATTTTTTCTCTAAATAAATTTTATGTTATGATCACATACATTTTATGTTACATAATAAACAAATTATAATTCTTACTTTTGTCTGTTGGCTGCAATGATTTCAGAGACTTCTCCCCAAATGCAAGTTCCTCCCGAAAAACCGTGCAACATAAGAGGAGCAAATGAATTGTTAGAATATAAAAATTTCACCAAATTAGCTGCTGTAACCTGCAGAATTTTCAACAAGAAATGTTTTTTCATTGTTATGTTTTTCATTTGTTTATGAGAAATGAGTATAATAAAAGTAAAATCACCTCAGTCTAAAATGCAATGGAAATAAATTATGAATGCAGAAGTATTGGTTTTTTAATTGGGTACAAGGCTATTTTATGGCTATTAACAGATTTTGTGTAAATTCTGTTTAATTATAAGTAAATCAAATAGGAGCTTAGAAGTAGAAATGTGTCACTCTGAAAATGTTTAAAAGCATACTCACCCCAGTCCTTTTCCCTCAAGAATTCAGTTTAATAAATTTCAACATGACGAATTTATAAATTTTCTAAGTGGATGGATTACAAGATTATTGTATTTTTTGTGTAATTTTAATCAAAGTTTGAAAAAACTTTTGATCCAGTAGACAAACGACGATATTAGAAAATGTACGAATATTCTTGTTCAATGGAAAAGAGCAAAGGAAAAGATAGTATTTAAAGTTCTCAATATAGCAGTGGCGTAGTGTAGTGGGAGCGGCAGGGGCGGCCCGCCCTGGGGGGCACTTTTTAGGGGGCGGCAAAATTTAACAATAAATAATAAAAATATTTTGTAAATATTTGAACCATTTTATATTTTTATCGCAACTACAAATTCAGACCGATTGAAAGGAGCACGGGATTTTTCATTACTTATTTTGTGACGAATTTGGGGAATTCCTTTTCTTTGAATGATATTTTGTAGCGACTGGCAACAACGTCTATACTGACTTGTGGGAATTCCTCGTTTATGACTAACAATCAGCGAGAATGACTTCTGTTACATATATATTAAGTTCAATATAGTTTATTACACGTATGGGGAAGCCCCTTTAAGGTACGGGGAATTACGTGCTTTGACAAAGTTTGGCATTTCAAAGAAAGTTTTATTGATGGATCGTCAGTTTTCCAATTCACATTGTCTCGTATTTTAGTTATGTTACGCTTTCCAAATTGTGATTTTTGTGCAAATAAGTACGTGTAGTGGTTGTGAAATTATTGAACAACTGGCCTGAACACATAGACGACAATATCCGATTGCATCTCATTCAGCAAGGACAGGAAATTATTCAGCATATTGATACTAATTTTGCTGAAATGTCAACAGTAACACGCTCAGATTCGTGCTCTTTAAAATCAAAAGGAGAGACAAGACGGCTTACTAAGGAATGGTTTTACAGTACATTGACTAACGGTGAAAAAGTTTTACGTACTTGGATGGCTTATTCTCCATCTAAAGCATCATTATTTTGCTTTCTTGTCGTTTATTTGAGAACGTAAATACACCGAATGGATCTAAATTTTGCTCATCTGATGGATTTTATACTTGGTGGAAATTAAATCCTAAGGTTTCAAGTCACAAATCAAGTGCACTACACATTCAAAATTATTGCAAATGGAAGGAGTTGGAGAGCAGACTTCAAAAAGGACAGACTATTGACAAAAAAGAGCAAGACATAGTGGCAAAATAAATAAAGAAATGGCAGGAAATTCTTATCAGAATGTTTGATATTATAAGATTCCTTGCCAAACAAAATTTGGCTTTATGTGGACATATAGAAAACGACACCAATACCAATAGAGGAAACTTTTTAGAATTGGTTAATTTAATTGCAAAATACGATCCTGTACTTCGTGAACATCTTGTAAGGTTTAAAATGTGTGGCAAAATTTCAATCACTTAATATGTCACCACAAATACAAAACGAATTTATTGCCATTTTAGGAAATAATGTTCGCCGACATATCATCGGTCTAATAAAAAAGGCTAATTATTATTCAATTATATTCGACAGTACTCCAGATCTTTCTCATAAAGATCAAACAAGTCGGGTATTAAGATACGTAGTAATTGAAAATCGGGAAGTAAAAGTAATGGAATCTTTTATAGATTTTATTAAAACTAAAGACAAAATTGCTGAAGGAATTTCAAAGATGATTTTGGACAAGATTCAAACTGATGGCCTAGATATAAGCAACTGTAGAGACCAAGCATATGATAATGCTGCTGTTATGGCTGGAAAGTATTTAGGAGTTCAGCAAAGAATTCAAGAAATAAACCCTAAAGCTGAATTCGTACCTTGCTCAAATTATTCGTTAAACCTAATTTGTTTACACGCTGCCTCAGTTGAGGTGGATTCAGTAACTTTTTTCAGCACGTTAGAACGTTGCTATTCTTTTTTTTCCTCATCGACACATCGTTGGGAAGTTCTGATAGCAGCTACAGGCAAAAGCTTAAAAAGGGTTCAAGACACGCGGTGGAGTGCAAGAAGCGATGCCGTAAATGTAACATGGCATCATTACAAAGACATTCTCGTCACTTTGGAAAAACTGACAGAGGCAGGTGAAAGCTTAAACACTAGGACAGATGCAGGTGCTTTACTAGTTTCGATGGAGTCATTTTCCTTTCTTTGTTTTTTGGGCCTGTGGCAACCGGTGCTACATGAAGTGAATGATGCACAAAAAAATTTACAAACAAGGGGACTTGACATAAGATTGTGCGCTCAGAAAGTAAATGGTTTGCAGATGATATTGACAGAGAAAAGAGAGGAATGGGCAAATGGCGCTGTAGGTTATGCAAAAAAATATGTGTGAAGAACTTGGAATTTCCATAAAACCTCAGAGGCGGCAGGCGCATAACAAGAAAGCATATTTTTGATGACGGAACTAGAGATGCTAACTTGTCTTGTGAAAATGAGTTGAGACGAAAGCTGTTTTCTTCGTTAGATAGAGTTATTGTAGAAATTCGTGAGCGTTTTCAACAGCTACAGAATTTAACGTATAAGTTTGCTTATCTAACGCCGGCTATATTATTAGATCCAGACAACACTGAATGTAATCTAGACTAAGCATCTGACGAAATTGACGAGCAGGATTTCAAGCTGGAAAGACTTCGACTGCGGACTTTCGTTGCGGCTACAGGCAACGAAAATAAATTGACAATTAAATGCTAATATCCCACCTGAAGATGTTGTAATACAACGAAACCTAGGTCGTGGTAAAGAAATTAAATATAGTAGAAATAATACTACATCACGTAGTTTCATTTAATTGTCAATAATGAATTTCTACAAAATTAACGCCAAATATATTCAATATTTGAAAATAAATTGATTAATGCAGACTCACTTGAATTATTTAAATTTATTGTTAAATCCAAGCTGGAAGATACTCTGCCCAATATTTTAATAATGTTCCGAATATTTTTCACAGTTTCCATAAGTAATGCCAACTGTGAGAGAAGTTTTTCAAAATTGAAATTGATTAAAAATTATTTAAGATCGACAATGAGTACTCTAAGACTAACTAATTTGGCTATTTTGTCTATTGAGCAAGAGGTGTGTGATGCGATAGATATTGACAGTGCAATAAAAGACTTTGCTCTTAAAAAAAGTAGACGCATAAATTTTTAATTGAAGATGGAAGTTTTGTTTCTAATTCTAACAAATACTCATATTACTTTTCAATAAAAATAAAAATATAACATTATAGTATCGTTCTAGTTCTAATTAAAAATTGATTTTATTTAATCTTGTCGATCATCAAGGTGTACCTAATCTTAAGCGATAGGTACCTAATTTATGTCAATGTATCTAAGTGGTTAAAGTAAAAGAATTTTTGTATTAATAAACGTGATTGTAAAACTTAGATAAACTTTTTTATTTAAAATCTAACCTGTATAATGCAAAATAATGATGACTGTTCTCGCCGAAAAGTTCCCTATAATGAATGTATGTATAGTATACATTAAATTAAAATACCAAAATAAGAGGGCGGCAAAATTGTCTTCCGTCCCGGGCAGCCGACACTCACACTACGCCACTGCAATATAGTGATAATTTCAAACAAAAAAATTATTACGAAATTAGTGCTGAACACAGTCTGTGAGCACATTGTCATGTTCATTGGCTTTTAATTAATAATTCCTGCTTTCGTTATAAAAATATTGAGATTTTTGTTCTGAGGCTAAATATAAAGGTTATACCTTGGAAACTGGAGGTTGTTTATTTTCATATTTGTTTATGGTTGTTTATTTTCAATTGACTGATATGGTGATGCAAGTTACAACTTTACATTTGATGATTTTGCAAACTTTAACTAGATACTGGACTGTTAGTAGTTTTCTAATTCTTTTACAGGTTTTTTTGGTACTTACCATATGACAGGACAGGTGTTTCCTAACTGTGTGTCGCATATAGGTATATATATATGTATATATATATATATATATATATATATAAAAACATATATATATATATATATATATATATATATATATATATATATATATATATATATATATATATATATGTATATATATCCTAAAGGAATTGTGAGACGGTACACACAAGACACCTGCACATGACATAATGAGTGAGACCTATCACCCTACTCCCCGCTCCTTCATTTTCTTACTCCATTCAGTATTTCGTTTTCATTGATTATAAGTTTTGATGAACCATTGTTTAGATTTTAAGGGTATTGTATTTAATTTAGACAATGTAAAATGGATAACTTAATAAAAATAAACAAAAAATGTGTTCAAAACTCAGAAGAGAGTACAAAGAAGTTGTAGAGAAAGGAAAAAAGTACAGAAAATATGATGACCAATATTTAGATTTTGCATTTACCTAAGTTAGCAATGTAAAACTACTCTAATATGTTGCCTGTTATAAGATGCTGGCAGCTGAAAGTATGCAATTGGTATTAATGCAACACTTATTGACATTAAATATCCATTTTGATATTGTCCAGAGAATCTTGGTCAATATAACTGCATTAGGGATACATTCCAATTGACCCGATCGGAAAAACAGCAGTTAGAACTATCTCGTGGTATGAGCTTAAAACTACGATTTGATCAAAGAATGTGGTACTGGTAAATGAGGTGACCGGCGGACATGTAAATGAAAATAGGGGAGGAATATGAAATGCGGTAAACAATTTTAATCAAAAATGTGAATACCTAGAATCACATTATTTCCAAACCTATTCAGAGACAAAATATTTACTCAGCACATTAAAAACGTGGAAAATGTTCTATGCGTAATTGAATAGAGAATTATAGTAAAGTATACTTATCTTTCAACAACTTTCATCATCCTTTACAACATTAGCTTTGGGAACCAATGAATTGATCTTTGCTCCATGTGTACCAAGATTATTGGAAAGAAATCAGAAATGGAAAAATTTTGAAAACAAACAATTCTTTAATGAACAAAAAAAGAGTTGACAAATTCAAAGCTAAAATGTTTTACACATTGCTCAATGAACAGGAATATAAAATGAAGACAAATAAGATTGCTAATAGAAACGGGTACTACTTGATCAAAAAACCATTGAAAATACCAGATCAAGAAAATAACTTTCAGTTGTTTTACAGGTTTCAGAAAAAAAACTAAATAAAGATATTGTAAATTTTAATACGTAAAATGAAAATGACTTTAAAAAAGGGTCCAACGAAATTAGTTAGACATGCTTTCCATTACCATTTTCCATAAATTGTTTTTTGAATACCTAGACATTCATTCCCGCCAGTTGATTGTGTCTTTGGCAATATCGAGAAACATATGCAAAGCAAATACTGAGATCATAATAGCACTAAATTATTGTGTAACTGATATGGTACACCTGTGCGAATGGACATCGTCTAAGATTGGTAGGTTACATCAGACGAAACTACTAAACAGCTTAGAAACTAGCAATTTCCCAACGTAAGCAATTTTATATTAAAGAAGGTATTAATCATAATACTACTGTCCGAAGGGAAGCATTTTATAGATCAGAAATTTGATAATACGAATTGATATTAAAAAAACGAAAGACCTTTAATGAAGTAATACCATTCATTACCCCAAAAATAGTTTAATTTGTGGTAATTTGTTGACGTTATCTACAAATTAAATAACGTCAACAAATTGCCACAAATCATTAGTGGGTCTCACTGGAAATTTCCCAATTAACTTGGACTTTTAATAAAATTGTAGTGACTAATTTGATTCCATAGAGAAGACCCACGCAAAAGATGTTGAATAATTAAGGCTGAAAATATGTTAGTAATTAAGTATCTAATAGTATTTTACGACACTTCCCTAATCATTTCTTAAAGCTTATAAAAGACTTAATTTGACTTTTTATTGGTAGTATATTTTATGTCAAAATAAATCTTTCAGTTGTCATACAAATGTTTAATATGTAAACAATCCTCTGTCCACAATGAAAAGGCAAAAGCACACTGTTTTAAAAACTTAACAAGGAGGTTTTTGAATAAACTGGTTTTTAATAATTTATACTATTATGATGATATGTGTACAAAGTTTCAAGTCTTTATTTTGATCTTTTTACATTAAAACAAAAACAATTTTCTCAATTTCAATTATGCTATGACTATATTTGTCAATAAACGAAAAAATTTATTTAAAGTTATTAACATATTATCACAAAAATATTAGAGTAAAAATTTATGCATTTCAGAAAATAAAAATAAGCAAACAATATATTATATTGAATAACAAATATACATGGTGCAAATAACAATACATTCCAACAAATGCATTCATTTTGCTATGAGTCTAATACACACTTGTTTGCTATAGCTCATATATATATATATATATATATATATATATATAAATATATATATACACATATATATATATATATATATATATATATATATGTGTACAAGTTGACGAGAGTTGTACTTGAAATATTTTATAAAAGGTTCAACAACAGCTGAATGCAAACAAATCCACAATGCTTCAGACAACATTGTGAGCACTGTGACTGAAGCTTAAAACATTTATGTATGATAAAAATGATACACTGTTGCATTTTAGGTTTTCTTTGTCAATTTACATATATTTAGTTTGAAATTTAAAGTAGCTTTATGTCAAGTTTGAAAATAGGTGGAACCAAAGTTGACATTTTATAATTAATGGTAGATAGCAATTATTTCCAGTGTCAATTAATATGATTAAACAAAAGACTATGTAATGCTACTTTCATCAAAATCATAATTATGTATATTAAAGAACATATAAAAAGTATAAACAAACTGCCAGTGTCACCTGAATACCAATTGGAGGAAAGAGTAGGTGTAATGTTGGTAGAGCCACTGTAAGAACATCAAATCCCCAATCCAAATAAATTGCTATATATTTGGATACATGTATATCTTTTGCATTCATCCAAGTGAGCATCACGCATAGTGGTTTACCAGTTGGATTAGCTAATCTGCATAATAATATAAACATTTTTCATATTGTGCTCATCTTAAGCACAACGCTCATCTTAGTAAAAATTAATTTATTAGTTGTCAAATATTCACTTACTTGAATGTTTGCTGGTCAAACTTTAAAATAAAATTCTCTTTAGTAATATATTTTATTGTCTTCGTAACGTCACATTTGGAAATATTTTGATGCTGAAACAGTGTCTCAGTTGATAGTTTTTTAGAAATAATTAAATTTGGAGGTTGTAATACCAGGCGATATGTTAACTGTAATAGAAACATAATACCAATTAGAAATAACTCTTTTATTTGTACAATATAAATTTTAATAAATATTAAATAAATTGAAATCATATGATTTCAAAGCATGAATTGAAAATATTTTTGTTACACTGATATTCGGTAATTTTAACCAATCACAACCTTATATGTAATCAAATACTTAATATATAAAAAATACTTAATATTAATATGTAAAAAATATAAAGTAGGTTCATTGCACTCTGTAAAAATCTGAAAATATTTCTTGTTATAAATGACAACGTCCATTACTTACACACACACATATATATAAATATATATATATATATACATATATATATATATATATATATGTGTGTGTGTGTGTGGGTATATATATATATATATATATATATATACCCACTTTAATTAACTGTGGAATATGCGAGTTCAAAAATGAGAGTTCTGTTCAAAGAATATATGCTTTCATTAGTCCATAAAATATGATTGCGAAAGAATATATCCTAGATATATTTTGAGCAACCAATGGCAATAACAGTAGTCTGCAGGTCTTGCATTTTGATATAACAACATGAATGTCTTCTGTTTTTCTTTAGAAAACTATGGTCAGTCATATGGCTTACTGAAAGCCTCTCTTTCCTTGTCAGCTGCAAGCATTTGGGTATGTCGTTAAATCATTTAGGTCCTCTCCTTGCACATGTAAAAGCACAGTGCAATATCAGCATTAACATTAGGTTAACAGTAGCTACAATTGTCTATAATTATTGTGTATCTTAATTGACAATTTTCTGTTGCTTTGCATAATTTTCCACTGGAATTCTAGTCCATGGATAGATTCACGTAGTGAAATATAGTTCATGTTATTAGCCAAACTTTCTTTATCTTACAACGATTGGAATATTTTTGAAATGCCATAAAAATGTTGTATAATGCTTCTTATAACTTTCAAGTAGTTTACTTTTTCTTATAAGTTCAAACTTATCAAATTGAGTTTTTTCATACTTGGTTTTTTAATTGGCATAAAAATATAGATCATACTTTTATATAATTTTTATCGCTTAATTATTCTCTGTACACTTTCAAACAATACAAAAAGTGAGGAACACAATCTTTTATTTTTATTTTCAAATTAATCATGTTACTCTCTTTTATTGTGTTTAAAGAAACAACATAAATTTTAAATTTAAATTAAGTTGTCAAATCTACACATAAACAAAGTTTTTCTCGAACCAAATGAGACTGAACAGCTAACACTAAAGGAATACACATTTTCGTAAAGCTTAAAATATAAATGATATATATTTCAGTACTATTTTACCTGGTAAGATATCTGAAATATTTACGAACATAGTATTTGTCAACGTACCAATTTTTGCATGCTTTTTTACCTACATTCTATTAATTTATGTTTTACTGTATCAGATATCACAGAGTAACTTTTATTACTATTTAGTGTCACCCTTATTTTTATTGCATCGCTTACAGTTATTTCTATCTATCGTATATTATTCTTTATATAATGTATACATATTGCATAAATAACACTCAAGTGAAATATAATAAAGAAAAAATTTTAATTCTAATAATTAATATTATTATAAATGTTGTCATAATGATACATTTATCAAACTGATTATTAATGCTCTTTCATTATACACTGTTTAATAAATACAAGATTTATAAGATTTGCATATGCCGAGCTCAACCTAGATACTAAACAATTATCATTATACATAAACATCTATTAGTTATGTATGAATATTCTCCCTCTACACCTGAAAAATACTTTTGAGTAATTTTTCTTTTATTAGTTAGAAAGAAGTCTTTTGTTTTATTGTTAGATTTGAATCAGAATATTATCCTCATATACAATTGTATTTATTTATTTAAGTATACAGCCACTTTGACTGATAGTAAAATGGCAGCTCATATAGTGTACTCATACCAACAATGTAAAGTAGGTTGTTTAATTCGCCATTTTTTAATTACATTACAGTAAGACATTAGATAGATCTAATCAAAAACAGTATAATACTCATAATAATTAAGACGATAGCTTTAATATACAAAACAAAAGTAAAAACTGATGGTTATTTTTATTTCAAGGGACAATACTTGGGTTTTATACATTCTTAATATGCCTGAATCTCATATGAATAAAGAATTTCAAGATTGTATTTTTGAATTTCAGTAAAAGTTTTACTAATTAAAATAAATTATAAATCATTTTCTCCAAACAATGAAAAGTAAGGGACCACGTTTTACTTCAATATACCATCATTGCCAACACACGCTGATCAAAAACTTTCATCTACAGAAAAGAAGTTTTGGGAAACCATACAATAATATTAATCACTATGCAAAGGTATTTAACCTTTGCATAGACACTGTAAAATAATAATAGATTATATTTTTCAGTAATTCCCACTCATTGGGTGGAGTCTCAACACTTTCAGTAACGCACACTTTTGTAATATTATTTTTGAAATTGAAAAAGTTTTATGAATTATATATTTGATGTATTTTCTTTAAAAAATATAAATTTTCTTCCATTGAAATTCCAACTTTGACAGAGATTTTTCCAGATAAAATATTTTTAATAAATCATTATATAGGTATCGTTTAAAAATATGTTATATTCATAAAGATCGTAATGACAATGTTGACAATATAAAATGGATGAAAACAATTTATTATTTTCAATTCAATCAATTATACTTTGATTTTATCGTTTTTGAATTCCAAAATCATATTTTTTGTAAATGTAAGAAAAAGATTTTATGATTAAAATAAAATTTAATTGGTGAATAATAATAAGTAATTGGCTATATCTTATTTATGTGTGCCATCATTGGCAACACACGCTGGTTGAATGTCTTCATTTTCAAACCCCAGTGTTTATTTGGGACAAGAGAATATGGCGAAGTATCGGGAAACGAAACAACAATATTAATCAATACTACTTAACACCCTTGCACACACAGTGTAAAATAATAATAGATTATATTTTTCAGTTGTTCCTGCTCGAACACTCGAACCTCGACACTTTCCAGAACGCACGGCTAATTACTTAAAACTAAGACCGAGTTAATTCAATTTATGAGTATATTTGAAACATTTTCCATCAAAAAGTGTCATTTTTCTTTCGTTGAAATCACAATTTCGACAGTGATTTTTTTCAGATTCAATTAAAAATTTCCATAAAGTCCTTAAAATGTTCTATTCAGTTTAATGCTGAATAATGTCACTTGTTTGAATAATAGACGCCTTCCTTGTTACATTCAGTATATTTAAAATGTCATATATAAATAATTTCTCAAAACAACAAGTAATTACAATAAATAAGTAGAACTTTATTATTAAATACCTTGCATGCTTCAGTTGTAGCCTTTATTTGTTTGGCTGTAATCTTGTAGCACAATGATAATTGTGTTAGCATTTTCCTTTAGAAAATTATCTAAAACAAATTCAGACAATTTTTGATATAAATTAGCCAGTCTAATATATAATTAATTTAAAATCTTTAAAAACATACGTAAAAAATTAAATATATAATAGAGGTTACACGTAAGTTTATTTATAGCATAAATACAATGTTATGATGTTAATAATTCTTAAATTCAATTCTTTATTATTTTGCTGCATCATACTTGAAGACCACATACCCAGCTATTATTTATTATAGCATAATAGATCATATATGGTGGTACATATGAATGTTACAGATGTTTTATTGATGATAGTAGAGACGAATAGGAATATAACAAAGTGAAAATGACAATATTAGGGAAGTAAGAGGTCAAAATTTTAAATTTTTGCAATAAAACTAATATAGGTTTTATTCTCGCTTTATGGTGTCTCATTTTACATTGTTTCATTTCACGTCAAACACAATTTTGATACCATTAATCACTAATTAGTATAGACCACCCATTTAATACGTCATGCAGCAGTGGAGGAGGAGGGAGCGACATGAAACATGACTAAGTGTGACAAACCCAGACGGGGGCAGGGGTGTGAGTTTTTGTGTACGCACACGTTTGTGTGTGCTTATCTATTGCATGCAAAAATTACTGGTACATGGCTCGGGTGATATGTGTTTTTTACACAAACTAGTTGAATGATTGGCATGTCCAATTGATATGAAATATAGTGGCAAGACAGCACGCTGGGAGAGGTGCAGCACCTCCTCGCTGCACATATGAACGGGCTCGCATGCAAAATTATACGGGAGGAACTATTTGACGTCAAATGATTGTGTAATGTAATGGCTTCTATAAATAAACGAGATTTAGATCAAAAACTTTTCATAGCTTTCGAAAGGTGTTACTCAGACAAAACAGCCTGCATTATGTCAGGAAAATGTAAATGAATTGCTGAGAAATTTCATAGTTAATAACCAAATGAAAAAGATTTGGAGGTGGCTAGCAAAAACAGATCAACTTTTACAAGATGCTAAATGCAAGAGAAAAATGTTCTCAAAGATGTTCGGAAATATTGATATTACTTATTAAATACATTCCGCAAAGTACTGCTCTATTGGCAACAAACAACATTCAAAATTACATCAGTGTACGAAGGCGCCCATGTACTTAGTTAGTTCCAATGTTTGTTTTACCCAACTGCCTCAACAGGAAGGTTATGTTTTTCAGATATATGGCACGGGCTGAAGCTTATACGGCTTGATGGATTTTAACATATGAAGTGTCATTAGTCTTCATCTCAGTAGTGTCATAGGGTATATTTTATAGACCAGGAGCCCACTGCGAAAAATAGAACACTATAAAGTCTGAAATAAAAAAGTTAATTTAAAAAATCAAAAAACCGACTGCATAAAATATGTAAGCCAAGTGTATTTTTAAAATTACAAGGCAAGGCGTATTTATAAAACACAAATTTACTTACGTAGCCTACTAGAGTTGAACAGAAAAGATTGAATGAATAAAATGAATTAACTCATCAATATTCTTTGACTGAACAGGTTAAAAAATCAAAATTATATCATTCTTTAGTTCATTTAACCAAAAATCACAACAAATTAAAATTCTGTCCTCACACTCCCCATTTCCAACCAACTTGACATTTACGTATTATGATAATTATATAGATACATAAATTTATATATATATATATATATATATATATGTATACATAAGAATTAAATCAGTGGTAAAAGACACAAAGAAACAAAAATATATGCTGATATGCGACGTTAACTTAAATAATGAGGCATATAATAATTTTTACAGAGAGAGTGTAATACTTAATGTACTATACCAACTGACCTCAAGGTCATAGGTCTCTTACGTTTCGATCTCATTCAATCCAACAGAATCGATCTGTCAAAATGTATTGATCTTACAAGATTTAAATCAATGGGTTGCAAATTTTGGTCAGTCAATTGTCCTTATTTTATTCGTAGATCGTTTGTACTACAGAAAAACGATACATATTTGTCAGTTAACACATATATTTTTATTTTAATGACTGAATTAATTTTAATGTTTAATTATAATTCCTATTGATATTGTTGTGATCTTTTAGTTTCTTGAAAATGATTTAATTTCTTGAAATATTTGAGTATTTGTTGAAACTTTCTGAAAATCAAATCTATTTCTATTCTGTGACTGTTTATCTGTAATTGGTTATTTGTAATTACTATATTTATATTAGTAAAAAACTGCGAAAGATTTGTCGAAGCCAAACCACAAAAAAAGCTAAGACCGATAAAGTTTGTTCTGAAAACTATAATATTGTGAAAAAGTGTAAAAGTAAGAGAAGTTTGAGGGCATTCACGACTTGAAGATGATCAGCCAGAATTACTGAAATATATTGTTAACATTGTTATACTTAAAAATTCGGCCAATGATTATAGGCGAAGTGAAGCCATAAGAAATTGTATAATATTTTGATCAGCTTCATATCAAATTAAAACGACTAGGAATGAATCTGAGTAGAAGCACTACCTACCTCTGGCTTCTGCCACATAATTCTACAACTCTCAAAGGAAAATGACACGTGAAGATGGTGCTTGTAAAGTTTATTCGAGGACAGAACAATACTCAAAAGAAGCATATTGACACAGAATTTGTTGCAACTTCTGTTCGATATTTATAATGTCTTGCTTCTTTCTTGATCCCCAAAGAAGTTTTATTCATCTCACAAGATGATAAAGCGAGGGTTCCATTAGGAATCATTGTAGCGACAAAACAGACTCATCTTCTTATGCATTTGAAGTATCGGGTAAATCTTGCTAATCATTACTGGATTGTAGCTGCTCGACATAATTTCATTCCATCAGTATATGCTGCAATGGCTTTAACACCAGATGGTTTTAGTAAAACAGAAAATGTCACTTATTCAGGGCTAACAAATATTTCCCTACGCAGTGAAAAGCACTTATCCTCCAAAGTGGAGACTCATTTTAATGATTTGGAAAAGTGTTGAACATATTTGGCGTTAATTTTGTAGAAATTCATTATTCACAATTACAACGAAACCTAGGTCGTGGTAAAGAACTTAAAGAAAGTAGAAATAATACTACATCATGTAGTTTCATTTAATTGTGGATTTGGAAAAGATTTTCCTTAATATAGAATCATTCAAATCATTCGTCGAGACGTCTACTAGAACGATAAAATCTTTAGTCATTTTATCGGTTGGTGGTGGATCAGATGACCCTCAATACCAAAATGTGATTAGACACACCATAGAACACATCAGACGAAATGATTTGGATGCACTATTTGTTGTGACTAATGCTCCCAGCAGAAAGTGCTTATAACAGGGTAGAACGAAGAACGGCATCATTAAGTCACAAGCTTGATGGGTTGATTTTACCTCAAAAACAGTACAGATAACATCTGAATAAGCAGGATAAACCACAAATATCACCTTAAAAAAACATAACTTTGTTTATACGTAAGAAACACTTGCATAAATGTGGAGAGGATTAACTATCAATGATTACTTATTGAAAGCCGAATATTTAGACTCGACAGAACAGCAAAGTCATAACCAGGAATAAGACGTTGATGAATGGCCCAGCATGTCCATGAATCGCAATTTCGTCTGCAAATAGTCAAGTATTCTTATCAGGAATGCTGCGGACTAACAAGGAGAAGCCTAAGGACCATTTTATGAAATTAATTTATACCGCCCCCTATTCCCATTTAGTAAAAAGATTGTGGTCTTTATATTGCCACACCTACTGGCCAAGATAGTTTCCCTGCATTTCCTTGGCCACTTTTCTTGATATTTAGAATTAAGTGATTCATTGTTCAAACAGATTCTCTATGATCTGTTTCTTCCAACAGTGTACGGACGTTCAGCAATCAGAGCATATGTACAATGTTGACTTTACCACACTACAAACAAGAATCGCTTAAAACATATTAAATCTATACACCACACCAAAACCTAGACTAATAGAGAATGGCAGTTTTACGAAAGAGCTCATAGTGCATGTGAGTTGCTATATATATTTCGTGATGAAGGTACGGGGAAGAAGACCTTGAATGGGTAGAGGAAGCTGATATTGATCAAGACACTGTCCAAGATTTTAATGCAAAGCTCAAGTTCCATCCATATAAAATTCAAATTGTTCAAGATTTACATGATTCTGACTTTGAATTAAGAAAATCTTAGGCAAAAAAAAGCGGAGGTGATGTTGTTGCGATTTCGTACTGCTACCTGGATGGGCAACATATTCTTTAGTGACAAAGTTCACTTTCACATTGGAGGATATGTGAATAAGCAAAACTTTCGTTACTGGGATGTCCACAACCCAAGACAAATGCGTCAAGAGCCTTTACATAAGCCTAAAGTAACAGTCTGGTGTGCCATGTCTGCATCTGCAATCATAGGGCCTTATTTCTTTGAAAATCAACGTGGCCAAATTGTAACTGTGAATTCGGAGAGGACTATAAGGAGATGACTTTTTCAGAGTAGAACTACAGAATAGTCCATCCTTCAACCAAAACATATGGTTCCAGCAGGACGGGGCCACAGCTCACACTGCTAATGTGTCCATGAATGCAGTGCGGCAGTTATTTCCAGAAAAAAACATATCCCGAAACGGTACCGTATCGTGGCCACCTAGGTCAACTGATTTAAGCCCATGTGACTTTATCTTATGGGGATACTTAAAATCCGTTGTTTACAAAACAAAACCGAGCACTGTGACACAACTTAAAGAAAATATTCGAACCGAAGTCAGTAGGATACCCCAGTCGCTCCGCAAACGCGTTTTTGAAAACATGCGTGCTAGACTTGAAGAGTGTGCCAGACTCGATGGCTGCCATTTGGAAAACGTGGTTTTTAAAAAATGAAATCCGCATTTGTTGTTATAAAGTTAAAAAACTTTGTATTAGAGGTGTAGTTTTTTTTTACAATTTTTCAAACATTGAAATCTGCCACTGGACACCTGTATTTGTGTTTAAAAACGTATGTCCTTTTACATCACTCATTACCAGTACATAATCTGATGTAATAATGTGGATTGTCTGTACTTAAAAATATTTTAATAAAGTCAAGTCTCAATAAATAATGTAATGTGTTACACATTGTTAAAAAAAATAAAGTAATCACACTATTAATTATATGTTCACCAACAGGTGGCAAACTCAACTATCTGTTATATGTTCACCAACAGGTGGCAAAGAGAAAAGTTAGCTTAGCATGTAGCAAAGAACATTTCAAGGATAAAATATTTTTCACTATGGAATTTGAAAGTGTCATTTTGAAAAATTAAATTGACTAAAGAGTATTGAATGTATACCTACTATTTTCTCTACCATACTCATTTTTGTTCTTCGGAGAAACAAAAGAACATTATAATTGAATTTAAGGGCACATAATTTAGTTAAGCACTTAAAAATCTATTTTAGAAAACAATTCAATAACTGCAAAACACTATAAATTACAATGTGCCCATTTGGAATGGAAAAATGGACCATTTTCAGATTTTATTTAAACAAAAATGTATAGACTGATTTTAATTACACCATATTAGTCAGTGTTACAGTGGTATTTTTCTCACAGTTCATTGAAAAAAGTGAGTTTTGCAGTAACTGTGGTTGCAGCAAGTAGACTCATTTGAAATAAAAATACTTCTAACACATGAAATTCTCTTGTTGTTTGATATGATGGGCCATTTTTGAAGTGTCAATTTAAAAAGGAAGTTTAAATTTTGATGGAAAATCAAATTTTGATTTTGCTTAAAAAATTCCAGTTTTTAATAAAAAAATGTGAGGTGGAAAGTTTCAGTTCGACCTACTTTAAAAACTTACTCATAGCATACGCTTAGGAGTTATAAAACTGTGTCTATCTTTTTCAACTTAAAATGTGAATGTTTTACGCTTGAAGAAATTTAATAAAATAAATTAATTTTAATGGATGGATTGACTAAGATGGATGACTATGACTATGAAGCCAAATAATGTTAAAATTAAATTATCTTATATAACAAATTTTCTTTAGACCGCAAGACTCACCTCATAAAGTATGTTGCCCTTAACTGAATAATTTCATGAACGACAATTATTACAAATTTAAGTACACGAATCTACATAGTCATTTACATAATAATTAATAGCTCATATTTATTAGAATAACAAATGTAAGTTAGTTCTGAGACTTACATTGTTATGTATATTCACGTTTATTTAAAAAAGTTAATATCTCACATAATTGATTATGTGCATGAATATATAATTCTATATTTATATTTAGTAATTACTAGTTACTTCGCAAATTAATAAGTGGAAACTGTGTTTGTACTGTTCAATTTAATATTGTGTAATGCTACAGAAACAAGTAAGATTTTAGACACCACACATGGTGGCTGCCCACCACCACTGTGAGTAAAGCGCAAACAAAAAAGGCTTTTTTCAGCTTCGTTTCATTGAATTGATAAAACGATTTAACTTTATTACTCTGTTCGAGAACAACTTTGGTTTTTTATTTTGTCCTGTCAAGTCATACTCTTAGAAAAAATCATTGATTAAATCATATTTATACAAATTTAGGACTTCATACTAAAAAAAAAATAATAATCAAAGGAGGACCTCACAATTATAGGTTTGTGCGGTCCTCCTCTGTTTAACTTCATCACAGTAAGGTTCAACTCAAGGATGCACAGAGCTCGAACCCACAGCTTTCTGATGATGAACTTACTATGCAGCCTAACTCATCACCTAGTAAACAGCCTGGCAACTAATAGAAGTACAGTAATATCCCGGACTTATGCGATAGGAGGGACCAAGCAATAACCGTGTAAGTTGAATTTGCATAAGTTGGGGTCCAATTTTATATATAAATACATGCAAATTATGTTCAACTGGGATCAGAGAATAAAGAAAACAATAATTTGGAAGAAAAATATTTAATAAATTGTTAGATAATGGAACAAATTATATTATTATGAATTGCAAAAATGTAAACCTAAGTTATTTTAATGTAGAAGGTTTTATAAATTTTAACAATGTTGTCTAATGAGTCAATAATTTTCTTTCCATGCAAACTTTCCTCATAGCACGCTGGTAAATTCTTTTTCCCCATTTCGTGTGTAGTAAAAATGCGTTCTTTGTTGGCAATCCGCTCAGCAATCAATAGATGTAAATTATGTGAAACCAGTAAAGTGACCTCACTATAATTAAAAATAATACATAAAAAATTGTATTATTTTTTTTTTTTTCGTATCATAGATTAAGGATTGCTATTAGTGATACTGTAATAACCACATTTATTGAATAAAGGTGATCACTTCGTCAAACAGCAGTAAATTTAATTAGTTAGCCAATTGTTTATAAAATAGATTTAAACGCGTTAGGAAATGATAACAACTTCAAAGTGATGATATGTTATTTATGTTTGATATTAACCAATTTAAAAAATACTCACTTCTTACTACTTCAAAAACATTCTAAAATAAATAAAAGAAATAATCTCTTTTAAAGAAAAACTAAAAAATTGCTAAAATCACAGTTGTACACGATAATATTAAGTTGATTATAACTTGTATATATTTTAATTTTTTACAAACAAACTTGTTCTCAAGCATTTTTAGCATACATATATTTGTCAAAAATTATAAATGCTATGCTGAAATAATTATCACAATATTGTAATTTGGTTAACATGACGTTATTCTTCAGAATTGTATTTAATAAATTATACCACAAAAACTTCAATTATTCATAGCCTGACAATATAGTATTCACACTATAATCTCAATAACATTGTTAAGACAAAATTCTGTTTGTATGTTTGTTTTTTACAGATTCAGGCAAGAACTATTAAACCAATTGACATACAACTTTTGTAATATAATTGCTTATTGTTTCAAGATTTTCACAGGTTATATAGCTTGTACTTATGTAGTATAATTATTGAGATATAAATAATAATAACAACGTAGTCGGAGAAAAAAATCACTGAGCTAGGTGGTTTGGTGATGAATGCAGGGAAAATAATATAATACTATATCTATTAATGCTAAATTTGGGGGAATAACAATTTTGAATACCTATAGGTATTAAAAATTGTTATTCCCCAGCGTTGCTCAAATATCTGCTGAACATAAATATTGAATACAATTCGTGTGGTCATCAAATATGTGATAAGGACCAATTAGGATATTATCAGATAAATATTTAATTTTTTCATGTAAACTTGATACTTGTTGATTCAAGAATGTATCATGGAATTAACTGTTTTTCTTAAATTAACTTTAAAAATATTACATGAAACAAATATTTTAATATGCACTATTTTTTGCAAAAGATGTTTTTTACTAAATAAAAATAATTATCAATTTTAGTAAGTTTAAATTTTACCCAACACAACGTATTAAGTCTATAAATTCATTACAATTATACCTCACTAGTACAGTTCACCTATGTTTTAATCTCCACATGTACACTTAGGTATTTTTTTAATAATATTATAGTTTCAAAATTGTCTAATATATTTATTTTATTCGAAAAATATTTGTATTTGTATGCAGAAAATTATCTAAATAATTGATTAAGATTAGCTACCAAGTTAAAATAGAAAAAAAAGAAGAAATTTAAAATGGAATTTGATTTAATTAATATTTTAAGTTACATTTTGTCTGTTTAGGGTTATTACATTTCATATTTTGATTTTAATTGATGTGTGAATTGGTTTTTTTTAAGTTACAAAAATTAATATGAAATTAAATAAAAAATTATAAAAATCTATAGTCTAAAAATTATTAACTTAAAACTTGCTTGAAAATTCACTAGCAAACGTAGAATATTTTCCATAATACTAAAAATAAGGAAAAATCATTTACAAGCTATAGGCAAGTTATAAACCAAACTCAGTAACAATTCTGGTTTAGTGAAAATTTTCGGATTCCTTCTGTTTTAAATGAATGGGTAAAAACGAAGTGTTTATGAAAATTAGGACTTGATCACGATTTTTCTATTAAAAAAAATGATTTGGAAAAGTTCTCGTACAAAAATGTACCTTGTCAATAAAGTATAAGTTATAAGTTAAGTTAGTTTTTCAATTTAATTGCCATTATTAGTATTCCTTAACATTGAATTTGCAAATACAAACAAGAATTGGTATAAAAAAACGAAACCAAAAACAAAAAAGATTGAAATGCGCACAAAGATCATGCAAAGTGACCTTACTATAATTATAAAATTTATTTTTGACATAAATTATGTTTATATAAAATTACCATAAAATTTATGTTTTACAACTAACCGACACTTCTAGGAAGAGCATATTTTAACCGTTTGAGTGCCGGTGAGTGCCAACGCGCTTGTGCGCTTACTAACTAAATTTGCAACGAGCGCGATGGCATTAGCGAAATCAGTTGAGCGTGGTATGGGTAGGTCGTTCGCATGCATCGCTAATTTTTTAACTTTCTACGTGTTACATAAAGTTCAAATTATAATATTATTAATAATCACAATATAAAAAGGATCCAGGAAAAGAAAATTTTTAACTCATAATGTCAGAATACAAAAATAATTCGAGTGAAAATGATCGTTTCTCAAGTTGTGAAGAAAGTGATAGTGGGAGTGACATTGTGGTACACTCACAATTTGTCGCAATGCAAATTTTGAGTGATAGTGATAATAGTGACGATAACAATTATTTTGCTGATACGGAGGATGTACCGGACTGCAAAAATACGACATGACCTTGATTTCAGTTTTTGTTATAATTTTTGTTCACAATATATATTTCCATAATTTTCTTTGTATTTTATTATCCTTGCACAAGTTTTTATTATGAAAACATCGAAAAAATTATTAAAATTAGACAAATTTTGGAAGAGATACTGTTTTCTTTCGAGACAAAGGTAAATGACATCAAAAACAAAAGATTTCTTTGGCATTTTTAAGTAAATATGAATAAAAAAACATGGCACTAAAACGGGTAAAATCAATTTTTTATAATGGAACAACTGATTCTGAGCCGTAATGTTTTAAATACATAGTTTTTTGTATATAGTATTAAACCTTCTTTGGTTTAACATGAAAATTACATATTTCAAAAGTTATGAAAAAATACATTACACCTTCGATATATTGACATATATTTTGACATATTTTAAAAGATCAGTTTTATTTCGCAAGTATTATGACTTACAAAAATAGAAAACCCATTAAAAAAGTTGTAATTGTTATTGTGATTATGAATGAATGTGATTACGAAGATGCAGAGCTGCAAGAATATCTTTTGTATATCTATAATGTGTAATACTGTTTTTGAATGATTAAAGCTGGAACAAATCAACATAAAATGAGTTGGTTGATATTTATTCTTCCCTCGCTATGATAAGAATTTTTCAAATTAAAAATTTGTAGACTATAAGTAGTATTTCATATCAAATGTTGAGGAGAACACTTCCGCTGTATCACAAATTATAAAGATTAAATTTTATTAAGTAACCTTTTGGTATAAAAAGTATGAAAAAATATTACATTACGTAAATAATACAATGACCATGATGGGGCTCTTAGTATAAAAAATTGTGTATAATGTATAAATTGTGAAAGTGTAATGAGAATATGCTTTAAAACCTCTCTTTATGCAAGCGTTGGAGCTTAACTGACTAATTATGGATTATGGCAATTGTTTTATATAAATTTTGGTTAATGTTTTTTTCCATATGAGAGATTTGTGCATAATTTTAGGTGATTTCAATTTGTGTTTATGAATTAAATACAAAACGTATCGAAATTTTGCAACCCAACTGTAAAGTTAACTTTATTTGTGATATATTGAATATAATTTTATATTATAAATTAGCGTAATTTTTAAGATTAGTTATCACAAAATACTCCTATTTCACAATTATTCTCAACTTTGATGACTCGGTAACTATAGCAATAGAAGTTTTTTTCCAATTTTAAAGATTAATGAGTGTATCTTTCTAATGATTTATAATTTATGGGTATATGTTGTGTATTTCTACAGATTTATTGTGTCTAATTACATACGTAATGGTATCATTTGTTTGATAGCCCCTTAATTATTACTACAAATGGCACTTTTCAATCAGGAATTTGTTACAGTGTATCCAAGATTTAGGAACCGGTGTAACAGCCACAGAGGTACAGTTTAATAAACTAGCACAGAATGTAACATTAACATATTATATGCAAAAAATGAAGAAATTATAAAATATAAGTAATGAAAATTAACCCAAAATTAAATTAATTAACCCTCTTTCTTTATTTTCATTGTCAATTACTATTTTTGCTATGAAATGTTTTCTAAAACAGTTTATTAGGATGTCTTTATTTGTTTCTAAACAAGAATTGCTCATGTACTTGGACACTTGAATTGTCAAAATTGTTATCAAAATCTGAAAAAAAATGTTGGTTATCTCTTTTTGTATGATAATTGGAATCTTGGCGATAACTACTGCCAATGTGATAATATCTAAAGCTTTGGGAACCAAATGGTATTCATGATTGTTTGTCCTCCAAGAAGCAGTGAGTTTTGTAATATGTTTCATAACTTCTGTAATGAATTGGGCAATTATCAATCCAATAGCTTGCGCTAGGCTCAAATTACTATGAGCTCTATTGAACATAAGTCGTTTGAAATGTTTTTGTTGAAAGATCATCGCAGGAGGTGCAGCAGCTCCTTCGGCTAATATTATACCATGATTCATAACAAGGGTGCGTTTTGAGTTGAGTCTATACTGTAATTGACTCTTTTCAAATTATTCACTTTTATAAACTAATTATTTTTTCTACTAATACTACGAGCTCTATCATATTTTTTTACTATGAAAATTAATTTCTGTATATTTTTCAGTTTTAAACAATTTTGAAGAAAAAAAATCTAAAAAGAAAAATAAAAATTTCAAAATAAACTACATTATTTAAAGGGGCAGTGATTTTGGTACGCTGTACCCTATTACATTGTGGTGTAAGTGGTATCTTTTAAAAAAACTATTAACTTGCATTTTATATTGTCTTTATTGTTCTTTTAAATTGCAATCAAGTAAAATTTATATATAATTTACTTTAACCTTTATTAATATATTTTCAAACAGAAATAACCTATTTACCTTAACTTTACCCAGTTTAAAATAGTTTACCGGCAATGAGTAGATTCGCTAGAAGCATGTTGCAAAACTAATGTATGATAGATAAACACTATTGTCATGTACATTAGGTAAGTTAGTTGCATTTGCAGATCATTTTTAAATGTCTTTAAAATATTGTATGCCTTTGTAAAGAGGTCTAATTTTAATTTTGGTTGCTTTGTAGACATCTTATAGCGCAAATATGATGTTATCTATTTATATATTTAATATATTATAGCAAAGTTCTTAAAACTAGAAGTCAGTTATAATTCCTAATTGGGTGTATGTGGAAGATAATGAATGGAAAACATTTATAGATCCTTGATAATCAAAGACAATCACAATGTGATTTTTTTAAATAGTTTTTTGTGTTTAAGAAGTATAAAGTGAATATCTTGTCCAATTTTAATTGGAAGATTACTCTATTAACTAAGAGTTCTAAAACCTGTCTATGAAATAGAATACATTTTATGTAATGAGAAAAATTCAATTTCATGATTTATTATAACTGGGTTCCTTGTTCGTACATTTGGCTTCTAGAATTTTGCCTACAATTAATTAATAATTAATGTATTGATTTTTGCGTGCAACTTTGTTCAGAGAGGGCCAGTGGCAGATTTACCCTAAGTCCCGGGCCTAGGGCGGCCAGATATTAAGGGCGGCAAATCACGCCAAAAAAAATCACTAATGATAACAACATTAACAAAAAATAACTCAAATGCAAAGTATCGTATCTTAATATATTAAAGGCTCGCGTACCATATGATTATAATCTTCCTAAATCACTATTTTTGGGTATCATAGTATAAATATTTTCGTACATATAAAATAGTTCGTACGTTCAGTTTAATAAAAGTTATCTAGGAAGAATAGGTAAGTATTTACTCGTATTGTTATTACGTCGCCGCTGCTACCCTCCGCCCACCACCGCCCCGCTCCTTAACTCGCTTGCTCGCTCGGACTGCTCACGCACGACGGCGATAGGTGTCAACAGTAGTGTGCGTGTAGCAATTGCAGTGATTGGATTAAGTTTTTTACTAATTTGGTAACGACATTCGCGACACGATGTGTATATGTACTGCTATATTAACATAAATATTTGTAATTGTCTATTATACGTAAAAACTGTGTGATGCATAATTAATATGGACGGAAAGAAAAGGGTAAGGTGAAGTGGGGCAGAGTATTGTAAGCTAGCTAAAGAAAAAGATGATAAATAAAAGGATACGATTAAAAAAACGCAAAAATTAGACTATTTCTTTGCAAAACCGTCAACCTCAACAGATATTAAAGATCCTATCATTGATCCAAAACTCAACGTTCCAAGTAGTAGTGGCGCTCCGTCAACGTCAACTGATGATTCTGCAGTGTTTTGCAGTGCAGTGTGTGATTCAAATGAAAATACTTTGATGGTTGTAGCAAGTACATCAAAAGAACAAGCCGAAGATGTACCACTTGGAATGCAGCTCAATCCTCCGGACCAGGAGCTCAACGAAATCAGCGATGATCCAGCTAAATGGACAATCGACGAGTTCACGCGTGATCACATTTGTAAGAACGGAGCCAATCAAAACATCCAAAATCATTTTCCTATGAGTGAGCACATTTACAAAGATAAAGCGCGACAGTTGTCCAGACATTTATTCGAACGTCAGCTTCTAAATGGTGAAAAAGTTCCGCGAAAGTGGCTAATTTATTCTAAAAGTGCTGGATGTGTTTTTAGTGGTCCTTGTCTGCTTTTTAATGGCGGAGAGAGTCAGTTCGATAAAAAGGAAGGTTTCAATGACTGGAAAAATTCATATTATCGAGTATCAACTCATGAGAAATCGCCTACTCACAAATTATCTATTCGGAATATGAAAGAACGAAGCATCGCGTTAGGTCGCATTAACAATGCAATTAGACGAAGAAATAAATTACTGGAAAAACATTCTGAAAAGAGTAGTTGCATGTGTAAAAGCGCTTGCATCACGTGGTTTGCCTTTCAGAGGACACGATGAAAAATTTGGTTCAATCCACAATGGAAATTATTTGATGTCCTTAGAGCTTATCGCTGAGTTCGATCCGTTCTTAGCCAAACACATTACACATTATATTAAATCCGGGCTCAGGATTTACGAGTTATCTTTCTTCAACAACATGCGAAGAATTCATTCGGCTTACGGGAAACAAAGTTTTAAAGATAATTGTAATGGAAATATTAACAGCAAAATATTTTTCTCTGATCATTGACTCGACTCCGGATATATCTCACGTAGACCAGCTCACTTATGTAATCAGATATGTCCTGCCTAGTGTATCACCCGTAGAACGATTCCTGAAGTTTATTCCAAACACAGGCCACAAGTCACAACAAATGACAGATACTGTTACCTCAACTTTAACTGAATTGGGAATTGACATTTTAAACCGCCGCGGGCAATCATATGACAATGCAGCTAACATGTCTGGCATATATAACGGCCTGCAAGCTAAAATAAAGGAAATTTCACCCCTTGCCGACTATGTTCCCTGTTCAGCACACTCGCTTAATTTAGTAGGTGAATGTGCAGCTGAAAGCAGCCAAGAGGCTTGTTTATTCTTTTCTCTACTCCAAGAGTTATACAATTTCTTTGCAGCATCAACTCAGCGTTGGGAACACCTTCAAGCCCATTTCACCTTCAAAAGTCTATCAACAACTCGTTGGTCAGCTCGTGTAGACGCATGCAAAAGTTTACACGAATCCTGGAATGAAATCCATAAAGCGCTAGTCACTATCAAAAATGATACACAACAGAAGAGAAGCGTTATATGCGAAACAAGAGGTATTCGTTTGAAACTAGAGCGTTTCGAAACGGCCCTCATGACTGTTTTTTGGGGATGTTTACTGGAACGCATTAACGCCACAAGTAAACAATTTCAGAGTGTAGAAATTAACATTACCATTGTCATAGAACTGTACGAGGCTTTAATACATTTTGTTGGTGAAACAAGAGAGAATGTTGATGATTTCGAAAAAAAAGCCACAAAAATGTCCTTCGTACAGGAATATGAAAAATATTTCCAACGCAATCGAAAGCGTCTGGCGAGACAAATACAGGTGAAGAGATGAAACAAAAGAATGGTCATGAACATTTTAGAATAAATACTTTATTTGTAGTAATTGATACATTGTCAGAAGAACTGAAAAGAAACTGGGATGCTTATAAATTACTCTACAATAAATTTAACTTTATTACTAACCTGACAAATCTAAGCATCTCAGAAGTCGAAGATAAGGCCAAGGCATTGCAAATGATTTATTCTACTGACTTAGAAGACAATTTTACAGAAGAATGTCTTCATTTTCGTTCTCACTGCAGCATAAAAAATGAGGAGCGAAAGAGTGCAGTCAGCTTGTTGAAATGGTTACGAATCGAAGGTCTTCAAACTATTTACCCAAACGTGGATATTGCTCTTCGTATGTGTGTGTGTACACCCGCCAGTAACTGTACAGGAGAAAGATCGTTTTCTTGTTTGCGCAGAGTTAAAAACTATTTACGCACAACAATGACGGAGCAGAGGTTAAACGATCTTGCTCTGCTTAACATAGAAGCTGATTTTTTAAGTAATTGCAAAGATTTAATAAATGATTTTGATGCGCTTAAGTGCAGACGAGTTTTGTAACACATCAATTAATCATCTATTAATAAACAACCTAAAATCATTTTAAATGTTTTATTTAAATATCCAATCATCCCCGGAAAATATTATAATCTAGCAATCTAGTTAACGTTAACCAATTTTCTGAATCAATTAAAAACGGGCAATAAAGTAAATTCATTAATTATGTATCTAGTCTATATGATGGGTGCTGAAAAAGGGGCGGCACATGGCTTGGGGCCTAGAGCGGCTGGGACTGCAAATCCGCCACTGGAGAGGGCTATTTGTTTATTCACTTATTAGAGACAAAGAGATATTTAGTTGTGACCATTAGTAAGTTCGGAACTTTTTCTTTATTTCTTTTTTTCTCAGATTTTTTATTTTCTGACAGATAAGTGTCTTTACATGAATGTAATAAATTTAACAATGAAAACTTCATTGAAATTTGTTTATAAGTTCTCAAGTGGTATTAATATAAATAAAAAAAATCACATTGATAGAGAAACTGTCAGACCAAGTGTAGAAAGATACAATAAAAGAATATGATTTGGCAAGTTAGTAAAAAACAGAAGTATGTAGAAAAGAATAATACAACATTGCCATCTATCGTCCCATTTAACATTTGAATTTGAAACTCTTTACATTCTCACACCATAAAGTTAAAATTTACTGTTTATAATTTGAGTATTGTTTGAAAAATTTATGCAGATGCAATAGGATTGTATAATTTACTTTATTTTTGTCGATGGCTAGTTGCTAACAAAAGGCTTTATGATAATTTACTTTAAAAAATAGTACTAATTTATTTGGTTTAGAAAATGGATTCCTTTTTATGGCTATGATGAATTGCAGATGACAAATTACATACATGTACAGATATTCACTAATGCCATGAACATATAGTTTTCTATTGAATCATTGAGTTTCTCACACATTTTTAGTTATAGCAGGAAATCTTCTATCTTGTTTTATTCTGTTCCTCTATGTCATCCATATTAACATTAGAGAGCAATGGTAGATATTCAATTTTTTGGCAATCGGCTATGTCGTATGACATTTTATTTTTCGAATAATATATACTATCACAAGTAATAAAAAAGTATTTTTGTTCTTTAGAAAAATGAAATAATTGGAAATTATATTTCTTTCATGAAAATTAACACTCTTCCCCATTATGGAAAATATTTTAAGGTCATTTTCATCTAATGAATTGATACTGGACCAGCAAACTGCAGCATCTTAAAGTACCTGAGCATATTCCACAATTAGCTTTTTACGTTTAGTGCAATTATGTCACCAATATCTCAGATACCACAATATTGAAGCACGATGTAGAGCAACACCCCACAACTTGGGCACCAACTTCACACTGGCAATACCATTCTACATTTGTAATGCATTTTAGACCTGTTTTACACGAGTATTATATACTAGCGTGACCCGTGCGAAGTCTTCGCATTATTTATTCCATTATGAAGCTCAGATGACAGATCAAACAAATATTTTACTAAAATTGACATATAGAGGTGCAAGTATCGAAAGCATTGAGCTAAAGCACCACTTTATTTATACATGAGTGGATTTGAAATTAAACAAAAATTTTACCGACCGTCAATCATATTGACGTTGAGCCGTTAGATGGCAGCATTGCTGTTTTGTGTATATAATTTTAATAATTAATTAATTTGTAAAAACAATAGCAATAATAAATTTTTTAGTTGTGGATGCCGGTAGAGCAAGCAATTATCTATAAAATGGTATATAATTTATGTGAATTAGTTGTGAGGTTTTTTCTAAAAAGGGAGTGTAACATCTTAACCTTAGCGTATTAATATATATGATGATGATTGGGAACTCATACATTTTTGATATTGCATAAATAGGATTAAGTGTTCGAAAGTAACTAGTTAGATTAAATAACCGAAGTTCATCCTCATGGCCCTTTTTCTTGGTTTTTTTTTCACCTACCTGCTTTCGGTTATTAGTTACCTTAACTGAATTAAGCATTCTTTGTGCAATCAGTTCATAGTCCTCAATATTTTTATTCTTTTTGGATAGAATGCATATAGATTTGCACATATAATTAGAACATTGTGGGTTCGGAGATTTAGCATTATATAAATTAGTATATGGTATTTGTAGATTTAGCATTACATGATTTAGTACATGATATTTAGAGATTTGATTATTATTTTAGAGGGTGACAATGATCTTTTTCCAGTTGCAGTTGATACACAAATCTTTCGGATTTGTGATAATATAAATTTGTTTTAACTGAAAAAATTTGTTCTTACTGCACGCATTTAGTGCATCAGTTGTTAGTTATATCAATCTTTTGCCATAAATATCTATCTTCTATATTTTATAATTCTCAATGTTTAGTCGTTTACATACATTAAATACAAAACAGTACAACTCAATCTTGCAACATAATAATGTTTATAACCCACAGTCTATAACAGTTAGTCATATTCAGCCTAAAACTATTTGCATATTTACTTGTGGATTAGTAATTCTCTTAAACATTATTTTGATAAATCTATAATGGTTAAGTTTTTTTTTTTTAAATTGGCAATATAATACAGATCCTAATTGACAATCTGTAATAATTAGTAATATATAAGGTTGAACTTTTATGTAGACTTTCACATTATTAAAATAAATTCATACAATATTATAAGGTACTCTGTAATGGTTTAAAAATGAATTCCAGAATTAACACAGCACTCTTCAAAACCTTATACTCAAATTGTTATAGCCATTACCCACACGTCCGAAAAGGATATTATAAACCCAATACATAAATATTGAAATACTATATAGATACTGAAATATGAAAAGTAAAAATTTAATATCTATTAACATAATTTTTGTACCAAGATATATTTGAGTATATTTGAAATCGCAAATTTGTTTTCATACAGTGCCTTAATGGTATCTGCTCAGTTTGAAATAGAGGATAAGCTCTTAGGATAACAAATATGTTCTTTGTTCCAGCCTATACATAAAAAATGTAGACAATAGCAAAACTTTCTACAAAGGTGTAGTTCTTTCCTAAAAATTTGTAAAATTTTGCAGACTTTCACATTTTTAAAAAGTTTATTGATGATATTCAGTTTATTGATGATATTCAAATAAAATGTCAAGTGTAGGTAGTTCATCTATCAATTTCATTAATCATACATAAATTTGACAAAATTCCAAGCAAATTTACTATGAAATTCATTCTATATAACATCAATTGGCCCTTGATAATGCCAAGTGATTAATAGATAGCTCTTCTATATAGTTTATTACAGAAGAAAATATACTTTTCTGCAATATTTAGTATTTCTGCAATATTTGTGCAGGGCGGCTAGCGCAACGCGATTCGTGTGAACGCGCGCATTGTCGTACAAAAGCAGGATACCTTTGGTCAATTTTTCTCTTCTTTTTTCTTTGATTGCTTCTTTCAACCTCTGTAGAATTGACGCATAGTATTCTCCAGTTATGGAAACACTTTATCTTTATAATCCGTCAACAGGATCCCTTCTGAATCCCAAAAGACTGTCGCCATGATTTTTCCACCCAACTGTGACTCCTTAAACTTCTTGGGTGGTGGTGTGCCTTTTTTGTGCCACTGCATTGAATCTTGTTTGGACCCAGGTTCATAATGATGAACCCAAGTTTCGCCTCCAGTAACAATTCAACTCAATAGTCCATCCTTGTCTTCACTACAGAGGTCCAAAAACGCATGAGAACACTCCACGCGACATTGTTTTTGAGGCAGTGTGAGCATTCTCGGCACCCATCTTGCGCTGGCCTTTGTCATGCCAAGATGATCATGGAGAATTTTAATAATTGTCGTATCCGATAGTCCAACCATCTTTGCAAGCTGTTTCTTCTTTAGTCTGGCATCTTCCAATATAAATTTTTCAACTTTTTCAATAATCTCTGGAGTAGTAATTTCCATCAGAGTCTCTACCCTGTTTAAAGAGACTATGCCACTTGTAAACCATGGTTTTACCCGGGCAAGAGTCCCCGTAAACGGATGCCATCTCTTTCTGTATGGTTTGAACCGATTTTCTTTGCTTGGTAAAGAACTTTATAAACTTTACCTTTCCATTCCGAGAACTTGAAAACTCCACCTTGTATATATAATTTTGTTTGTAACTGTTAGTTGAGTGTCAGTTTTAACATAAAGTGAAAAAGATATATTTTCGAGACATTTCACTTTTCTATTTTTGTAAAGGCAAGAAAGCTGCCAAGGCTCACAAAGTGATACACGAGGTTTATTCTCTTGATTGCTTAAGAGAACGCACATAACAGAATTGGTTTAAAGAATTCGATTTTATAGATTTTTTACTCAAAAATAAGTAAAATTCTGCTCGACCTACTGAAGATGATAATGACAAAACCAAAGCCATATTTGAATCGGATTCACAGTGCCTGATATTGAAGTGCAGTGACACGTAGTAACTTAGTATATGATTAATTTCGGGCACCCACAAACCAAACGCTACCAGTAAATGTAATTTTATATGACATGTACAAACCTCCTTTCTCTCCTATTTTGCGAAGTATGAAATTAGGAGTAAATTCTAATCACAGTTATTTTCTATAAAAAAACAAAAGTGATTTCATCATTAAATATATTTAAAAGATGAAGTATTAAACACTTGATCTTTACCTATGATTCAAATACTGCGACACATTTTTAGTCTATTACCCTTTTAATGTTGTTTTTCGGGTTAACTGAGTGAATACAATTTTAAGTTCTTCTGTGTACATTATACATGACCAAATTAGTTTAGAATTTGCTCAGACTTATATTTTAAATAATGATAGACAAAACGCCAGATGTCAGTAGGAGGAAACAACTCACAACTATAGTAAGTTATTTGTGAAATAAATTTATGGAAGAGGGTTTCTTGGATTTACAAATGTTAGTTGCATATGTTTATAAATGTTAGAGTGAATGGCTGAAGTATTAAGTGAACATGTTTTATGTCAAATAGATAAGAATAATCTTAGCAATAAATTAGTTGTACAATATTACGAATATATGTCAGTTATGTTAAAAGAGCAAAAGATATGACTAGAGATAGTTAGTAGGCATGGCACGCGTGTCACCGTTTCGATCCTTGTATCACATATTATTCTCTGCACAATGACGTATACTTTAGTTGTAACCTGAGTGCGATAATGATAGTGCTCCGTCGTTCATTGTTCATTAACGTCCAAAAATGAACATTCGTGTCATAATTATAATCAAAAATAAAAGCTAGCAAAAGAACATAACAATTTTAAATATAAACATTATTGGCAATTGCAACAGTATGCGACACTAGTACAGGACCTTGATGTCAATATCATATAAGTATCAACAATATGAATATACTTAGTGAATGTATTTTTAATGAAATAAAATTTTCACACCTCGAAGCAATTTAATTTAAATAATAACTTTGCAGTATAATAATGACATGAAAATAAACAATCGATATTTTTCATTAATTTCATAAGATAGATTAAGAAAAATTATTAATGATAAAAGTCTAAAGTATATGTTGTTTGAACAACACATGCAATTAATGAAAAAAATATAATCAATCTAAAAACATAATATTCATGAAGATATGTGATAGCATGCCTTTCTATTGGAATGAAGATTTTCCTTCAAGTAATCTTGTATCCAATTTAGTGAAAGCCGTGATTGATAAGTATATCAATCTTCGCTTATATCATTAACAAAGATCTTAATACCAAATTGACAAAACATAAACCATTTAATAAATATATATTGTTTTCTGGGCAATAAGTTAAATATTTTTTTAAATATTTTATCAAACAAACCGAGGAATCCTAATTTCCTCGGTCCATCAATTAGTAATTAAGACAGTTTAGAGATTTTATAAATAAGCATCTCTTTTGGAACAAAAATATTTTGTCTTTATTATTATTTGTCCATATTTTATTTTTATTGTTAACTTCACTTTCATTATCAGATTTTGAAAAAATGTGTGTACTGAAGTTCATTTACCAAGTGAAAATTATCATTTCCTTCAATTTTTTGAGTTCTATCCAAATAACTCCAATTTACTTAGTTTTTTTTCAGGTTTAAAAATTATTTGTTATGCCTGATAAACAACTAAAACTAATATTATTTTGATCAATATTAACCATAACTTATTTGGAGAATCTGGTTTCCCTTGGAAACTTAGAACCCTTTGATGTTTTATTTAATTAGGTTCTGTTTTTTCATTTAAACATTACTCCTCCAATTTCAATTAATTATTTCACAATTATCGACATTATAACCATGTGTAACATTATTGTTTTCTTGCATTAAATGCAAATAAAAAATATTTTTGTACCCATAAACATTTCAAGTTCGCAGAATTTATTTTCTTTATAAAAATTAAAAAATATCCGCTAATCAATTATGCCACTTTAGCTCCATATTGTAGTGTGTGGTTGATAAATGCACAGACTATAAAATACCTCCGTAAAGATTTTAAGTGGAGGTGGAATTGTGCACCACAAAGTCATTAGCACTTCAAAAGATTTTGAAATTGGTGACTTGTGTTCATACAAAGTTCCAGGCACTATTCTTTTTTTTTAGGTTATTTTATACTGACAAAATATAAGTTTTTTGCATTATTTACATGACATTAAGTTCATAAAGTTTTTACTTTCTAGTTATATCATTTGTCACTATTTAGATCATAAGGGATATAAATTTGTTATTTTATTAATCCAAATAGTTTCAATGTTTATCAAGACCGTTGCGCATTTAATTTCCATTTAAAAAATTAAATACAATTATATCCAAAATTAATAGAGTGCAAATATTTTCTTAAATAAAATAGTGAAAGTTTTAATTATAATACTTTGACACGGATGAAATCCTTTTAGCAAACTCTTGTGTGCCCTTTAGTCAGTTTGTTTTATTGTATGTATCAATGAATAAATATTTTAGTACTTACGTAAATATTACTGCTACTTTATAATAATGTAATATAATATAGCTACTTTAGTTTGATATTGTAGTGAGTGGCTAATAAATAGGTGAACAACACTATCATTTTGTAACATTTATTAGGAACGGTGTAACAATACGTGACTCAAGCAGAGGTGGCGGCGTATGCCGCATTGTTATTAGTGCGTTTAAAATTAATTTGTTTCCAGCTGTTCTGTTTACCAACTGTGTTGTTTGTTTTGTGGTTCTGTCTCTGGCTTTAAAATGTGTTCAGAGTAAAGTACGAGACACATATCCTTTAGTAGTGTTTGTACTTGGTTACATCCATATTCCTAATTTAATTTTATCAAAATCTATAGATAATATTGTGAAATGATAAACATTTTTTGTTCATCTTAGCAAATCAGTTTTCTTTTTTAGTAAATTTGCGAAGTTAATTTTACGTTTAGCCAATATTATTAAACACGTTCTATTTCCATTATGAGGAGGCAATATCATCTTCATACATTAAATACCTTATATGAACATTGAATTGGTATTGTAAATATATTTCAAGCCCTACTATGTAAATCTTCTAGCTATGACAAAGAATTCTTGTCATTCGATTTATTTATTTTAAAATCTGAAAATGTTTATATTAATTTCTCCTTAAATATTTTTCGATACAATATTTGCGCAAGTATTGTCGATTCGGGATATTCCAAGGAAAACATTTTTGGTCTCAAAGAGAATTATAATACGATATTCAAAGAAATAATTGATATAATATTAATACAAATTAATGATAGTCAATCAAACAATCCAGATGTATATTATAGTGTGGATGTAGTAAGGAAAATGTGTTTGTTTTGTTCACAATTTAGTATTATTATTACATAGTGCTTATGCTGCTTTGTTTTTGGGTTTTGGTTATCGAAAATTATAAATTGGTAAGAAGGTGAAGTAAGAAGTATAAAATTGTCAAGAATTAGGTTGGTGGGAACGTTGATAATAAGATTTTTGGTAAAAAGAAAATAAAAATATACTTAATATAATAAATATTTGACCATTTACACTGAACCAAAATTTTTTTTATGTAAAGAACATTTTAAAAATGGCAATACAAATTTGAAATATAATTATTTGTGTAGCAATCATTATGAAGAGTTTTCTCTTCACATTTTCCACAAAAAGTAAATGGTTTATTTTTTCATCGCTGTTCTTAGCGCACCCCTGTTTATATTTTTCATCGTATAGAGCCCCTTATTACTAAATTTGATAGGCTGTAAAATAGTTGCATAAATTCCAGGAGTTCTCCTTCGACCTTCTCATTTATTAAATAAAAGAAACCTGTACACCTCCTGCAGTGTAAAAGAAAGATTGCTTTATGAAATCATGAATAATCCCCGGATTCAATAAAATCATATTCTGAACATCCTGATGACTAACGGCCAATACCATTTCTTCTTTCTAAACTAAATAGGGTATTTAGAAATCTGTCAATTGTGTTCATAGACTCTGTCCATATTTATAACAATGAATGACTAATATAATTTCTGCTGATTCACGGCAAATTTATCTTTTTCCTCTCAGAGTATCTAATACTTTTAACAAATAATTTAATGACATTGAAATTTGTCAAAAGATTAACCGCTTTGTTATCATGTCAATTCGCACAATATTTCATTATGCTTTTCAAAAGAATGCTCAGAAAAACCCTGGTCATTTTTTTCATTTCCTACTTTGTTACTATAGGGGATTTCTTTGTACTTATTTCTTGTACCGTCCCAGTAACTCAAAATTCTTCATACTCCCAAGTCAATCGGTAATGGAATAAAATTCAATCCATGCAGACCTTGAGCAACGTTATGACCACTATTTAATCTTAACAGTCCGCTTGCAACTTTTTATTGCATAAAACGAGAAGTTATATTAATAAGCACTGACCCTGCGAAGAGCCCAATGTTTGTAACAAATCATATCGATTTTCCTTTTATAAATTGCTTTATCCCATGTTGTCTAAGGTATTGATCAGTATGACATGATCAGTACATCAACAGCCACATTCAATGCTAAAACACCGTATTCATCATTCACTTTGTTTAGCAAAGAGCAAATTCAACAAATGGGGTGTGAATACATGTGAATGTGTTTACATTTTAGACCAAAAATTAATATTTATAACCTTTAAGGTTTTAGTTAGCGTAGTTATTTTTTTAATGAAGGGATAATGTAAAAAACATATCTAAAGAAATATTGCATATAAAAATTGCTTACGTAATACAAAAAAATTGCAAACGTGGTGTCTGAATACAGAATGATGAAACGTAATATGTTAATAAAGTTAACCTTAAAACATATTACCGGTAAACATATTACTTAATAATATTAGTTTGCCAATGACCATGTTCATGATGAAATTGATTGAGAATAGACAAAAATAATAACATTAAATCTTATGGAGATAAAAGTACCTTAAAAATATTATAAGTATAAATCTTTTTCAACATTTGAGGGTAACAATCCTCATATAGAAATTAGATGATTCAATTTCTTCATAATTTTCAGTTTCAACTTACCATTTCTAGTGATGAAAGAAGTATATTAATAGTTTCAGGAGTTGGAGTTATATTCTGAATTGCACTTGTATAGTGTGCAGTACACAAAATAGTACAGATAATAACTCAAAAGATTTATATATACCCTCAATATCACTCACAGTTATTATAAAATACATAAAAAGATTATTGAGAAAGTGGCTGGTAATATTCAATAAAGTGATACAGGTAATCAAGTTATTTACTCCTGTGAGATATATTGGCCATTTTTTTACAAGATGAAGGAAAATATCAATATTTATATATACTTTAATGGAAATACTATGTTAATGTTTAAACTTTTATGTGTATCTAACTTTCTACAGATCTCTCCCTGTAAGAGTACTCATGCTTAACCCCCACAAGAATGCGAGCCACTTTTATGTGACATCTGCATTCACATTATATCGACAAAATAAAAAAACAATAATTACAAAAGTATCGATCTTATTGCAACAAAAATTTATGTATATAAAGAAAAAAATGTATTTGTGTTAGGAGTTAAAAAATAACGAAGAAGATGAAACAATTCTCCATTTGTGTAAGAAAAAAGGTATATGAAGGAAAAGTCTTTATAACATGTCATTTTTATAATATTATTATCATAAAAAGTAATTAAACGTAAGCATAACTAAAGAAATCATTTATCCCAATAAAAATACACATTATCGTCAAGTTTCTAGTGAGCCATCCCAGTTCTGTTCACATCTAGTGTAGGCAAAAATAACTATAGACTTCATAGTAGCAAAAAAATCATAGCGACTAAAATAACAGATACGGATGTACCACATTGGATTTGCTATTTTATTATCTTTTCTACGATTTGTAATTGTCTATATGTTTACCTCATTTTAATCAAAATATATACATTTGAGTAGTATAAGCATAAGCTTCTAAGCGACATGTGCGCTCAAGGAGTGTGGTTTATTTTATTTCAATTAAAATTCAGCCCTTAAGAAATTTTTGGTTGTGAATTTCAAATAGTTCTAATTTAATTTCAAAATGGAAGTTAATTCTGTAAACTGATCATCAAAATAGATCCTAAAACCTAAATCTAGGAAGAATGTACACAATATTGAAATTATTTTATGAAATTATCTTATTTTATGATATTGTTGTTTTAAATTGACTTTGTAATATTTACCAATCAAATAAAATATCACAATCTAGTTTTACTAGTTATTAAAAGTAAACTAATATAAAACATAGATGTATAACTTATTATTACTGTATATATATAGAGCACTCAAAATTGTTTGTGTACAAAATTTTAAGTTAATTATTTCAATAATATTGGTTGTTTTAATAACAGACAAAGAAAAAAAAATTAACAATGTTGAACATTTATATAAGGCTTGGCAAAGTAATAGGTAACTCCAAATATAACAAATACACATAGGTTCAATCTATTTATTTTTAAACTTCTTTTTATAAGAATGTAGCATAATTGGCAAACTTTTTAGGTTTTTTTCAAGATTCTGGAAATTCTATCAGAAATTTCAAACAAAGCAGCATAGAGTAAGGTCAATGGTATGGTCGTATTACAAACCCATTTTGATCTTTTGCAATATTTATTAAGCCTGGCTCTAAAAGAAAGTCAAATATTTTGTTAAACCTTTGCACTCTTTTGTAAGTAGCTAATGTTTTATTCTTAATTTTCATTATTACTTAATATTTTTCCTATAAAATGTTTTCTAAAGCAGTTTATTAGGATGTTTTTATTTGATTCTGAAGATAAATTGCTTATACACTTGAACATTTGAATCGTTGAAATTTTAAACAAATCTAAAAAAAGATTTTTTATTACCCCATTTTGTATGCCATCTTGGTGATAACTATTGCCAACCTAGCAATATCTCAAAGTTTGGGCGTCAAATGGCTATCATTATTGATCTCTTCATGGCCTTTTGACTAAGATCAAAGCATTGGTGTATGCTTGCTCTTGATCTTGTCTAAAAGGCTTCTCAGCATTTGGCTGGAATAAGAGGGAGGGCAGTAACCGACATACTTGGGTTAGACTATTCCCACCTTCCACCCGGTTTGTCTCAGGGCCCTTTCTGGAACCCATAACAACCCACCTCATACAAAAGAGGGGACCATCGTGTGTCCCCTAATAGTGTCCCGTAAATACAGCTTCAGCGCTTCCACCAAATAGGGTTAGAGTCTGTCCCTTCTCAAAGAGTCATTTAGTACCTCCATTTTTTTGAGAATGCATTTAGCGAATATTCTAAATGACTCAAAGATCGATCTATTCCCAAATAAGTCTCGATGACTAACAATACCATGTTCTTAGGTTCTGCATGATTCTACGTTACCATTTAGACGCATGCTCTCTAACAAGACTCTATGCGCATCGTCGTGTTCACTGCAGTGGAATAAAACATGACTCATATAAATATACACGCCGGGATGTCTTTAAAGGTGAATCTATGCAAACTGTGCATCAAAAACTAAGAAACATAATAATCAGGAGCGAGTCAGTTTTTATTTAACCGTTCAGGCACATCAGGGAAGGACAACCTGGTCATTTCCCCCTTGAAATCAGAGGAGGACCACCTGGACAGCCAATAAGCAACAACGATATCTAAAATACATCTCTTTCTATCAACAAGGGATTCATTAGCCAAAAACTCAAAATGCAACGGACCTGCATCGAAACTCTTATCTTGAGCCAAAATGATATTCGCAGCGCATTCTGCGATTGCGAGGTCAGCAGGCAAAAGACCCGCTAACACCGGCAACGCATCCATGGAACAGCTTCCTGGATGCCTTGATCAGCGCCAGTGGCAGCACATGCTCTGATCTTAGTACCACCCGTCTAACCTGTTGGACCCCAACGCACTACTGAGCCCAACCGATGGCGCATAGACCAATATACCGAAGTATATTGCCGTATACATCAGTTTAAGGCTAGAGTTACTCAGCCCCCAGCTGGCACCGGCAAGCCGCGCCATGGTCTGGAAGGTTATTTGAGCTCTCTCCCCAATATACCGTGCTTGTGGAAAAAAGCTCCATCATGCATCAAGGACCGTGCCCAGGAAGGTTACCTGATCACACAAACTGATCCCTATCATCAGCCGTCATCACAGAGGGCTCATTCACCAGCCTGGTCTTGAAGAGGACTGTCTCGGACTTTTGTGAGTCGAAGCAGAACTTGTTCTTGGTACCCCAGTTCAATAGCTTGGCGAGGAAGTCTGCCGTCTGGTTCTTTATCTCTCTTCAGCTCGATCCTCTGACCAACAGCAGAGTGTCGTCCACATAAGCGATGGTACCAAATCCCTGAAGGGGTATTGTGAGTATACCAACAACACCACGTTCCATAGAATTGGTCCAAGGACCGAGCCTTGTGGGCAGTTTCATGACTTCAATGTCGGCATCCTGTAAAAAGACAACATGATCACAGAAATAATCCATAACAACCCGGCGAAGGTTCGCTGTCACTCCCCGGGATTCTGGTATGGACAAGATAGTAAAATGTGTCGGAGCCATCGTCATTGTTAAATGTGCCGGAGCTATCCAAAAAAATACCTAGAAACTATTTGTCTGAGCACGTATCGACCCAAGACAAGGCAGTGGAAATCGCATCAAATAGTTTGGAGCAGAAATCGAACCCGACGAATGAGGCAATAGCGCCAATAGATGCGCCGCTAATGCTCGCTCTAGCCACTTTCCAAAAGTTGGAAAGAGTGTCCTCGTAAAGGTACTAAAAACGAAGGGTTTCAAAGGACTCTGTACATTTCTGTATGTGGCACCCCAGGAATCCAAATTTCCTACACGCGTAACAAAGTTTCGAAAGTGGAGTGCCTAGCCCTCTTAATATCTCTATTATAGTTACACCGGGCGTCTACTAAGGCCACCTGGTGAACCTCAATAATTTCTCTGTCAGTTCCGTAGTTCTTGGCACACTGGTAGTTACGTATTTTTCTCCAGTACTCCGAACGGAGGGTGCTGCTTCACCAAGGGTTCTTTTTGGGTGGGCCCAGTTGAACCGAACCCAATCCACCCTCAACACTGATGATCGCCTTCTGAAACTCAACAGCTAATATATTAGGGCAATTTACTCATTTCGGCAATTTAGAAGAATTGTTGAGCTCTCGCTGGAAAATTTGGACAAATCTAGTTCAATCTTGGCTCCCAGTCCTGAATCAGGTGCTGGTTCGCCCACCAGGTTCTGGAGAGGGGGGCGCTTGGGAGATAGACCGCTTGGGAGATTGCACTATGGTCACTCAAGAAAATGCCCGGTTTGACTCGCCAGCCATGCACACCTCCTGCAAGCCTAGGACAATTTCAGCGTTGGGATCGGGTCCCTTCTCCAAAACGAGGAAAGGTTCCAATCCCAGGCTGCTCCCCCTGTGGGCATACTGTTCCTGGACACACAATACAAAACTTACCATGATCTCTAAGAGTCATCGAGAGCTCGGTCATGACCATTGAACCCCGCCCTGCATTCAGCAGGGTAAAATCCAGCTCTGTCGCACCGTTCCCTCCAGTACTGCCCTCAAGGCAGGCATCAGTACGTACGCTGTGTCCTGTTAAATTTGGTGCAAGTGATGCAGATCTCAACTTTAAGCACACGGGGACAATTCTTCCCATCATACCCCTTCTTGGTGCATCTGTTGCAATACTGTACGTTCTTGCAGTACCTCGCGACATGACCATAGAGATGGCACTGAAAGCACCTGGCCACCTACACAAAGTCTGCAACTCGACAGGAGTTCCAGGCTAAGAATACATGCCCTGCCTTCAATAGATGTTCACATATGTTTTGTGGGAGTTCCACCACAAAATTCTTGTTGTCGGCCCTGGATACTCCTGATTACTACTGTTGACTGGATACTACTGTTGACTCTGATTTTGTTGCACTCCATATCAGAGAAGTTGCTAAGGTTCTCCTCCTTCAGCAAGATTGAGTAAATTCCTCATTGGTAAGCTCTTTCGGGACATCATATGTCAACATCACAGAGGGTAGCTTCTCCCTCTTCTCCTCCACCTTTAACCCTTGAATCCCCGATGCTACTTACTGTAACTCAGGTTGGCCTGTAATGAGTTAGTAGCTTGATCAGTGGTGATCTCTTGGCCGTAGGCCAACAGGCATTCAGGAGGCCGTGCTGGAGAGAGTGACTGGCAGTGTGGCGAGCAGCACCAGTAAGGTGGAGCTAGCACGGCAACGAGGGGAGGACCAGTGCTGTGGCTAGGAGGTCAGTACACAGCGGACGATGGAGGGACCCACGTTGCGGAAAAGAGTCAGAGCATAGCTGCCGTTGATAAGAGGTGCCAGTGCAACAAAAAGTGACATGCAGTGACCGGCGGGGAATCAGTGTTATCAGTTGTTCCTACTTCCTAGAGAAAATGACATATTAATTAAATCAAGAGCATTAATTTATCCATCTGTACACTGATTTGGCATTGCATCTGAGTCGGGTGTTTTTCCGCCAGCTTGAGAGTGTTTTTTAATATGTTATTGTATGAAAGTTATAGAAATAGTATATAGTATTACATATACATTTGTTAAATATCGTAATATTAATTGGTCTGTGTCCGGTAAAATGCCGAAACAATTTTTATTTTGTTTCAAATATAAAATTATCTTTACCAGATGGATTGATGCTATGCTTGACATTTTGCAGTGATCAGTAATGAAATACAATATAACCCAATAGACAAGAAAATAGAAATTACGCTGTACTTTCACTAAGCCTGCAATAAATAGTGTAACGGAAAAAGTCAATTTTATAATTTATTTTAACAGATGGATTCCTTGATGAATAGTTTGTGCATTTGGTCTTTAGAATATTGCCTACTATTAATAATTTATTCATGAACTCGCTCTCTGCATGTAACTTTGCTCACAGAGGGCTACTTGTTTGTCCATTTATCAGAGATAAAGAGATATTTAGAAATCAACTATTTGCGATTATTCGTAAGCTCACACTTTTATCTTTATTTTCCTTATCTCTCAGACTTTTTTCTTTACATGAATGTAATAAATTTAACAGTGAAACTACATTTAAATTTATTTATTAGCTCTCATGTGACAAAAATACAAATAAAAAAGTATATTGATAGACAGACTCTTAAAGTCTAAAAAGATGCAATATATATTCTTCCTTGGCAAACTTAGTAAAAAACAAAAATAGATTTAGTATATAGAAAAAAATTATACAACACTGACATCTGTAATCCAACTTCACATTTGCATTTGACACTGTTTAAATTCTATGAATTTGAATATTGTTTGAAATATTTATACAGCTACAATTTACATTATCTTTGTTGATGCCCCGTTTCTAACAGAGGGCATTATGATAACTTACTGTAAACAAAAGTACTTGTAAAGTGTAGAATGTAATGTCAATGAAAGTCCAGATGGCAAATAATGAATGAATTTAATGATTGCAAACACCCTTATTTTAAATACCAAAGTTTGACCAAAAAAATCATTAAAAAAACAGCCTATACCACGGAAGACCTGCGCTGCACTATGGGCTGAACGAAATGGCATCATCACTGGAGCCCTTCCCATATTACAAAGCTTTATGCCGCCACATGAGATAGTGACTCTACCACTCAAACCAAAGTATGGTTATGCACAGGGCTACCTTCGCATTTTGCGCCGACCTATGAAATATGCATAGCTGTCCACACGCTACGCTGGGTTATGGCTCCACCACTCCAAGCAAAGCATTGCGATATGCAGGGCTCCAGCCATTGTATACCGTGTGCTGACTTTGTCATTGATTACTATTATTTGGAATTGATCTTATGTTCTATTACTTTAAAATTTTTTTTGCGCTTTACAATAGGTGGCAGTCGCCATTCGATAGGTGCGTCAAATACAGCGACAGTGTTCATTTATTTGGTTTAGAAAATAGTTTCATTTTTTATGCTATGATGAATTTATTTCTGTACTTTAATATATCTGATACATATGATAGACTTATTGCTACGAGAGCTATCTCTTACAGCCAACCAGAACACCAGTCCAGCCCTGCTCGACGAGCTGCCGGGAATCAAACCCGGGTCCCCGCGGTGCGCTTCGCAGGCAAAGGTTGTATACAACCCAACACACCACAGTGACGACAATAATCTGTGAAGTGCAATTGCAAGCAATAATCTACATACACGTATATATATTTACGAATAAAATGAACATATAGTGTCCATTAAATCACAGAATTCAGACATTTTTGGTTATAGTAACCAAATATTTCTCTCCTTTTCCGTCTTGTTTTATTCTGTTCCTCTACCTTTTCCATATTAACATTTAATTATCGTTGTAAAGTACAAACGACTTTTCTTTGCCATTGACCATGCTACATGACACTTGGCTTTAGCTACTCTTTGATATTATGTGTCTTTTTTCAATAAGTGTTTTAATATGTTAATATTCTTATTTTCGGAATCTGAGAAATATGAGCCAAAAATATCTAATGTGTTATCTGATAGCGTATCCAACATCTTGGGGTTAACTAGAGGTTGCCTATTGTGCAAAGAGAAATTTTTCTTGCGAAAAGCGTAGTTTGGGCTTCTTTGGATTAATATATTTGTTCTGATAACAATAAAAATGGCAGAGTCAAGATCAAATAGATTCTTCAATAAACCTGTTTTCATAAAATGTTACAATATAGGAGAATGAAAAATCTACCAATGATTGTCATGCAGAATATATTGCCAAGGATATTAATCTTTTGCTGATATTAAATAAAGCCGAGAAAATGTTGTTGGAGAATCCTGTTTTAAACTTTACAAGGAATGTTACTTAATAGGTAAGAGATAATCTTTCTTTTGACAAATGTATTTTCAAAATTAAATGTATTTTTTTTGTACACAAAAGTGTGTCAAAATCTACATTTTTCCCCTTTGTCACTTTCTTTATATTTTGAGAAAGATGTTCCATTAAATTTTTATTCAAAACTATTTCATTACTTACCATTTGCAAATATCCTAAAAGCTCTTGTGTGAATATTTGTCCTCTAATTTGTATATTTAAGCATTGCTTTCGCAAGTGCACTGTTTCTCACTGAGTTTGAGACATTACTTACTACTAAATATACCGAAATCAAATTGAAAACAGTTTCTCCATATACGTACCACCATAAAACACATGGCAATATGGAGTTTTTAGCAATAGCAGGTCCAAACTCACTCGTAATATGGCCAATACTGAAACTCTTGTGCAAAAAATTCTGTTATGTTATGTACTGAAGAGCAACATGAACCAGTATAAATTAAGCAATCAACAAAATAATGTATGCATCTTTTTGATCCATATGTCTAATTGTAATACACATTAACATTTCGGAAAAGTATGACAAATTACAAAAAACGACAGATACAAGAACTTTAAAAATAATTATGACTTTCAGATGAAAAACTTACACAAATTTTAAAATTGTATGTTCAACCATAAAGGAATACCATTTATTTATTTTAAGGTTTTATTTAGAAATAAGTGTGCAAAAATCAAAGACGTAGCTGCTCTTATGTTTTAAAAAATTTGTTACATTTATAATTTTCTCTTAACAATTTTATACAACACTAAGTTGGCAGTCGCTTTGCCTAATATTTATGTTTATGTTAAAGTCAATAGTAAATAAATATACAAAAAAAGCATACATTGCTCCATGTTAAAAATTCTGGTTGTCTCATTCCCTTGCCAGTACTCTGTGCTTGATGAATATTGTCCTAAATTATTTTTTATTCTTATTTTACCTCCACACTCATAACCTGTTTTTCAGTATAGTATAATTAAAACTGAACAAAGAAATTTCTAAATAGTATTCCTAGAACTTCTTTTCATTGATTAATCTGCCAAAATATAGTTACTAAAGAAAGTAAATACGTATATAAATGTCGTTTGTCAGTTTAGAATTTAAAAGAAGGTTAAAAATATTTAATAGTATTATGTATACTATAGTATAATAATACTGTATCATGATGAGACTGAGCCATGATAAATATTTGATCTGCACCCTTCAAAACGTCTGCATACTGTATTATCCTAATATCATAGCTTTCAAAAAATATTGATATAATAAAAAATATACTAAATGCAATTTAAAGAAAACTATCGGCAAGAAAATAAATTCAATCTTTACAAGCTGTTGTATAAAATTACTTCCAGAATTATTCACGTTGGTTAAAAAGTTATACCCAAACATAGGCGGATTCAAGAGGGGGGCACGGGGGCTCGTGCACCCCCCCCTTGAATCAGCATTTGAACATTTTTTATGATAATGAAGGGAAAGTCGATGGATGTTGTAGTCCAAATGAGATCTCAAGAAAGAAAAAACAATTGAAGAGAATCGTAAAATACTTGTCCCTATTATAACAACTATTACATTATGTCAAATGCAAAATATACCATTAAGAGGACATAGGGATGACAGTGACTTAGAATCAGAAAGTTCTCTTGGAGAAGGTAATTTTCGAGCGCTATTGAAATTCAGAATCGACGCTGGGGACGAGATACTGCATGATCATGTTAGAGATTGTGCTAAAAATGCTTCTTACATTAGCCAGTCAACACAAAATGATTTGATTGATAGCTGCGGGGAGTTAATCACAAACAAAATAGTGAACAAAATTTAAAAAGCCAAATATTTTTCTATTATAGCAGATAAGACCACAGATGTTTCTATAAGTGAGCAACTGCCCATTAATGACTCTTCATGAATGAAATTCAAGAAGACTTTCTTAAAGTTGTCGAAGTTGTGCATCTTACTGGTGAAAATATTTCTCATCATATTTTGGAGACCTTAGAAAGCTTGCATTTAGATATTTCGTTATGATAAGGTCAAGTATATGATGGAGGAGCCGATATAACTGGTAAAATAAAAGGTGTTCGTGCATATGTGTCCAATATTCAGCCTTTAGCTTTTTACACACACTGCAAGTCACCAACTAAACTCAGCCATTAGTACAGCTTGCACCATGCCTAGCATAAGAAATGCTGTGGGGGTTATTTTGACCGTTGCAACCTTTTTGCGTGAGTCAGCTGGATGAATTCATATCCTCCAAGAAAAAATGCAAGCTAATTTGCCTAACGAAAAACAAAACATACTAAAGAATATATTAGATAGATAAATTAACATATATTTTAGATAAATTAACCCTTTAACGGTTAATTTGTCAAATTTACATCTTTTGTCTACCACAGCTTAAATTTCTTCCTTAACCTTTAACTAAAGGGTTCATAACAATATACTTTAACCAATATTGTTCGACGGGACCAATGAATAGTTTGAGGGACAATAAAAAATATAGTTTTCTAAAATAAACATTTTAATAGCAAATTTTTAATATACTTCTTTCAAAGACACATATACATGTGATTTTTATGTATATCAATCATTTATTTAGAATCGGTACACTATTAACAAGTACCCAACATGGTGTTCATAAATATCTGATTCATTCTTCATATCTTCAGCCTTACTCTGAATACCGCACTCAAGAGGTTTGAATGTAAACCCAATATTTCATTAGTTTCTACGCAATGCAGTAGGGTCTTTACTTTTATTTTTTTACCAGTCTTTTTTAATGTTTGTTTTCATTTTTTCAATTACTCATTTGTGGCAAGATATGAGGGTGCGTTTTAAGTTCCCAGAATTGATAATTAGATCATTAGAGAGGGTACTTTAATGAGTCCCAATGTATTAAGTTAGTCATTGTGAGTAAGAATAGTAAGTTTTATATTAATCGGGTCATTAGTATTTGAACTATCGTCGACCAAGCAACTCAATCGGGAAGGGAGTGAGAAGTATGGAAAAGTTTTAGCACTGTACTATTATAAAATTCTTTATCAAGCAAGGAAAGTCGGTTCAAACCATACTGGAAGAGATGGCATCCGTTTATAGAGATTCTTGCCCAAGTAAAACTATTATTTATAATTATCTTGAAACAAGGCAGAGGCTCATTTGAAGATGAATCACGGCCTGGAGGGCCGATCAAAATTACTACCCTGGAAATCAGTCAAAAAGTCAAAAAATTAATATTAGAAGATAATAGACTAAAGAAGAAACAACTCGCAGAAATGGCAGCACAAAGGGGGTGCCGAGAATGCTTACTCTGCCTCAAAAACAATACCGTTTGGGGTATTCTCACGCTTTTGAACCTTTATAATTATGACAAGGATAAACTACTGAGTCGAATTGTTACTATGGACTAAACTTGAGTTTATCATTATAGACCTGAGTCCAAACATGACTCTAAAAAAGACATAACTCTAATTAGACATAAGACTGGCTTAAAAAAGACATACCATCACCAAAGAAGTTTCAGGTGTCACAGTCGGCTGAAAAAACTATGGCGACAGTCTTTTTAGACTCAGAAGGGATCCTGTTGATATATTATAAAGATAAAGGCGTCTCCATATCCGGAGAGTACTATGCTTCATACCTAGAGCAGTGAGAATAAAATGGGAAAATTAACGAAAGGTGTCCTCATTCTGCACGACAACGTACCTGTTCATAAGAGTCGTGTTGCGTTGGCGACAAAGAAGTGAGGGACGCAGTCTCAGCTTACTTTTCGGGCAAAGACAAAACATATTTTATGAATAAGCTAATTAATCGATCGGAAAATTGTATTACGACAGCAGATGAATATATTGGAAAAAAAAATAAATTTGTATTTTTGTTCTCACTTCTTACCCCAGATTCTGCTAACTTAAAAACACCCCCTCGTAGGTCACAAGTTGAAAAGTATTCTCCATCGAGAATGTGCACTACTTTGTGGAGGTGTACCCCCTGACTCTCGTGCTATTACTTTTATGAAGTGAACATTCGGTTGCTAATCTCAACCCAAGAATTACCTTGATCTTATTCATAGTTTTATTGATTTGATCTTATTTAGAGTAAGTGTCATGAGATTTGCACTTCCTGTGTACTCAACAATTATTCGTAAATCCTTTTGGTGAACTGCCTCTTGAGTACTCTAATTTATTGATAAGTGAAAGCTTTTGGGGGCGATAGTTGAAGAAACAATAAATATGGATTGGGGTCAGATAGATTAATCAATTTACCTTTATTTAGAGTATGTATCTCAAAAACAAATTTCTACATATTATTAGATGTTTCTACATGTATTCAAGTACTGATGAGTCTGATAGGTTACTAGAAACAATTCTACCGTTGATTATTTAAATCAAGACCTTCTACAATGATTCATAATTTATATTAGAGCACAAGATAGAACTTCAAGATTTTGCATATAGAAAAGATTATATTGAAAATGCTTTTAGATAATCTTACTTCTGTAATGTAAAACCAGCTTTGTGGCCGCATTTTACAAAAGCCAGCTGAACATTCCTACAACCGTTATTGACAAAAAATTGAAAACTTTTTTGTTAGAGATGAAACTGTTTAGTGATGGAATAAATGCATCTAAATGGAGAGACAAAGGAACCTCAAAAGATACGAAACTTCCAAAATAAACTTCCGCCATCTCTGCTGGCCATAATCTGGAAAAGTTTACTGAATTTGATAAGGACAACGGACAAATAACCCGCAAAAATATAGGTAGCATTATAAAATGGGAAAAAAAAGACTTTTTTATTGTGAATGCTATGAAATCAGCCAGGACTATGTGTTAATTACTTTAGAGAATTTCACTAGAATTAATAATACAGTAGAAATATCGTTATATTAATTTTGTACTATTTTTAAAGTAATTATGTAAAAAAAGGAGAAACCCGCACTGCGATTGAAAATATATCACTAATACCAATGTGATTATTGGTCACATAGTTTTTTTTACATTTCAAATTGTTGAAATCTAAAAATCTTTTCTTTCTCAATACAAACTTTCTGAAACTGGCAATATTAAATACATATTTTACAAAAATTGTTCGCACTGGGGTAACCTTCAGCCCAATATTATGATAGTGAATGTGTTGAAGTGGTGTAATAATTCTTAGAATAGGGATGAACATTTTTATAGTGTTTGTAAATATATTTATTTCTAAAACCTTCATTATATTTCACTTATGTATAGAACAGAAAAAATATTTTAATTATATACAACTTCTATTTTAGGCCCTTAACTTTAGTTTTAACAACTCATGTAAAACTAGGTAAAAGTGAGCCAGCCAACAATGATAATTCCTGAATATTTTATTACAAGATAAAAATAGACCAAAATGCTTTCAATTTGACATTTTTCTAGTGCATTACATCAAAAAAAAAAGATACGAGTTACTATTTATCAACAATGATATACGCCTAGGTAGATCATAACAGACAGAGGGAAATTTTTACTTACTCTTTCTTTTTAAGTAATAAAATAATTTGAAATTTCATACGAGCCTTTTACACGGTGTAGGGGACGTGGAGGCAAAGGGACGTCGAAATACCATCCTCATCCACGTGAAGGAAGAAGCTGCTGTCACTCCGGTATCAGCCACTCTTAGCGTCATCGTTGACAAATTTGGTTGTTCCACAATAGATGAAGTCAACTTGGATTCGTGCTGACATCTGGATACTGCAAATATGCAGTGCAAGACTCTGAGACCAATAGTTGTCGAATTCGGCTGTAGCGAACACCGTTAAAAGGTATGAAGAAAGAAGGTGAAGAAAGAGTTAAAGGGTACTTGTGTGCTCATCACGGATTCTCTAATTCAACCCCACCAATTATTGTTTGCTGAGGCTCGTGCAATCTTCCACGTCAGAAACTGCTGGACACGCGATGGAAGAATTGTTGTGATGTTTCCTGATGGCTGCAAGGAATATATCATACATCCTGCACAGTTGGAGCAAGCCAAATTAAGGTTATCTGCTTTTCACACCAATAATAAAACCGATCGTCACAACACTCGGTTACGCACAAAACAATAATCTACTGGCAAATAATAATTGATTTACATAAAAAGTACTAGTTTACTAAATTTGTTATGGATTTTATTTTTCATACTAGCCATATTTTACATTTCCATAATGTTAGTATCTACTAAACGCAGAAATACTAATTTTATTAAAACACTTCGCTTACATTTATGAAACTACCCATCTTGTTTACTTTCTGATCACAGAGTACATACAGAGGGGAAACTGGAAGTCGAAAAGAAAACCCAACCAATGACTGAGGAATGCAACAAACTGACGACTTCCGGCGGCGTCCATAGATATGTTTGTTCTGTACTGCCATGTTTTTTTCTCGCTGCTGTTATGTGTATACACATAGCATTACTTGCTGCATGAAAGAGTGTACACTGGAATTCACATAAGTTATTTCATACGTTTTGTATGATGTTGCATTGCTGTAACTTGGCAAGTATTGTTTGTAGTATTATTTTCTTATACCAAATAATATCACAACGTATTTTAAATTCCGTTAATGCAGATATTTAAACCTTTAATTACAAATTATAAAGTGGTTTTTGTATTACGAGTATGAAGAGCACAATTACAAAGTTTGTGAGAAGCATTTTATAAAAAGAAAATGTTACAAGTGAATGCAAATCTCAGTCAAAATTTGCCAGTGTTAACCTAAGATGGTACAAGACAGAATTGAAGCCAGACAAGTTCGAAGAAATATAATACTATAATGACTATATATATATATATGTATATATATATATATATATATATATATATACATATATTTATATATATATATATATACATATATTTATATATATATATAGATATATATTTATATATATATATATATATATATATGTATGCTACTGTTACTTAATTAAAATACTTGGCTTCTTTTGAGCCTGTTAATCAATTTAGTATTGTCCAGCAATTCAGTGGCTAGAGGGTTTGGATAGGTAATGAGTTAATCTCTTCTAGAATGGTCGGAGTATTGAGGTATTCATGAATTTCACAATTTTGTTTGAACCAAGGTGCACTGACTATGTTTCTTAGAATTGCATTTTGAGCTCTTTGGAGACACATTATGTTGCTATTACTGGCACGCCCCACATCCAAATGCCATATGTCCATATCGGCTTGAGGAGTGAGCTGTGTAATAGTAGTTTATTGTCCACTGATAGCACAGAATTACGACCCAAAAGTTAGTGCAGGTTTTTGTACCTGAAATTTAATTGGTCACATTTCTGCTTGACGTGAGTTTTCCAGGTAAGCCTTCTTCTGTGTGGTAACAAGTTGGTTCCTAGTTTCACTTTGGGACAAGTGCCTCTCCTCAATATAAACATGTTGATTTTTGTGCGGTGGCACAGATCCGCCATTTAAGCAACATTTTGCTCAGCAATACTTGGAGCTTGTTGCTGGCAGAAATAGGATCTTTGGCTTTAGCTAGATAAGCAACGTTATCAGTATAAGTTGTGATAGTTCCATCTGCTGAGGTAAAGAGATCGGAAGTGTAGATGTTGTACAAGACTGGTTCCAGGACTGAACATTGTGGGACTCCAGCTTCGATCTTGTGCAGACTAGATCTTGCATCCCCTTGTTTTACCTGAAACTTTCTCTGAGTTAGATAGGATACTATAATTGGGAATAATGAGTGTGAATCTTTTCCTTGATTTTACAGAGAAGGCCTTTATGCCAGCCGCGGTCAAAGGATTGTTGGACATTTAGAAAAGCTGCAGATGGGTACCCCATTTTCTCAAAGACAAATATTGTGGTATAAGCGGTGAGCCTGATGATGAGACTTATGAAGCCAAATTGACGTGCTGGGATGAGATCACAATCGTCCATATAGACTTTCAACCTGGTCAGGAAGATCTTTTCCCAAAGTTTTGACAAGACAGGCATAAGGCTAATAGGTTGATATGATGAAGCTTCATGTGCAAGTTTTTTAGACTTATGAATTAAGATTATCTGGGAGATCTTCCATAGAGCAGGTACAGTTCCTGTTCTGAATACTGCATGGAATAGGCAAGCTAGAAAAGTAACTCCTTTAGAACTTTGGGAGTGATCTAATCAAATACAGGGGCTTTGTTAGGGTTTAGTAATTTTATTTCTTTAGGAATTTCTTTTGCGGACGTTTGTCTGAGAGGCAAGCACATTTGCAGATCATAGTTTAGGATGTGAGTGACCTCATGGTTGTCTGTATATCACTCATTTGGTTTGAAGACACTTGCCAAATGAGATGCAAAGATCTCAGCCTTTTCACTACATTCTGGCTAAGATGGATTGTGATCTAACGGTGGGACTATGCTCTTGAGATTTATAGGTTTTTTGAAGCTTTCCACAAAGTGTGGTCACCCTGACCTGAAGCAAACATCATAGAAATAGTTTGTTGCATCCTATTTTTCGCAGTGTCCCAGAGCAAAGCTCTCAGTTCTTTTTTGGTGCGATTGAACTTCCTTTTGTCTAAGAGGTATCGAAACAAATACCATACCTGTCTTAAGTGACACTTTTCTTCAACTTTAAGTCTTGTATTGAGAGGTTGAAAATGCAGGTGTTGAGACTTATTTAGTTCTGGTGAGTTGGCCCAACAGGCAACTTGGATTAAATTGGTGACATGTTCGCATGCTTCCTCCACATCATCCTGAGTCTTTAAGGGAAGTTTTAAGTTTAGTAGACTGTACACATAAATCCTGAATATATGCCAGTCAATTCTATTGTTGTAAAGACACTCTGGGTTCTATCGGATGATAACTTTGCTGCTGATATTAACAATCACGGAAGTGTGATCTGACGAACCGTCAAGACTGCTCTCAACACTAACGTATCGACTACTCATTCCACTAACAATAAAGAAATCCAAGAAATCAGGCGTTTTGTTTGAATCACAAGGCCAGTAGGTGGGTTTATCATTTGACCAAGATTGTAAGTGATTAGTTTCCAAAGAACCTTTCAGTGCTCGACCTCTTGTAGCCAAGCATTGTAAGCACCAGAATATGTGTTTGCCATTCCAATCCCTCCTAGAATTAAATCGGGGACCAAGTATTTGGAAGTTCTGTGAGAATGTATCCCTGAGTTTTTTTATGTCTTGGAGACAATATACTACAGAGAATGTAATAGGACCTGCAAGATCTTCTAATCTGACACAGGTAGCTTGCAAATATGTCATCGAATATGCTTTTAAAGGTGAATGTTTCAAATTGCATTTAATGACAAATGCTGTTCCTGCATGGGCACTGCCATCAAGGTGAGGAATAGTGTAGATTTTGTAGCCCTTGATATGGGAGCAAATTCTTGCTGTAGCATGAGATTTGGATATAAGTACAATGTCTAATCTATTTTTATAAAGGATTTCTTCAAGTTCTAATATATTGGGTGATAGTCCATTTATGTTCCATGTTGCAATGCGAAGGCATGTCATTTACAATTCATTTTGGAGATTACCGTTGTCAATAGGTTTAATAATGTTCCTATTTTTTGGAAAAGTAAATCTATCTTTTCATATTGTTTGGTGAGGATTTTTTCTATTGAGGTTTGTTGAGATAAAGGATCCGGGGTTTCTGCTCATTCGATGGTGGTACGCCCGGAAGCTACATTTGCGTAGGTTCTAATATTTTGGTTGTTATCTGGGATCTTCAGATCCGGTGTTCAACTCAGGCTTTCTGTTATTGAGATTACTACCTATCTTTAATTGAGCACCTAGTCTGTTAGTTTTTCTAGCCAGAATCTCTTTATAGACCTGGCAACCTTTATAATTGGTAGAATGGTCGCACAAACATAAAGCACACTGAACAAGAGTGTTTCGATCTTTTTCTGGTCAGTCTGATGTTTTATGCCCTTCGTCGTACTTAACACATTTGTATGGTCTCATACAATTATTTTTGAGTGGGCTTACTACTGGCATCGTTGAGACTGGATTATAGTTTTGGATTTCCGTGGGTCTTTTATTTTGATTTGTTTATGATAAATGTATTGGATATCTTTAACAGTTTTACTCTAGGGACCTGGTTCTAAGTTTACGAAGAAAGTTGCCATAGGTTTTTTATCACAATCGTATCGTTTCCTACTAGCCACCTAATGGTATCCTTTTGGCACTTTCCCATTGTAGGATAGGGGTAATTTTTGATAGAGGTATTCTTCCTCTTGGCCACGAAGTCAAGACCACTAAACATGGCCTTAGAGTTACGGGGTGTGTAAGTCATTTACTACTTAGAATACCAACTTGAATTGAAAGTTTTACCAAAATTTGGGAATAAATTTCTTCCACTAAAATCCATATATATGTATTGTATATGTATTGTATGTATTGTACCTGTGTGTGTATATATATCCATATATATGTATTGTACCTGTGTGTGTATTTTTTATTTTCAGCTCTGCAGTAGAAGCCATCCATAAACTATTAAGGATCCAGTATTGCAAGCTTCCGGATTATAATCTACCTGAACAGCATTAAAGTCAAAGCTTGAAGCATGCTTTTGAAGTCACTTGGGAATCCAAATATATTTTTGAAGTAATTACCTTTTAGAATACTATAATTGTAAAATCTCAGATACATGTTTTGTAAAATTTTAGTTATTTTTAAGTTCTGATAATAATTTATGAAAATGAAAATATTTTTGGATATATTTTAACAGGCTTTCAAATTTAATGCATTTCAATTCAACGTTATATCATAATGCCATCTATGGGTGATAATTCTTCCTAAACGGTGCTTGGCGATGGTAGTAATCGAAGCGCCACATGGTGAGTTGGCTTCCTATTATCCATACAAAATTACAACCACTTTTTTAGTATGGGTTAGTATGCGTAGTGTCTATTCTTTACTCTATATTCTGTGTTTCTGATATTTTGTGATTTGTGCACAGACGCACATAATGTTTGCTGGCTATTGAGGACTATGTTTCTGTATGTTAAATATGATCTATGATTTCGTGTGCATTGTTGTCTCCTTATTATATATATTGTTAGTTTATTTTGAAAGTTGCTTTTTGTATTTATTTAATTATATCTTTTTTCTCTGTTTAATTTATATTGTAAATTTTTGTTAATTTTATCCTGGTTAAAAAGCGTATGTTTCTACGGCCAACTTCCTAGGGTTCTCACACCATGACCTAATTTACCTATCCTATAAGTTGTGTAGTCTAAGCCATCTCCTAATTTTTCCATAATTTCATCCTAAAATTTCCAAAATTTTTATAGCTCACAGTATCAGCTAGCCTTGTTTGCTTGAGTATGCCAACCTCATTAATTGGGATGGTATTTTAGCCATTAAAACGGTTGATGAAAAAGTTGTTGGAATGGAACGACTTATCAGCTGGTGTTCCTCAAGGAGGGGTTCTCCCTCCACTTCTCTTTTCAATATTCATTGATGGGGTTGTTGGGAATATATATAGTATCTTCAAAATTTTCTAGATTTTGAAATCAAAGCTCACCCCTGTTAAACACTCTTACTGCCACTGCTTGACTACGGACGGTAGAAAATTAGAATGCCTACAAAATTTATGCATCCGTTTTATTTTTGGTTGCAAAAAATATGATCGTGTATCTCAATTCAGAGGGCAATTTAAAAGGACGGAAGTCAATCTAAGAAATAAATCTGCTTCTAAGATAAGTTGGATAAGTAGCATTATTAAATGTGTAGATTGCGCCAACTTCATTTTGTTTCCTTATTTTTTTATATAATAATTATTTTTAATTAAATATTAACAGGGTTTAGTTATTTATTTTGTGCTTTAGTGAATACAGAAAAGTATAGCCCAATTTTGCAACATGAAACTGTTTATAACCCATATAGCACATAACAATTAACTATACTCACCCTGAAACTTTTTTTGTAGATTTAATTGTGGATAAATAATTCTCTTAGATGTTAAGTTTTTTAAACTCAACTTCACTCTTTTGTTCCAATTTTGCAACAGAAAACAAATCCTAATAGATGATTTGTAATAATTAGTAATTATATTATATAAACTTTCACATTATATGGGACTGTCATGTATATAGGAGTTTAAAATTTAACTTTAGAATGAACTCGTATACTTTGCTTCCCTTAACTTAAATTGTATATTACCATACATTTTAAAACGATATTACAAAGCCGATATCTATCTGAAATAACTATGGTGAAAATTTCATGCATATTGATAGAGTCATGTTCATACCTATATCCCTTACATTTGAGCATATTTAAAGAATGTTTCTATAAAAAAGACAAATTTTTTTGTTGAAATTGCAATTTTGACAGCGATTTTGACAGTGAGTTGAGTATTTTCATATAGTTCCTTAATATTTCCTACTCACTTCGACACGGAAAAACCTGTAACAAAACTTTCTACAAAGATATAGTTTTTCCTGAAATTTATCAATTTTTCCTGACCTAGCACAATAAATTTTTTATTAACAATAATTTATTAATAAAATGTAATTTTTAATTTCTGGGTTAAGATGAATCTGGGTTAAGTTCCTGTAGTTTCTAGGGTGAGATCCAATACTCATATCATTCCTCCATCGCCTCATTATGTTAGCTCTTCTTATAAGTAGTAAAAATGTTGCCCCACTATTTTCTGTGAGGTAAAATTTTAACTGCTTATGATGGTATTCAGTTTAGAAGGCTACACTCGTTCAAACTAACAAATTGATAAAAGTAATAGTATTCAAATAAAGCGTTTAAGAAAATATTTATTAATATTTCGTCATGTAGTATTCATATATTTATTAAAACCGAAAACATGATTTTTTTGAGACTAAAAGTTATGACTGCTGAGTGTAGGTAATAATCATATAGTTTTACGTATTTCCAAACAAATTTTCTATGAAATTCATTCTAAACAATGGCAAACGAATAACAGATAACTTTTGAAAAGAACACATGCTCTTCGGTAATAAACTAAATAGATATAAAAAAGGCAAATTTCAATAAAAGCTATAAAATGCTTATTTATTAAATGTGATATAAAATAATTACAATAATTGTAATTGAAATTCACAAACAATTCAACTTAGCCTCCATCTGATGATCATTATGTTTCACTAGGCCACATTGCTCTATATGATTGTAGAGTATCGTAATATACTCTTTGCGATGACTAAATAAATGCTGCACATGTGGTGATTTATCCCAGCACTTGAATGTTACCTGCAATTTTATTAGACTTAAGAGCAAAATTACAGTCTCCGAAATGATGCTTAAATCAAAATTGATTTATTGGTCATAAACATTTTACATCTAAGAATCTTGATAAAAATAAACTAAAATAGAAAATATTCATTTAATTCAAATATGTACATAATATCTTTAGCTAATTGTTGTTGTTTCTTTACACATTCATAATTTAAAATGTTGTCAAGTCAAATGTGGTTGTGTCATAAAAATAATTTTTATATAATTTATGAGACCATCATATTTAGAATCTAAGATAGATTGTCTGCAAAATATTAGGTTGACAAGAAAGTAATTACCATCCTCAACAAATAGCATTATGTTTGTTTTAAGAGATTTCTGTCAATATTTTAATTTTTTTCTTTTTGATAGCTATCACTTTTAGCTTACTTTAAAAGCAAAATGAATTCATTTGCATCTGTTAGCTTAAATTCAATTTTAATATGGAGTGCAAAAGTAAATAATTTCAACATATTTTACGTTTCTATTTTTGTCAAGGAAAGATAGCCGCTGAGTCTCGCTAAGTGATGTAACAAGTTTATGGCATGCATTGCTTAATAGAATGCATGTGTCAGAAATAGTTTAAAAAAATCCTTTCTGGTGATATTTTACATAAAGATAACCAACATTCTGGTCAATTTACTGAAGCTTGTATTTCATCATTATTACGCAAAAATACAATATTTTATCATTGTATTTTTGCGTAATGTAGCACAGTGCCTACCACGGTGGCACTGTGAAGTGTCTTATAAGGAATCACATTTCGCTTGCCATGAACATCTGGCATATATACCTCACATATTTATGAATATTTAAATATATTTTACTTATAGTGATTATGCAAAGTCTCACTTTATTATATGATTCATGGTCCATACGCACAAACCAAACGTCTACCAGTGAGTCTAATTTTAGATGAGACAAACAAACTTCATTCGTATCTTACCTAGTATGAAATTACAATTCAATTCTTAACACAACCATTTTCTATAACAAACTAAAATTGACTTACATCATTAAAGATAGCCAAAAGTTTAAGTACTAAACATTTGATCTTTACCTCATAATCAATTATTGAGATATATTTTCAGTGTAATTCAATGTCATTTTTACAACAAGCTAGGTGAATTCGAAATGATTTAATTTTGTTCTGTAGATGATGTTATACTTACCAAATTAGTTTAGAAATTGCTCATAATAAATTTATTTGAATAATAATTTACAAAACACCAGACTTAAGTAGAAGGGAATAACTCGAAAATATAATAAGATATATGTATGTCAAATAATGATATTGAAAGGTGTTTTCTTGGTTTATTAAATGTTAGTTGCAAGCAAAAGGTATTAAGTGAACACATATTTTAATATAAGTATGCAAGTATGATTGTAGTAATTTAATACATGACGTAGTGCTATATCAGTGTGTCAGTTATATCACCAGATTAAACACTGCTCCGAGTGAAATGCGAGATAAATATCCTAGTAATGTTTGTAGCTTATTATGATTATATTCTTAATTGAGTTTTATCAAAATCTGCAGGTAATATTCCAGAATATAAACATTTTCTGCTCAGTTGATGCAAAAATTTATTTTGCAAATTCGAAAAATATAAGCAAAGTTCTTATTTTTTCCAACATAGTAAAGCGATGAATATCTTCTGTTTCCATTATGGGATGGCAATATCATTCTCGTATCTAACCTTGATATCTGGGATGAAAAGTTCTTGTCATTTGCCAATTATTTATTACAAAATCTAAAGATTTCGAATTGAATATCTACCTAAACTTTTTTTTTTAAATTTTTACTAAAAATATTTATCATTATTCAAAGTAAAACAACATTTTCTCTAAAGACGGGTTTACTGATAGTTTTTATAGAGTATTTAAGATATTGTGGATATTCCAAGTAGAAGATAGACCAATTTGGGTATTAGAAAGTATTATAGTAGGATATTTAAAAAAATAGTTGATAAATTTTAATTAAGTCACACAACTGTGTAAAATGGATCTAGCGGGAACAATGTGTTTGTTTAGTTCACAATTTAATACCATTTTCCTTAAGATATTTGCTTGGGTGGTTTTTGTCCTTTGGAAAATTATAAATTGGTATATATATATATATATATATATATATATATATATACATACACATACAGACATGTTTGCGTATATGTATGTTTACATATACATGTATATTTTTATATGTGCCTTCCTCGATTGTTTGTCCTATCCAAAAACCACTGCATACCACTGTTACAGAAGGATTACATGTATCACACACAAAATTTGTCGATCATTTAATATTTTTTAGCGTCCTCGGTTTTCGATCCATCGGTATCAGATCTGTCGTTAGGTCTCGGTTCATTTGTCGGCATTCATTGTGTTAAGTAAATCTCTCTCACATGAATTGAAACAGATTTACTTAACATAATGAATCAATCAACTCATTTTAAACTCAATGAAATCGAACTGTTTTGAAAGAAATCATCACTGGTTATTAAAAATGGATCATGCACAATAACATCAACTGTAAATGTTAATAGTCCAAGTGTGATGATCCAGCATAATCATCATTGGAAACAAGATTGCACCAAAATGATTATACAGTCAATTTGGTTGGATTCCAATACCGGTTTGTATTTTGAGGCTTTTCCAAGTAACGAAATGGAAAATTTAATTTGATGGAAAATTAAAGTGTCTGGTTTATCACTGACACTTTAAAATTTAAATTATCTTATAATTACGAAGAAAATAATACCAAGTTTCATTCCTTTAAAGAAGTTTTCCATAAAATTAAGACAAGCATTAATATCATTAGTAGAAATGAATAAATAACTACTAAAATTACTATATAATTTCTCATACTAAAGATTGATTACTTTTTAATAAGTGTACTATTTTCTGTCTCGAGTAAAAAAATTCAATATATTTAGTTTTCCTTTATCAATTATTGTTCTCTTCTCAGGAGTAACCAGGGAATTGTAAAATCATTTGTGATATTAATGAGATTTAAAGTTATTCTGGAACCAAAACTTCAATAACAACATTTGTTATCTAGAAAGTAGAGTTAGATTGGACCAACGCTTAAAAAGGATAATTCTTTTTTTGTAACATAAGTTTCTCCTAAATGAAGATTTTCAAAAACTATTTGGAGTTGCAAAATACAATAACTTGAAGCCCTTGACAGCAACTACTTCAGATGGTGCTGTGTCTCACATCCCATATGCTCCAGCAAAGAAGAGGAAAAGAACAGGAAATACAATTTTTATCACTTATGTAATATAAAGAAACAAAATATTAGTTTTATGGGCTGATGTATTTTGAAGAAAATGCAGCTAGTGGAAGGTCAGTTGTTCACCATCTTTCAAGACGAAGATTTACTTTTCATAATATGAAACAGACCATTTAAACTTGAAAGAGTTCGAAATATGTAATAGGCTGTTAATAATTATGAATCTACCTCAAATATCTTAGAGATTGTGAATCTGTCAAATTTCCAAGCCACACATTCAAATAGTTCTCCATAACTCAGCTGGAAGAGTGCAATAAAACAGAAACTTAAAACACAGTATGTTGGTCATCGTTAATAACTTCTATATCGAGAGATGTATAAAAATTAATATTATAAGTCTTCTTACTGACACCTTCACATGCTATTAACAAATGCAATTGAGGTCTCTTGGCAATAGTGGAAAGTTGGTATTCACAATGTTGTGCACCTCACATCATAGCTGACAACTGTCATACATGCTTTGTTTTTGTAAACATGGTATGAAGATATGAAAATTGAAATTGAAAATGATTGCTTACCTTAACACCTAATGATTCCCATTTTTCACTCACCATTCTATTACTAGACTCAGAACCAAGTGGATCTGTAGAACTAACAAAGATTAAGGCAGGCGCTGGAAATGGAATATGAAGATATGCCGAACGAGCGTTCTGTGTAGGTATTGTAAAACTTTGGCGAAATATTAGGAAATGTAACCTGTAACATTTTTTTAATCAATAGTAATGATGTTATGGGGATGGGGATATTAATTTGAAGACAATTCAAACAAAAACTATTTTTATACTAAGATGCTTGCGGTAAATACGACCCACTTGATTTAAAAGTTAAATATTTTAATTAATTATCATTTTGAATTTCTCTAATTGGTATTAAATATAAACTTTATAAAAGAATAAACATTAAAATATGTTGGTAATAATTCCAACATATTTTAATGTTTAGCACGTTTTTAAAAAACCTCTTCTTTGGCCTTATTAAACTATGCTAGTTTAATAATGGCTACTAAGGCTTCACTTGAATTAAATATTTAATAAAAAACAATACAACACTTATATCTTACAGAAAAACTAAATTTAAGTCAAATTTTAGTATAATTTAAATTCCATCATATCACTTTATTATTTGATTCAGAAATTTTTATTCTGAAAGTTTTAATACCTTAAAAATTAAAACTTCAAAATTTTAAGAATGAAGAAAGACCAATCTCATATTTGTTGAGCTATTTCATGTTGATTTCATAAAATAAATCTTCCCACTATGATAAAATTTATTTTAGTTTTTTAAAAAAAAACTTCAAAAGAAATAAGAGGACAAAAAAACCATTTAATTCATAATTTTATTTGCATAAACGATTATAAAATTTCTGATCATTTATAAAAATAAAATTATGAACTATTGTTGTCGCTACAGGCACACAAAATAAGCGCTCCATCATCGGCAAGAAGGTAACAAAAGTGAAACACAAACGCTTTGCTACCGTATATTGTCCCATTCTATATGAGTGTGAAGTATTTAACAAATCAAATTATTTTATTGTGTATATTTCAGTCTCCTGGGTTTATCTGCCGCAGGTACCTTACATTTGAGGCAAAGTAGTTTTTTAAATAATTTTCACAAAAACACAAGTTATTTAAATATACTCTATAGAAATTGGTATATGTGCTACAATTAAACATGGCAGATAAATAATTTTCCAGTGTACAATGATATGATTTTTCTTTTTAAATAAAGAAACATGTTAAAATTCAAATCTTGGATAATTTTTTGAATTCATAATTAATTAATTAATAAAAACTTTTCTGAGTAAACTCACTTGCAATAAATAATACCAACACTCTGCACTAAAACATTTTTGGGAAAAAGGGCAACGGAAAGCTTTATATGAGAAGCCTTATTATTTATTGCACTATCCCAAACCTGGCAAATTACTCGTCGCCTTATGGATTGGTATCTGAAAGAAAAAGAATATTAATCAAACTGTGTTAACTGGCATCTTAAATTAATTCAAAATAAAACCATAATCTTTTTTTTTTACTTTCAAATATCTAAAGCAAGGAAAACTTCTGCAGATTTTTAATATGCTCAATACACTTGAAATTTAGGAATTTCTAAACCTCTAAGAATATCTAAGCCCTAAGGCAATTGTGAGGACATGACCAGAAAGTCTATTCTACAACTGCATGTAGAAATTTCATGAATGCAAAATGCTGAGCAATTCTACCTAAGTAGGTAAATACTGTTTAATTGTAAGTACTGTGTTATGTAATTTATTCATTTTGTAAGGAATTGAAGAATTTGTCCACTTACCTTGACCCCCAAGAATATTGAGTTACACATTCTCAAATGAAAAATGTATGACTTAGATCTAACATACCTTTCTCATATCCATTTAAATTTTACTACACTTCAATTGCATCTGGTTTCTTATATTAACAACATTGTCAAACGTATCTCCTTTAATGGCTATTAAAAATCTTTGTCGGACATAGGACACAAAACAACATTTATCACATAAAACAACATTTTTTATAACATTAACTTCAATTCTAAAAATAATTAAACCAATCATTTTCAGAGCAAGAACAACTCGAAATTACCATTTTTTCCATATAATCCCCAATACTTTACACTACATAATTCACAAATTATAAGACTAACTTTTGTCTATTGGCTGCAATGATTTCAGAGACTTCTCCCCAAATGCAAATTCCTCCCGAGAAACCGTGCAACATCAGGGGAGCGAATGAATTATTGGAATGTAGGAATTTGACCAAATTAGCTGCTGTAACCTGAAAAATGTTCAATGAAAAATGTTTTTTAGATATTATTTTTTTCATTTCTTTTTGATAATTTAGGGGTCACATTAATACAAAATTAAAGAAAAATAACCTATGTGTTTTTTAATTGTTTAGATGGCAAATTGATCAAAATCGTTTTAATTGTAAGTAAAATAATGTTCAAATAGGACCTTAGAAACAGAAATGCCTTAATCCTGAAATTATTATAAGCATATTCGCCTCAGTCTTCTTCAACAAATCACACGTGTTCATTTTATAAATTTCTATGTGGCAAATTCATTACTTTTCTAAGCAGATGCATTGTGAGGTTATTGCAGTTTTCATGTAATTTTAATAAGAGTATGCAAAATGACGAAAAATCTTGAGCAATGAAAAATAATTAAGGAAAAGTTAGGAAGGTAAGTAAAGCTCTCCATATATTTGATAACATTAGACAAAAAAATTTTATAGTCACTGCTACATTCGGTCAGTGAACATGCTATTATGTTTTCTGGTTTTTAATTAGTAATCCCTGCTTTTAATATAACGAATTTAAAATGTTTGTATAACGGGGGTTAAATTTTTTGAATGTCTCGTTTAAAAATTGATGACTGTTTTTAAAAATTTATTTTTAAATAACTTATATATAATCAAAAATTAATATCTATATAAAGTTTCAAGTCCTTATTATGATCCTTTCATGTTAAAATATAAACAAGTAATTTTCGACATTTCAATGTTCTTGGACAGATACGATTTTGCTTTTCTACCTGTCAATTAAAAACATACGAATAAAAGAGTATTTATTTATTATCATTAACATATTATCAACACAAATCACAAACATACTTCGATTTATCATAGAAAAATCTCACTTTTGCATAATCATAACTATGTAGTTGATTGTTTAAATATAGTGCGAAATTAAAAAATAATTGTATAATTTTGCTTCGGGACAGTGGTATTGCAACAAGATGATGGCTGTGTCAATGTAAGAAGTAATAAAGCAAAGAGAATGAAAAATTTTGCTAATAGGAATATGGCATGAAAGTGAAATGAAATGGAAAATAACTACAACATTACACAACAAAATATTCTAGGAATGCTTTTTATACTTGCTAAATCCTTGACTTGATGTTATGTGGATTTCAAATAATAGATTCATATTCTAATCCCTAGAATCACAAAACATGAAACTGAGTTTTTTACATAATTTCATTTTTACAGATCAAATCAACACAGAAATGCTTTGTGCCACTTATATACATATACAAATCTGATAGCAGCATGCTTTCAGCTCTATAGAGATTGAGCTAGTCATGGGAAGTGTCTTACACTTGCCATACTCCACTTGACAAAAGTATCAGTGTCATGTACCATCCATGTGAAAACTGCTTTTCAGACAAAAGTAAACATATACAATTCCTCAACCAATAGAAAACAATATGCTATTCTCACAATGCCACTAATGGAATTACGAATAGCAAAGCTCTGAAAATCAAACCCTGGCTTACTTTTGATTAGGTAAATTAGGAAACAAATAAAAAGTTCCGTCCTATTATGTATCGAAAGTACCCTATTCGAAATAACCAAAAAATGAGGGTAGGAGTGGGACACAAAACTTTATCTTGCCAAGGCGGTCTATTAAAATTCTGTCATCGATGTACGCAGCCCGATGAAACTTGTAACATCAACTTGTAATCTAAGTTCTAGAAAAGTACAAAACATAATGATAAGTGAAAATTATGATCATCTAATGCTTGCTGAAAAACCCATAATGGTATTAACATTTGCTAACTGTAAAATTGACTTTAAAGTCAAGCTTAAATAGACATTGCAAAGCTAAATAGATATAGCGGCTGGTATATAGAGAGGATAACAATGGATCTGAAACTACCTATATTTGATACGGAGATTCCTTGCGGCACATATGTTACCTACATCATATCACAATGCACAGAGAAGAGAGAGATGGAATAAATGCTTCACTAAGAGCCCAATAATAATAGCATTCTGCTTGGTGAATGTGAGTTTTAAATTGTTATGAGCGATGTGTGCAATATCAATATTGCTACTACCACAGAGCTAAGAAGCCGCTATTGCAGCTTGAGTTGAAGTACAGAAGTTGAAATAATTTGAGTTGGTCTAAGTACTAGCTTGAAACATGTAGTAAAAACTTCAGCTCCTAGTGCATCGCTTCAGATATGATTATGATCACATAGCGATATAACAAGCCCTTGAAACATTTATATACGACGAAAATGATAGACTGTTGCATTTAAAGTTTTGTCAATTTCCTTAGGTTATTTTGAAATAGCTTTATGTCAGGTTTGACCATAGATAGAATCTATATAAATGTTTCATAACTAATGTTTGATAATTTTAATACATGCTTCTAGCATATATTAAAATTATTAAACATAAGAATATCTAATGGTATCAAATGAACGACCTATCAACTATATCGTAAACATATAAAAATATAAACAAACTGCCAGTTTCACCTGAAAACCGATTGGAGGAAAGAGGAAGTGCAACGTTGGTAGAGCCACTGTGAGTACATCAAAGCCCCATTCCAAATAAATTTTTAAATATTTGTCTACATGTTTATCTTTTGCATTCATCCAAGTGAGCATTATGCATAGTGGTTTTCCAGTCGGATTGGCTAATCTATATAATAAAACAAATATTTTAATACTGTGCTCGTCTTAATAAAAATTCATTCCTCGGCAGTCATGTATTCACTTACTTGAATGTTCGCTGGTTAAATTTTAAAATAGATTTCTCTTTAGTGATATACCTTATTGTCTTCGTGATGTCATATTTTGAAACATTCTGAAACTGAATCTGCTGCGCTGTTGATAGTTTCATAGAAATAATTACATGTGGAGCCTTTTTTGTTAACTGTAATATGAATTTTTCATTGATTATAGTGTGAATTTAAAATATCTCATTTATCTCTTTATAAGTATGAGTATAAAAGTAGTTTCAAAAATTAGAAAATTTAAAAATAAATATTGTTAAAATAAAATTTGTTTAAAAATATTTTACTTGTACTGATATTCTATAATTTGTACGAGTTAAAACTTTATAATAAATGTAAATTCAATTCGCTCTGTTAAAATCGATGTACACAGTCATACGTCAAAGACAGCAATGTTTCCTGCTCAACACCCTGTTAATTTTTGTGTTGTGTAACATAGAAATGCTTCTTATTCATACAGGTGCTTCTCTGCGTCAATTTGAATATGAATTTATAGAAAAATTTGAGGAACTATATGAACATTTTCAATTATGCTGAAAATGTCTACATTCTATTAAATCATTTTGTTTACAATATGCACCCATAAAGAATTAAGTTGAACATCAAACTCAAGCTTACGACATTGTGACAAGTTTATTATGATTATAATTTAGTTTTTTATTACATTACAATTTAAGAGAATTAAATAAAAGAATATACAAATTTATACTATCGAATACACTTCTGTCTAAACACAAGAACCGTTGATCCCATATCCAGGGACCCACATCTTAGGAGTCCCCAACGATAGAGGACCCCTAAAATGTGGGTACCTAGATATGGAGACAGAAGTACAGCAGTCTTAACATGATTTAATAATGGCAACTCTGTCAGCTCAGTTGGTTATTTTCCCAAAGTTATTTTATTATAAAACAATTCAAAAGTTGCACAATTCAACTTTCTATTGTCTTCAACACCCCGGTTGTAAGTATTCGTAAAGTAAAATATGTGGAGTTGCAGAGTTCATGCAATTAAATAGAAAGGAAAAATTTCAAATAGAAACTTTTATTCCTATAATAAAGTACCTTGATCGTATATTTGAAACATTGATAAAATTTTTACGAACAAACCAATAAATGCTCCTTGTCTCACTTTAAAGTATTAATTCAGAAGAGTTAATACAAAGTTACAAAAATCTACCACAATAATATTAGATCGGAAGCACTAGAGATGGAATGTTTGAATTTAGTATTTCATTTAGTATTCAATATTTCAAACATGTTCAGATTAGTGAAAATCAAGAATCTGTTAGTATTCACAAATGTTTCATCATCTTATGAAAGTAGAGAAAATGTGACATATGTTTACAAATATAGAAATAGCAGGAAGGAATATGTTCTGCCTCAAAATTGAAAAAATTAGAATTTAAATAGGAAATTCGATATTTCAAGAAATATTGAACAGCTTTGAATTGAAAATGTAATTGTTGATATTAAATAAAAAATGAGAAAATATCTGTTACATAATTATAACTTTTTAAGTTCAAATATGTTCACAAGTTTTGAATTATTAAAATTTAAATTTATAATTTTCTCTCTTGTTAACTGTAAGTATTTCACTAAATAACTTTTGACAGAGGGCTCCCATATCAAAAGGACTATGGACCTCCACTTGGCTAAAGACAGCCTTGTTCAAATGCATAATTGAATATATAGTTGGCGCTAATTTTGTAGAAATTCATTAGTCGCAATTAAATGAAACTACGTGACGTAGTATTATTTTTACTTTCTTTAAGTTCTTTATCGCGACCTAGATTTCGTTGTATTACAACATCTTCAGGTGGGCTATTAGCAAGCATCTTTGCTAATAGCCCACCTGAAGATGTTATAATATAATGAAACCTAGCTCGTGGTAAAAAACTTAAAGAAAGTAGAAATAATACTACATCACGTAGTTTCATTTAATTGTGGCAAATACATAATGTAAGTACACGAATATTAACAATAGTAAATGTAGATATTTATATCGGTATAATCGATGTATCTCCTATATATATATATACGTTTATAGCTATTGGTGTACAAAATTTCACACATAAATTTTATAAAGAATTATGATTGTACTATAGATATTGTTCAAAAACTTGGCCTGGCAGCATTAAACACTTGCACGCTCGTCTACTTATATAGTGGTGAGCTCTCCGCAAAATCATTCTAAGTTCCGATTACAACATCTTGAAGACCTTCTTTATCTGAAGTTACATAAATATTTTATGTAACTTCAGATAAAGAAGGTCTATTTCGTTTAAATCTCGAAACCTATCACATTTCGAACGTAGTGCTCGCTGATCAATCCACCGACCATTAAATTAGATTAGGATAATTTCACATACAGCAGCCGAAGAGTGTGCAAGTGTTGTCATGCTGGTTCTGTCATGCCATTAAATTGATTATAATATGTATTATTCTAGCATAAGCTGGCTGAAATTTAAATAACATTGGGCATTTAATCGAGGTGGAAAAAACGTGTCCAAGAATAAAATTGTCTTGGATTCCAGTTCAAATGTTTCTGGACCAACAATGCTGAAATGATATATGCCTTGTGGCATAAACATTTGTTTGCATCAAAATATGAGAGTTCAAATATGAGAATTCCATTTTTATTAAATATGTTTCCATCAGGAGATAAAATTTTATTACAAAGCAATCTGTCCCTTATATATTGACTGAACATTAAAGCAAAAATCATAGTAATCAAAATGTAAAGGTCTGTAAATATAATCTGAGTGTACTGAACCTTTGTATAATCATATTTGTATAATCATGCCTTTATGTTTCTTTAGGTAACAATGTGCAATCATATGGCTTATTAAAAAACATCTAAGTGCACTCACAGTTGGGTTTTTCGTAAAATAATTTACGACCTCTTGTATACATTCAGGCACAAGTATAATATCAGCATCAATATAGGGTAGCGGAAGCTAACAGTCTCTTAAAGACTGCACTACTCTTACAATGACCTGATAATTGTGGTTGGCTGTAAGAGATTGCTCTTGCAGCAATAAGTCCGCCATATGTATCAATTAGATACATTAAAGTAGATAAATAAATAAATAAATAAATAATTGGAGGACTGATTTAAATTAGGAAAGCATTGACGGTATAGTCATAAAGCAACTGTGTGTGTTGAAATTGCATTTCACATACAGCAATATTATATCACAATATTCAGCATTAGTAAAAATACTTCCAGGTATTTTAACAGAGAAACAAATTAAACCAACATATAAAACAATAAAAAACATGGAATGAATATTTATTTCCAAACAAAAAAAATTATTTTCTCAATAATAAATGTCACATATAAACATCACAAGTCAATAGCTAAAAGTGAACTAGTAAACTTGGAGAGAGGGAATGATATAGCTCTACATTCATACCTGAGTATTGACATTAAATTATGATTCAATGGATACTTTATTTCTTTGCACATTGCCGAATGTTAATGATAACAGGTTGTTCATAAAGTACCTTGAAATATTAAATATAATATTCGGCAACGTGAAATAAATTATGCCATGGTCGCCGTGGTGTGTTGGGTTGATCACAAGGCAATACTGCCTTTCACCACAGGAACCCGATGCGCCGCATTGTCAAAAGCCAAATGCCTTTGACTAATCCACCGTGTGTATCAATTAGATACATTAAAGTAGATAAATAAATAATGTCTAAACCACTATAAAAATCGAGTTTACTTGGTTGGAATTAATTTTTCCTTCAAGTATTTATCATAGTCGTTACTGGAATTCATATTGTGACAATAATTGCATTTGGTTTGAGAGGATCTGAATACATATGAAAATGTTTTTAAATCGGCTCTGTATTATTAATTGGGACCTTTAGAAAAAGGAACTTGAAGGTTGTGATTTACATCAATCAAACCATGCTTGGCAAGTCGATGCTTTCAATAGAAGTCTCATCTATATAAATAGCGTGTCAATCTTCGGTTAATTCTCACCACGCATTAACATATTTTAGGTCATATATTGTGTTCCTAAACTGACACTTTTCTGTTGCATTGCGTAATTTCCCAGTGGAATTCCAGTCCACAGATAGTTTCATGTAATGAAACATAGTTCATGTTATGAGACGAAACTTTTTTTTCTTCCAATGATTGAACTCACCCCTAAAATGGTATAAAAATGGTCTACATTGCATTCTTGATCAAAATTGTAAAACTGAATTTATCTGTGCTTGGTTCTTTTAACAGGTGTAATAATTGTGGACCATACTTTCATGTAATTTTTATTTTTTAATATTTCTCCATATACTTCTAGAAAATACTAAAAATGAGAGACACACCCACTAATTTACATATTTTTTTCAACATAAATTTTAAATTTTAATTAATTCTTCAAACGTACCACTATGCAAAATTTGTCTCAGACCAAATGTGATTGAGCAGCTTACATGGGAACAATACCCATGTTGTTGTAAAGCTTAAAATATAAATGATAAATATTTCAAGTACCTGGTGGAATTTTTTAAATATTGATGAATCATACAGTAACATTTTTTAATATCCAGAATCACCCTTATTACTGTCACCACCCACAGTTATTTCTGTCATATATTATTTTACATATAAAACACTAGAAATACCAAAATGAAAAAACCAAATTCTGAAAATATTATTATACAATAAATTTGGATAGCACCAAACTGATAATTAATGTTCTTCCACTATATACTACTCAAGAATTACATTGGAAGAGTTTTAACATTTTGATGACGGTGAGCTCAGCTTAGATACCAAATAATTGTCATAAAACATAAGCAGCTGACGTTCCTGTATGAATATTCCCACTCAACAGTTACACAGTTTGCATGCGAACTCTTGATTCATTTTGTTTTATTAGTTAGACATGAATAGAGTATAATCCTCAAACCCAACTGTATTTTTACAAAAAAATGGAACAGTGGAGCTAAGTAATCCAAAGTAGCTTGTTTAATTCTTAATTTTTTCATCTGGTTACTATAAAACCTTTCTAGATATAATTAAAAAGGATGTTATATTTGTAATAATTACGACAATGTTAAGCACATAAAATATAGGTGAAAACAGATTATTATTTTCCATTAAATTAACGAAACATTGTTTTTATAGTTTCTTAATTTGCCTGAACATCATATGATTAATGAATTCCAAAACCATCATTCCAGTGTATAATAAAAAGTAAGCGGCTACATTTTACTTCCGTGTGCCATTATTGGCAAAACATACTGTTTGAATATTGTTATCTTCAAACACTGAGGTATTTAGGACAAGGAGATATTGTGAAGTTTCGGGAAACGATACAATAATATTAATCAATTTTACCTAACACCCTTGCACACACATTGTAAATTAATAACACATTATATTTTTACCGATTTCTTAATAATTCAATTTATGAGCAAATTTGTAGCATGTTTCTGTAAAAAACTTTCAATTTACCCTCATTGAAACCGCAGCTTGGAGAATAATATTTTCGGAATGTTTCAAAATTTTCAGATAGTTCCTTAAAATTTTCTTTCAGAACGTGTCTATTATATTGTATGAATAATAGATACGTTCCTTGTTACAACCTGTATATTTGAAATATTAAATTTAAATTACATCATCACAGCGATAAAAAAGTAAAATTTAATTATTGAATACCTTGCATTTTTCAGTTGTAACCTTTATTTGTTTGGGTACAATCTTGTAACACAACGAGAATATTCGTGTTAGCATTTCTCTTCAAAAATTACCTAAAACAATTTGATAAAAATTTACAAAACTTTTTATAAACAATGACCAATCTAACATGTAATTAATGTGAAATCTTTAAAAAGATAAGAAATAAATATAATTGTAAATGATGTATGGTGGTTACTTGTATCTAAATTCACATAGAAAATCAAGGGTTTACAAAGAAAAATAGTTAAGTCACAAATTTCTTTTGAGGTTTTTGTTGCAATGTTATCTACAATCAAACTGTTTTTATACCCAACAAAAGTCACTAATAAACTTGGATTCATCCATTATATAATTTGAGTTCAATGTGCTGTTGAGAATCCAAATTTGTAAAATGTGTTGGAATGTGTTGGAAACAAAAATAATTAGTCTATTTCTATCGATAGAAACCCCACATTCTCAGTGTCGTCTCATGTTTGTGGTGTTACCTTATACTCTTTATTTTTGTGCATTTTATTGTAATTTAAACTATTATTGAAGAGACTCACTATTAACGCAAAATGGATAGGCATCCTACCAGTTTGCCTAAAAATAATGCAAGAAAAAAGCTATATAGCCAAAAAATTGGAAAGTCGAAATTATGAAGAAAATGAGGTAAGTGAATTTGTTATTTAGGGCGCATCTTTGTTTACGTGACAACAATGAAATCGTTTTGCAATACTTTTAAAATGAATATTAAATAATGTTTTTGAATAATGCAACTTGATCCCAATTTTATTCTGATCACTTTTTGTGTGTCTGTCCATTGATTTTAAGTACATCAATATAAATGGTTGTGTTTTCCACTGAACTGTAATATTTCTTTTCTAAGATAGGTATTATATAAATCAGTTGTCAATCAGTTAATCTACTAATTTCTTTTCAAGGTGTTCTGCAAAAGCTTTACCACTCCCTGTTGGATGCCATAATAATAATAAACATTTTAAATACACAACTGTGACTAGCAATTAATTTGAAAATTTGATTCAGCTTTTTGTTGTTGAGCATATACATTGCTGCAATGCGCTATTATCGAAATGTGTACGCTGCAAACCCAAACTAGAAACTCATGGTAGTTTCCAGTTTGTGTTTGCAGCTCATAACATTTTGATAACAGCGTATCATGTTTTGTTTTTGAGCAATTTATATAAAAAGCTGAATATAATCTTGCTCTTTGACAATATTTTCTCCCATCTGTAAGCAGAATGAACAGGTGGTCTGCCGAATCATAAATGATAAATATAGTTGAGGATTCGGCAGCCCACCTGTTCATTCTGCTTACAGATGGGAGAAAATATTGTTAAAAAGCAAGATTTCCGAACAAAAATGATTTTATTCTCTTCGAAACAAAGCATTTTATAATTTATTAAAGTAAGTATAAAATGGTGTAAAAATTATTTCTTATGACTGCCAAAAAAAATACGACATTGCGAAAACTGGCTGATCAGGCATCTTATTATAGTAGGCAGATATACTGTTATAATTTTATGTTGAGGACAGCTCTAAAGAGAAACTTATTCAAAACTATGTTTTTGTTTATTTATGGACCAAAGACAGTTACATGAAAGATTCAAATAATTTAACCAATTAGATTTAACTTGCATGCACATGATACGTTTGATTGCTGACGGTATGGCAGGCATTTATATTCACTACATATTGTCAATAGTTGTTAAACCATTTAATAGTAAAACACCTGGACTCTTATTTCTTATTACTGGCCATTCATATTTACCTGCTAACTAGTATTCAGAAATAGCAAATTATTAATTTCTTGTATTATACACAATTATAAGTCCCACTCTGTAGAAAGAAATAATTTTGGAGCAGTGGACCATTATGAAAATAGGAGAAGACTGTGTTGTTTATGATTGGAAAAAGGCTGCAACAAAATAATATTTTGGGAGAGCTGTATTACAAAACTGTAACAGGAGAATACGAAAATATTTGCAAGGGAAACATAAATATTAACGTGTTGAATCCAGAATTTATAATAAAAGGAGTTCTGTTAATACAATAGAAAATCAAAAACGTTAAAAGCTTGTTGTATAAACATTACGGAGATGAATGAGATAAATTTTATAGAAAAATTTATAGAAATATTTTCAATTCTAACAATACTCTGAAAGAGCAAGAAATTAATCATTCGGATTGAATTATGTGAACTCCAAGAAAAAAACCAAAGGTTACTAATTTAATTGTATGATAAATTTATTTCATTTATTTTCATTAAATGACTGTTTTGTCAGTTTGCTGTCACATGTTGCTTTCTAAATTCGTCCCTAACCACCCCTGACTAGTAGGTTAATAACAAATCTAGTGAAGTTACAATAAATTATAAACAAAAATGGCTATGTCCACTATTTGGAAACAAATATAACTAAGTCTTTCGGTAATCTTTGCATCTTTATTTTCTGAACACTAGCAGTTATCAATTGACTATCAAAAAAAAAGGTAAATATTTTTTATAAATCTTAGTATTTCAATGTCGAGTTGGGAGTGGTTGAGTATTTCAGTAAAAGTTTTTTTCTTTACTGAAATACTCAACCACTCCCAACTCGACATTGAAATACTAAGATTAGATTATCAACATTAAGATACTAAGATAAGAAATTTTATATTTTTACTACGAAACTAATATAAACTATCCTTGCGTTACAGCATTTCGTTTTACATTGTTTTGTTTTACGTCGGACACAATTTTGATACCACTCCTCATATTTTTTATGTCACAAGTTGTTAAAAGATTATGAATAATCTTTTAACAACTTGTACATAAATCACTAGAGGAGTATTATATAACCAGTTTGCATTGTGGCTTCAAGTGGCCATAAAGAAATGGAGCACATTATGAAAGTTAAAAAATTGACTTCAAAGAATTAAATTTTTTAACTTTCATGTTATTTCAATGAAATGATCGCAACTTTGAATGGTGTCTTAATCTTAAGAAATACGTCACAGCGAAATGATAATAAGGAGAAAGAAGTGAAAAATGTATTAGATGACATTTATTCCTAAATTTTTATGTTACTTTATTAAGCAATGCATTCTTTACAAACTTAACCAAAAACTTTTACATATGAATGTACAGAAAGACGTGTTTTCTTTACATCATCCATTACCAGTACATAATCTGATGTAAGAACAGGACTGTCTATAATTAAAAATATTTGAATAAAGTCAAGTCTCTGTAAATAATGTAATGTCATAAATGTCAACACACATCATTTCAAAATAATCACGTAAGCGTCACTGAACTATTAATTGTGTGGTTGCCAACACATGGCAAACAGAAAAGTACTCAAGAGATTCAATTCTGAATTTGAAAGTATCATTTTGGTAAATTCAGTAGACTAAAGACAATCAAAAATATAATACTTTCTCTATTTCTGTTAATTTTTGTTTTAATCTTATGTTATTTGGCCTGGAAAGTGATGTCAAAATTTTTAAGACGAATGTCCTCTTTTATTTACATCTTTTTTTTCATCTAGGGCAAACATAATGATTTTTTTATTCTCTAGAGTAAAAATAGTGGGTTATAATTTAGAAGAGAAAGTCTAAGTTCATAAGTCTAATTTCAGTAAGAAGCTACAAATTAATATTATTATTCATTTCTAAAATGTTCTGTCTAGTTAAAATTATTGGACAATTATTTTCATCACATAAGCTAATATAAATAAAGCAGTCAGGTTTTAAACCTATGCATAAATGTGATTATAACTAGCATATCAAAACATTTGGCATCAAAAAATAATCTATGGAAAATTGACAAAGAAATTAATAAATATTCTGCACCAAGATCATTGTTAAAAACAATAAGATGGGAAGGGTTCAGAAGTATTGGATATTATATTAGACGTAATTTATCGATTGCTTCTGAAAAAGTTCAAGCTGATTATAGTCAAAATTATATAAACTATGATATTGACCGCCATCATGTTTAATTAATATCTGTTTTTGCTTTTGAATCAACAGCCGTGGAGTCAGTGTTGAAAACACTGAGTGTCTTCCTAAATACTTAAAAGGTTATTATGTAAACTAAAAGAAACAAAATATAAACTGTATGAAGTTTGTGCACATTTTGCATGCAATAAAAGTAAGTGCAAAAAGCATCAATATTTGGAATCAAAAAATGGGCCACTTTCAGATTTTATTTAAATAAAAATGATTAGACTAATTTTAATTATGTCACCATATAATACATAGAGTTACAACAAGTATTTTTCCTACAGTATATTTATAAAAGTGAGGTTTGCAGAAAAAAAAACAGAAAATATTATTAATATCTGATATTCTCTTGTCAATAGCATGACGGGTCATTCTGAAAAATTTAAATTTTATCAAAAATTACGGATATTTAAAGGCAAAATATTGATATTCCAAAAAAAATGCTTATTTTTAAGCAAAAAAGATATGAAGCAGGAAATTTATAGCTGACTTTCTTTTAAAACTTTTGCATATAGAATAACTTAGATGTTATAAAGCAGTATATTTTATTTATATATATTATTATCAGTATATCAGTATATTTTATTTATATATATTTTTGATACTAAGATAATGAAAGAAAATAAATAAATTTTGATAGATCAATCAACTAAAATGTACCTTTGAAGCCGAATTATGTTACAGTGGAATTATTTACTATAACAAATTTTTCTTAGACCACAAGACTCACCTCTTGAAGTATGTTGCCCGTGACTGAATAATTTCAAGTAAAACAATTTTTCATTAGGCACAAACTTGAGTTTATGAATAACAAAAAAATATTAATTTCCATAACAATTAATAAAACAATTAGGCTCTGTCTTAGAATATATAATATAATTTTAGTATATAGATATGAGCTACTCATAACTACTATTTATTAAAATTATTAATGTAACTAGTTTTGAGACTTACATTTATATATATATATGGTATATATGGTATATATATATATATATATATATATATATATATATATATACCATATATACATATATATATATATATATATATATATATATATGTAAGTATAAAAGAAATTAATGACCCACATAATTCATTGGATGGATGAAAACTACAGAAATAATAGGATTTGAGACACCACATATTTTGGCTTCCTATCATCAGCTCACAGTGAATAAATTAGAAAACAACAAATGGTATTTTCCAGCTTTGTTTCACTGAATTGATGAAATTATTTAGTCTCAATGCTCTGTTCTAGGATAATTTCTACTCTTTATTTAGTCCGGTCAATTGACAGAGTATGCAACTCAAAATAAAAAGCATCTAATCATAGTTTTACAAAATTTGAGATTAAATAATAATAAACTGAAAATCAGAGATGGACCACATAATTATGTTCTTGAGAGTATGTACTGATAATCTCAAATCAAACTAAAGAAAATACCGTAATAAAAATAAAGTGTTACGTGTCAATAACAAATTGAGAAAGAATACCAACAACGCAACTAATGTTTATTTTGCAAAGATACCTCATAAATATCATTAGTAAATATTTAAAAATTTTGGAACTTTTGTGTTCATATTGAAAAATTTACTTATTAAAACAATGAAAAAGGTTTTTTATCACCAATTTCCAAACAAGGCTGTCATATAAATATGATGAATATTTATACAACAGGCTTGTTTGGAAATCTGTTGTATAAATATGATCTGGAATTTGGAATCTGTTGTATAAATAACCTTTTACCAATTTCAACCCCATTGAATTGTTTGCCAAAACAGTTAGACACCATTTAACCTTTGTCAAATTGTTAATAGATATATCACATTGTTATCACCACTTCACTCAATAAATATTTCTTTATTCTTGTGAAAATGCTGATCAGAAAAATGCTGGTCTTTTTTTTATTTCCTGCTTGACCATTACAGGTATTTGAAAGTTTTATATGTACTAAACTTACATGTGTACTTTTTTCTTTCATTGGCTTAGTATGAAAAATACATTTGTCCTGTTTTCTTATACAATTTCAATTGTAACAAAAAATAAAGTTTGTATTCATTTTCCTTTTCATAAATTCCTACACTTTTCTTTCTATAAAACAATGTAAATCCTACAATGCTAAATTATTTTATTGAACTTGCAAAATTATTTGGAAGGATATGTGAAATGAAGTTATTCACACCTATAAAAGGTACGCTGGACAATATATTTATATAGCAAAGAATAATATAGATGGTTATAAATTTTAATTAAATGGAAATACCCTGTTTAAACTTTTATATGTACTTAAGAATGTATAGAACTCCATAGCACACCCCGACACTCCATAATTACAAACAGATTTAATTGCCTACACTATTACATACATACTCGCCATTCTGTTTGTCCTTTGATACCTATCTATGCACAATATCTGAGAATTCAAATAAGCTTTGTTTTACACGGTATTATACTTGAAAAGTAAATTACAACACATTTTTTATTTATAGCAACATTTTCACTGTAAGCAATCTACCAGCTTAAAAACGTTATTACAGTTTTAATGAGAATCAGGAAGCATAAGAGTAAAATTTTTCGTTACCGATTTAACTTTTTAAAGTCACAAAGTTTTTGCCACGTCAATTCTTATTTTTTTTTTAAATAGTTTAATGTATATATTCCTTGTGTTATAAAAGGGTAACTGTGATAATATAAGGCCAAATAATGAAGTTATCTTCAAAAATATTTTGCAAGTCACATTTTCGCCCTATTGGTTCCAAACTTCGTTCCCATCTAGGGTTGTCAGAAAATGTTTTTCATTTTTATAGTGACTTGTGTAAATTGTTGAGTTTATTTTTTTTATGGTCTTCATGTATGGTACTTTGTGTATTGTGTTTATGTTACTTTATATAATTAGTATGATGTTGGTACAGAGTAAGGAAACCTTTGCAAAAATAACGAAAGCTATACACTAATTTTAGTTTTTCTAATTTTCGAAATTAAGTAAAGGTTATTTAAAAAACTGTAATTATTTTGAATCCTGCCTTAGGTGTGTAAGATAATAATCATGAACAAAAATTTATATCTATATTTTTTCAATTTGTTGCATGTGTATTTATTTTATTTAATATGATAACCAAAAAGATCTTATACAATGCAACACAGTAGTAAGAGTTGTAGGAAGCAAGAAATCAATATCGCCCTATCAAGTCGAGGAGTAGTTTGGAATTCCGATAAGACTCCTTTTTGATAAGTTTCACATAAAACGTAGCTTGAAAAGCATGCTGTCTAACACATTTAATGCAAGAAGAGGAACAAATTATTGTGTGAGTTCTAATTGTAGCTGGCAAATTCAGTAATCCTCTCCATCTTCCGGACTTATGATTGATGTTTCATAGATAATTAGAGGAAAATGGCCTTTTCGATGGTAATCCACATAAGAAAAAATATGCATATTCTTTTATCACATAACATATGGATAAATCATCCGTTTGATTATTACAGAATATAAAACGATACTACTAATGAAAACTAGAAATGAAATAGCAATATAAAGTACATTACATTTCATTTACACTTTAGAAAAAATACTATGTGATATACCAAAACATAACATCACACACCAAAAGATAATATCATCAATTACAGTGAAACTAACCTTGAGCTGTATATAACAGGGGTATCAATCACAAGTGAAAATTTTAATTATTAAGTGATATTAAAAAACCACCGAAAGAGAAAACGTTATTCCAACCACTTTTTCCAACCACGAGTACAACAACTGATTTTAACATCAACCTGTTTTCAAATGTCTGATGCACCTACCTAAATCGATTTCACCAAAAATAAACTAAACCCACAATGGAAAGCGAAATCAATTCAGAGGAGGATATTAAGTCTGTTGTAGTGTAAGTAAAGACGAAGATTTATATAATAAACAATATAAGGACTATATTAAGGATGAAGTTACGGTTAATTCATATCTTTTATTAAAATATTTAACTCAAAAGCCTCTAAATTTTATTAGCGCACATCTTAGAAAAAGCCAGTAAAAGATGTTAAGTGTAAAATTTTTATGATACAAGCTGAAAGATATTTTTTCGTAAAATATTCATAAAGTCGGTGATATTTCGTCAATTTTCATAACAAATTCTGGAAAATAACCTTTCCAAAAATGTTTCCTAAACCAAAAATGTTACGTTGAGGTACAAATAAATTTAACACAGTACTATAACAAACTATATAGGCCTTTTGAATTAATGCTTTAGAAACGATACAAGCATGCAACTCATACAAAAAGGTCACTTTGGAGCTAAATAGTCCATAAACAGGATCTAATTTTGAAAAACCGTTAAATAAACCAATCATAATGATTTTGAAATATGAAAAGGGTAGATTACAATTTTTGCAAAATTTTAATATACACCTATGTGTAGCTGGTAGAAATATCTATAATCATTCTGAATTCTAACCCCATAATTGTTTCTGAATAAATGTCTGTGACGTACAGACCGATGAGCATAACAAAAATATAAAAGTTCCTTCTTTGGCTATGGAACACAAAAACAAAATAATATATATAGTTTTTTTTAAAGCTACATTTTAAATAGTTTTTCCAATGTCCAGATTAATTTAGGGTTTTTAGATTAGATGTAATTACATATTTTTGGATTTCTTTATATGTATAGTTTAAAATAATAAAAACCTTTAAATGGTTAGTTTTTTAAAAATACAAGAATAAATAGAATTAATATCTAATTTCACGCCAAGGCTTTTAGAATAAAACAAATTAACATTCAAGAAGCATTTGGGTAAATTTTAGATAAAAAAGAAATTAATTTCTGTATTTGCCACTGGCAAATTTACATGTGTTATTCTATACAATGATTATTACTTAGGTAGGTATGTAATTGTAAATGTAATTACGTAGATATTTTCTTTTCAATAAATATCATGTTTTTATAATCAACATTTGAATTCAATTTTTATGTTCCAATACTAACAAGATTTAAACTCTACCTACAGTAGATATTACAAAATTTAACTTATTTTAGTCAAAATATTACTTCTATTAATTGTCACATTGTAAAATAAAATTATTAAAATCACATTATTTCTGCCATTTTGTATCAACCCTAATTGTATGTATGAAAATAACCATGGTTTGTCTCCTAACTTCGCCTATCCTATAGGTTTTTTAAAAAAGGTCTCAATATGTTTTGATTGTGCGCACATATTTTAATGAACACCATACCAATTATTTACAGTGTTATTTAATATAATAAGTTTTATAAATAACATATAGTCGAAGTTTAGTTTAACCCCAAACTTTGCTTAGCAATTTTGCAATTCTTTTTTGTTATAATTTATACCAGCCACCCTTCGCATGGTAGGCTTCGTATGGTAGGCGATGGAAAGGAAAATTCTCAGATGTATGTATTTTTTCCGATTTAATCTGTATTTATCACCATAAATCGGCTAATTTACACAAAAATTACATCACCTTTGGTGTAGCATTATGTTTCTACATCCAGATCATTTGTCTGGCGTAATGAAGTAATAAGTGTATCTATTGGACTATTGCATAGAGCTTGTAGGTTATATGAAAACACAACTGATGTGAAGTTTTTTTCTGACTCTTTTTATTCTTTAAACAACGTAATGATTACTAAATGTTAACTACAAATTTTAATCAAGTGTATTATAATACAGATGTTATTAGTATGTTTATAGAAAAATGTAAAATATTTCTATATATATTTTAATATGTATTAATATTAATGTATAGTATTAATATTTCTATATGTATTAAGTGCAAAAACAATCATATTATGTTTTGATGTCACACATGACAGGCAACATAAAATTGGTCATGCGAAAATCATTCGAAACTGAAATCAATTACAGCAAAGTTTAAAGTCTGGCCCTGTGCTTTATTTATTATCACTGAAAATGATAGCCGCTAAAAAGATAATAACAGACAAAACAAACATATGTCCTTTGATATTCTAACAATTTATGCAGCCCATACCAGTCAAGTCCCAGCTCATACAAGATTTATGCAACCCTTAGCAGTCCTTTATTTACAGTCATTCCAATCGCTAGCCGTTTTAAAAAATTTCAGACAACACTGTCATTCAATACTAATATGTGACTTCCAATATTCGAAAGATTTACACTGCATATAACTGTCATGGTTTCAGATGTCAAGATTTTTCCAACTTACTCAACAATTCTTTTTTACAGTTTAGCCAAACTACTAAAAATAAATTACACACCTAAATCTACCTTGTGAATCACTCTAGCTATTGGTGAAAACCACATTAAAATCCGTGCAGTAATTTTTGAGATTATTGGGTTCAGACCGATAGGTAGACTGACGGACAGAGAGTTTATTTTTTATTATATAGTCATCAGAGTTACTTTATTATATATGTAGATTTTTGGACATAGAGAGCTGAATAAAACTATATCATGATTCTATTAAAAACCTTATAAATAGAAACATTTTTAAATATATATCAAAACCCAGGCAACGTAAGGGTGCACAATAGTAGTAATACATTTATAAACCCACATATTTTACACCATCAACTTTTTTGAAATATTTGTATAAACAATTAAAGAGGAGGTCATAAAGGTCTTAAAAAAAATTTTTTTTGTCATTTTATGTCATTTGGAATACAAAAGTATTTTTTCACAATTATAAATTGCATATTTAAAAAGATATTCCAAAAAATAGGCAATAATATAGCACACCATCTCCTTATTTCTGATATTATATATATATATATATATATATATATATATATATATATATATATATATATATATATACATACATATATATATATACACATATATACATATATATATATATATATATATATATATATATATATATATATAGCACTGACACATCCAACCTCCCTAGCAATATGAACGATACGGTAATTCTTGCGAAATAAATTTTTTTAATTGCACTCTTATTTATAAGATAACGGGCCGATGGGCTCCCTCTCACTTTTATATTCATAGCCAACATGAATATATTTATAGCCAATATGAAACTAAACAAAATCACTGCCTGTCTTCACCTTCACATGCTCTTTTACCACATTGAATTTACCTTCCTTTCACCGACGTATACTACAGTTTGGTTATTATTAGAATCACAAACAATAGTCAACAAATATTCAGCCTTAAACCGAATACAAAATATTAATTATTTGACTGTATTTTAAACCCATATGCAAATCTGTAAGTATTCCACGAGCTGTCACTTTAAAGTGGTACTATGACAGGGCCAATACATGAGATCTTACACCCTATCGTAATCATGTAACAAGCATTAAAGCAACATTTTTTGAGATGTGATGGCGTTAAACACTTTTTGGAAAGAAAAAAAGTCCAGCAGTTATTTGACTGATGGAGAAAACGCAAGTTCGTCCCGTTTATATTAAATAAAAGATGAGCGGTGAGTCCAGAGAAATTGTATATTTTTCTGGCATTGCTGGGAATACACAATGACTGAAATAAATAACTTGACGACCCATGCAGGCAAAATGTGAAGAACCCTATTACAATTGAACTTAATACATTATATTGAAGTAAGAATACATGAAAAGAAATGAAAATCCATTTGCTTGATGGGTAATTAATACAGTATACTACATCATAACATTCGGTAAAGCTTTTAGTAAAATTTTATCCCAAAGGCAGTATTTAATTTTCTGGAACTAGCATCTAGCAGGAGAAAAGTAATAGATTCCTTCTCAGCAATTCACACAATAATATTCCTGTATTGATACTTTGATTATAGTATCAAATATATACTTTAGGATGGATATTAAGAGTAATAACTTATGTATGTATTAAATTAATAATAAAGACGACTACATATTAAACTTTAGATCAAAATTGGTATTTGGTATTAGACTGAATATTCCTTTAATATTCGGTATTCAGGGAATATAGATAATGTTGCCGAATATGCTGAATACTGAACAGTTTAAAAATATTTGTCACTACTATAATTATTATTAATAAAATAAGCAATTGCCCACATGATTGATTACCTATAAAATGTTTAATAAACTTTTGCAAACTAGCTTAGTAAACTAGATGAAATGTTCATGCTATATCACTTCTAAGATAGTAAACTTCATTAAGACTCCTTCATGAGTTTTTAAGTGATATTCAAAAAAGATGTTCAAATCATCTTAATAACATGCCCATAAACGTAATTTATGCTACGGTTGTTAGTACCACACTTCTTATCCACTTAATATATTTATATGCTTCCTACTTGCAATACAATAATAAAAACTTTACCAAAATTGATTCAATACTTTTTAAAGAATACTAAATGAAAGAAAAAGACCAGGAACCAGGAAAAAATTTTATTCATTTATGGATTTACATTTAATAAAAATGGAATATTCATAATGCAAATTTATTGCTATAAAATAAAGCAGGGTTTTAACTATATTTTAGTTAATCAATAAAGGTCACAGCACAGTTACAGTAATGCACAGTTACTTATTTTTCCAAAATATGTTTAGTTTAATCCCAGTACATTTATATAACATATATATATATATATATATATATATATATATATATATATATATATGTATGTATGTATGTATATATAAATCTATATATATATATATATATATATATATATATATATACAGATTATAATTTACATAGAATTTAATTTAGCCATTGCCTTTTCCTTTAAAAGACCCACTTGATCTATTTGGTTATAAAGCAGTGTAAGGTACTCTTTGGGATGTTTCATAAAATGCTGCACATGTGGTGATTTCTTCCAGCACTTCAAAGTTACCTGCAAATTATCTAGAATTAACATTGTTTCTCTACATCATAATAAATTTTCAATATGGCTTTTTTACATACTAATATCATATAAGGCTGTATAACTAGCCTTCATAGTACCTAATAATTGAGTTAATAACTAACAATATATAACATTAAACTACTCAAATTATCACATTTCTTCCTTTGATTTTGTCATACGTCTTTAATTCTATCAAAGCAAAGGCTAACCTTTGAGGGGCATAGTTTAGTGTATAGTTGATCTTACATTTCTCATTTTCAATGCACATATTATGTTCAACTAAAAGGTGTACCTAAAAAGAAAATATTTTGCTTGTTCCAAAAATATTTTCAAACCCAGTTTCAATAGTAAAATAATAACCATAAAACAGAAACTAAAAGCATATATCTTTGTAAAAGCAAACTTATGTAAAAATGATACCTATATTGTAATAATAGGCATACGTGGCCTGTGTAATGTTCTTATTTTTATATTGGCAGATAATAACATTAACCATATTCTTGCTACAAAAGAGAATGAAAAATAATGAGGCCTTATGAAAAACAATTTTCACAATATTTGAAAACATAGCACACAATATTGACAAAATTAGATGTTAGAAAACAAACGGTCATCAAAGTAATCACAATTAATTTTTAGATAATGTAGAGAAGACTATAGAATCTTTAAAAATTTCCCAGAAAAGAATACGCAAAGTGATTGAAAACTTCTATCAAGGTTATTAAAATAGCTGTACAATAAAAATTAGTATACGAAAGGCATAGCATATCGATCAGTATCTATGAAATAAAAGCCTCGATAGATAAAATGAAGTACAACAAATAGTCTAGCAAAAAATGGCATTCCAATTTATATTAATAAGAAATACGGGTAATAAATCTGTTATAAAGTTAAAAAATATTTTTACATCTATTGAGCGCACTAGGTTGAAAAAACTCAATGATTTGTACTTTTCCAACTTGGGACTATTAAGGCAAAACTCAATATTTCAGTTTTTCTTTTATAGTCTTACCTCTGTCACTATAGGCCAATGTGTCTTTAGCTATACATTGTTTATGAAGAGGGTAAAAAATAGGTTAATTCTCTTGATAAATTTCAATCAGGCATGTATCATGGTGCATTCTACCATTCTAACTTTTTTCGTTTTCAAAACCTTTCGGTACCAAAGAAATATGTACAATGCTACACACACTTTTATGCTATTGCCTTTAGCAATGGTATATCAAACTGATTGATATCATCTGCAAAGTATGATAGTAAAAATAAAAAGGCCGCCATATGGTTATTACACGTGTGCTAGTATATTTTTTGAATGTTGGCCTTTTGATGAAATCATGTTTAATAGGTTTCTCACTCTATGCAAATAGAAAATATGTGAATAAACATACTAACAAAAAATATTTATTCGGGTTAAGTCATCCCCATGAAGAATGAATGAATAGTGAGATTCCCCTAAATCAAACCTATATTCAAATCCAATTACACTACATTTATAAAAAGACAAACTTTCACAACACCTAAACTAAGAAAGCTGAGAGTTATGCAAAGAGTATTGTGGAGATCAGAGCTCTGAACGATCTGAATCCTTACTCGAAATTAGTATATCTATATTGACTAAAGTGCAAGAAACAGAGCATTTAATAAGGATTTGAAAAACAGTTGAAGTTGCCAGACAACTGAATGTAAACTTAAAAGTGATTAATGAATACTTGGCATATAATGTGCATTTTCGTCCATGTATACACAGGGGCAGTTGGTGGTAGTGAGTTACCACGATGGTAATTGTAGCACAAACTGTCACCGTAGTGCCTCTTTAGTGGAAAATACTTAATAAGAGAAATGTCAGGAAAACTGTTAAATTATGTAAATAAACTGGCAGAACATATTAGTGAAAATTAGAAACTGGATTCAATATCTAATAACAAGACACTGATAATGATTATGACTATGATCGTATGTTTTGAAACAATTTCATGTTAAGTGAGTTTTTCAATGTTACTATTACCTCCCTTTATTTTTCAATTGTCCCATTATATAAATATAATAATTACTATTTATATTTCTAATACTACATACTTACCAAGTTCTAGGTATAACATAATTTTGATTTTGATATTATAAACCTATTTATAAATCCACTACCCAAATTATATTTGCATTTTATTACATGCGAAACATTATTGCCTAAAGCGTGGTTTACATTACGACAGTTGCTGTCATGGCAGCTGGCGTGACAGTGTTTTGCCATGGTAATGTACATTTTCATGTACAGTTAATGTAGCAGATAATGTATAGTGTAACAGATAATGTACAGTTGGTGGCAGTGACAATGCCACGATGGTAATTATTGCATGAACTGTCACTGTGGTGCAAACGCCTCTTTAGTGGAAAATACTTAATATTACAGAAAAAGGAAAAAATTTGTTTAATTGAATTTATTGCAAAATTATTATCTCATTTATAATATTATGAAGAAATATAAACTTACATAAATAAATTTTTAAAAGTATTATGTACCTAATAATTTTGCTTTATATTCAAACTTATATAATTCTTTCTTCACGTAATTGTATAGTTACATGTTTTTCACTTAGATGGTATTGTTTTTCTGATGATAATGTGAATTATTCTGAAATTTCTGACTTCGATGGGAGATGAGATGCAGAAATAAAAGAAAAATTGTAAAGAAGTATTATGAATTAAAATATATATAAAGGTAGGTATACCTTAATACCAAGCGATTTCCATTTTTCACTAACCATTCTACTGGTTGACTCTTGGCCAAGTGGATCTGTAGAACTGATAAAAAATAAGGCAGGTGTTGAACATGGTATATTATAATATTCCGAACAAGCCCTCTGCATAAACGTGGTATAATTCTTGTAGAATATTAGCATGTGGAACCTGTTATTAATATATATTAATACTATATTTAAAAGCGATAACAACTATAGATAAACAGTATAATGTATGACATTCATATGGGGATTGAAATATACACAACCACATTATTATTATTAAACTTATGTGGCTGAAATAATCGCACACATCTATAAAACATAATTACCGCATTTCTAAATAATAGTGCCTCAATTACATATAAAATTCAAATTTGTCTATGAATTACATCCTTACTTATATTGAGAATCCTAATTTAATTATCACCTATTTATATATGTAGAAACTATGGTGTTTAAGTAAGGTTATATGTGTACCTTAATATATCAGCCTCTCTGTTAGCCTGTCACCTGAAGTAACAACACAACAGTATATACCAAGCACTGAAACCTTTTGTTCTATCGGTTCAGAAAGGTGTTGGTATTGATATTTTTTAATGAAAAAACAATTCTTTAGAGCCATTGCAGTATTAGTCACATTACTTTTATAAGGAAAAAAGGAATATGATAAATTTTTAGCTAACAAATTACTAAATTACACAATATTTAATATTTTAGCAGAACAAGTATGAGTTTTTCATTTCTTTTGCATTCATTACTGCAGGTCTGCCTATAGAGGACACATGGAAAAAAATGTGGGCTATTTGCATAATAATTAGGTATACCTTTAAATTTAAAAAAATGTGAAAACCTTATTAATTAATTTTTGAAAGAGGTAAGGCCATATATATTTAAAGTGTGAAAATATAGATATTGATATATTTAAAAAATGTATAGTGGCTGATAAAATATATTTTAAAAAATCTTGAAATCTAAATACAGTAGTCTCTCGGTAATCCGGCAGATAGCGGACCAGGGTACTGCCGGATTACCGAAAACGTCGGATTACTGGAATGTACTAAAAATACACATATAAATACCTGGACAAATTATTTATTTTAATGTACATAGTGTTGTTTACATTATTCCTTTGTAGTTGAAGGCATAAAATAGTTGTCTATTTTTTTTGCTTTTATTTAGCGAAGGAACGAACGGCTAAGTCGTGTGTATTGTCTGAACAGCTGGTGTCACTTCCCCTCCCACGCTCCCGTCTTCACAATCCTCTTCTATTGTGCTCACAGAGTCTACGATTTCGTCGTCTGACAAAAACTGGGTTTCTTCCCCATCATCACCAGTCAGCCAGTCGCAGACATCATCACTTGTTAAAACATTGTCAGCTGTATCTATGAGGTGTTCATTGAAAACGTCTCTCACCTGATTTAAGTCACTGTTATCAATGGCTGTTTCATTTATTTTTTTCATTTATATTGCTCCAGAAGGTCCATGTTAGGCCACAAGTTTGCCCACGAACAATCACTTTTTTATTAAGATTTTCCCAAGTATTGACAAGTGAGAAAACCACATCTTTCAAGTTAACTTGGTTTAGTGATTTAATTACGCTGTCTTTAGACAAAACCGTGTACAGAAGGCTTTTTTTGTACTGCATTTTAATGGCCTGTATCACATTTTGATCCATAGGTTGCAGAATGGGTATTACATTGGGAGGCAGAAACATAACACGGATAAAACTGTCTTTTATGTTCAGATCCTCTTCATGAGGGTGACCAGGGCAGTTGCCCAAAATAAGCAATGCTTTTTGGGGAAGCTTCTGTTTATTTAGGAATTTCTTCACTGATAATACAAACAGTTGTTCAAATTCCACGAACACTGACTTGGTCATCCATCTTTTATTTTGAGCTTTATAATCAACGGGAAGTTGAACATTTTTAAAAGCCCTAGGCTTTTTTGCTTTACCAATCACTAACATGTTCATCTTGTGAGTACCACTGGCGTTTGAACAGGGCATAAATGTGACTCTATCTTTTGCGAGTTTGCGTCCAAGCGCACTAGCTTCAGCTCGATGAATGTAGATTTTATTAGGTAAAAGCCCCCAAAGTAACCCACTCTCATCTGCATTATACACTTGGTCTGGAGTTAAACCCATTTCATCAATCGCTTTTTTGAACTCCTCTTAAAAAGGTTCAACTGCGTCAGCGTCACACGACAGTTTTTCCCCTGTCATACTTAATATCCGTATAACAAATCGTCTTTTAAATTTGTCCAACCAACCTTCGCTAGTATGAAAGTCATCATTATTCATGATCTTTTTGTAGAAAAATCTAGCCTTTCCTTTCAAAAGTTCTCCTGAAATAGGCGTATGCCTTTTGCGTTCTTGTAGAAACCACAAATAGAGGCTATCTTCAACCTGAGGAAACTCGCCTGTCTTCAATGTTTTCCGTGAACTTTTCACATTTTTATTTTTTCCACAAAGATTCCTTATCTTCTCACTATTTTTCCGTATGTCATGGATTGTGGCCCGACCATCTCCGAACTCTTTAGAGAGACTAACTAATGTTTCACCTCGTTCAAGATGTTTCAAAATCTTGTTTTTATCCACAAGCGATAATGTTTTATGTTTACGTTTAACTGATAGAGACATGTTTCACTCACAGCACTACTTACACACAAAACTACACTAACAAAGGACAGCACGTTAGCAAGCAAGCGTATCACGTAGCAGACTGGCGCTAGACTGACAGACGTGCACACACAGAGCACCAAAGCCACTCACAATAGCTGCGAAGAAACCGGTTTTCAACTCTACTACCACGCATTTACTAGCTTCTTATGAAACGCCGAATTACTGGCAGGGCCGGACCAGTGAGTGCCGTATTACCGAGAGACTACTGTATTTTAAAGAGGAAATTTTTAGCTTTTTAAAACCCTTCTTTAGTCAATGTGTGATGATTTGTTGACAAAAATAACTAAACTTCTTGCAGTATTCTAAATTTAGAAAAAAATTAAAAATACTTTTTATTATTCGTTCACCCGTAATTCTATCAGAGTAATAAACTATTCAAGAAATGCATTTAAAAACTACAGGAATTTAGTTTTTAAACTTTTCTTTTAGTTTAAATAAAATTATTTCTTGGGAAGTTACAGCTATATTTAAAAATAACCCAATAAAAGTCTATAAACGTTTTCAATAATTCTTCAATTTTGGCATATAATGTATTGTTATATAATTACAATCCAATATAAAGGAAAATGTCAATTCTTCTTTATTTTTCCTTAATTCAAGGATCAATATTTTATTTTTGCACCAGATTTTCACATTTATTTTCTTAAAATATATTCAGTGTTGTTTTTTCTCTCCACATTTAAAATCCCCTAACAATTTGGTAAGTACAAATTAAGTCTGAATGAGAATTTTATATAAATTATATGAAAGTTTTATCTATAATAGACTAACACAAGAATTTAATTAACCAGTATTTTTATTTAAATCAAGTAAATTCAATGTGAGAAAATGAAGATGAGAAACGTATCAGCAAAACTATCATAGAAGAGAGTGAACATGAATAAAGTTCTAAACTTCCGACTCTTCCTCTATGCTCTATTTCCTTCAATTGTTTCGCTTGAGTCTAGGCACTGAAACATGCCTCTGATGCTAAGTTTGTCTTGCTTAGAACGCAACAAACGAAAGCCTATTCTCAAATTACAAATAGTATTAAGTGTTTCTGGAGAATTTTGATAGGAATTCCATATGATACCTGCCGTAAAATACTCATTCGAATAAAAGTATTGACAAATATTAGAGAAAAACTACTTGATCATATATCACCTTTATATTCATTTAGATCACCTTTATATTATCTAATACGATGCTTTTAGAATGACTGAGTAGTTCTTGTAAAATAACAGCTTCATCATTTTCTCTAATTTCCATATTTTCAAGTCTTGGGTTAAATGTAAACAATCTATGTCTATTTCTTTTCAGCTAATATTATTATGTCAATATTTTGCCAATTCATACTATCGATGGTTTGCATTTGATAAACAATTATATAGTTTTGAAAACTAATTGTCTTTTTTACACACCCAGCAGCATAAGTAACTAAGTATGGCACAAAGATAACCTACTCACTATTTTTCTAAGTATCCTGGTTTGTAACTGAGAATCAATTCTCTTTGATTCTAGCTTGCAAATGAAAATATGTTTCTTGCATATTTTCCGACATAAATAACTGCATATTATCCCACATATTTGTAAGATGCATTATTGTAACTTTGCCCTCTATAATTATTTATGGAGAAAAAATAATTTTCAAAAAGTGACAATATTGTTTCTTTGAATTTTTTAAATTCAAGTTTTTTTAATATGTATAAACAAAAACCTATCAAGGGGAACACAGTATTTCACGTATCAGATTATAAACATTAGCTGGTCAACATGACACAGCCCGAGTGAAGAACTAAGAATAATCGAAAAACATTTTGATGATTTAATTCACTTATGATCTTCAATAAGACTCGTTTTCCTATTATGACCATAAACCCGTTAACAAATAATTTTACCAGGATTTCCATAATTTTTTAAGTGATTTGTAATTCTCTTAATAACTGTGAACATCCCGAATTATGTCCGTTATTGAAAGTAATTTAGACAAATTACTTTGTAACCATGATTCCATGCCAAAAATTCTACAAATGTGATAATACTTTTTAATGTGCTTTTCAGTAGTCTACTTCCCTTTTATGTTGAGATAGCAAGTCAGTATCAATTCTATCAACAGGTTTATTTTATGTGAGACAAACCATCACAGATTACCTCTGCTTTGAATTATTCTCGTGGTTTGAAATTATGTGACTATTATGTTTCTAAACATTGCGTCCATTCGAAAAGCAAAAGCTTTGCATTCAAAAGGTTGAAAAGATAACTAGAATAAGAAAAACAGACTTCTTGAAAAGCGAATGTAAAAGTAATTTTCTTTCAAACTTTTCACCATTCTTTAATTTACATTGAAAAACTCTCTTATTCAAATTCCTCGATTTTCAAATTACTATTCGTTTCTAAGTTCTATATAACTTCTAGACGCTTAAAGAAGGCCTAATCTTTATGATGGAATACAGTTAACATATAATTCACTAACCTTTTCTTTAAATTCTTCACTAAAATAAAAGCCACGGTCGTGTGAAAGGTTTTCTGTAATCTAAGACTCTTTTTATTCAATGAAAGTAATGATCCGTACTATCAATGTATTTTTGTCTCAATATGATTGCTTTCTAAGTCTAATGATTCTCTTTTCTTGATTTGGAATGCTCTGAGAAAAAATAGGTACCGAGGTTCTTTATATATTTTATTTGTGTGATTCGTGTGCCTTTTTTGAACCATGATGATGTGGCCATTTCGACATATCTTTAGTATTTTATTACACTAATTAAAATCATAAACAGGAGAAACACATTGATTACATTTCCAAATGAAGATTTCAATGAAGTGACTTTCAGTCTAACAAAGAAAGTAAGGGGAATACCTGCATCTGTAGTATTAAAAAAAGGAAAAATCCTAATCGTGCAACTTTCACATTGTTTTGAAATCAAATGATTAGGGGAAATTAGACAGAGAGAATTACCATTATTAAATTATATTATAATGAAATAACAGTTGATTTTATAAATTAAAAATCGGACATCTGTTGGCATTTCATAGGGAGTTGAGACGGGCCCCTGAGACGTAACGCCCTGGATTCATACCCAATGGTTTCGTGCATTAACCGATGGTGAAGGCATAGGACAGCTCAATGAAGGTTTCACTTTTTGTTTTGTGTTCCAATACCAAATTCCTTTAGAATCTTAAAAAATGGCCTTGATCTTTCCAACAAATTTAGTGACTTTGAACTTGTTTGGGGAGTTATGTGCTCCTTTGTGCTGCTACAAAGGTTCCTGTTTACTTTTAGGATCATAATGATAAACAGTGCTTTGTAACCATTGACAATTAATAAAAAATACTTGTAGAAGTTCTTGATACTCCTTACAACAGTCAATGCAGTACGCATGTTGTTTTGAATCATAATGAGCATTCTCAGAACCTATCTTGCAATTAGTTTTTACAAGTTAGGATAGTAAGGCAGAATAGTGCATAGGGTACTTGCAGACAGATCAGTCACCTCTACTAAATTTTTAATCTGATTTGAAGATTATGAATACAGTCTGAAAGGAGGAAGTAATCATTAACAAATTTTTTGCACTTTCTGCACTTTCAAGCAGTTATGCATATTGAACATGAGAAAAGTCAGCTTAATTTATAATATCCTATTCATTGCTTTTAACACCAAACAGTTCAGAAAAAAAGATGTAAATTTTGTCAAGAGTATTAAATGAATGCTTGTTAGCAATATACTAGGTTAACTTAAAGGTTTAAGGAAATTTCATAATTTAAAATTTGGAATACAATTAATAGAATAAGCCCTTCCTTTTTTTTATTGGCGATTATTCTCTTTCAGTGAGAGAAACCTTTACCAATTTCGAATTGAAAGTTATAGGTCAAAATAACTTGTCATATTAATGTTATATTACCCTGCCATTAGTATTGTGGCATTGCAGTGTCAGCAATAAGCAGAAAATTATATTTCACAGGGATTATATAATTTAAATAAACATTTTCAAATCTGTCTTTTTAACAATTTGTTAGATTATTATTGTATTTATTATTATTGTAAACAGTGTTTAAGTAGCTACAATTAATATTTCAAGTTGCATGTAACAATAGACCTACCACTAAATTATGACAGAAGTTTTTACGGCACTGGCACCTTAACCGTCAAGGTGTAGACAGAACAAACGGTATGTTTAGAAGCTACTAATTGTAACCATTCACTTATTTTTAATGAGTAGTTTCTATGAGGATGTAAATTTTTACTTTCCGTCCCAAATCCTGACCTTTTCCTCCCTTCCTTACAAGTTTTTCAAAATACAAATTTTTGAATTTTATCCACGTTTTTTCGCATAGCTGTTTCAATTGACCCACCCACATGGAATTCATCTTCAATCCTTTTTCTGTGTTGCTTAAACTCACTTAATCATTTTTAATAGTTTATAATGATGGAGAAGAGTCTTAATAAAGAGTCAGCATTTTTAAAAGGATAGTTTTTGATTTCTTCTAGTTTAGTAAAGAATTTAAAGACAGTGTAATGTTAAATTTTAGTAACATTGCCGATTTACTTCTAATGATGACTTGTTATTGAGGATTACAAGAGGTGATTTTTTCTATTTATACCCTTAACAAATGCCATAAACTCTTTATATAAAACTACAAAACTATTTTATTATAAAACTATCCTTACAATTAAATAATCATATCGATACTGAGAACTTACTAAATAACTATTATTAATTTTTTTCATATATATTTCACAATAATATTTATTTTGTTAATAATAAAATAACAGAAAACATAAATACTACTTACAATATGAAGAATAATTTACCAGTTTCTTAGTGCAAATAAAAATTTATATAGCTATTTTATATCAACAACAAAATGATTCAAAAATCATTGCACACATATTTGAAGCTACGGAATTACCAGGATTCAAAAAATAAATAAAAAATATCTAGAAAATGAATCAGAATCATAACAGAACTGTTGGGTTTACAACTGCAATAAACAATATGGTTTACAAATATTTGAAAGTGTTTAAAATTAATATAAATAATAATAATTTTTACAACTAAATGATAAAATTCATTAACCTTCAAGTGGTTGCACATTGTTAAGTCGTCTGTACTCAATATATTTTAGTCCCTAATATCGTTATTTTTGTCGTATGCATTTCCCATCCTTAGTAGCCTGTCATAGTTTCACTTTACACAAAATAAACAGATTACTTCCGACACCATCATATGACAGACCCCGTGATTGCAAACCAACTAAAGCTGTGGAAATTCGAGCATTATTCGGATTACTATATATAGCAGTGGCATATGCGGCTGTCACACGCAAATTTAGAGGATGTATATGCAACTAATGGCACTGGCATGCCTATGTTTCCCGCTATGATGTCACTAAAAAGAACAAATTTTCTGCTCAATTCGTTGTGGTTTGATGATGCAAACACACAAGCATCTCAACATACTCTGGATAAAGCTGCACCAATAAGGGATATTTTGGAATATTTACACAAAATTGCCTCTTGCCTTATTCTGTAGGACAGGACGTGGTTATTGATGAGATGCTGGCATGCTTTTGAGGAAAATGTCCCTTCAAACAATACATAAAATCTAAACCCAATAAATACCACATAACATTATATCCTCTTATAGACGCTGCTATGTTTTATGTCCTCAACATTGAGCTTTATGCCGGTAAGCAGCCACAAGGTCCGTACCAGTTGAGCAAGTAAATGTTGTGAAAAGGCTAATTACACCAATTTCTGGGACAGGATGAAACCTAAACCTAATCGACAATTAGTACACCAGTGTTCCTTTGGTGACAATGTACCTGAAAATCATAAGATTTCTGTTGTGCGAAAAAAACAAGAAAGAAATATCGCCTTGTTTTACAAATAAAAACAGACCTGAATATGCAAGTCAATTTGAATTTTCTGTCAAGGTGTCGTATGTGCCCAAGAAAAATAAATCTGTGGTACTGATATCATCACTTTATTCTGCTGCTAAAATTAATGAAAAGCGCAAGCCATGGTAATATTGAGGGCAAATAAAATAGTTATACTGAAAAAGCGAAAGTATTTACGCAAATTTGGCATTGAACTGACAAAAGAGTATGTTCAAAGAAAAGCTATGAGGGTGAACCTTCCAAAAAAACTCAAAAGAAACATAAAAGATCATTTGACTATGAGCACTGAAGATGCTGGCAATGAACTAAGCAGTAGTTCCAGCACATCTAGAGGAAGCTGCAAAATATGCACAGCAAGAAAAAGGAGGCAATCGAAAACACAATGCATATCATGCCAGAGAAATATTTGCAAGACCCACATTACATTTACTTGCAATAAATGTTATCTTGTAGAAGAAACTGATTCTGAAGATAACTAAACGTAAGTTGATGATGAAAACTTTGATTTCAATTATTTGATCTCACGGAGCAGACTGGTTTTTTATTTTGATTATATTATACTATATAAAGTTATAAGAAGATTTTATGTTGCCAAATTATTTTCCAAAGCAAAGAAAATTTTATTTATGTTATTTCAATTTATAATTTTGTTTTTTTTCTGAGTTTAAGTTTCTTTTTTTTTAAAAAAATACCCTAACATAATAATAATGCATCTGTACACCAAGAAATAAATGATAATTAATTAGTTTTAAATCACTGAAATATCCCATTGGTCTTTTAGGTTCTGCGTGACCGTTGCCGTTACAAATGATCACGCACCCATTTGAAGGTTAATATAATATATTGAAAAATCTGACTAATGCACATGGAGCTGCAAATTTGGAATCTTAAATAAATAAGACTATCGAAAGAATGCATTTCCTTAAAAACATTATCTAAGGAGTGTTAAAGTTATATTTTAATGACATCTAACAGTACTATTTACTGTAAGCATTACGGTATATGCAAATAAATTAGAAATGTAAAGAAACCCCTTTTCAATCATAGTATCAGATAATCTCTAGTTCATTAGATTATCACAAGGTATCCCTAGACAGTAAAATCTCACCTGATTGCCATTTCTAAGCCAAAGTGTGTGCAATGTTGACAAGGCCACTGTAAGCACGTCAAAGCCTTGTTCCAAATAAATTTTAATGTATTTGTCAACATGTTTGTTGTCTGCATTCATCCAAGCGATCAGAACACATAGTGGCTTCCCTGTTGGATGAGTTAGCCTGTAAAATATTATCAATTCTTGCCTATTGTACATATCTCAATATGAAATAAATAAATACTTGTATGGTCGTGGCATATATTTACTTACTTGAGTGTTTGCTGATCAAATTTTAATCTTTTATTATCTTTACTGGTATATTTAATTGTCTTGGTGATGTCATATGTGGAAATATTCGTGTTCAGAATCTTCGTCGACGTTGATGCTTCCTTAACAATGATTAGTCTTGAAAATTGTATGATCGGTTTTAAAGTTAACTGTAATACCAGTTTATTATAATAAATAGTGATTTTCATTTTAATTTAATATTTTTCAAATTTAACATAGTGGATCCAGTTTTACCAAGGTCAGTTTTTTCTATTTTGATTTTTAGATAAATATAAAATTACATTATTAATTAATAAAAAATGCTACTTTTATTATAATTTGGGAACGTAGGGGACTTAAAAAAAGGGGAAATGTGTCCTGCGTGAAACAGGCTCAGTTTACCTTGGCCAGTGCTTGCTGTACCTTGTATATAAAAGTATTTTATCGAGAAAAATACTTAACTGTCAGTTTTATTTGTTATAATTTTTGATATTAGACGTATTTATAATAAGCCTTAGTCTCTTTTTGTAGTGTTATATTTCTCACTTATATTCCTCCCATATAAATCTTATAATCACATTTTGAAACTTAAAAATATTCTTATGTATTGAATACAAAACAAACAAAATGCTACAAAATGATCAACAGAAATATAATATCACCACTAAAAATAAAATTGTAATCAACAGCAGTCACAGAAACATAATAAAAAAAAATTCAGTTTCTAAAGTTATTATTACCTACTACTAGTAACAAAATTTCCAAGAATTTGCAATTCTGAGATGAACATAGTTCTCTCTTGGAATTAACTTTCTTTGGTATGTTCATCTTTTGCTTAATATCCTGGTAAGAATATAAGTTTAAGTCATCTTTGTCTGGAGATTTCCAGTTTAGCAGACGCTTGCATTAACTTAATAAAAACTCCTTCGTTTACAGTTTCATTTAGCCAGGAAAATACTCATACGTAAATAAATATTATAAAATCTTTAATATTGTAATAGACTTTTTCTTTTCCAATCTTTCAATCACTATCCTCTTCAATTTCACCATAAAAATCATTAGTGTTGTGGATGGGATAATTAAATTCTTCTGAATCTGACTAATTCAATACTTTTCTCTTCACTTTATCTTTAGGTGTTTTGGGCTCTTGTTTTATTTTTAGGTGTAACATTTTTGTTGATCAAAACGGTCAATCTCATGGTTTTCTCTGGTGTGTCAATTAATATTCTAGATTTACCCTTGTGTCCACTTTTCCGTGAACATTTTGGTAGTGCAGCCTTCGGATGTTGATGGTTCATTTTTTGAGTGATCAATTTTCATTTTTTGATTTATCATTCCTTGCAAAGTTATTTGGAAATAGCTAACGATCAACCTATCTACATGTATATGGTTCTTGGGGTAGCTGACAACTAGCCTGAGTAGCAGCTGAAAATTCTTTAGGTACAGGCCATTAGATGGAGCAAAAGTTTCTTGGGGTAACAGACAATCAGAAAAATCTGATGGTATGAAATCCGAATCTGGGAAAATATTCTTATTTAACAGATGGAAATTGTAGCCTTGAATCCATTTGAAATGTTCGTTGGTGTAAATGTTAGTGGAAAAGTCTTTCCAATTAATCCTGCAGTGTTATACATGGTCAAAGTTTCCCAACTTGTCCTGATGTCATAATTTTTTCGTTAGCTGCAAAGTTTTAACTGGACCAAAACTGTTTTTTCTAGTGGTTTCATTTTAATGCTTGCATGTGGATGTAGCATAACCAGAATAATACCATTCTCTTTTGCTAGGCATATCACTGGAAGAGAAAAGTGCCTTTCATGATTATCGAGTAGAACAATGAAGTGATGCTCTTTAAAAGGTCTTAGAAATTGTATAAAGTGATTTATAAACATTATAATTAAGGTTTCATTTAACCATTCTGAGGGATTTGCAGCGCCTTTAGTGCCTTTTGATGCTTCATGGATCACAATGTCTTTGAAATTAACCCTCAGAAATATTAATATAAGTATTACAAGCAGCTATCATTGTGATGGTATTTCCTCTTTCATAATTCATGTGCCATAATTTTGGGAGGGATATGCACTGTAGATAAGCTTGTTTCATAAATGTTCCAAATGTCAACCTCTTGTAAGTCTTATGGACTTTGAGCACGTGTTTTCTTGTAATTATTGAACATCAGTTCAACGATGTATTTGTTGATTACTGTTAATTGAGCCAATCTCGCAACTTCGGGTTTCTTGGGGTAAACGAAGAAAGATTTCCTTGACACGTTTCTTGAATAAGTGCAGCCAATATTCTCTCGCCATTTGACGAAATCCCATGAGGATATTTAATTTGATTGGCTTTTGCGAACTAATAAGTATCTTTCCACCTCTCAAAGTTAAATAAAAAAATTAAAATATAAATTTTTCGAAAACAGCTATAACGATATTACACAAAATTCGTTACTTAGTCTATTATATTTACATAATAAGATATCACAAATGATTTCTTCTACAAACTTCCATGATGAACTTGCGAAAATTCAAACTGTATTTTAATGAATACTATGTAATACAAGTGGATGCAATCTTACAAGAAACTTATTTATACATCACCCGAAAATATCCAATACAAGAATAAGTATGCAGAATTCTATACATCCTTAAGAGCATTTCACTATATCTCTAATCGGAACAGGTACATTACATTAGTGCAGAGAAATGAAGCGATCCCAATGAAAGGTAAAACCACTTTATTTGCTGATAAGGTTCTTACCACTGTTTTTGAGCTGGTAGATGAATTACCTAATAGATTTTTTCATAAACATAGGACCACTAAATGAAATCTGATTTCATTTCAAATCATCTGGTTGTATGCTGTTCAAGTTCATTTCAAATCAATGTTATTCATTCAAAATGTAAGTAATAAATTAGTTAACCAATGTAAGTATGATGTTTTTCACTAGTAACAAATTAATGCAATGTAAATGTATTGAAATAAGTTCTTTTAGAGTGATTACATTTAAAAGTATAAAATTGCTATTTATTATGAGCAAGACTACAGATACATGTTACTGCTTTTTATTAAATAAAAATAGAAATTACCTATCTGCAATGACCCAAATATTTATATGTTAATGACAAGTTTCACACAGACAGTATGAAACTATAGTTAGTTTCATTTTTGAAAAATTACTTTCCTAATTAACAAATAAGTATTAAAAACTATTACATATTTATAATCACACATTCCTTCTGCATTCAAAAAAATAATTTTCTCACCACTCTGGCAAGGCCATCCGCTACAAGCATAATTTAAAGATTTTTTCCTGTCACGTTTAGTCACAGTTTTATTAGAACCGGAGACAGATTAAACTGTCTTTATGTTTCTCTTTTAAAAATATTACCTTCACATTTTCATATCATGCAAGCTTAAAGTATTTCATGAATATAAATGTTAAACAATTTGAGTAGGTCATAAATTATGTTAATGGAAATTTAACTCAATTGTTAAAAGTATAGAATTTATTGTCTCAATATGTACCACATTTTACTGACATGATTTTTCACATATATTTATTTATTGCAATTTTTGAATCAGTAAATTTAAAAAACTTTCTCAGGTATTTTGCGACAGTCCTACAAAACTTTAATCCTATTAAACATTTAATGTCTAAATTAGTAGGTGCGATTTGATTTTATCCTGGAGCAGTAGAATATCATTATTTTTTTTTAAATAGTGTTGATAATTTGTAGATATTGTCACTATTCATATTATAATATTTTTTCTAAAATTTTATTATTATTGGTTTGACGACTTAGATATTAAAGTCAAATTTGAGACAAAATTATGTATTCATAGATAATACTTATCATATATTACATTAGTGCAGAGAAATGAAGCGATCCCAATGAAAGGAAAAGCCACTTTATTTGCTGATAAGGTTCTTACCACTGTTTTTGAGCTGGTAGATGATCAAAAACAGTGGTAAGAACCCTATCTTGATGAGGATAGATAAATGTATTTTCAAATGGAAGAAATTTGGGAGGTCTTCTATGTTTATATCCATTGTTTTAGAATAAAAATAATAATTACAGATTTTTTAGTTTCCTATCTCAGAGCCAAGAGTTTTTTTTAAGTTTCAGTGACGTCAAGAATCTATTAAAAAAGATTGTTCTTCCATTTCACAGGTAAGACGGTTATGGTATTGTGAACTAAAGCAGTATTAATTTTTTGTTAATTTGCTTCAACTTATCTAATAACATTTTAATTACGTTCCCAAAAAAGTAAAACTTTCAAAAATGCCCAATTTCAACAAAAGTACCAAAAAATATATTCAATGCCCAAAAAAAATATGTACATTACAATATTTTGTATTTTACATATTGTCTTGATTCACCAATCCTTGTGCCATATTGACTTGTTTTGACAATTACTCCTAATAAATCCTATTATAGGTGTCTAGGTAATTTAGTTAATAAATAAATGAAGCAAGTGTGTGTCAGGAGAAAGTAAGATTATACATTTCTAAAAATTATAAATTTGGTTAAATAATTTTATTTCAAAGTTCTAATCAAATATTAGTGTTTAGAATTTTTCAAACTCATTGGTGTAAAATTATTGGTGGCTGACCCAATGCATGTCACTTTGAAATATAATATTCTACAAATGGAGCTTAAAAATATAAAATGATAAATAAAACCAGAATATTTTTAAAAAGAATTGTCTGATATACCATATCCTATGAAATGTGCAAAAAAATTCACTCCGATTTTACATTAAACAAATTTCTTTTAAGATTTTTCTATGTTTAATTGAAATCCCTGTATGAAATATTAAATATGGATATGTCCATAATTATAGAAACCATTAAGGTTTCACAGAGATACTTAACAAAACTATAAAGGTTAATTTGTGCCATTCGGCGACGGAACACTAAAAGTTAGAAATAGTTACATAAGCTCATAATGAATAAACTCTTCTTTAGTACATTCTAGTAAGTATAAACAAAGTGACAAACTTGTTTGTAACATTCATATATGTTTGTACCATTCATATATAACAGGCATATGAATAACACCAATTTTATTTTCATTTTAAAATTAATTAGTATTTTACCCCATCAGGCTTTTAGAAATAAGACAAAATGTGAAATATAGAAATATAGACAAAATATATCGAAAATCGAAGACGTCATTAAAATTTTTCGTACGCTCTGTTGTGAATATCGATTATTATTGAAACTAACATTATGGGAACATTTGATATTTTGTCCATGTCGATGTCCCGCGTCCATGTCGTGGGCCTTACCAAAATTTAAATTTTGTTACATTTTACGTAACATTTGACACATTTATATAATATCCGTGTAACAAAGCCCAAAACGTAATCTTCATATAACTTTTTGTGGTCGCATCTGTAGTATTGACGGACGAACTTTACTTACTCATTTATTTTATTTTTGACACAGCTAGTGATAGTTTATATAAACGTAATGTAGTGTGCTCATATTGCACATCCTAGCCAATTGTCAACGACTTACTACTACTATTGAAACTATCGCCTACTGTATTTCAAAACTAACACTGGAATACTATAATCTTTCACTCTATAAAACATGTTCAAATTTTATGAAGGATCAAGATTCACATCTAAATATATTTGAAAATAATTTACAATAGTTAAGATTTGGCCCATTTGATTTAAACTAATTAAAACAAATAAAATTAGAAATTTTGATGTTATTATTTTGCATCTCAAAGACATCGCAAAACTGGAATTCAATCATTTGCATAATGAGTTGGAAATTTTCTCATCCGCCTTTATTATCTATGGGATTTAACACACATATATCTTAATTAAAACTTATTCATAATACTACATTGCGATAAAAATGTTACTGTGCTTTATTGCATTTTAAGAAATGTGAAAACAAAGTTTTCGGGTTAAATGACAATACCTCATCGTTGACAACCCAAAGGCGACTGAGCTATAGAGATCAGTGTTGCTAACTCGAATAAATCCAAGTCGCTAGACTCAATATTAAAAGTCGGTGAAATGGATTCTACCTAATTCTACTAGGGGGCGAGTCATATATATATATATATATATATATATATATATATATATATATATGTATATATATATATATATATATATATATACATATATACATATATATATATATATATATCAGTTTAAAAATAGTTTTTATGCGATATACAAAACTGAGTATACAAATTATTTTTTTTATTTTAAGTGAGCGGCAAATATTTTTTTAAATAAAATTATATGCCAATTAATTGATCCTTATATACTCTTTCACAATCCGCAATTGCTCCGCTTCTATAATTATTACTTAATTAATAATTATTTTTAAAAATATTAATTATCAAAAAAGTAATTTTTCTATAAATCGAATAATAACATTTCATACATTTTTTTGTTTAGAAAATTGCTCTCGATTATCTTTAAACATTTTTTGCATGGTAATCACTCCACTCCATAAGTTGTCAGGTAAGTCGCTAAATTATTTTTGTCGTCAAAACTTTTTTTTGTCGCTAAGACTTAAGCAAAAGTCGTCATTTCTAATGACAAAGTCGCTAAATTGGCAACCCTGATAGAGATATGTAACTCATGAATGAGAGATGTAAAGGATACAGCTCATATATTACGATCATATCTATCACTCGCTCACATGAAATCAAAATGTATATCATTAGCTCGGGAGCTATCGGCAAAGAATATAAACTATTACTGCGGAAAGAAGCGACACTCACTTCCCCCTGCCAATTTGACGTCACCCGCAGATAACGGGTACGATCATGTGTACGCGTTCCCAGGTTGCCGCTTGCTGCGTGCGTTTGTGATTTGTTCAATTGTGCGATGTTTGGTTGAGTTTAACTTCAGTAATTCAGTGTTAATATTATAATATTACTTTTATAGTAATCAAATTTGTAATTATAATTAATTTTTAAGTTTATAATTAACTATTTATAGTAATTCAATATAATAGACCGTTATTGCACTGTGTGCAAGTGCTTAAAAAGAATAAAATCAATAAGGATAGGAGATTGTATTGTCTCCATTTTTTTGTTTGTTGTAAATAATTTTATTTTGTGTCACCAACTTATTTAGCTAATACATTTTAAAATTAATAGGTTGCTTGTAACTGATAATCGCTGTCGTTGGGGGCGGCGTTATCTCTAATACTTTCGTCCTGAGTGTTGTTAATTATGAGCTGACGATTATTGTCCTTTGCGGTGGGTGCGTTATCGGCACTTAAAAATTAAATGGGTTCTTCGTAATTGATAACTGTCGTCTATGCAGCTGGGAGGCGTTATTAACTTAGTTAAAAGCAACATAAAGATGAATGTTTTATTCGTAAGTAATAACCGTTGTCCTTTTACGCTGACTCGCGTAAATAAAATGCCACTTGGGGATTTAGGGAAAAAATTATTATTATTATTTGTGAATAGTAACCTTAATTGTTGGTTACTATTTGTATAATTATTACTTTTGTCTAATTTATTTTAATAATAAAACACAAAAAATTTAAATTAACATAAACTGAAAGATTTTTTTGTAAGAAACTTATTTAAAATTAAAAAAGTTTGAATTCTTACATAATTATGAATAAACCGGCTTTTATTATAAACTTTTATCACTGTCGTTGGCCTGGTCCATCACACGTGAACAGTCAATACAAGTAAATGACATATACTTGTTGCAAATGTTTCTTTGCGATTGACAACATATTTTTTTTAGTTTTCCTGTTTTTTCGTCTTGGACATAGATTACAAAATACATTATATATTTGCCTAATGTATTGGTGGACCTACTGCCAGCGGGAACTTGTGCAATACACCGGATAATTTGTCGTAAGTATATTGGCAATTTTGGAATTTATAATCGACTGATTAGGTGTGTATTGACAAATGCAAGAGCAAGCTTTTTCAAATAAACTCTTCGTGCAATTACATTGTGTGTATTTTCTTTATATATGATAAAGCTATTTATTTCGCCAATGTTCATTATCGAAAAAAATAATGTTAACGGCCATCTGCTGCTTATCCGAGACACTGAATATGACCCTTTGAAGTCGTTCACTACATCCACAACCCCTTTGTTAGGTTATAAAAAGCTATAACTTCAGGCTTATCGTATTCTGAGGTATCATCTATTTTGTCGTCTTCATACAGTGTTGAAAGCATTAGTACGTTTTTTCTTATCTTTTTTGGTGAAACGTATGAAACTAGTAAAGTCTTTTCTCCAAATCTGAGAAGAAATTTTTAATAATGTATTCTGATTACTCGATGTCGCAATTAAAAGAAACACTACGTGCAAGAAAAATCATTACAATTAATTAATTTCTAACCTTGTATCACGGTACATAGTACATACAGACTTAATATAGGTGAATGTGAAATCAGTGTTATCTTTATTTAGTTTTCTTTTTTTTAATTTTAATTTTAATTCTTATTGATAATCACAATATGTAAACATATAGTGTTTTGATAATATATACCGTCTCTCATTTTAAATAAGTTTATAAATTGTACAGTTAAAAGTTAACAGGTTTAAAAAAAGTAAAACGTAAGTGAAATTTTACAAAAATTAAGTGCTTATTTACGACAAATATTTTAGTGATAAACTCCTTTGAAAGAGATTGTACAAAATTTATCATTGAAATAAATTCTTCAACTTCAATTAAAAAAGTATGTATTTAGTTCGTTTATAATTCCCTAAAGTTTTCATTCGTTGGGTTTTAAAAAAACTGATTGATTTTACCATGATTCTCCAGTTTTTCCTCTCTTTTTATTTTATCAAGAAATTTTGGTGTATAATTGAGAACAAATCGCATGAAGCGGATCTCATGCAAAATTCGAAAGTTTTGATGTCTCAAAAAAAATTTCTCCTTTTTTTCATATAGTCATGAGTAATTAGCAGTACATTGAATAACATTTAAAAAAACTAACAAACGCGAATAAATAAGTGGTAGTAAATAATTAAGTGGTGAAATGTTCAATTTTCTTAACTACGTATTAAGGTTTTACAAAATTGTCAATTGCACTTGGTGTGTAATATTATGTTCCAACAAATATTTCATTTTAGATGTTTTTGGTCTTTTGCGATGAATTTAAAAATATTTCTCTTTACCTGTATTACCTCAATTATTCTATTAATTATTTATTTAATTTGTTAAAAGTCAGGGTAGTTTCAAAATTGTTTCATAAAAAATTAAATATAAATAAGCAGAAAGTTTATAGAACTCGCCAACTACCATAGGTGCGAAGATAAAAATTACCAAGAAATAGATTAAAATTTCATTTTTATATAAAAACTTATTGAAAATATTAAAACTTAGGAGACATTATATTTTTTAAAATATTTTTTATTTAAAATATTTAAAATATTAAAACTTATGAGACATTATATTATGTACAAAAACAACATTCAAATACTATTTTTATATAGAATAAACGCCAGAAAAGCTTTAATAATTAAAAGCATTTTCATATAAATTTTTATTTTGTAAATACGCAATTTTGAAAAATAGCCTTCAGTTTTTCATAAAAATGTTCCAACGTCTTATATGCGAAGTATTTTCTCAATTTATTATTTATTTTACAATTCATGCAAATTTAAAAAAATATTTATGTTAGTGCTTAGCAATTAATTTATTTGAATTTATGTCAACAAGAATTGTATTAATATAATCAAATAAAAATTCTATAATAAAATATTTTTTGACATAGAAATGAAAGTTTTGGCTATTTACTACTTTTATTTTCTTAGAGTAATTTTTCTAACAGTTTTTCCAAAGAGTTGTTTGAGCCACTAGATTTAGACTCATTCAGTTTCTGTTATTTCTTCTAGATAAACATCATTAAACTGCAAGTTTTGAGCCTCATCCACACATGCTTCCGATATCTCATCTGTCAAAGTTATCCAAATTTTCCTTGTTTGGTGTCTTCTTTGCAATGTTTTTTTTATTTTGGCATAGTTTGTAGTACTCATAATTGCTTTGTGTTGATTCACTAGTTGATATTCCGGTGGTATTCCATAGATCTGACCACTAGTTGTGGCAATTGAGGTTATGCATAAAATGTTGGTTTTTCCCTCGAATGCTGTCTTCACAGCAAAATCAAATCTTAACTTATCCTTTATTCTCTCGAAATATATACAGAAAATGTTATTTTATAATGTTTTTATTGGATTCTGTTTCGAACTTGTTGAAATAAAGACGTAATTGCGTTTCTGTGGATAAAAGATTTATTTACTTGTAAAACGTTCCTTCTACAATTTGCTAGTAACATTATCTTATAAACTAAACATTTACTCACCTGTGGATAAAAGAAACAACATTTAAAGCCCTTATTTCGGGTTTATCATCTGAATTCGACAGGTAAGCTTTTTACAATAAAATACTGAATCAAAAACAAATCTAACCTCTCAAAATCTTTTGACGTTTTATACGAAAGCTAACAGCGACCTCTATGGAACTTATCATAGATAACGCGGCAAAGTTTAAATGAAAGGATACCTATAGGTTTTCTTTACATAAATATAAAATTCTTTTTAACTGAAAAACATTCCGTTACCTACAAAAATAGAAAAAAATCAGCTCCGATACATAGATTAAAATGGTTTTCTTTTTATTGAAGTGTGTTACGAGATCAAAATGAATACCACAAAAAGGCTATTTAATTTTTTATAAAACATTCTAAATGAACGTCTATACACAGTGTCTGGGAATGAATGTCAGACAAAGAAGGACGTTAGGCCTTGACTGAAAAATAGTTGATTGTGGTTAAAATAAAATTTTAAAAATGTCTTTTTTTTCAGAAATTTGAAAGTAATATCACATTGTTTAGCGCCGTTCGGGGGAACAACCCACAAACAGGTGCGAAGACATTGCCACTACGGGGAAATACCGCGCTCCGGGTGTAGTATTGGATGTTTTAAAAAGAGTTATGTGTAATATTTTTTTGCATTCAATTAGAAAAAGGGTGAGTTTTAAGTTTTACTTTAACGACAATTTATTCCTTTATAGCCAACAAATAGCATCTTTTTTTGTCCGACATCTATTCCCGGATACTGTGTATGTATATATAATGTGTATATATACATATATACATATATATATATATATATATATATATATATATAAATAATACTAAAAATATTTCTTTTTAATCAGTTTACAAAAAAATTTTGCAGCAGAAGTTGTGATATTTTGCTATTCTTTTGTTTTTGAGAACAGGATGTAATGTTAGCGTTAATCTTCGAATCGATGTAATTGCTGTGATGGAGAAAAACTGTTGTAGGTGAAAAGTTATGACTAGATAATTAAAAAGGTACGAAGATAAGATCGAAATATTGTACATGATTCGAACAATGAAACATGAGAATATGAAAGTGAGGACACTAAAAAAACCGAAGACGTTATTTAAGAAGATGAAATTAAAAAAAACAAAAGAAAAGAAAAACGAAAGATAATAATCAGTTAATTATTCACGAACTTATACACCGACCTGCAACTCGAAAAAATCGAAACAGACCGACTGAAGAAATCAATGAAAAGATAACTGATTAATCGGAACCATTTAAAGATGTAGTTATGTGATGTTTTAGATTTGTATGACAGAGATATAGTTATGTAGAAGTTTTAGATTGGTATAATTAGCCATGGCTGTTATGGAAGTGTACTCTTTAAATGCGGAATGGATATTAGAACTAGATACTGTAATGACATGAAGATATTGTAAAAGAAGTGAAAAATAAGACTGACTGTGAAAACGACATAATTGTAGGATTATATTTTATTTTCAGAGATGAGGGGATTTTATTGCTTGGGCGTATCCAAAAAGTTAACTTGGTTAATTGTGACTCAGTTCTGGAAAAATATTACCTAGGAGGATGGTCGTGACCCTCAAAACTAGATACAATGGACTCCTGGTAATCCGGTCCCCGTCTAATCCGCCCCCCCTCCCCATTGTAATTCGACATCAATCAAACAATCTTCGCTAATGTAGATCATGCCTGTTCAATCATAGGTTACAACTTGTACGTGCCACCACTACTGTGCTGGACGCTTATGTATTGTTTTGATTCCGATTGCTTAGTTTGAATTTGACTACATGTGATAGCGGTGCGGCCTAGCGTGCGTTCATTGTTTACTGTTTATTCATTGTGTATTATGTATACGTACCTAGTAATGTCGTCACAAGCGCAGAAGCGAAAGCACAAAATACTGACATTTAAAGGAAAATGTGATATTTTAGACCGCTTAAATCATAATGAATCTTTCAGTAGTTTAGCAAGTGAATACGGCGTAGGCCGATCTACAATTTATGACATTAAAAAGAAACCACGAGAAGATTAAAAACTTCGTGTCAACTACTGACTGTGGGCCAAGCAAGAGACAGACACTCAAGAAAGCTGAACATCCAGAAGTGGAAGAAGCTTTGTACATGTGGTTTCTTCAGGAAAGAAATAGGCATGCACCCATTTCGGAACCCATGTTGGCCGTGAAAGCTAAGTTTTTTTATAAGGAAATAAAAAAAAAGATGATTTTGTGTCTAGTAAAGGATGGCTAGAACGTTTCAAAGGTCGTCATGGCATACGTTTAATGACTATTACAGGAGAGAAACTTTCTAATGATGCCACCTGCATAGAACCATTTAAATTAAGATTTTTGCAAAAGGTGAAAGATTTAAAATCTTAACTCGTCACAAGTGTACAATGCAGACGAATCAGGGCTTTTTTGGCGTGTGATACCTAATAAAACTTTTGTTTCCTATAACAAAAAATCCGAAGAAGAGATTATAAAAGAGGTTTCTAGTTATACAACAATAAATCAGGAAGATGACGACGACGTAATTACAACTACTCCCCACGTGACAGCACAAAATGCAATTAACGCCTTTGAGCTGGGTTTACAATGGGCTGAGGAGAATGGTACATCCTACAACGAACTTTTACTTTTGAGAAGAGGGATAAAGCTTTGATCTCAAATTGATGAATATTTTCATGCTTCATAAACTGATTGATTCATATTATAATTTTTATTCATAATATTTGATTATTTTAGTATGTTTACATTTGTTTTTATTTACATTTGTTTGTACACAATTATTTCCAAATGTAAAGTTATTATTTTTTATAGGTTCTATAGCATTAATGACGTTAATTTTATAATAAAACGTAAGCTCTCTTTTGTGTTGTTTAATTTACTAAATTCTACATACATAATGAAGTACGATTTGTACTTCAGAGTATAGCATATAGAATTTTATCATTTGATCTGTAATTTGTTGGATTACAAGGTACTCTTTTGTAAATAAATCCGAACTATAGGAGGTCTTGGGCAGTGCTCTATAATCGGACAAATTCGATAGTCCAACAGTGCCCTGCAAAACATTTGTCGGATTACCGGGGGTCCACTGTATATGTCAATTAAACCTGTGTTACATTGTGACTATAATGAAAGACCAACAATTGAAAAAAGTCACCGGTGAAATCATTGAGGTCGAAATTAGAAAATTGCAAACTATAATAGAAATACAATGTGTAAATCTTTTTTTGTCGCTAATTTGAATAAATATGACATTTTATGTTTAATATTTTTGTAGAACTCATGCTCACTTTTACCTATTCTCTGTAAAACCTGATTAAAACTACAATTTATCCGTAAGAGTTAAATTGAATTCAAAGTTACCCAAAAACGTTTCTACCATTGTGGGTTGTAACCACGGATTTAAAATGACTAGTAGCAGATTACACATAAATAATCGGACAATATCTAGTGAATATCATAATGACTGACGTACTTTTATTTCTTTCTTTTCGTCATTACTTGTAATAGTTCATTGGCAAGCTGAGTTGTCAACATTGGTGTCTTCCATTGATTTATATTGCTACATTATACATGTATGTATATTTACATACATGTATAGTGTTCATCGAGCACCTAGGCACTTCTTGGTGTTGTAATAATGCAATTATTAGAAAATATCAATTATGACGGAGCGAACCAATTGCGATGGAATAAAAACAAAATATGTATGTTCTTCTAAAAATACCGCCCGACTCAGCTTAAGAGCTTTTACCTGACGCGTGCACAAAGAAACTAAAATCTCAAAAACTATATTTTTATGTTCTGTTACTTTGTATTGTTCCTCTAAACATTTTTTTAACAAACGCGTTTAATAAGCAGAGAGGTGAATTCCAAAGATTTATTACATTTATAGATAATAAAGTATATAATAACCAAATATATACAGCTTAATACTAAATCTACCAATGTAATCGTTATAAATATTTAAAATAACGTAAACTCATAAGGAGTACTTACATCGAAATATTTTGTGCAACAAACGACGGACAGATTGGCTAAGATCTAGATATTGGCTAGAATCACCACAAACATTCTTTCTCAGGTATTATTTTTTTATATGATCATTTTAAAACCACACTAAATTGTCTGAACAAAAAACTTATTATTTTTGGCCATCGCATTGCTTTAATACTTCTTGCAACTAAATACAAGAATGAAATACATCTTAATCATATTTAGTTTGGTTAATCTCTGCAAAACTTTTTGTTGCAATAATATGTGAGCACCATATTTATAATCTCAATCGATGTGATATTATTTTTAGGAAAGTTGTGGTTTTTTTATGGTTTTACTTTTTTAACCTTTTAATTTCTAATATTGATATTTTACATTATATTCTGGTACTTTTTGTCTGGTAAAATTTTACACAATTAACGATTGTATCGAAGAGTATGAAAGTTTAATGTTCAAACTAACGGTTTTATGGTCAGTAGGTAAACATACTTGCCGATCAAAAATATCAATTATCGAGGGTTTACTTAGCGAGGAAAACATTATCAATTGTAGAATAGTTAGAATTAATTTTGCAATCTAGATGAGAGACCAATTGTTCTGGAATAAACTAAAAGGCGACTCAGATCTTTTATGGTAAACCTTTTGAGGAAGGAAAGTGTTATTACTTGCATTGAAAAACAAACGAATCTTGTAAAATACGGACATGACCAATATATAATTGAATACTATAAGTTGAGTACGTTGAAATGTTTGTCAGTATGAAAATAAATTTGTATCTTCAGTACACTAGGAGATAATAGATCTACTTATCTGGATTCGAGAAAATACAAAGATTCGAAAGATCAACGGCGTTAAAACTTTTTAAAATTGTAACTCTTTTTTCTTTGATGTAAATACAATATTTTTGAACATAAATTTTTAAGTAGATAGGTCCAGAACCAGATGAACATCATTCCAGATGAACATTTTTTTAGAACGGTTTTCATATAAACTTGCCTGTTTACCATTGATATTATTTGGAAGTTGAATATTTGATATAAAAATGTTAATTACATTTCGGGGCAGAGTAGGAACCGAAAATATCGAGAAAAATTTTGTTTATGAAACTCATTTCGCCAAATTACGTAAGTAATTGTTTTCGTTAATATTTGAGAGTGACAAAGCTCTGTGTTGCGTTTTCAATAACGTTCAATATAAATAATTTCATGAGTATAATGCATATTTTCAAAGCACTGCTTCTTTGTTTGGGCAATCGACTTCTTCGTTAAATCGTCAATAATATGAAAGCTTTTTTTCACTACATGATACTAATAAATGAAATATCAAATATAAATAAATCGCAGACGAACCTAGTGGTACTATATACCCATTTAAAAAAGTGTGTCCATAACAATGTTTTATTATCGCGGTTTAAGAAAGACAAAAGAGATTCCATAAAGAAAACTCTGGAGTTATTATTTCTACATTTGAAGTTGATTCATAACCTTGAATTATTCAATTACACAAGCCAGGTTAGGTGTGTTATTGAATAATTCAAGGGTATCAGAAGTTTAATCATTTCATTATTTGAAATCAAATTTGTAATTAAATAATAAAAAGAGGATTTAAAATTAAATGAAATGGTCAACTTAAAACAAATTTTAACTATTTTCACATATAATCGTTACTCATTAACTCTAAAAATGTTTAAAAAAAATCTAGCTGTAAAATTATCAACTGTTATACCAGTTTTATGTAGTAAAATAAAATATAAAATTTGAAAGCATGTAACGTGGAACCAAATTTAAATCCTTGTAAAAAGTTGAAAGAAAAAAAACGTTAATGCGTTTGACTTTCACTTGATTTCTATAGTTTTCTTTTATTATAAATACGGCATCTGGGATGAGGATTCGCCGTAAATATTATCATCCAATTAAATCTTCATTTCATTAAAACGTCAAATCCGTCATGAACGCAAAAATATTGTTAAAAGAGTTGTTGTTTACTCTTATATCATTACCACATTAATAACTGTAACTGCTGAACAAGAATATTCAGTTTAATTATAATTGGAAAAAGTTAGGAAAAAAACAATTCCAAGAAACTATTAATTTTAAAGCTCGTGATTTATTGCAATGCTTTTTTTCCAACATTATTCAAGCACACAATCTTAAAGCATTTAAGTACATGTGGTTTAGTTTGTTACTGTATAAATGCTTTTTCCTTTTTTATATGTGGATATCGTTTTCAATAATAAATTACTATAAATATTTCAAATAAAAATTATCAAGGAAATATTTTCTATCTTTGTTTGTGGTGATTCTGCAGTTTTTTAAGCAACACAAGAGGAAAATCTATTTAAATTTTACACTAGTATAATAAAGTGAACTCTTTACCCAGATCGGCAGCAACGCCATTAATCAAAGTTATGACCTACGATCCACCCCACCTACCATCGAAGGTCGGAATGAGTTTATTGACCTCAACGAGTTTATAGAAGTTAATATATTGAACATAAATGGCAAATTGAGTCAAAATATTCATTTACTATGTAGAAAACCAAATTTTATCACATGAGGGGTTCATCTATTATTTTTTGTTTGTATACATTGTCTTTAACTTGATTGTCAATTGTTATTATTATTAATATCACATATATATACTCCATCAGATGATGCAGTGATTTTTGGGAAGGGTAAGCTGCGACACATCTAAAAATTATATATATATGTACACACACGGGTGCAAGCGTCCGCGACCACCCCTGATAACCAAGAAAATGGTATTGAAGGTGTTATAGATTGAAACTATGTCTCAATAATTGAATCGTAGGCACTCAAAAACAAAAAACTCTCGACGTACTCACCTTGATTTTTATGGTGAACATGAAAAACTAATTCTTGCTTACCTAAAAAAACAATAATATCTATTAACCTTTTTAAATTATATCTGTTGACCAATAATCATCTCGCTTATCTTTGCGAACTTGTCCTATCAAAATGATTAAACCCGAAAATTACTTCATTTCTGTGATTATAATATCTCGCCATTTGAGAGTATTGTGGGATGTTTGGAATAATTCAATATTTTGATGGCGATATCTGTTTGATGCATCAACTAAATATTGAAAGAAATCATCTTTTATAAATGATTTAATCAGAGATTCTGCAGCATTCAAAGTAACTCCAGGATGACCCATAAAATCTTTAAGAACTGGAGGTTCTGTAGTCGAAGACCACTTGTCTTCACTTTCATCAAAACTTGAAGATATAGTTCTGCGAGTAAAATTTGTAGGTATCGGAATATCTTCATTGTCGCTTTCTTTGTCACTTTCCAATTCTGAATGTCTTCGATATCACTATCACACGAAAGATCCGATAAACGATCAACACACAATTCTTCATCACTTTCGTCGTCAAATTGGCTCAAGTCTCTCGAAATGATGTCACTGTGATTAAATTTACAAAGGTTTTGTGAAGTGCGCACCCTTTCCGAGTACTAGAATCGCACTGAATGCATGGCGAAGCAGAGAATTGTGTGAAGGGATAACTCTACGCAGTTGAATAGATTACCGTTATACCCGAAAGCACATACATAATTTACCATTGTATGCGTTAGAGATCCAAATTTTGTCCTTTGGAATTTGTATATCTGCATGTTAGCATCTTCTTAGAGCAATAAAAAAGTATAAAAATGGTCATATTTATACGTTACCCGCATTCTACCGCTAATCTTTAAAAGTCGTACTTTAATATGTGTACGTTAATATGTGTCCCGCACTCTACTACCAGTCAATGTAAGAGAGAGACTATGAAATAACAGCTTAAAGTAAGGTAATCAATTTTAATTTTGTATGGACCAATCCCCAGTCGAGAAGTTTTAGTAATTTGATAGGTAGAAATTTGTATGGACAGAACAGATACTGTATTTGTACGTTTCATTTTATTTAAATTGCAAGGAACATTCGCTCTGTGCTACAAATCATATATTGAGATATGGATTTCATTCGGTACCACAAATTAAATGTGATTAAATTTTCATAAATATGTGGTGTATATATGTTAAATGTTCAAGCGCCACTGCTATCAGATTCATAATAGTATTTTAAAAATAATATAAATACTTAGGATCGAAATCGGTTTTTGTTATTTTTTATTTTCAGTAAGTGCGTCAAAAAACTTTGAATGATAGAAAAAATATAGATTTATGAAAAATTATTATGAAGCGCTAAGAGTATATAATATATGTTTCTGTGCACGTGTATGTGAGTGTGCGTGTATATGTTATTATAAACCACTAGACTGTTTTCGATAAAATTTGGAGCCCGGGTGGCTTTTGTAAATCTTTTAAGATTTCGGATAACTCGTGAAAAAATATTAAAGATTATCTTCTCAAAAATATTTATCAATTTTTCTCAAACTGTCCTCATTATAAGCACATTAGAAATCAAACAATGTATCATGACTTGTTTTATGGGAAAAACGTGATAAAGGTAACTTTGACACAAAATATGTGTATCGGTCCAGAAAGCATAAAGGATTGCGATGGGATCGAGAGACGGGATTAATATGTAATGAAATATATTGGCGATGAATAAAAAAAATTTAATGAAAAAAGTAGAGGATTTTATTTATTCATATATATATATATATAGCATATAGCATATATAAATATACATAGTACACGCATGTAGATATTTTTTATTAATAACCTGTGATTAATAAAATTTAAAGATGTAAGGAAATTATTTGCTATTCTTTCATTGTGGTAATAAATATTGATTAACCCCTGAATCTAAGAAAATGAATGATTTTGGAAATGAAAAACACAGAATCAAAATTACAATTAAATAAAAAATATTTAAAAATTATGTAGCTTGTTATTTATGAACTAATACCTAATAAACAACCATAAAAATAAACGCATTACTCACATAATGGCTCATGCGTTTAGAACTTTTATTTAATAACTAAAAAAATATATTACATTTCCACACTTCATTATAATTAAGAGTAGTAAAATTTTCTGGTAATAAAAATAAGATTTTATCCATATCATAATGCAAATAGTTCGTAACAGTAGTAGCATTGATAAGTTTACCGATGAATGAGTGAGCTGAGAAATTTAAGATTTTTATATTAAATATCACGGCAAGTATTTTATAAATACTAAAAATTTATAACAGTGTATGGTCAAGTATTTCCCCTTCATATGCTAAAAGTCAAATATACTGAATATTTGACTTTGGTCAAGTATAATGAATATAATACCTGGCCGTAAAAATTCTGCAGAGCCTTTGAGGTAATGCGGTCCTGAAATTTACAGCATATTAAGGTAAACTCAGATCGAGAATCATTTATAAATAGTAATCAGTTGTCAATATGTGCATCTTTTACTTCCTTTCAAAGTAGGACAAAACTAAATAGCCAATCTTTCAGATCTTTATTACGTAATAAAATAAAGAATACGTAATAAAAGTAGGAAATGATAAAATTTAAAACATATGCAACTGAAGCAAATAAATATGACAATAATGATGTGTAAATGAGAATAAATACTGAAATGGGTTTACTGAATACTTTTTGTAATTAATAAAAAAGCTGTACAAATATTTAATTTCAATAATAACTTCACCAAGGCCGAGAATACTACAAACGTCAAATAGCGTGCGGCACGGATTGCTTGAACAAGAGTGCCTCCGGCCCGTGTTCATGCTGCACTTATACAGACGCGTCCGGCTTCACAAATTCTTTTCTTCCGGCTTCACAAATTCTTTTCAATTCTTTTATTTCCTATACAAAAATCTGGCACGCATTGTCTCTCTCTGCTGCAACAGATCGCCATTTTCCATGTGGTGGTAGAGGAGAATGAGATATTCCTTTGTGTGTTTCCCATGATGAACTTCGAAAGTGGTGGGAAATCTTTTCACTGCTAAGCGCATATATATGTGATATTGATGTACTGCTATACGAGTATGCCAACAGTCACCGCGTGACCATTGACATACTGTCAATATAAATTATATTTAGATACTTTTTTACATTTTACTTTTGATCATTAATCATTTTCCGTAACTAAAATACATATTTATCAATGTGCAATTTTTAAAAGTTATTAAGGATGTCGATAACCTTTATTTATTTTTAAACAGAGTGGATTTTTAAAACTTTTAAATTGTCAATATAATTAAACTAAAACAATTTTCAATTGTAGAAAAAAATATAAAAAAAAAGTTAAATTAGATCCAAGGCAAATTAAATCTTTAAATCAAATGATTTATATTATTATAGTGAGAATCATTTAAAATTAATAGGTAAAATATTTTAAAACACAAAATTAATGAATTAAAAAAAATTATTGAATTACTCTTGTATGAAAAAATTTAAATAATTAAAGAATTATTTTATTTAAAGTAACTTTATTTTAAGTTGTGTATAAATAAATAGCAAATTGAAGACTTAATTAATTGAATTAGTTAATTTAGCATAAATATCACAAATAATTAATTAGAAATTATTTGTTTTCAAAAATAATTAGTTATTAAGGAAAACTTTAAATTGTTATAATTATATATTAATTTTTAAAATTATAAATTATTTTAAAATTTGAAATAAGATATATTTCATGGGACAAGTTTTAAAACAAAATATTTTTCTTAGATTTTTTTAAATTTATAATGTTAATTATATTTAATTTATTTTACATTAAATCATTTATTTAACATTTTATTTTAAAGCTTTTCCATAAAGTATTTGGAGTAATTATTAAAGTATATTATTATGACATTATTCACATTTTTCAAAATGTATGATTAAAAAAAATACATTTGAAGGTATAATAATCTTTTATTTTACAAGTAATTGAGCCTACTATTCTATAAATTGTCATAAATGAAAGTCAATTGTATGTAGGTGGCACGATATACTAAAATAGTGTCAGAGTGCGAGCAAGATGGCAATGTAGGCATCTATTATGGCAATCATCTTGGTTTGTTTTGTAACAAGCGCCTTACAATATAGTGCCAGGCCACATACACAACTTAGTTTTGACAATTAATGAATGATAGACTTAATTTATGCGCAGTGCTCGCATTTGATTGAAATAGCTTTCATTTTTAATTGGCCCAGTTATTGGCGGGCCAATCAAAAACATAAACTATTTATATAATAAATTGCAATCTTTTCATTGGTGGCATGGGGGCATGTCATCAATGTAATTACTTGGTAGTGAGAAATTTAAATTGGAAAAACCTTGATCATATTTTATGTATACATGTTTAGACCATTATACTAACTCAGATATTTTCCAGCTATTATTAATTCATTGTATTAGGCTTATTCATACACATAGGTATTCAATAATAATTACTAGCTATAACCTGACATTTCAGATGTTGATAAAATTACATGGTGTCTGACAAAATTATATTTCAAGTAATAAACTCTTTGTTTGGCAGCATGTTAAAATCGTAACTCCTCAGCAAAAGCTACATAAAAAAAATGATTAAAGCTTGCACAGGAAAAAAGCATGGACTTTTTTCAATTTCAGTATAGTTAGCTGCATAACTACATCCTTTTTTTAAATTTCAAATATTACTCGTCCTCGCAAAGAGGTCTTATAGTATTTGAATTTCTTCTCAACACATCTCATAGTGAAGTGATATGCAATATGTTGCAAATATTGAAAACTGTGGGAAATCACTTAAACCTTATGAGTCAATATGTTTTTAAAGAAAATTCCTACTAGGGCAAAGTTTATTACAGTGTTTTTTTTCAGTCTTATGTCAGTTAATAATTTTTAAACATTTCTTAACATGATTTGAAATTTATTTAAAAAAACCAATCCATTTTTAACTAAATACTTGTTTGTTATATGTGACATTTGACCGATCAGGGATAATACTGGAAACCAGCTGACAAAAATATCTGTTAATTCTGTCATATGCAAGTTCTTCGTGCAGCTGCCAGGAAAACGACATAGCCAATTTCCTTATGGACTTTCACCTTATTTGCCAATTGTCACATACATAACATTTTCTGCTGTTTTGTAATTCCGGGTATCTATAAATCAATATAGGCTCCAAAAGCTTGGGTTGTTGTCAAAATTAACAAAATATACATACATACATATATATATATATATATATATATATATATATATATATATATATATATATATATTTAGGAACAATATACTACTTACTATAAATATCAATTTGTTTGAAGAATATTAAGCACTGCTAAATCATTTATAAGTCTATCAATGTCAACAGCCATATAATATCAAGGAATAATAAAAATAATAAAATACAATACAGGAAACAGTAAAAATAACACAATACACAATGTAGCAAAGAAACTGGAATGACACTGTTATTGGTCAGCGTACCAACTTTCAGTATAAGTAAATTTATTACAATTAATTTTTCTGATATGTGTTATTTAATGACATAATTATTATCTTTTAGATACAAAAAATTACATCTTCTTAAAATAAGAATTAGTAAAAATGTAAAACATGACAAATACATTTCACAATAACAAATGACAAATTCAATGCTAATCTATTTGGCATTAAGTAATTTGTGTGTAAATAATGATACATTGAGAAACTGAGTAATAATTGATAATGATTAAATATATGATAATTTTAATATTATTGCAGCCTTAAATGATGGACCGTTTATGACGAACGGGAAACGGCTCTGATGAAAATAATCAGTGGTTTCATTTGGCCCACTGGTTACAAGAATGGTTTTGGCTTTTTATACACATTGTTCACAATTAAATGAAACTACGTAATGTATTATTTCTATTCTATTTAAACTCTTTACCACAACCTTAGGTTTGTTGTATAGCAACATCTGCAGGCGGGCAATTAGTAAAAATTGACTCTTAGAAACTTACAACAGCATTTAAATATTACACAAAACAATACAGTAAGTGGGTAGTTTTCATTATATTTTCGAAAGTTATACAATATACAAGTATTTTAATGAGGGTAATAAATTAAAATGATATTATTCTATGAGGTTATACAATGCAAATGTTCCGGTGTATGTAATAAAATTAAATGGATATTATTCTCAGTAAAATATTTATACAATACCAAGGATATCTGATGGTTAAACATGGTTATACAAGTAATTACACATATCTCACATTTTTTGCTTTCTTTTGTGATGTGTCTCTAAATGTGTATTGTCGCCGTGATGTATTGGGTTGATCACAAGGCATATGGCCTTTGACAATGCAGCGCTCCACAGGCACCCGGGTCGATTTCCGGCCGTTCTATGTTTGGCTGTAAGATATTGCTCTCGCAGCAATAAGTCCGCCATATGTATTGATTAGATACATTAAAGTAGATAAGTAAATAAATAAATGTGTAGCCGGGCTGAAACAATTTGAAGTGTACTGCAGTATTAATATTGTCTAACTATATTATGTTTAGAAGATATTAAGTATGGGTGACGTTATTGTATTAAGTTGTTCATTTAATATATTAAGGTTGGTGTCTGGTTTGTTGTTTTGAGCATTGTCGGTATGAGGGTAATGGTTATTTTCAATGAGATGTTTTGCAAAGTGAGATGTATATGGTTTATTATTTCGCCAGCTAGCCATTTATTCTTTGTATCTGGTAGTAATTATTAATAAATATATTTAGGTGCAAATCCGGTTTTATTCAAAATAAAACCAAGGTGCAAAACCGGATTTGCACTTAAATATACCATTAAAAACTTCCTTGATCTCTGTTATCAAATCCAAAATAAACACCTAAAACCCAATTGTAAATTAGTATTACTCGACGTGATAAACTTATTTTCTAATATAACACCAAAAGATTGCCACAATATTATATGGGGTTTACCGATTGAAGTATCGAAAATTATAGACCTGATTAAATTACACATGGACCAAAATTATTTCTTATTTGGTAATAAATTTTTTCAAGAAGTGAATTGGGCTCCCCCCTCAGTCCTCTGTTAGCCGAGTTATTCATAAGAAATCTAGAGACCAGCCTCCTGAACAGTAAATTAGCGACCAATGTATTATACTATTATAGATACGTAGATAACATCCTTATCTGCTGGAAAGGCACACAGCGACAATTAGACCAGTTTGTTAACTTTGCCAACTCCCTACACAACAATATAAAATTCACTTTAGAAGTAGAATTTGATAATAAACGAAAATATTTAGATATGACATTAGAACCCAAAAATAATAAACATAAATTTAGTATATTTAAAGACACATTTGCCGACTAAGTAATTTATAGTCATTTACAACACCCTTGGTCCCATAAGTTAGCAGCCTTCCATTTGATGATTCACAGGGCATTCATTGATTTACCGGGTGTATTTCTTGGATTAGTATTATTTGTAATTTATTCTGATACAATTTTTTGACCATTGATTATTATTTATTGCGATTTGTTTTATAGTTTTTATTTCTTTTGTAAGTTAGGTTTTTCTAGTGGTTAACCATCCCACTAGAACATATCAATGATGAAAGTTTCATGTCTATTGACAGAGTCACTTTTCTACCAATATCCTATATATTTGAGTATATATTTAATATGTTTCTGTAAAAAGGGAAATTATTTTTATTCAAATAGCAACTTTGAGAGTGATTTTTGAAAAACTGTTGAATATTTTCAACCAGTTCCTTAATGTTTCCCACTCAGTTTGATACACAGAATAACCTGTAACACACACCTGTAACGCACAGAAAAAACTTTTTACAAAATGTCCCTATTTAAAGGTAGTTAAAACATGGCTTGCTATTTTTATGTAAGTTATGTTTTTTAAAGCTTTATTAATGGTATTCAGTTCAATAGGCTACCGTCGTTCAAGCTAATAAATTGATGAAAATATAATAATCCCAATAAAGTGTTGTTGAGAAAACATTTATTAATAATTTATTATGTATCATTCATACGTTTATTAAAAATGATTTTTTGAGACTGAAAGTTACGACTATTGAGTGTTACGACTGTTATCAATCATATATAAATTTGATGACACAACATCAATTGATTCCAGACAATGGCAAACTATTAACGGGTGACTTTATGAAAGAACACATACTCTGTGCAATAAACTAAGCAAATATAAATACAAATTTCAATAATAGCAAAAAACTGCTTATTTATTACATGTGATATAATATCTTTACAATAATTGCAATTACATTTTACAAAGAATTCAACTTAGCCTCCATCTGATGATCGTTATCTTTCACAAGGCCAGTTTGCTCTATATGATTGTAGAGTAGTGTAATATATTCTTTGCGATGAATAAATAAATGCTGCACATGTGGTGATTTATCCCAGCACTTGAACGTTACCTGCAATTTTATTAGACTTAAGAGGAATATTACGTTCTACAAAATGATGCTTAAAAAACAAAATTTATTAATTTGTCTTAAAGAAATTATATTTAAGAAGCTTAAAATATAAAAATAAACTAATACACAGAATATTCATCCAATTAAAATATAGCTATAGCTAATATTATTTCTTTGTTTACCCATTCATGATGTTAAATTTTATCAAGTCAAATATGATTGTGACATAAAATTAATTTTTATTTAAGATATTTAGAATCCAGCTTTGTCTGCAAAATGTGTTGGCAAGAAAGTGATTACAGTTGTTCCCTCCTAGTAACGTCTGATCTAATTTGGTCAAGTGTAATTACAGAAAGTAATTATACTTGACCAAATTAGACCAGATATTACAAGAAGGAAACAACTCACAACTATATTATGATGTACATCAAATTAGCGGTTTCCCACAGCTTAACTCACGTGGAATTAGTATTATTTAAAATAAAAGATATTTTATATATATTTTATGTATATCTCTAAGAACCAAATATTGGACAAAAGATACTTTTGAATTCATGGTGGGGTATAAATGGAATTATTCATTGGAAATTCTTTCAAGGTAACAGTATAATTAAGATTACGGCTAAGATTTATTGTGAACAATTGAGTAAAGTCACCCCTAAACTTCCTTAAAATCAAAGCAAAGTTTATTTTTCGCATGACAATGCTTGACCCCACGTAGCAAAAGTAATGCATAAAAAACCACTTTCACTCGGATGGAGTATGCTATTTCACCCACCATAATCTCCAGATATTTCGCCATCTAGTTACAATCTGATTCACTCTCTGTCTAATAATTTACGTGATAGAAAATTTAAATACGAAAGTCATATCAAAATAGAATTTCACCGGTTTTTCAGTCAAAGGCCAAAGGTTTCTATAAGGATGGAACTTTAGCTCTGTCTACATGTTGGCAAAAAGTGTTAGGTACCGACGGTACTTATATAATTAATGATTGATTTTATTGGCTACATATAAAAAGTTGAAAAGTTTGTTTACAGAGACGGTGGTAATGATATTGAAGAGTGTTTTTTTGCAAGCAAAAAGTATTAAGTGAACATATTTTTCAACATAAATAGGTAAATATGACCTTAGTAAATAAGTAGCGTTGTGTTATATCGGTACGCAAATGGATTAAATATTTTTCCGAATAAAGTACGAAATAAATATCCTTCAGCAATGTTTATACCCTATTATCTCTAAATTCTTAACATTCTTAATTTAGTTTTATCAAAATCTACAGGTAATATTGTGTGATTGACAGTACTATAAATACATTTTCCGTTCATCTCAACAAATTAGTTTGTTTTTTTTTTAAATCAATGGAACAAAGTCCATTTGTCATGCCAACATAGCAAAGAGACGAATACCTTCTGTTTCCATTGAAAGATGCCAATATAATTCTTATACGGTAAATACATTATACAAACATCGAATCAATATTATAAATAAATTTTAGGCCATGTAATCTAACCTTGATGGATGGAACAAAGGATTCTTGCCATTTGCCGATTTATTTATTACAAAATCTGAAGATTTTAATTTCATTAATACTTAAACGTTTTTCTCATATGTTTAATTTTAGCTAAAATGATAAAAGAAAGTTTTTGCTCAGATATTACATCATCCAAGCTAAAACAATAAATATAGCATTTTCTCTGAAGACTATAAATAATTTAGAAATTATTAATTTTGTATAGGGCGCATATCGCAAGTTGTGGATACTCCAAGTGGGAGACGAAGTAATTAAGGTTCCAAAAGAGTATTATAACAGGATATTTAAAAAAATAATTGATAATGTATTAATGCAAATGCCACCCAGTTTTATAGTGTTTGTGTAGTGAGAACAACGTGTTTGTTTAGTTATACACGTGTTTATGTGGTTTTATTTTTGTCCTTTGATCTTGGAAAATGATGAATTAGTAAGAACTTTAATTAGAATCCTTTTGACGAGAATAAAATAAAACTACACTTTTCATAATACATATATGTATGTGTATATATATATATATATATATATATATATATATCCACACTTATATGAGTGTTTGTTTCTATATATATTTTTTATATATACTTTCCTCGATAGCTTGTCCTATCCAAAAAGCACCGTACGCTACTATTGAAGAAAGGTTATATGTGTCACATACAAAAATTATCAATCATTTAACATTTCTTAGGTTCATTAAGAAACTTGATACTTGGGTTGGCATTGAATTTAGTGCGTTTTGCTTAATATAACAATTCAATCAACTTGTCTGAACCAAAATAAAGTCGACCTCTTTTGAAGCAAATCATCATCGTCTAAATAACATTGACTGAAAATGATGATGACCCAATTGTGATGAACCATTGCAATCCATACCTAAAATTAGATGGCATCAAAATGATTATGCAGTCAATTTGGTGGGATTACAATGGCGTTTTGTATTTTGAGTTATTTTTGTACATAACATTAATTTAAAGTGTCGATTATATTATTGACACTTTGAGTATGTTCTACTATGCGATCGTAATGCTCAAAACGCTCACTGTATCATTTTCCTTGACCGTACACAACTGCTTCGAGCCCATGCCGACCCAGGTATCAATGTGGGTCGTTGCAGTCATTTATCTGTCAGTTTGACATTGACACACTGATTTATGAAGTTTACATAAGGAGATTTAAATCATCTTTAAAAATCAAACATGGCAACCGAGAGAATAAATTTATGTAGCTCTGAGAAGTATCTAATAGAACAAACACCAGGAGATGCAAAATGTGCAATCAATTATCAACTTCTTTTAGAAATTGAATTATACTTATATAATTATTGCAAGTGTAAATTATTATCTAATTGATTAATACGTCACAAAAAAATACAATGTTATAATCTCTTTATCTTTGTTTAATACCTGTCATTTCCTCATAGTTACGTATACACATTGACCATAACCCATTTCACTTAGACTGACTATTGCAACACTGACAAGCTAGTGGAATGGTATGATGGCAATCATGGAAGTGAGCGTTGCGGGCAGCTAGTAGAACGTAACCTTTACGATGGTCAACAATTACATAAAAAACACTTTAAATTAATTTTATTATATGTTTTGTAACAGATATTAAAACCAAGTATGTTTACAAGGAATATGAATTATTATTATTATCATCATCCATATAAAGAAGTTTTCCATAAAATTAGGAAGAGCTAAATGAAATCTAGTAATTAACTACTAAAATGACTATTCTTTTCTCATACTGAAGATTTATTGCTTTTGATGAAGTATGCTATTTTCCCCGTCTCTAGTAAAAAAGTTAAGCTTATTTAATTTTCCTTTTTTAATTATTGATATCTTGTAAAGAGTAACTATAGAATTTTGTGTTTGGTTATGATATTAATGATGTCTAAAGCTATCCCGGAGCCAACATTTTCATAAGAACATTTTTCAACTAAGCAGTAGAGTTGGACTGGAGAGATGCTTAAAAAGAATAATTGTTTTGTAACTTAAGTTTTTGCTAAATGAAGACATTCATAACCGTTCTAAGTTGCAGAAAAAAATGACTTAAAGCATCATGCCAGCAACTATTGAGAGATTGTACTACACTGAGAAATTACAGTGTTTGAGCCCCATATGTGCCAGCAAAATGACAGAGGAAAGGAAAAGAACAGGAAACAATTTTTATCACTTATATGCAATAAAGAAATGAATATTAGTTTTATGAGGTGAAGTATTTTGAAGAACCCTAGTGGAAGATCAGATGTTCTCCATTTTTCAAGATGAAGATGTGGATTTTATGTAGCATCTTAAGTAGCGGAACAAAACTTATACTTTTTATAATAACAAATCATTCAAAGAGGTCGAAATCTGTTATTAACAAAATGTTAATAATATGTGAATCTAACTTAAACGTCTTAGAGATTGTGAAATATATGCCATATATCAAAATTTCAAAGTTCTTCATAGCACAGCAAGAAAGTTTCAGGAAGAAAGTTTCAGAAAGTTTCACAGTATCGTCAGTAACCTCAGTATTGAGGGATGTATGCCTCCATTTAGTAAAAACGGTATAAAGAAACGTAAATTGAAATTGAAGATGATCTGCTTACCTTAATACCTAGTGATTTCCATTTTTTGCTCAGCATTCTATTACTTGACTCAGGGGCAAGTCGATCTATGGAACTAACAAAGATTAAGGCAGGTGCTGGACATGGAATATGAAGATATGCTAAACAAGTTTTCTGTATAGGTATTACAAAAATTTTGCTGAATATTAGCAAATGTAACCTGTAAAATTAAACTATCAGTTTATTAAGGACTACTAAGATTTAAACTGAATTACACATTTAAAAAAAAACCATACGACAATTATATCTTATGTAAAAACTAAATTTAAATCAATCTTCAGTGTGAGTTTAATTTAAATTCATCATCTTGGGATTAAGATTGTGAACTTTGAATACTATAAAAGTTAAAACTTAAAAATTTCGAAAAGCTAAAAAGACCAATCTCACACATTTGCTCGGCTATTTAACATTCATGTAAAAAATAAATCTTAACTCTATGGAAAAATAAATTTTGGCTATTAAATAAAACTTCAAACGAAATAAAGAGAAACGAGAAACACAAAAAATAGAATACATTTAAATGATAATTTTATTTTTATAAATAGTAAAATTTATGATCATTTATAAAAATAAAATTATGAAACATCATTGTCACTACAGGCACCCAAATTGAAAGCTATACAGCAAAAGCGACAGACAGGCGCTTTACTGCCAAATATTGTCCCATTCTACATGAGTGTGAAGTATTTAACAAATTAAATTATTTTAATGTGATTTTAGTCTCCTGGGTTTATCTGCTACAGGTGGCACAAGACAAAGTAGTTTCTTGAAAACACTTTCACAAAAACATAAGTCATTTAAATATACTCTATTAGAGAAAAATTGGTAGAGACACTATGATTAAACATGATATATAATTTTTTAAGTGTGCAATTTGTAAAAAAACTATTTTTATTAAATAAAGAGTTTTTTTTAAAATACAAATCTTGAATAGTTTTTTGAATTTTTCAAAAATTAAATATTAAAAACTTTTCTGAGTAAAACTCACTTGCAATAATTAATACCAACACTCCGCAATAAAAGATTTCTGGGAAAGAGAGCAATGGAAAGCTTCCGATGAGTAACTTCATTGTCTATTGCGCTATCCCAAACCTGACAAATTACTCGTTCCGTTATGTATTGGTACCTGAAAGAAAATGAAAATCAGTCGAACTCTCTAAACTGGCACCTTTAATTAATTCAAAATAACTAAAGGTGGCAGACACTTTTTTTAATGTCAAACATCTACAGTAATAAAAACTAAGGAACGTAAAGCTTCAATATAGTTGAAATTTAGGAATTTCTAAATTCAATAGAGTAATTTCATAGAGTAAATCCATAATTTCAATAGAGTTGAAATTTAAAAATTTAAAATTTTAAATAATTTCTTAATATCCTCGAATAATGCCATTGATTTGATACTTATACGCACATGATCAGAAAGTTTATTCTACAATTAAATGCAGGAACTTGATGTATGAAGAATGCTGAGCAATTCTACCACACATTAACTGTTTCAAATATGGAGTCAATGCTTCCTTTGAGTCATGGGAATTTAGCCAGTGTGTAATGTTACCACATTGAAGAATTTGCCCACTCACAAGAACATTGGATTCTCATTCCAAGAACATTGAATTCTCAAATGGAACATAACATATCTTTTTTATTTATTGCGTGTTATATTAGTGACATTGTCAAATGTATTTCCATTAGCGTTTATTCAAAAGTCCTTACGGGACATAGAAATTAAGTTATTTTCCTTATTAAGTTAGACATAAAACAGCATTTTTTTAAACATTCAGTTAAATCCTAAAAACAATTATAAAATTTACTTTCAGAACAAGAAAACTTGAAATTAATTTTTATCTCTAAACAATGACATATTTTATTATGTTATATAAAAATAAATTATATTTCTAACTTTTGTCTATTGGTTGCAATGATATCAGAGACTTCCCCCCAAATACAAGTTCCTGCCGAGAAACCGTGCAACATCAGGGGAGCGAATGAATTATTGGAATGTAGGAATTTGACCAAATTAGCTGCTGTAACCTGAAAAATGTTCAACAAGAATATTTTTTTAATGTTATATTTTTTTTTTTAACAATTTATGGGTGACTTTAGATTTTTTAATTAACTTCATAGCAATTTTCTGATAATTCTTTCCCATTATAAGTCTAAACACTTTCAAATAAAATCTTAGAAGGAGAAATACCTCAATCCTAAAACTTTAAAAATCATACTCGCTTCAGTCTTTTTCGATCAACCTCAAGCATTGATTTTATAAATTGTTTATGTGGGGAATTTATTACTTATATGTAAAATATTATTAACATTAATTTTACAAAATAATAATATTAACATTCACTCTCGGTAAAATTGACTAACAGCTTGAATAGACGTTGCGAAGCAAAATAGACATAGTGGCTGGCACATAGAGAGAACCAATCGATCGAAGCTACCTAAGTTTGATATGGAGATTGCTTCGGGCACACATGTTAACTGAGTAGTTTCACAATGCACAGAATAGAAACGGTGAAATAAATATATCACTATAAGCCCAATATGCTTATATATGCTACAGCTCAATGTTTATGCCATCAGATCTGATTGAAGTTTTCTGTTTAGCGAATCTCAGTTTTAAATTGCTATAAGATATGTGTGCAACATCAATGTCGCTACTGCCATGGTTCTAAGAAGCTGCTACTGCAGCATCGAATTAAGATAGTTTGGGCTAAGTATCAGCTTGAAATATGTAGTAAAACGTTGAACTAGTGGTAAGTTGTAAACAAACTCACTATGATAGGCTTATGAAGCAGATATGACTAAAATGATATACTGTTGTATTTTAAGTATTGTCAATTTACATATATTTATATAGAAAAAGCTTTTTGTCAGGTTTGACCATATATAAAGCGAATATAAATGTTTCATAACTAATACCAGATAGTAATTGTTTCCAGCATTGATTAAAATAATTAAACATAAAAATTTCTGAAGGCATATAGACAAATGACAATTCAACTAAATCATCAAATTTCATATATTAGAGAACATATAAAAGTATAAACAAACTGCCAGTTTCACCTGAAAACCAATTGGAGGAAAGAGGAAGTGCAACGTTGGTAGAGCCACTGTGAGTACATCAAAGCCCCATTCCAAATAAATTTTTAAATATTTGTCTACATGTTTATCTTTTGCATTCATCCAAGTGAGCATTATGCATAGTGGTTTTCCAGTCGGATTGGCTAATCTACATAATAAAATAAATATTTTTAATATTGTGCATATCTTAATAAAAATTCATTAGTTAACAGTGAAATATTCACTTACTTGAATGTTTGCTGATTAAATTTTAAACTAGAGTCCTCTTTAGTGATATATGTTATTGTCTTTGTGATGTAATATTTGAAAATATTTTGATGCTGAATCTGCGTCACTGGCAATAGTTTCTTAGAAAAAATTACATCCTGAGGTTGTAGTAGCGGTCGATATGTTAACTGTGACACAAATTCAAAATAACTCGTTTATCTTTCTATTTCTAAGAGATATTTCAAAAATTTGGAAATATATATTGGTAAAATAAAATATTGAATATATTTGGCGTTAATTTTGTAGAAATTCATTATTCACAATTAAATGAAACTACGTGATGTAGTATTATTTCTACTTTCTTTAATTTCTTTACCACGACCTAGGTTTCGTTGTATTACAACATCTTCAGGTGGGATATTAACAAAGATCTTTGCTAGGTCGTGGTAAAGAAATTAAAGAAAGTAGAAATAATACTACATCACGTAGTTTCATTTAATTGTGAAAATAAAATATGTTAAAAAGTATTTTACTTGTACTGATATTCCATAATTTGTACTAATTATAATTTTAAAATAAATGTAAATTTATTGCAGTGGCGCAGCTAGTTTGGGTGGCATACGGTGCAGATATCTTGGTGTGTCACCAAGAACGTAAACTGTTGAAATCATTAAAAATCTGATAAAGGTCAAATGTGATTTTATTTAAATAATACAATTATAATATAATAATAGTATTGTTTTATTCCACATATATTCTTTCACATCGATGTATAGAAACTAAAGTTAGATATGATAAGGAAAAGGGTAAAATTGCAAGAAGGTGTACTGACGAAAATTAAGAATAGAATACTTCAGCAGTTTGGTCATGCAGAAAGGATATGATTGTGATTATGCAGAGATGGATGATCATGTCGAATGGGGGAGTCCGAGGGAGAAATATTTTGATTAGATTGGCATAATACTGAGAATGAGCCAATTGAAACCGAAGTAAATGAATAAAGGTGACGAAATAGGAGTTCTGCTTCTGATACCTCATAATAATAACCAATAAATTTTGATTCAGCTAATTTCAACTCTCTTAGTACTACGATTTTCTCGCATCGAAACCTATTGCCTCTTCTACAATAAAACCCCTTTATTCTTCAATGTAAAGACGAAATGCTTTTATTTTTATAGCTAATTAATCAACACTCAAGCCTTTACTTTGCAATACAATCTGACCACAATTTATTTCCCTTAGTACATTATTTTAAAAGATATAGTAAGGAAGAATATAGCAAGGAATGATACAGTTCTGAGCAGCTCATCTGGTATCAACATTTTCTTATTATCCACATAATTCTTCAATTGCAACCACATCCCCATCAAAATTTTCTGCCAGTACTTTTACTGTACCATAATGAACACTCCAAGTCGACGTTGGGAGTTTTTTAACAGATGTTTGCCGTGTTGAACTAGCACTTTCCAGCGACTAGTGGAAGCAGAAAAAACGTAAAAGATATCTCTACTCTTCCGAAAAATGTTACACTTGATATATTTTGTGCAACTGAGTGTAGGTCACATAAATTAATTGAATGCTCAATACATCCAACAAAAATTGTTTCATCAGTTTTTGTTTCAATAATAGCTTGTACTGCTAATAACAGCTACATTATCGTAACCTTGGGAATGACACATTATAATATCTAAACTATCACTTTCAACTTTTTTAAAAACTTCATCACATTTTCCTCCTTTTAAAGGAAAAAAACTCCCAAGAATACTTTTTTGACATCCACTTTTCTATTATCAATTTTCACGTAATGAATTACTTTAGAAATATCAAGTAAGCTATTAAACATATTACCAAAATATTTGGCCAATTCAATTTTGTTCACAAGCTAAGATATACGGTTTGCTACAATATTTATAAATTAATTTCTTATCTCTGGTGAAAAATATGAAACTTTTGATGATGTGGTGATTGAAATGAGAAAAAAAGAATTCACATGATATAATAATTGAAACAATAACAAAATAATTTATTCTTAAATATTTGATACATTTGTAAATAAATTTCTGTTCAACTGACTCACAGTAAATCGTAATTGGAATAAATTTCATACATTACACATTTACACCAGTTAGCATTATTTAATCATTGACCCAACATTATGATATATTTGTATGAGACTATATAAAAGTGTTCTTCACATTAACTGGTATTGTAATATTTACAGTACCTGGTAATACAGTAACTGGTATTGTAATATTTCAATTATTTCAAAGCAGATCAATTTTGATTTCACATACTTTTAATTCCATTTCACTCGTTTTTTATAACCCTAAATAAATTAAAAAATTAATGTAACAACTTGTTACAACGTGGGTTTACAGTGTGTTCGGTTTAAAAAAATTAAGATTTTTAAATTGGTGGTGTTGTAAGTTTGTTGGTGTTATTGTGGTGTTGCTTTTAACAGTCATATTTAATTAATAATAGTTCTTTCACATACTAACAAATGGAAGCAAATATGCTTTAATTTCCTGAATTACTCACGACCTATTGTAATATAAATATCTTATCAGTATAGCCAGATTAATACATTTTTTTACATCTTATACAACTTGAAGTTTCTCATCATTAGGATAAATTGAGTATCCTCCTGTACATAAATACATGGATATGGTTGAATTTTAGTGGTAATTTCATTATATGCATTTTTTGTTTCCTTTTCACGGTTGGGTAGCACTCCTAAACGGGTGGAACGTGGTACAAACCACTCTCGTCACCCATCCCTAACTACACCACTGACTTCATGTATTCTATAAATGTTTATATATACAATCATACGGAAAAACAGCAAAGTTTCCAACTCAATATCAAATTAATTCTTATTTTAAATTACATCCGTCACTGATTTCAAATTGTATTATATATGTATATACGTATGTTTAAAATATATTCGTGTGTATATATATACTTTAAAATAAACAACAAGACATAATCTTATCCATAGCATGAATTGGAAAAACAATAAAGAAGCAGGTGCCATCTATTGCGAGTTACGAGTACTTCTTATACAGTCAAAATATTACTGCCAGTGACATGCCGCACAATCAAAGTCAATAAGACTAAGAAATATTACGGCGAAGATCTGCAAGAGGACACTATTAGTATCAAACCAAAGACTTGTAAATTTATATTAACTATGGAAGAAATGGTTATTTGGTGCAGTCTGTAAAGTACAAAACAAACTAGACGAGCAAAAACAATGATTTTAGAAAATAGAGAAAAAGTCACGTAACAAGTAACTCAGAACATAAACATAAACATACTGGGCTTAAAAATAGATATATTTAAATATAGAGGAATGCTAAAAGACCCCTATTATTATATCAAAGAAGGTTATCCAAAAAATATATTGGAAAAAAGAAAATTGAAACTACGTGAACAAGTGAGAACGAAGAGAGAAAAAGGTAACTCATTTTAATCAAACTAAATGAAATACATAAGATATAAAATATAATATTATAGGCATATTAAAAACGAGACGCACTGGAAACAAAATAGAGGAATATAACAATTTTATACTCTGGCATATAGGGCACACACCTGGAATGTATAGAGTAGGCTTTCGAATATAGAAATTCTATAAAAATAAATAGAAGCATTTATCGGTCTCACAGAAAGAGTCACACTATTGAATACAATTTTTTAAGGATATCTGCCTATCAATCATACATGTGTACGCACCTACAGAGAAAGCAAGCAAGTATAAGAATCAGTGGAAAAACACTACATACTAATGGAAGACCTAAATGCGAAAATTGGCAAACCCAAAAAAAAAGAATATCTAATCATGAAACCTAACTGCTCCAGCAAAAGAAATGCAAGATGTCAAATACTTATTGACTTCACTATTGAGAATAAAATATCAATTATAAACACATGTTTTAAGAAAAAATAACAACAAATGTACTTGGAGCTCACCAGATATGTAATATAAAAATGAAATCGACTTCATACTGTCTAATCGACCGCACCACTCAAAAATTGTTAAGTACTTAATATAAACTACCCTTCTGATCACATACCAATAAAAGCTACAATAACACTAATATATACAAAGAAAAGCAGTATTAATTTAAAACTACAAATTTACTTACTTACTAAACGACTTCGAAATAAATAAATACAATGAATACCTATCTTCAGAGGACTCACAACGTTATTTCAGACTGCCAAGAAAACACATCAGTCCAGGACTACTACAATAATATAATTAAAGCTATCACTGAAAGTCAATAGAAAGCTTGAAACACACAAACAAAGCACACAAAAAACTACAAAGTATTGTCTGATCGCACAATAGGACTTATGGAGAAAAGATAAGACCTATAAAAAAATAAAAATTAAATTCGCTCTATGAAAAATTAAATATCCGCCCTATATAAACTAGCAAGCAAATATATTAAAAATGACTACACTAGTCATCGATGAAGTACTCTTTAGCAATATCTGAGGCAAACCGGAAGTACAAAAAACTAAGGATAAATAAAACCTGGAGAGACGGACTAAAATGGGCTGAAAAAACTACGTGTATAACAAACGTGTATAAAAAATTATAAAACGTGAAAAGCTATGAGAAGGATAACAATTCCAACGTAAAGAGGACACAAGAAGAAGTTAAATCAAATCGAGATAGATGAAGTCACACAGATATTGTTAAAAAGAAAAACAGATAAAAGTCCTGGCTCAAATAATATTAGGAATGAAATTTAAAAGCTGCACTTCCAACTTTGGCTTTACCCTTAACTCAACTGTTCAACCGCACAATAGAAACCGGCGAGACACCTAGTCAAGGGTCAGAATCTGACATAATACTGATTTATAACCGCGCTTATTACCGTGCATCTACAAACATTGTCTACAATTATAAACCAAAGAAAAAGAGCAACATTGGAAGCAAACCAGCCTATAGAGCAAGCGATCTTTAGGAAAGGCTGTTCGATCGTACACACACATTGGAAATTCTAATCAAGAAATTCCAAGAGTACTCTACATCTACTAGACCCCTACATAGACTACCAAAAATTTGTTGACACTGTATCACAAGAAAGTATTTGGGAAACTCTAAAAGTTCAAAATATCAGTAGCCAATACATACAAGTGATCAAAAGCATTTACAAAAATAGTCAGAGTAGAATAAAACTAGAAACAGCTGGTCCACAGTTCCCCATAAAAAGAGGTGTATGCTAAGGCAATTCTATTTATAGCATTTCTGGAATTTATAATTAATCAACTAGACTAGCGAAATTATGGGATAAAAATTTAAAATAAATACTTAAACCACCTAAGATTTCGCAGATAGTGTTACTATTGGAAACAAGTTCCTAACTACAACATATAATAGTCGCTAAATATAGCTAGCAAATTGGTAGGCTTGGAAATGAACCTCGTCAAAACAATGCTAATGACAAATAGCACTCGTAAAACAATAACTGTGGAAAATGAGTCACTAAAATATACAGACCATTACAATCACTTCGGAAAACAAATCAGTTTCGGCAAAAAAAAAATGACCTGGAAATTGAACGTAGGATACAAATTACCTGCCATAAACATGGGGCTCAAAAAAATATTTAAAAGTAATTTATCTATCAACATCAAAATAAAAGTCTTAAATTCATGTCTTTTACCAAGCCTGACATAGGCTTACCAAACTTGGAAATTTGCTAAGAGGATAAGTACCAAAATAGTCACTTGCCAACGAAGACTAGAGTGCAGTATGTTAAAAATTGGGAAGATACAAAAAATATGACTCACGAAGATATGAAATATTACAAAATCCATTGATGTTACATGCTCTAGCATTAAAATGTAAATGGGCTGGCCATGTAGCACGTTTAGGAGACAAGCGACCAAGAAGGTAATGGAGTGAAAAGGACCAAAAGGGAAACGTAAAAACGAGAGACTCCACTCAAGGTGGGAAGACGAAATTAGAAAGACAGCAGGTCCTAACTGGCTTCAAACAGCCCAACAAAGATAATTGAAAATTGTATACATTCAGGTCAGATGAAAATAGAAACAATTTATCTGGTACTTATGTTTAAAGCTATTGATATGCAAAATCCCACACTTAATTTTTTTTAAAAATAATGATTGTACTATATATATCTTTCTTTAGGTGATGATGTGCATTTGTGTAACTCACTGGAAAAAATCCGTGTTCTTGTCTGACACTAGCAATTGTTGTAAAATAATTTACAACCTCTTATATATTTAGGTATTTGTGTAATATCTATAACGGAAGATACCATTGTATCTTAAAGACTGCACTGCCTTTGCAATGACCCTATAATTGGAGGATTGTTTAGATTAGGAAAGAATTGACAGTATGGTTATAAAATAACCATGTTGCAGTAGCATTTACCATAAAGCAATATTATATCTCAATATTCAGCATTAGTAAAAAAACCTTCCAGACATTTTAACAGAGAAACAAACAAATCCAGCGAATAAAATAATACAGAGTGAATATCTACTTCTCTAAAGAAGAACAATTATTTTCACAATAATAAATATTACATAAAAATATCACCTGTCAACATCTAAAAGCGAACTGGTAAACTAGATTATAACTCTATATTCATACATAATCATGTATAACTTTTTAAAAAATGTTAAAAATGAAGAATAAATGCAAATGAGTGCATAGCTTATTGACATTAATCGTTTTAATGCCATGGTTTTTTACTCATATATACTTAAAAATGCCAAAGAAATCTTTTGTTTTTGATGTCATTTACTCTTGTCTCAAAAAAAACTGTATCTCTTCCAAAAATTATCCAATTTCAATAATTTTTTCAGTGTTTTCTTAATAAAAATTTGTACAAGGATAATAAAATACAAAGAAAATTATGGAAATATATATTGTGAACGAAAATTGTAACAAAAACTGAAATCAAGGTCACATCGTATTTTTTCAGTCTAGTACATCCTCCGTATCAGCAAAATAATTGTTATTGTCACTATTATCACTATCACTCAAAATTTGCATTACGCCAAATTCTGAGCGCACCACAATGTCACTTCCACTATCACTTTCTTCACAACTTAAAAAACTATCATTTTCACTCGAGTTATTTTCTTATTCCGACATTAAAAATTTTCTTTTCCTGGATCCTTTTTATATTGTAATTACTAATAATGTTATAATTTGAACTTTATGTAACACGTAGGAAGATAAAAAATTTGCGATGCGTGCAGGCGACCTCCCCTACCACGCTCTAAATACTCTCAACTCCAACATTATTATTTTATCAATAAACTTATAAAAATAGGGACTGCACAATTTAGCAGTATTGCTTTAAATTTAGAAATAGATTGTGTGCAAGTCATATCAATTTGTTCGTATGTAATCAACTATATTAGCTCAGAACTTCGATATTTTAATAATTTTCTGTAGAAAACACAATCGTAAGTCATTGTTTGAGATAGGATCCCTATCACAAAAATATACTCTTGAATCTGTAAATAAATTACGAGCTCATTGCAAGTTTTAGCCACTTTTTTCATATTTGTTAATTGTTTGGAACGCATATAAATAATTTATTTGGCGTTTAATACTTGTGGCTTTTATATTAGGGCACTACACAGTACTTGTAACAGGACGAATTCATTTTTAAAGAAATGAAGAAGCAACTTCTTGTCTTACAGACAAAATTGTTTCGATTCTTTTCATGAGTAAAAATATCTTATTTTTTGGATATTAAGGTAAAGTGTTAACCATTTTAGTCAACTAGCCTATTATAGTCACCTTTGAAATGGTATAAAAATTGTCTACAGTATGTCTCATGACTTCTTGATTGAAAATTATTAAACTGAGATTATAGATGCTTGGTGTCTTTTACAGGTGTAAAAATTGTGGACCATAATTTTATATCATTTTTATTGCCTAATAATTCTCTGTATACTTTTAGAATGAGATCGAGCAGCTTACACTAGAATAATACACATATTGTAATGCTAAAAAATGTAAATATTAGATATTTTGGTACTACCTGGTGGAATTTTTAAATAGTTAAAGTATTGCGTAAATAAACACATTTTTCAACAATATATTTTACACACTTTTTTTGTCTACATTGTATTCATTTATTTTTTACTAAATCAGAGACCACACATTAATATTTTTTGTTATCTAGAATCACTCTTATTTCTGTTACATCATTTACAGTTATTTCCATCTGTCGTATATTATTTTATGTATAAAACGCACAAATCGCATAAATGAAGCTTACTAGAAACATACTAAGTAAAAAACCAAAATCTGATAGTATTATTATAAAGTTTGATAGAATTATACTTACCCCAAACTTATAATTAATGTTCTTCCACTATACACTATTTGAAAATTCCGTTAGAAGGTTTTTAAAATTTGGCTAAGCTCAGCTTAGGTAATTGTCATAAAATAGAAGCAGTCGACATTCCTGTGTGAATATTCCCACTCAATAGTTATACAGTTTGCATGTGCACTCTTGAGTCATTTTGTTTTATTAGTTAAACATGAATCAAAGTATTATCCCCAAACCCAACTGTATTTTTACAAAGAAATGTTGCGTATGTAGCCACTGTGATATATGAAACATGCGTATGCAGCCGCTGTGACATATGGACATATGGAACAGTGGAGCTGAGTAATCCAAAGAAGCTTGTTTAATTCATCTTTTTTCTTAGGTTATAATAAAATATTTTATCTACATAACTAAATAGTGTTATATTCTTAACAATTATATTAACTATATAAAACATAGGTGAAAACAGTTTATTACTTTCCATTCAATTAATGATACTTTAGTTTTATAGCTTTTTAATATGCCTGAATGCTGTATGAATAATGAATTCCAAAATCATAAAAGAATTAATTTCCATAAAATATTTAAAAATTAAAATAAAAGTAAACACATTTTTGGTGAATAATAAAAAGTAAACGGCTACGTCTTATTTCCGTGTGCCACCATTGGCCACACACACTGGTTGAATATTTTTATCTTCAAACACTGAGGTACTTGGGAGGAGAAGTTATGATGAAGTTTTGGGAAACAATATAATAATATTATTCACTATTATCTAACACGATTGCACACACACTGTAAAATAATAATAGATTATAATTGTCAATTATACTCGCTTCCTTGTGATCATGTATATTTGAAATAACATACAGGTGGTCCAAAAATCCGTTAACATTTCATACAATGATAAAAAAAAAATTAGTTGTATGAAAGAAAAAATGTTTATTTATTCTGAAAGTACACAATTTGGGATTTTATTTCTTAAAAATCACATCGTTCATATGCGATCCTTCATTTTTTTGACACTGCTGCAAGCTGGAGCTGAAATTTTCAATGACCGACTGACAAGTGTGTCGGGAAATGTTTTGCATGAAAAACCCCTGTTTAACGCGGTAAATGCGGTTTAAAGATGTTTTGGATACGTTTAAGACGCTAAACCGCTTTCGAGTAGAGAGTCCAGGTTGTTCACGAACAAATGCTCTAACACGCTCTATGTTTTTGGGATCCAGTAATGTTCTAGGTCGGCTAGATCGTAGTTTATCTATTGTTGAACCAGTTTCTTCAAAGTTCTGGACCCATTTTTTAATCGATTAAATCGATGGAGCTTTATTTTTATGTCGTATATTGTAATGAGCGCAAAATTTTCGTTGCGCTAGAGTCGAAGAACCGTTGTTTCGATAGTACTCGCATACGCGGAACGCACGTTGTTTCTCATTGAATGCACCATGGCACTAAATTCCCATCGGCCGCTCTAACATTCCGTACCTCGCCCGCCCCACCTCTCCCCCGCTATTCGACGCAGGTGCCGATCCAAATGTTAATGGACTTTTGGACCACTTGTGTATAAATTATGTCATAAGAGTAATGAATAAGTAAAACTTTATTATTAAATACCTTGAATTTTTCAGTTGTAACCTTTATTTGTTTTGGTACAATCTTGTAGCACAATGAGAAAATTTTTGTTAGCATTGTTCTTCAATAAATTACCTAAAACAAATTAATAATAATTTAGACAACTTTGATATAAACTAACCAATATTACATGTAATTAAGATGAAATCTTTAAAAAGATAAGAAAAATAAATGCATGTATTGTATGTTGGTTAATTGTACCTAAATTCATATCTTAAATGCAATATACGTTAAAGAATAATCTATTCCCAATTTTTGATCATTTCACTAAATAATACACTAAACTTTACTTTAAATATTAATTTAACTTTAAATATTAATAACTTTATACTTTTAATTATTACTACTCAGCAACACAACAAATCATATTTCATTGTCTATATGAATGCCACAGATATTTTATTGATAGCAGTAGATGCAAATGGAAACCTGGTAGACTGAAAGTGACTATATATATGTTAAGGAAGATAGAGAGAAAAACTTTAAATTTTCACTACTAGTTCTTAATATGGGTAATTCTTAATTTACAATGTTTCGTTTTATGTTGTTTCATTCATGTCAGACACAACTTTGATATTGTTCCTCGTATTTTTGATGTCTTCATAATCTTATAATAACTTGTACAAAAATCACTAGAGGAATATTATATAACCAATTGAAGCTTTTTATCACATTCACATTACAATCGAATTATTTTGAATGAAATAGTCCCAACTTTTAATTTTGTTTTAATCTTAATAACTACATTACAGTGAAATTCGTGATAATAAAGAGAATGCTGTGAAAAAATGTATTAAATTATTTTTTATCAAAAAAAATATAATTTTCATAATTTATTATAATTTATTATTTTTATGTTATTGTATTACAATCTTATACATGTAGTTTACATAAATAAAAGTACTTAAAATGTTGAATTTTTTACATTAGAGAACTTAACCAAAAACTTACATATAAAGGTATACAAAAATATGCGTTGTTTTATATTACTCGTTACCAGTACATGATACGACGTAAAAACAGGATTATCTGTAATAAAAATATTTGAATAAAGCCAAGTCTCTATAAATAATGTAATGTCATAAATGTCAACACACATCATTTCAAAATAACCATATAACCACCATTGAACTATTGATTTTGTGATCGCCAACATATGGCAAACAGAAAAGAACTCAAAAAATTCAATATTGAATTTGAAAGTATCATTTTGGTAAATTAAGTTAACTAAAAACAATAAAAAATATAGTACTTTCTCTACCATTTTTATTCATTTCTCTTTTAATCAAATATCATTTGGCCTAGAAATTGATGTAAAATTTTTTAACATAAATGCTCTCTTTTATTTACATTTCTTTTTATTTAGTGCAAACATGATGAATTTTTGTTCTCTGGAGAAACAATAGCTCATTATGACTTGGAAGAGAAAGTCTCAGTTAATTTTTAAAAAAAATTTAAAGTCTGCCAGATGCTTTGAATTAATATTACTATTCATTTCTAAAATAAGGATCGTCTTCTGTCTAATTAAAATTATTTGACAATTATTTTTATCACATGAGCTACAAAAATATTGGAAAATTTACAAAGGAAATAATTTATATTCTGCAGCAAGATCATTGCTAATAAATAATAAGAATGGGAAGAGTTCAGAAGTATTGGATACATCTCGTGTTAAGCCTAGTCTATCCATTGCTTCTGAAGAACTCCAAGTGATCATAGTCAAAATTATATAAGATATGACATTCACCGTAGTCGAGTTTATTTAAAATCTGTTTGCAGTTTTGAATTAACAGCCGTGGAGTCAATGTCGAAGACACTGAAGATGTTTAATAAACTGTATGAAGTTTTTACACATATTGCATGCAATAAGAGTAAGTGAAAAAAGCATGGATATTTGGAATGGATAATGGTATTTATTTGAATGGAATGGATAATGGTAGATATATGTAATAATGGTAGATATTTTGAATGGAATGGATAATGGTAGATATTTATTTGAATGGAATGCATAATGGATATGGGACATTTTCAGGTTTTATTTAAATAAAAATTATTAAACTAATTTTAATTGCGTCACCAAATCAGTCATGGCGTTACAATAAATATTTTTCTCACAATTTCTTTATAAAAATGATATTCGCAGTGACCGCAACAATAACAAGTAGACTTGTTTCAGATAAAAGAAAAACAGAAAATGCTTTTATCACATTTTCTCTTGGCATTAGCGTGATGGCTCAATTTAAAAAATTTAAATTTTATCAAGAATAATGGACATTTGGCAAACATCTTTATTTTCCCAAAAAAAATGCTTATTTATAAGGAAAAAAAGGTATGGCGCAGAACATTTAAGGCTGACTTTCTTTAAAAATTTTTGAACATAGTATATACTTAGGCATATAAAACAGTGTCAATTTTTTTCTAATCAACTTATAAAAGTGTTTTTGACATTTAGATCTTTAAAACCAAATAGTGTTAAAGACTCGTCTCATAAAGTATGTTGCGTGTGTCTGAATAATTTCAAGGAAAACAATTTTTCATTATGCCAAAACTTGTGAATGAATCTGGACATTACATAACATAACAATTAATAAAACAATTAGGCTCAGTGTTTAGAGTATATTTTATAATTTTAATAAATGGATGTAAACTATTCATATATAATAAAATCCATTTAAGACAATTTCCAAAGGACCCAGCCAAAAACGTATCTTAAGCGAGAAAGCTTATTATGCTGGAAAATAAAACATATTATGTACTAATTTTGTGTAGGTATTGAATTATATATTTATAAAGTTATTGTAATGTTATGTATGTATTTTAAGTTATGCTATATCGTAGTGTATTATTATTTATAATTACGTTACTTAAAGTAATCAACTAATTTTGGTTTGACAAAAAGATTTTTTGATGCATTATCAATTACAAGATTTTCAATATATTGTAGTGCATCTTCGCTTTCGCCCAAAGAAGCTACATAGCGCCTTAAATCATTAACTACTGATAATGGCCTGAGCGTTTGACAAAATCGGAGTTGATGACACTACATTTCCATCATCATCACTTAGGGCCTCTTTTTGTGTGTTATTCAAACCTTCAATAACATCTTCAATTGATCGGATTTCATAGGGCGAAACATTGTCATCGATGGAAGAATATCCAGGAAAATCCTGCAGTATCACGGGTTCCTCTTCTTTTTCCAATAAGGCGTCAACTTCGTTATTTCTGAAACCTCCTTTTTTGAAACAATTTTGTATGGGTTTAGGCTTAATTTCTTCCCATACAGCTACAATGTTTAGGATCGTATCATGCACAGTCAGGGGTCGTTTGCTAACAGGGTCTTCCATTTCTTTAAAATAGCGATGTATCAGTCATGTTCTGTAACCTAGTTTAAGTACCTTTATAATGCCCTGATTTATCAGTTGCTACTTGCTTGTCACATTTGGAGGTAAGAAAATAAACTCAACATCTTTAGGGTGTCGTTAGGGTCAGTTGTCAATGAACAGAATTATGCGTCTACATATAATCTGGAAGTGATCATCTGAAGCAATGAAACAAAGGCTGGTAATCCAAGCTCGAGATTGTGCATCATATGTTACAGGGAGAGATCTTACGTTTTTGAAGCAACGTGGATTTTTCACCTTATCTATCACTAGTAAATGTAACTTTTCCGAAGAAAGGAAAAATATATTTTGTATCACGACTTCCCAACAAGCTTTTTATACAAATATGATAAGTAGGACATAAAACAATGAAACAAAAAATATATTTTCTATAAAACCACTTTATTTTAAAAATGACAGTATAAATTTGAAGGCAAAAATTATACAAACTTATTTCATATAAAGTAAAAAACAATAATTAGAAAGAGATTTTTTACATTTTCTACAAAAATCAGTGGTTTATTTTCGCATCCTTTTCCTTGGCAACTCTGCTTGTCCCTTTTCATCATATAGTACCTAGTACAATAAAACAGTTGCTGAAGTCCCAGGAATTTGTTTACTCATTTTACCTTCTCATTTTTTTACCCAAGAGAGACATGTACATCTTCTGAAATCTAGAAGCGTTGCTTCATAGGAATTTACAAAATTGTGGAGGATCCACACGTTGACTAGAGTCACATCCTAAACATCCTCATGATGAATGGCCAATACCATTTCTTCTTTCTAAAATGTTACCATAATTAGAAATCAGCCAATCATGTTTAAAGACTTCTCCCTTGTTTTTATTATAATTATGAATTATTAATACAATTTCGGCTAATTCACAGCAATTTTGGTTTTTTCTGGCTTACAGTACCTATGAGTTTTAACGAACAGTTCAATGGTGTCGAAATTGATAAAAGATATACCACATTATTTTCATATCACTTCACACAATACATATTTCATTATTCTTGTTAAAGTAGTGATCAGAGAAAACCCAACCCTTTTTCATTTCCTATTTAGTCATGACAGGGTATTCTTTTGTCCTTTTTTCACCTTTTTCAAACCCAGTTACTTAATTACTTATACAAATCAATTAACAATAGCATACTAGTAATAAAATTCAATCCACAAGTAAATTTTTCAAGACTGTAAGTGCCTGAGAAGTTATAGCAATAGTGTTTGAGCATACAAAAAGCCCAAAGGTTGTGTTTACAGGTTTCTAGGGTTTTTAAATTTCAATTTGCAAACCACCATATAAACAGAATAAACTATGTATATACTTAAATGTCCAACCTAAGTCTATGAAGAATGAAATCATGTATATAATTTTAAAATTATTATGTGATTTGAAATGTCTTAAATAAATTTCGTACTAATTCTGAACACTCTATACATGACAATCTATATTCTGCTGTAACTATCTACTGAGCATGAGGTAACGTAAAAAATAAAAACATAACTTACTATTTCTATGAGAGATATACACAAGTTATTAATAGAAGTTCAATGTAACAATAAAATATTTAATGGATATAAAAAATAGTTTATTTAACAAACATATTTACCACAATAAGCAATCCTTAATTTATAAAGTGTAAAAAAATTGAAATCATCCTTGATTATTACGACAAATAGCAGTTTTTAGCAATCAGGAAAGTGTTACAGTTTGTACAAGATCTAGGGAACAAAGTTTTAGTTACAATTTAATAAACTGGTAGAAGGCAAAAGATTAAAAATTAAACCATGTTATATTAATTATTAATGTATTAACTAAAATATCTAAAATATCTGTTTGTAATTGAGTACAATTTTATGTAAAAAAAACTCAATTCTATTATTTAGAATAACAGGTGGATTCCTTACTGTTACGTTTGGTCTTCAGAATATTACCTACGATTAATAAATGAATAATGAGCTGATTATTTGCCTGCAACTTTGCTTTCGAGCGGCTACTTCGTTTATCCAATTATTAAAGCCAAAGAGATATGTAATCAATGATTGTAATTATTAGTAAGCCCAGTCTTTTTCTTCATTTCTCAACTTTTTGACACTATATAAAGATAGATAAGTTTCTTTACTTGAATTTAATAAATATAACAGTGAAAATTTCATGTAAATTTACTGATAAGGAAGTTTAAGTGACATAAATACAAACTAAAAACATACCGATAGAGAAAAAGTCCAAAAAAATTCAATACACAATCTTCCTGGGCAAAGCTAGTAAAAAACAAAAGTGTATAGAATAGAAGAAGAATGTTCCCACTTAACTTTTTGATTTGTAGCTGTTTAAATTCTCACATTGCAAAATGAAAATTGACTATGTATATATACTTAGTATTCTCTTTGTCAATGCCCAGTTATTTAAAAAAGGCATTATGGTAATTTATTTTAGACAAAAGTGTAATTTGGTTTATTTTTTTTATGCTGTAATGAATGGCAAGCGATAATCTATGTATATATTCACTAATATATATGTAGATTGAATCTGTTGACATTGAGCTTATATTTGTCTCCCCCCTCACATTGTTTAATCTGTTCTTCTACCTTATCTATCTTCATAAAATACAATAGTAGATAAGGGATATTTTTGGCCTATTGGTATAATATACAATATTTTATTTTTGGAGTAGTATATACTTTGAGAAGTAGTGAAAAATAGTTATTAGAAAAATATTTTTATTTATTTAGAGAAAATGAAACAAATAGAATTGATATTGTTTTATTAAAAATTAACATTGTTTATTTATAGTGAAACATCCATGTACTTTTATGTAATGAACTATCACTCAAGCTACAGTATCTTGAAGTGCCTGAGTGTATCTGCACTTAGTTTTTACTTTTAGTGCAACTAAGTCACCGACATCTCAGATGCCACAATGTTGAGGTAACATCCCCAACTCCAGTGTCAACTTTACACAAGCAATACCAATCTACATTTGTATTGTGTCTTAGACCTGTCATTTTCCAAATGTTAAATATATTAGAATTCTTATATCTTGATCTTATTTAAATGCAACATCGTCTTCTCAGTTTATGTAAACAAAATATTACATAAACTGAGAAGAAGAACTTGTTCATTCTGACTTTATTTCAACTGTAGATCAGTTTAACTGCCGAAGTTTGTTCCATATTAGTTATAGAAAACCTTGTAGATCTACATCAGCCAACTTAACCAGAGCCCATGTGGCTCTGTCTGTAATTTGATGCATTTATAGTTTTGTCTTGACAATTTTCTATAGCGATAAATTGGAATTGGTTTGCTTAACGGTTATGTGTAGTAAATAAATAAAAGCACACATGCATGTCTAGATTAAACATTCTAGTTATTTGATTGCCTTGCCATTTATTCGACATGCAATGAAAACTGTTTCGATTATTTCTTCATCTTACTTTGCATTCATGCTCATATCCAAACTTGTTTTTCAGTATACTATAATTAAAACTGTAAAATTTAATTTTTTAATTGGTACTCCTATTTCTCCTTTACATTATAACTCAACCGAAATACAAATGTTGTTTGTCGTTTAAAATTTGCAAGTAGATTAAAAATGTATTATTACACTATGCCATGATAAAATTGAGACATGAAAAATCTGTACATTTCAAAGGATCTTCATAGTACCTTGTTTAATTTTACCCAATACCTAATTTTTTATGAACAGTGAATTACTGAAAAATTTAATAAGTTTGATTTACATAAGATAATTGGTAAAACAAGAAAGCTAATTTTTACAAGCTGTTATGCAAAGTGATTTACAGATTTCTACATTAATAAAAAGTAAGACTGGGAGCAAAAATATAATAATTTTTGTTTTATTTAACTTTGAAAAAGCTTAATTTATCAAATTACAATTAAAATTAGAATAGAAACATTCCACACTCTAATAACCTAATACTTGATAAGAAATGCATGATGCATTTAAATACCATAAAATAATATCCAATAAGTTACAATTCAATCGCTGATTCATATTTGTTATACTATAAATTACATAATCATTTCCACCTTGCTGTGTTTTACGTAATCTGAGCCCTAATCAAAGAAAAAATGTATAACAGGGCGCAAGTGGAGGTTGACACCTTTTGTTAAGTGAAAAAACTAGAATTTCTTCTCAGTAGTTTATTTTCTCTTTGATATGTATTGCACAATAACAACATTTAATATAGAAATTTAGTTTATAATAATGTTATGAAATAAATATCATTGCAAAAAGCATGAAGAATTTTCTAAATTTTTAAACAAATATTTAGAAAATTCTAACTAGTTTATTTATAGAGTAACTAATTCTATAGTTTGAACTGTAACTGAAAGTAGCTCACTGCGGGGTCTACATCTATAGTTTGTGATGTTATTATGATTTGTAAAAGGTTAAGAATGGAACTCTTTTGTTTAATTGAATTTGTAGCTGAAAAACAAATAATTTTTTGATAAACTAAATAATTACTGTAATTAAAATATATTAAATATGAAATCTCCTCTATTGATCAAATCTAGTACCCCAATGAGAGAATGAACTGTTCGTATGGGAATGGTTCATTTGGTAAAATAGGTATGGAAATCAATCAAATCATGCCTGGGCTACTCACCATGACAATTCCTAGTGGCTTAGTTAATATAGGGAATTAGAAACGAACAAAACTGCTTATTTGTATTGAAATAGATACTTGTTTACATTTGCATATATGATATAAATGAGATCTTATATAAACTACAATACTTAATCAAGAGGAAAAATTAACATTTTTAAATAGTTTAATAGAAATACGATGTATACTTAAGTGTATATAAGTGTCAAAAATGTGTGCGGAAACCTTTGCAGTGTTATATTCGTATATGTAATTCTATTCGTGCTTGACAGATTATTTATTGAATATACCTCTTGTTTGTAAAGGGATTCCACAGACTGAGCTAACGGCAAATTATAAATATTAATATAATATAAATTAATAAAATATTAATTTTCTAATATTCTGATATATTTACATTGGAAGGCAAATCAATACTATTTATTTTATCAAAGCTCGCTTCAATTAGGAAAACATTCAGCCTATTTTGCTCTGGCTCTCATTTTCTTTTTTAAATCTATGTAGATTCAAGTAATATGTCATGTCACTATTTCTTCCTAAACGGTTCATAAATGTTTTCTTTAAAAAATATAATTATACCTTGTATTTCGTCGAAATACCTTGTATTTCGTTTAAGATAGTCTCTTTTGTTTGAAAATATTTAGTTGATATACATATTGAATATGTTTGGCGTTAATTTTGTAGAAATTCATTATTCACAATTAAATGAAACTACGTGATGTAGTATTATTTCTACTTTCTTTAATTTCTTTACCACAACCTAGGTTTCGTTGTATTACAACATCTTCATTAGCAAAGATTCTCTTCAATTCTATTCAATCTTTGCTAATATCCCACCTGAAGAAAACCATACTTAAAACTGATAATACTGATTGACTAGCTACTTCTGAAATGGAGCTTAGCAAGCAAATTACTTCGACGACATTCATATTTAGTCCTAAGTTTACGTCCTCCTTAAAAGCAGCTCTAATGGCTGCATAATTCGTAAAAGCTGTTTTTCAGCAACACACGATACTGGGGCTTCCAATTTCAGCCCCCGATTTAATAACGAGATACTCCTGAATTTTTTGGAGATGGCCGTGATAGCTTGGACATGTGAAATGCACGTGAGAAATGTTAAAAACTATTGTATACAAATCAGTGACTAATAAATTGAGTCTAAAAATAAAATGACATGTGCAAAACGAAAATTGTAGCATATAGTACTGAACATACTGGAATATGTGTAAGTTTCATGCAAAGTAATGTTTGTATTTAGATTCTGTATGACTCTTTAATTTCCACTTGAAGATCATGTATTTTCCAGATATCACACTTTCTCCACTGTATGATGGAACAACTATGGATATATTATATAGGTTATATTGTTTTAATGGATCTAATATGAGTTTTCCTAATCTGTCTGTATCTTATGATGTCGAACAAAGCAAATGAACTTTCTTCCATATTTAAATCTCTTGTATACTGTACTATTATTGACAACTGTTCTTGTCTATAAAACCTCACTTCATTTGCAATAGAAGACAAGAATCAACATTCTTTGGTCTCGTTGACTATTTTTTGCAGAGTGAGCTGTGTTACAATTTGTATCATTTAATTTCAGACTTTGAGTCTACAGTAACTAGTGTGCTTTTTAGTGTTTTTGAAACTCATTATCATACGTAGTGAAAAGTTCAAAAATTTGTTAAAAGTTTCTTCTGCTATTTGCAGCCATATCCTCACGATGCCCTCAAACTACTAAACCTTGACGAACCAAATTCAATATCACTTCTATGAATTTAATCAAATATCCTCTTTTCTTCATAACTTCTTTTGTATGTTGCTAATGCGTAACAAGTTTTTCGTGTACACTTTTTGACATAAGATATTGTTTATAACCAATATACGTTTTAGTGGATTATATGTGTGGAGACGATTAAACAAAGCTTCTGATAGCCTTTTATACTTACAATAAACTTCTCAAAGAAGGGACAGTGATGGTGTGTGTTGCAGCATTTAAATGCGTCGCTCATTCTATTTAAATCTTTCTAAAAATAATAATTATTAACTAATATGGTCCAAGTTTTTTGACCTATTTATACAAGTTTTGTTTCAACAAGAAAGTATTGAAATTGTATTATAGTATTGTGGTCTGTAGTAGTTGTGGAAATCCTTTTGATGGAATTGTGGTCTGTAGTAATGTTGGTCTGATATACTCAAAACTATCCATCATGATGAAAGTAAACTCGCGGCTAAAAAATAAAATTGGTCTTTATTTTCTGGGGGCAGTGGGTGTTCTCATCGATTGAGTCATGAAATACAGCTGCGGGGCTCTGCCAGTAAGTCTAATATTGAAGTGAAAACAAAGTGCTTAAGTGTGTAATTAACGTACCTTGGTACGTTTGTAACTGTGATCTCCATCGCAATCTTGAGATTGGGATGGTAGATGATATTATTAGTAGATTTGCTAGTTCTGCCAAAAGAGACTTCAAAACCACAGTAATCTAGAAGCATTCAGACTCTTAAATGTGCAACATATTATTAGACAACTCAAAAGAATAAAACCATTTGAGCTTCCTTGACATTAGAACTCTGAGTGATTCAATGGAAAAATCTTAGTCTAGACAGTACATAGTAATTAATTTAGAAACAAGTTAATCTTTAGTTATGTAACTAGTTTTACTGAAAATTGTTAAAAAAACTCCTAAAAAAAGACAGCACTTATACATGTCTTCTGTAGATTAGTAATAGTCCTTCATCTGTGCAGGCGATTCTGTCTATTCATCTGATAATGTTCATCAGCGGTAATAATGCTTTTAGAATTTCAAAAACAAGTTGGTCAAGAGTTTAGATCTAACTTTTTGAGTTCAGAAGTGTTGTCATTTCTTGGCAATTATAAAAATAATATTGTATATAATTTTTTCCATATTCCACCGTAAATGCAAATCTAACAGAAATGTTTCAAAGAGCCTTTGTATAGATAATTCAAGGTTAATCCAATTTACATATAAATAATTGTGTCATGTGTAATTAATAACTCGCTTATATTACAATAGAATAATATTACAATAGAATAATTATGTACAGAAAGAGTAAAGAATAGCTTAATTTTACAATAGAATAATTATGTATAGAAAGAGTAAAGAATAGCTTAATTTTACAATAGAAGAATTATGTATAGAAACAAATTAATGCCTAAGAGATGAAAAATTTCAAGGCAATTCAATTCCAAGCAATTCTTGTATTTTCAAAAATATAATAAAAATGCTTGCAGCTATTTTATGAAGTACTTCCTAATAGATAATACATTTACTTTTTAATTTAACCTACTATATTGTTTTTTCACTTTAAATAATATTTATTAATTTTTCAACATTGCGTCAGCAACAAATGTTCACCCTTAAATGATTTTCTCAAAAATATTGTAAACGTGGCAGATGTGGAAGTTTTATAGTTTTAAAAGAAACAAACAGTTTTTCATCCCCTAATACTTTGTTATATCTTTTTATTCATAACTTTTTTATTATCAATCTTAATCCATGGCCATCATGGTATATTCATAGCCGATATAAAACTAAACAAAATCACTGCCTACCTTCACTTCACATGCCACACTGAATTCATTTCTACCACACTGAATTCATGTCCTTTCACCATAATATAGCATTTTATTTAAATGTCAATGCGACTTCCTGCAAATCTCACTTTTTCATGACACTACAATTTCATTATTATTAGAATCACAAACAATATTTAACATATATTTGGCCCTAAGCTTAATAAATATTAATTATTCAACTGGATTTGAAACCTATATGCATAACTGTAAAAATATTCCACATGTTGTCACTTTAAAGTGATACTGTAACAGAGTTAATGCATCATATCTTATACACAGGATAAAAACTATGGTACTAATCATGCAACAAGTTTTAAAGCAACATATTTTAAGACATAATGAGGCTAAACACTTTTCGTAATGGCAGAAGTCTGCAAGTCATTCTATTTGGAAGCCTTATATACTCCAAGCAGAGATGAATGTACAAGCTCGTCCAGAGAATTTGTATGTCTTTCTGGTATTGCTGAGAATAGATAATGGCTGAAATATATTACTTGACAACCCCTGCAGATAAAATGCGAAGAATCCTATTGAACTTGATACGTCATACTTTAAAGGCAGTAAATACAGTACAGTTGTCATAACATTTGATAAAGGTTGTAGCAAAATATTTATCCTCCACACAGTGCTTATTTGGAAAAACTGTTTTCTGGAGCTGGCACTTGGCAGGATAAAAGAGCTAATTTCCTTCCTAGCAATTCACAAAAAGTAATATTCCTGCATTGTAACCTACAACTTCGATACTTTAGTCATAATATTAAATAAATCTTTATGAGCAGATAATAAGAGTAATGACTTATTTATGTATTAAATTAATAAGAAAGACGATTATGAATTAATTTTAGATCAAACAACTCAGTTTTGAAATAAATTGGTATTCGGTATTTGGCTGAATATTGATAATGTTGACGAATATGCTGAATACCAAATAGCAGCTGAATATTCATAACAACTATAATTATTATTACTAAAACAAGCATTTTCCTATTTTTTTATTTACCAATGAAAGGCTGGGTAAACTTATGCATATTTCCATAAAGATGATATCTCTAGAAGAGGATATGTGTAACTCATAGTTTAATCTCATTTTTAAGATATTAAACTTCATCAAAACTCATTAATGAGTTGTTAACTAACATTTGAGAAAGAAGTTCAAATCATTATGATAACATAGCCATAAATGTAATGTTACTACCAAAGTTCCTATCTACTTAATATACTTATAAACTTCCTACTAGCAATACAACAGTGAAAACTTTACCAAAATCGATCCAACGCTATTTGAAGAGAGATAAATGAAACAAAAAGACCAAGTGCCAAATTCATAAGATTTTTATTTTATTCATTTACGGATTTTCATTTACAAAAAAATTTAATATATACAAAGCAAATATATTGCTACAAAACAGAGCAGGTTCTTAACTGCTAACTATATTTTAGTTTATAACCAGACCTAGATTCTAAACAATATAAAAATGTGTAAACTTATTAACTAATGCGGATTTACTTATTTTTCCAAAATATTTTTGGTTTAATCCCAGTACATTTATATATAGATTATAATTTACATAGAATTTAATTTAGCCATTGCCTTTTCATTTTCCTTCAAAAGCCCAACTTGATCCATATGGTTATAAAGCAGTGTAAGGTACTCTTTGGGATGTTTCATAAAATGCTGCACATGTGGTGATTTCTTCCAGCACTTCAAAGTTACCTGCAAATTATCTAGAATTAACATTGTTTCTCTACATCAGGATAAATTTTCAATATGGCTTTTTCACATACTAAAATAATATAAGGCCATATAACCAGCCCTCATAGTACCTAATAATTAAGTTAAAAACTAACAATAACTACTCAAATTACCACATTTCTTCAGGTACCTACAGCGGGCAAATATGCCTTTTATTTTATTATACATCTTTATTTCTATCAATACAAAGGCTAAACTTTGGGGTACATAGCTTAGTGTTAAGTTGATCGTAGATTTCTCATTTTCAATGCACGTGTTATTTTCAATTAGATTTTGAATTAAGAAGTGTATCTACAATAAAGAGAATATAATTCTCACCTTTATGGAGTGTAAATCTCAAACTCGGTTTCAATTATTAAACTATAATAAGCATAAAATAAAAACAGCAAAATTACATCTTTATACAAGCAAACTTATATAACAACAAGCATACCTACCTATATTGTAACAACAGGCAAATGTTGCCTGTAAAATGTTTTTACTTTTTTATTGTCAAATGGTAATATTAATCATATTCTTGATACAAATGAGCATGAAAAAATTGCGGCCTTATAGAAAACAATTTTCAAAATATTACAATTCATTATTAGATTTTGTAGAGGAGACTATAGACCCCTAAAGTATTTTAGATTATATTTACATTTTAGACGATAAACAAAGAAATTCACAAAAAAAGAAACTGTATGCAAAGTAGTAGCAAAACTTCCATAAAAGCTACTAAAATGTGTGTACAATAAAAACTAGTATATATATATATATATATATATATATATATATATATATATATATATATATGTATATGTATATATATATATATATAAATATATATATATATATATATATACTATATATAGGCTTTAGCACATAGTTCAGTATCTATGAAGTCAAAGCCTCGATGAATAAAATGATATGCAACAAGTACTCTAGCAAAAAATTACATTATTGTCAAATGCAGGTAATAAATTTGTTATAGAATTAAAAACCTGTTGACTTACTACTTTTTACATCTATTGAGCACACTAGGTTGAAAAAACTCAATGATTTGTGTTTTCCCAAATTGGAACTATTAAAGCAAAACTCAATATTTACGTTTTTCCTTTATAGTCTTACACTGTCACTATAGGCCAATGTGTCTTCTGCTATGAACTCGGTGATGAAGATGGTAAAAAATAGGTTAAAAACTGTATTAATATATTTCAATTGGTCATGAATCATGTTGCATTCTACTACCATTCTACCAATATAAGTATTTTTTTTAATTGGTACATCAAGCTGATTGAGATCAACTGCTAAGATGCAATAATGAAGGCAAAAATAACAAAGCCATCATGTGAAATATTACACATGTGTCATAGTATATTTTCAAGGTTGACCTCTTAAAGATGTAAATTATATTTAATAGATTTGTCGCTCTATGCAAATACAACATATATAAAAAGTGCTTACAAAATATATTTATTTGGGGTTAACCATCAACATGAAGAAAGAATGAATAGTGAGATTTCCCCTAAATCAAACCTGTATTCAAATCCAACTACACTACATTTACAAAAAGACATAATTTCATAAGTCACAACACCTAAACTAAGAAGACTAAAAATTATGCAGAGTATTGTGAAGATCAAAGTTCGGAAAATTCTGACTAAAATGCAAGGAAGTCTCTCCTAGATTGAATATATTTCTAATACCTACTTAACAAATTCCAGGCAAAACATAATGTTGATTTAAAGAACCCACTACTGAAATTATACTTGCAACGAATCTACATGATAGAATGCTCATGTATGAAACATTATTGCTTAAGTGACAAGTACTTAATATTACAGGAGAAGGAAAAAATTATTTTAATTCAATTTATTACAAAATTATTAGGTAGAAAGTATGAAATATAAAGTTACATAAATAAATTTTTAAAAAATGTTGCATACCTAATCATTTTGTATTATATTCAAACCTACACAATTTATTCTTTGCATAATAAAATTAGATATTTTTCACTTAGGTGGTACTGTTTTTCAAATGATAATATGAATGATTCTATTGATTATGACTTTTATGGGAGATGAGGTGCAGGAATAAAAGAAAAATTGTGAAAAAGAATTATGAATTAAAATGTTTATTACCTACCTTAATACCAAGCGATTTCCATTTTTCACTAACCATTCTACTGGTTGACTCAAGACCAAGTCGATCTGTAGAACTGACAAAAAACAAGGCAGGTGCTGGACACGATACATTATAAAATTCCGAACAAGCCCTCTGCATAAATAGAGTATAATTCTTGTAGAATATTAGCACGTGTAACCTGTTACAATAATTTTGCTCGATTTATCCAAAAATGTAATATTAATTTTATATTTAAAATCATTAACATCTATAATACACATTATAATATATGATCGACATATGGGGACTGACGTATACATGTAGACATGAACTCCTCTTTCATGCAGAAACTATAGGGTTTTGATTTTCATATTTATTTCATCAAAATAAATCTAAAGTTATTATGTTTTACACATGAATATTATAATATTTTCTGATATTTTCATACAATTTTGAAGATTTAAAACTCATCAGAATTTAGAAATATTAAATACTTTAGGTGACAGTTTTTTTTTGCATGTTCTTTTGGAATTTATTAGTAAACTTATGAGCGGCGTTCTATACATTCTCAATATGGGCATGAAATAAAAGACCTAATTATTTAGTTTTTTTTTCTATTTTATCACCCCAAACAATGAGACAATTATTAGACCAAATAATAAGTTTTTTAATGCCTTAAAATAAATAAAATTTTTCATCGCCGGAAAATTACTTTCTTCCATACAATTTTTTAAGCAAAATCTTCAAGTTTGACTTAATATTTTCTTAGAACGTTTCACTCGAGGTTAGACACTGAAACATGAATGTGACACTAAGTTTGCCTTGCATTTAATGTAATTTACATTCTAATGTAACAAACAAACATAATCTTTTCTCAAATTATGAACTGTATGAACTTGCATTTAATGTAATTTACATTCTAATGTAACAAACAAACATCATCTTTTCTCAAATTATGAACTGTATGAAGTGTTGTGAATGGAATAATACTTTGGTAGCATCACATTGACACCATTCACTTGCCATACAAAAGGAGTTTCCAAAGAATTTTGAGTGAAAATCCATACAATATGTGCTACTACAAGTACTCATACGAGTAAAAGCATAGACAAATATTAGCGATGAACTACCAAATCTTAAAGCTTTACATTTTCTAATACAATGCCTGAAGAAGTTTGTATAAATTAATAGTTTTATCATTTTCTCTAATTTGTATATTCTTCAGGTATTGAGTTAAATGTAAACATTCTATCTCTTTTTTTTTGAGCTAATTATTTTGTACCAATAATCTGCCAAATCATACTTTCGACGGTTTGCAATCGATAAATAATTACACATTTTTGAAACATTTGAAAAGCTTATTGCCTTTTTACGCACCTAGCAGCACAAAGCCTACACTCTCACATTTTGCGAAGTACTCTGGTTTGTGAGTGCAAATCACTTCTCTTCGATTCTGGCTTACAAACCCGAATACTTTTCCGACATATTTGATGCATTATTGTAACTTTATCCCTTACAATCGCCTTTATGGGGATATATTCATTTTCAAAAAGGGACAATATTCTTTGCTTTAATTATTTAAATTCATGCTTTTAAATGTGTATAAACTAAAACCACTCAAAGGGGTTTTGCAAAATGCTTTCATGTATCAGATAATAAACATTAGCTGGTCGATATGATACAGATTGAGGATAGAATTAACACTAATAAAAAAAAACTTTGCTGATTTCATTTTACTTTTGATCTTCATTAAGACTTGTTGTCCTATGACTAGGAACACATTACAAATATTTGCTGATAAACACAAGATGTATCCTTTCCCGAGTTTCCCATAATTTTTATGTGATCTGCAATTCTTTTAATAACTGTGAACATCCCAAGTCATGTCCGTTATTGAAAGTAATTTCTATTATTCATTGTCACCATGATTCAATGCCAAAAATTCTATAACTGCGATAATCCTTTTCAATGTGCTTTTTAGTAGTATACTTCTCTTTTATGTTGAGATAGCAAAGGAGCGTCAACTCTACAAACAGGTTTTTTTTATGTGAGGTGAACCATCTTAAATTGCCTCTGCGTTGAACTTGTGCTTTGAAATGATTTGGTTATTATGTTTCCACTCATTGTATCCACTCCAAAAAAAAGTTGCATTCAAAGGATTGAAAAGCTAATATGTAAACAAAAACAGACTTCATCAAAAGTAAAAATTAGTTACTTTCTTTTAAAGTTTTCGCTGTTCTTCAATATATCTTAAAAAACTATCTTATTCACATTACTTAATTTTTTATAACTATTTATTAATCTTTATTTTGGAAATACATAGGACCTCAGAAAATACAAAATTCCCTTATCTTTTCCGTGAATACTTGACTAAAATAGAAGCCATGGTCATATGTTTTCTGTAATCTAAGACTGTTTTGGGTCAATGAAGATAGTGATCCGTAATATCAATGTATTTTTGTCGTCAATATGATCGCTTTCTAAGATTTATGATTCTCTTTTTCTGATTTGGAAAGCTCTGGGCAAAAAAGAGATTCTGAGGTTCTCTGAATATTTTATCTGTGTGACTCATGTAACTTTTTTGAACAATGACGATGTGACCATTTTAACATATTTTCAGTATTTTATTATACTAATTAAAATCATAAACATGGGAAACACACTGATTACATCTCCAAATGAAGATTTCAATGAAGTGACTTTCAGTCTAGAAAACGAAGTAAGGTGATTACTTGAACCAGTAGTATTAAAAAAAGGAAAGTTTTAATCAACAAAGCAAAAGAAAGGGTTACCATTATTAATTTATAAGGTGATATGGAACAATAGTATAAAAATATTTCCTTATTTTGTAGATTAGAAATTAGACACCTGTTGGTCTATTGTAAGGGGTTCTCTGACACGCAACACCTTGGGTCCAAGCCCAATGGGCTCATGCATTAAGACACCACTAGTAAAAACATAGGATGGCTCAATGAAAGTTTCATTTATTTTTTGTGCCCCAATAGCAAAATTTCTTTAGATTCACAGATAATGGTGACTATGGTCTTTCCAATAAACTGAGTGACTTTGACCTTGTTTGGGGAAGTATGTGCTCCTTTGGACCGCTGCAAAGTTCATGTTTACTCCCAGGATCATAATAAGATACTGATTCGTCACTACAAGGATATAAATTTTTCTTTGCGTCCCAAATCCCGCTCTGTTTCTTCCTTCCTAACAAATTTTTGTCAATACAAATTTTTTGACTTTTTTTCACGTTTTCTTACATAGTTGTTTAAATTTATGGACTCACATGAAGTTCGTCTTCAATGCTTTTCCTCTCTTGTTTAAATTCACTTTTAAATAGTTTATAATGATGGAGCAGAATCTTAGCAAAGATTTTAAATTTTTATTCATTTTTAAGAGAATAGTTTTTTTATTTTTCTTGTTCAGTGTGGAATTTAAAAACAATATTGCCAATTCACTCATAATGGTCGCTTGACATTGAGGATTACAAGAGAATTAAAGACAGCAATTAGCTGCTTTTGTCTATTTATACCCTCAATGAATACCATAAACTAATTGTTTTACAAAATTATCCTCATAATGAAATCATCATATTGATACAGAAAATTGAATGAATACCTTTCAACATTATATTTCACAATAGTATATATTTTGTTAGTGACAAAGGTAACAGTAAAAAATAAATACTACTTACAATATGAAGAGTAATTTACCAGTGTCTTAGTGGAAATAAAAAACTGTACCAATTTAAATAAATAACAAGATGGTTCAAAAAACATTGTGAGCATATTTCAAACTTTAGAACTACCAGGATTCTAAAAATAAATAAAAATATCTAGAAAATGAACCAAAATAAAATCAAAATGGTTGGGTCTACAATTATAATAAATATGATTTATAATTGTTTGAAGATTGATTACAGCGAGGGAGTTTAATATGAACATAAATAATAATAATTTTATCCCAAAATCTGACTAATCCAAGTGGAGCTGCACATACATCTCACCTTATTATTGAGTAATATGCATAATAACACTGATCAAAAAATTTTATGTTGTAAAACTCACTTGGCATAAACGCTGGCAATACGTTGCAATAATATGCTTTTGGGAAAGACGGCCAAAGGAATGCTTAGCTGACTCGTCTCATAGTCTATTATACTATCCCAGACCTGAAATATTATTCGATCAGCTATTGGCTGATATCTGAAATAAAAATAACCTTTTACATTAACACTTCTATTTAATATTTACAATTAAACTTTGTATTTTTAGAAAATTTATATTAAATTGTATATATATATATATATATATATATATATATATATATATATATATATATATATATATATATGCTATCTGCTAACTGCTAAGTCTGCTGACTGGCTGCCTGCTAAGTCTATAATTGCTGGATATATAGTGTAAATATGTATTTACACTATATACCCAGCAATTATAGACTTAGCAGGCAGCGAAAAAATAATATTCAATAATGATACTAACTTTTGCCTGTCGGATGCTATGATATGAGAGACTTCCCCCCATAAACAAGCACCTGCTGAGAAGCCGTGTAACATAAGGGGAGCCACTGAATCATTGGAATGAAGGAATTTTACCAAGTTAGCTGCAATCACCTGTAACATGTTCACTACAAAATTATTGATAAATAGTTAAGGTAAAATCTTAATCAAATAAAGTTATTGAAAGAATGCATTTCTTTAAAACATTGTTTAAAGAGATTTAAAGTTATATTTTATTGATATCTAAAAGAAATATTTTCTGTAAGCATTATAGTATATGCAGATAGGTTAGAAATATATAGACACCCCTTTTTTTAGCATATTATTAGATTTTACTGTCTAATGATACAGGTGAGATATATAGACACCCCTTTTTTAGCATATTATTAGATTTTACTGTCTAATGATACAGGTGAGATATATAGACACCCCTTTTTTAGCATATTATTAGATTTTACTGTCTAATGATACAGGTGAGATATATAGACACCCCTTTTTTAGCATATTATTAGATTTTACTGTCTAATGATACAGGTGAGATATATAGACACCCCTTTTTTAGCATATTATTAGATTTTACTGTCTAATGATACATGTGAGATATATAGACACCCCTTTTTTAGCATATTATTAGATTTTACTGTCTAATGATGTCTAATGATACATGTGAGATATATAGACACCCCTTTTTTAGCATATTATTATATTTTACTGTCTAATGATACAGGTATCGCTAGGCAGCAACATCTCACCTGATTGCCATTTCTAGGCCAAAGTGTATGCAATGTTGTGGTGGCCACTGTAAGCACATCAAAGTCTTGTTCCAAATAAATTTTAATGTATTTGTCAACATGTTTGTTGTCTGCATTCATCCAAGCGATCAGAACACATAGTGGCTTTCCTGTTGGATGAGTTAGCCTATAAAATATAATCAATTCTTGCCTATTGTACATATCTCAATATGAAATAAATAAATACTTGTATGGTCGTGGCATATATTTACTTACTTGAGTGTTTGCTGATCAAATTTTAATCTTTTATTATCTTTACTGATATATTTAATTGTCTTGGTGATGTCATATGTGGAAATACTCGTGTTCAGAATCTTTGTTGATGTTGATGATTCCTTAACAATGGTTAAACTTGGAAGTTGTATGACGGGTTTCAGGGTTAACTGTAATGCCAGTTTATTAGTTGCAATAAATAATATTTTTCAAATACAACATACCTCTAGGCATTTTTAAATGTTTAATAGGAGCTTATTAATGAGATAAAAATGTAAATATAAATTTTACAAAAATCTTTCTTCTTATATTCTTATATATTTCTTATTCTATTATAATAACATATCATAACTGATTTCTCCTGCAAACTTCTGATGAAGAACTTAAAAAAAAATATCAATCTTTACTTTAATAAATACAGTGATACAAGAAACTTATTTTTACATCACCCAAAAATATCCAATACAGGATAGGTGCATTTCTGAAGCGCATTTCACTATATCTCCAATCAAAACAGATATAATATGTTAATACAGAGTGGCAATGGAGACATGTAGCGATCCCAATGAAGTGAAAAATTACTTTTTTGCTGATATGGTTGTTGCCACTATTTTTTGAGCTTGTAAATGAATTAAAATGTTTTTTTATAAATATAGGACCGGTAACTGAAACATGTGTTCATTTCAAATCATGTTGCCGAATGCCAGCCAGGTTCATTTGAAATCAATGTTAATAATTCAAATTAGGTAGTAAGTAACGAATAAATGAACCAATGTAAGGTTATTGTTTCTCACTGGTCCTAAATGAATGCAATATTAATGTACATTTCCTAGAAATTCCTTAAAAACAAATTCCTAGAAATCCCATGCAGATATTACGACCAAACTTGGCCGCCAAAGACACAAAGAGCTTTCTTAACTTATGTTTACATCCACACAGATGGTCAGCAACCGTGGTGACCTTCACCTTTTGTTTAGGTAAGCGTGTATGTTTCGGAGTTAAAATGATTCAGTTACAAAGTGATATTCTGAATAGCAACTGTGTTTAATAAACTTTTGAATAAGTATGGCTCCTAGACGCTAATGCACTGTTAAAGAAAAGGCAGAAATCATTTCAAAATTGAAAAATGTTGAAAACTATACTGATTTGTGCAAAGAATATAAAGTTTCCCATTCAACAATATCTACGATGTGGAAAAACCATGATAAAAAATTAGAATGCTTCGAATCAAAATCCTTGAAGATTAAGAAAAACCATAACCCGACGAATCAAGATCTTCAAAATGCCCTTCTAGTGTGGTTCAAAGTTCAAAGAAGCCACAATGTACCTTTGAGCGGTTGTCTGCTGCAAGAAAAGGCTAATCAGTTTGCCAGACTGTTTGGAAAAATGGATTTTAAGTGTTTTGAGAGCTGGATATACCGATTTCGCCAACGACACGATATTGTAGTAGGCAGTTTTGGAGAAGCTGCTAGTGTATCGCAAAATGACTTTCAACTGGCTAAAAACAGTTTTCCCAAAATTGACTGAAGATTACACTGATAGCCAAATATGGAACTCTGACGAGACAGGTTTGTTTTTTAAGTTAACTCCTGAAAAAACCTTAAAATTTAAAGGGGAAAATTGCATAGGTGGAAAATTACCAAAAGATAGAATCACCGTGCTTGTTGCATCAAGTATAGCAGGGGAAAAAACTATTGATCATAGGCAAGGCAGTTTACTAGACTAGGTGTTTCAAAAATGTTAAATCTTTGCCAGTTGATTACAAAGCAAATAAAAAGGCCTGGATGACTTCAGAGATTTTTAGAAAAGCTCTATGCAAATGAGACTCCCAGTTAAGAAGTAACAAAAAAAAGTTCATTTTATTTATTGACAATTGCCCAGCTCATCTTATAATTGAGAATCGGACCAACATAAAACTGGCATTTTTACCACTAAGCATTACATCAGTGATTCAACCGATTGATCAAGGGGTAATTAAAACCCTCAAAAGTCATTAACGAAAGATTTTCGTACAGAAAATGATGGAGGACATCGAAAAAACCCATTTCTTCAAGGCCCATTTTCCGTTAATCTTTTACATGCCATTGAAATGGTAACTACGGCATGGGCTCGATTGACTCCGGATACGATCAAAAAGTGTTTTCTACATGCTAGGTTCTGTAAATCTTCGGATATCACAACAATTGACGACGACTCCGATGATCAATTGGACATACCGTTAGCACAGTTAACAACAACATGGTCAAGTGAAACAAATATTGTGGATTGGGAAACATATGTTGATATTGACAGTCAACTTATCACTGCTAGCAGTATGTCCGATAGTGAAATTATTGAAACTGTTGTTCCATCACATATGACGCTTGATGAGGAAGAAGAAGATCGCAAGGAAGATGAGATTCATACAACTAAAGATGTGTTATGTGTTGTATTTAAGCTCAAAAGATATTGTTTATTTGGTGATGGAAAGGATATTATAGACATTGAACGAGTAGTGGAAATAGAATACACCCTACAGCGTACACTAGCTCAAAAAAATTAATTAAAGCAAAGTAATATTACACAATATTTTAAATGTGCCAATGATTAACTACATGTGCAAAAATCTCTACTAGTTTTCATGAATGATTCACGCACACTAGGTTTCTGATTCATGTTACTACTTTTTAATACATAAGAATAAAAAGTACCAATCTGTAATGGCGCAAATATTTAGATGTTAATGGCAAGTTACATACTTTCTGCTAACTTTGAAAAATTATTTTTCTAATTATCAAATAAGTATTCAAAACTATTGCATACTTTCCTTCTACAATTCAAAAAAATGTTATCACAGCTCTGGCAATGCCATACGCCACAAGCATAATTTAAAGATCTGTTATAACCGAAGGCAGATTTTAATCTGGTCGTAATATTCTTATGACGTAATGGTCTTAATATTCCTGTTTTAGAAATATTATCTCCGCCTATATTCCTGTTTTAGAAATATTTTCATTTCATATATGCTTAAAGTATTTCATAAATATTAATATTAAACTATTTGTGAAGGTAATAATCTACATAAATGAAAATTTAGCAACCGCGGAATCTGTTGTCTCATGACTTTTGTTGATATGATTTTTCACATTTATTGGCCTACAAAAAAGATTTTTGGTATTGCTGTCTTTAGATCATTGAATTTAAACAAGTTACTCAGATATATTGCGACACTGCCACAGAAATATTAATCCTAATAAATGTTTAATATCTAAGTTAGTAGTTGTGATCTGTCTTTACCTGGAAACAGTAGAACATCATTATTTTTTTAATAGTATTGATAATACGTAGGTATTGTCATTATCATTATTCTAATGGTTTTTAGAAGATTTGATTATTGTTAATGTAATAATTTTAATATTAATGTCAAGGCAAAGGCAAAGAGGCAAAGCCATGTATTCAAGTATGGGTTATATTATAATTTTACCTCATAGATAAATTTATTTTCTAATGGGAGAGATGTGGTAGGTCTTCTGGATTTATACCCATTATTTTAGGGTGAAAGTAGTGATTACAGATTTTCCGCTTTCCCATTTCAGCACCAAGAGTTTTTTTAAGTTTCAGTGATATTAAGAATCTATCAAATTTTGAACAAACATTTTGTTCTCCTTTTAACAGTTAAGGCAGTTGTGGGTTTTTTGAACTACATCAGTATAATTTGCTTTAATTTATCTAAGAAACTAGAACAACATTTCAATTAGATTTCCAAAAGAGTATAACTTTGAAGAAAAAAATATTCAATGCTCAATCCTATATCAGCTGTTATCAGTACACACAACTCTAAATTCCACCAACGCTTGTGTGATATTAAATTGTTTCAAGTATTAGTCATAATGAATTCTTTAAATGAATGAATTCTTTTTTTTAAATGCTTACATAATCAAGCTAATATAACAAATGTGTGTCAGAACATGCCCAAAGTAACATTGGGTATTCACCTACATTTGTAAAAACTATTGTTGTAAGTTAATTAAAATAATTTTACTTCAAAATCCTACTCAAATGCTAGTGTTCAAATTTTTTTCTAGATTCTTCAAACTAATTCCTGTACAATTATTGGAGGAGTGACACATTGCATGTCACTTTAAAAAATAATATTCCGCACATGGAGTTTAAAAATGAAAAATGGTAAATAGAACCTGAATATTATTTAAAAAGAGCTGTTTGATGTACCACACCCTATGATGCAAAAATGGTTTTGAGTTACCGTCAATTGTATGAGTCATACTTATAACCTTTATAGATTGAGGCAACAAATTCTGACTAACATGAACTATTGAAAGACAGCTCTTATTCTTCAAACTATGTCTTCTTTAGAGGCAGGCTTGATTTCATACTCTATACCTTGAACGGGGGATTGACATAGAGGTTCTCTTTGCTACCAATATGGTCTATAAAGGCTGTTATCAAATCTATTCTTTGTTTACTCTTTTTTTATTATTATAGTTTATGTTTTTTTTGCTTACTGAGTCTAATTATTATATTGCTTGTGTCACTCATCGTAGACTGATGAAATAAAGAAACTCAAATGAGGATTGATTTGATTCTTCTGTTTCGTATGCCATTATGAGTAAACTTATATAGTCTTATCACCACTGTCTAAATAGAACATGGATGACAAAGGACATGTTTCAAAAATTCTCACTACTCCCTTGTATCAATACATAGTCCCCTTGTGTGGTTCATAGATTATGGTGACAAAAATTTCAAAACATCTGGTCTTGAGATTCATTGTCCATGAAATTATTGAATGAAGCAAAACATAAGATAACCATAGAGGTATAGTATGAAAGATATTATTGTTGCATTTACCATCTATAAAAATAAGATTGGTATAATCAAATAATATAGCAGTTTTGTTCTTAGCCTGCAATAGAAAATAAACAAGTTAAAATTTAGTGAAAAAACTAACTCCTATCTATCATAAAAATACTTACACATTAATTAGCATAAATAAAATTTAAGTATTTCAAGAAAAATAAATTTCCAAATCAATACTTTTTTATAGTGTACACTTAAAAATAACTTTAAGTAATGAAATCATAGCTCAAATGAGGACAAGGATAAGAGGCAAATTAAAAAAATTAATGAAATTTGCCCTATGATTATTCTTCATATCTACTGCAAAAACATATTTAATAATATTTGCACTTTCTCAGTAATTTTCATAACATGTTTGTTTCAAATGTACAATTGTAAAATAAATGAATTTACTTTAATGTGATATTCCAAATTATGCACAGTAATCTTTAATTACTTGTTGAGATCCCTTCGGTTTCTTACAAATACTACGAATAAGAAAACCACAAATGGAAATAATAAATGTTTTATTTATGATATTTTCAAATTGTCCCACTTTTTCACCCTTTTTTCATATGCAATCTAAACTTCGTGATATAGAATAATATTGTAAAAGCAATGACACTGTCTTGTAGTGGCAAAGTAAACACTAAAAAGTGAGTTACAATGTCTGAGTTCAATGCCTCAGAAGTACAGGTATGGTAACTAATGGTACACCGGTAAAGGCCAATTTGTGTAATTCTTAATTATTTTCGAATTAAATAGAAAAATAAACATAGAATGAAAATATTACATAATGTCAAATCTTTCATATTTACATTCTACCTTCTTTCTGCAACTTCAAAATTTTATTAATCGAACAATATCCTTATGTAAATGATGCCAGTAACCTCTCGTGATTGATTGATGGTACGTTAATGTCTTTTAAGTGTAAATGGAATGGTTAAGTGGTTTTGATTTTTCAGACAGCATCTGAAGCATAAAACAGAAAACGAAAAATACAGCCTGACATAGAGCGGAGTGATGCAAAAAAAACTGCAAATACTATTTTGAAAATTACATTGTAAGCAACATTTTTTTATATATAATACAACATTTCCACATAATGTTAATTAATTCAATTTTTATCAGTACTTTTTTCTTTTCATTCTCAATTTTTAACCTTATGTCAATATGAAATATACTTTATTTACTTTTTGTACTCGAAATACTATAACAAAGAAAATATCTAAATTTTCTCAAAACACTAGGTTTTAGTATACCAGCAGAAACAGGTATAAATTACAAAGTAATCAGTTTTACTCTACAATTTATTTATAACCCACCAAACTCATTTTTTTCGTTAAAAATATAATATATTATTATTTATATATAATTATATAATTTAATATATTATTAATTATATTTATTATCTTTTACGTACACTAATCCTAATATCTCTACTTCAGATTTAATCTAAGTACAAGCATACAATAAAGTTTTACGTCTCTATGTATAGTATGTTTATTACCTTGTATTTTCCAGTTGTAAACATTGTTTTGTTACACAATGTCCGGTAAAATATCGATAAAATATGTGTCGACATGATTTTCTTCAAAAAGTAACCTACGACAAAGACTTTAATTAAATCATAAAACTATAGCCAATGGATAACAAATATTATATCGAGTTCTACTTCAACCTACTCAGCGTGATTAAGTCTATGAAAAACTGTTTAGAATATATCAACTTTTTATGATAATGTATAAATAAAAATTTCACATACCAGAAAAATCAAGGAAAAAGAAAAAAAATCTGCAAATCCTTCAAAATTGTTTCACTCATACTATGAGGAGTAGAACTAATGTCTTTATTATAAATAAAAACAAATGAGGACCATTTTTACTTATTTTAAAACACCATATTAGCAAAAACCCATTTTTGTGGAAATTTCATCTTTCCAGCAAATAGTTTAAAAAATTAAACTATGACAGAACCCTGCCTTATCATAAAAATTCTATTTTTACCTTATCTATGAAATGGAAAGAATCGACAGCTACCATTAAATACATAAAATTAAATAATGAAATCGGGTTAAAATAAATATAAAAACTTGTGGTATACAAATTTGTGAATGTATATATATATGGATGAAGTTACATAAAATAAGTGTGGATGATATTATTAAAATATTAAGTTCATTTTTACTGCCTCTTAGAGAATTACCATTTTTTTGTAAAATTTGGTCTAAAAATAAATTTTTTATAATATTACATGGATAATGAATGTATTTTATTAAAATGAAACTCAATGGAATGCTTCCAAACAGCTTTTCTTTATAGGGAACAATTCTATTAAAAAATTACTAAATGGCATTTTTTATATGATTCCAAATTTCCTGGGTTGATTCTTTTGCTCTTCTGTATTTAAATATTAATATGGATTTTTAACAAGTATGAAAATAATAGTTATTTCCAAACTTGATATTCAATTTAATCATTAAATTATTTGGTTCCTTTTTGCTGTATTTTAAACTAAAAATCTTTACGAAAATTTTGCTCATGAATTAATTCAACACAGTATTAATAGTAATTAGGAAACCAACTTTGAAAAATCGTCGATGTTAACATTGATATTGTATTGCTAGCTGAAAATCGACATCCGATTATTATCGAACTCAAAACATCAATAATTTTAGCAAAAAAATCATGATAAAAACAATACTAAAAACATAATTATATGACTTGATATAAATTGTAATAAAATAATCCTAATTACTCTGATTTTGACATTCAGAAACAAGTAAATTAATAACATTGGTAGGGTTCATAAGTAAACGTATTTGTAAATTATTAAATTATTTTTGTAAATTAACATTACTGTAGATCGATGTTTCACTTGATTTATCGATGTTTCACACATTTAAATTTTTGACGTTTAATCATTCTATATCTATGGGCGCGTTCAAAAACTTATCGATAGCTTACCAAAGAAGACGACCAGTTAGATACCGCATTATTTAAAAACTCTTAAGAGTCAAGATTGTTGACGTTGCAAAATCTTCGGTAAGTTAACAAACTTATTATTTTATCGATGTTAGAACTTGGTAAAGCGGGAAGATGTTGTAAATTTAAACCAAATCTTCAAAAGTTTCGTGTTTGATTTTGATTTGAAAATCAAACACGAAATCAAACTTGATTGAAGTTCGTGTTTGATTAAAAGATATTAAAGGCAAAATGTAATACAGGAATATTAAAATTATATTTTTTATTTTTATTAAAATTATATTTTTCACTTTCATACATTTTCACAAAACATTTACGGGACTGTAAATATTTCTCAAAGTGAAATGGCAGAAACATAGGCAAAACAAGTCGAAAATCAATGACGGCATCAAAATTTTTCGGACGCGTGCTATGTCGTTATGATTTGTCGCCACATCGGAATTAAAATGTTGTTACATCATATGCAATATTTATGACCCTTTTAGGTGACCTCCATTTAACAAGACCCAAAATCTGTATGCCTAGAACGAATTAAGTGAAAAGAAACAAAACGCTTATATTTTTTTCGCAATGTAGGCTGAAAGACTAAAATCATCATTTCCGAGACTTGAAGAAACCCATTTAATAAAAAAATCATGCTTTTCTAATCTTAGCTACTTGTAAATCATTTTGAAGTAAATTTTTCATTTCATTTAATTAAAATTACTGTACATTTTATTTCAATTTGTTCGAAATTACCTGAGGTTATCGATCTTTGACGAATTTCATTAAATTCACAGAATATTCTGAAGGAATTAAATCGTGGATATAAATGTTAGTGCGAATCTTCACATTCGAACTTCCAGCCATTTTTACTTGGCATAAATGAGAATAAATATGTAGTGTCCATCCTTGGGGTCTGTATAGTCTACATAGTAATAAGTAGGCTTTTCCTATTATTACAACGGAGTATTAAGTGGAGCATAAATTGTCACAGCGCAGACTTCGCAGCTTTTGACAAATACCTCAATGTCCCGGGACATTGAGATATTTGTAAATCTCAATCAATTGATATATGTAAAACAATATCTTTTGCGGGCTGCGCATAATAGGCTATCATCGGTTAGCCTTTAAGAATCCTTCCATCTTGCAGGGAAAATTGTTTTTTTTTAATCTATTTATTTTTCAACTGTTGGTAGAGTTTTGGCAAATAAAAATCTGCACCAGTTGCTGTTGCGATTGATATTTAATTGATACTTTGCTGGTAGATTATGTTATCATTATTGCAATCTGGCAATTTGACCGGCATTGATGCCCCTGAAAAGTACGTAATCCAAATGTTTATTTTCATCAACCTTATATTTAATGATATAATCAAATGATTGTGATGAAAAATATGACTTAACGGACCATTGTCCAACATCAAAATAAATTTTAGGCCAAAAAAGTAAAGGTAAAATTTATTGACTGCACAGATGATTGCTTCACGGTCCAGTTGGCTGTAATTTCTTTTAACGTAACAGGCCTCTCCTAATTATCGATAATATGAGACAAGATAGCGACAATCCAGACAGGGCTGGCATCGCAAGCATAACGCACCGATAACTCAGAATTATATTGCATGAGAATTCGGTCACTGGAGATATGTTGTTTAAGTTTTTAAAATGCATCCTAACATGATTTTGTTCTTTTAAACTTTTAGTTTTTCCAAAGCAAACAGTGCAATGGATAAGTAATTTCTTACTTTTTCATTACGTGGAATCCGAATTAACTTTGTATAGTATGTTGTCAAGTCTAAGAATCTTCTGATGCCATCGGCATTACTTATCCGCGGTGCTTTAACTTTTTGAAACATTTCTTCGCTTTATTCTGTACAATGACTTAACCAAAATGAGAAATAAATGTGTTGAAAAACTTACATTTTTTACGGTTGAGAGATTGTACTGGCGAAGGTAATTTAGACATCTAACAAGATTTATCACTTTTCTAGACTTACCATCCGAATAATAATTGGTTTTAAATCCGATGAAATTCTAAAAGAACCGACTTGATCCCAAAAACATATGTTTCATAACAAAAATTTCTCAATTGTCTACATAATTTCGATTTACTTGACTTTCTATGTCAGTTTATACACATAAATAGGCCTTATACAAGTCAATCCCACAGAAGACATTTAGTGGCGTAACGTGGATTTTCGCCACCAGGGGCCGACCGGAAATTCACCGCCTCCTCTATTTTCATCATTAGTCAAGAAAATTAGTAAAAAGTCAAATAAACCATCTTTAAATTCTTTTATTAATTAAAAATGTACTCTTTGTGGCTTATTCTAAGCAAAATACGTTATACAATTTTCAATGTCGTGTTTGTTTGCCAATATAGTTTGTTTGCTAATATAATTTGATAGCTTGGACATAGTTGGTCTTAGATAATTTTTCATTAAATTAAATTTAAAGAAGCTTCTCTCGCAATTAACGTTAATAATGGCAGCTGTTAAGTATATTCTCAACATTATAGCAATGTTTGGTAAGCCATCTCCAAGTTTAGACTTAATAATATATTTTAATAAACCCAGTGAGCCTGGCTTAATGAGCTGTTTTTTACAGTCTGGGTCTGTTGCAGCTACGAAAGATCGTAGATGTACGCGCTCAAGTTTGAACTCTTCTCTATTAATGTCTTGAGTTAAGTTCATCGACGCCAAACATCACCGCAAGCCTTAAAAATGCATATTCTTCGCCAGATTCTGAAGGTGTTGGAATCTTTCTCGAATTTCAGCAGTTACTTTGTCTATTGAAGAAAACATCGTTCATCTCAAGTCGTCTTCATACGATAACCCAACACATCTACTTCCATCGCCAAATATATGTCTCTTTCTAATTCGTATTGGGCGTTGAAAGAAATTCCAAGCTCTTCACGTACACTTTTAGCATATCTTAAAGCCTCGTCTACGAAATCCTCTCGTCTTTCTTCCAATACGGCTTGTAAAGAAAATGGTTTTTTCTGGGCACATTGGTGTACGTTTAATTACTATGTTGTCAAATAATTTTGAGTGTCATTGAATATATGCAGTACCGGTTACCAGAGGCCTAAGAAACATAAAAACGAAAATGATTGCAGCGCAACTAATAAAATTCCTGCGTCCGTCCGTATGTTTAAGCTTTCGTTCGTTTCTGTTAGTTTTCTAGTCCAATTAGTCTCTTTATAATAGTCTCTAATGAAGTTTACAGCATCGCCTCTAGCGCTCCAACGTGTATCCTGAACCATCTTCAAACTTTTTCCTGTGGCTGCAAAAAGAACTTCCCACCAGTGGGTCGACATAGAAAAAAAGCGTAGCAGCGTTCTAACATACCAAAGAAAGTCACAGAATTTACTTCCACTGAAGCTGCATGGAGGCTAACTAGGTTTAATGAATGGTTTGAGCAAGGAACAAATTCAACATTAGGATTGATATTCTTTATTCACTGTTGTACACCTCTGTGGCATCCAGCCATCGTACCAGCATTATCGTAAGCTTGTCCTCTACAGCCCGTTATATCGGGCCCCTCAGCCTCGAGTTTGTTTAGTATCATGTTACTAATACCGCAGTTTGCTATTCGTTTCAAAATAATCTAGGAAAGATTCCTCTACTCGAACCTCCTGGTTTTCAATCATCACATATACATACTTGGCTTGTTTGATCTTTGTGGGTAAAGGCCTGGGTACTGTCAAAAATCATGGAATAATACATGGCCTTTTGCGCACGAGCTATAATTTTTGGCGAACTTTACTTTTTAAAATTTCAAAGAACTCGTTTTGAATTTGAGGTGACACAAGAAAAAGAAATATTTTGGGCCATTTTTATTCTTACTAAATGTTCTCTGAGAACAGGATCGTACTTTGCCAGCAGATTCGCTGATTCTAAAAAGTTGCCTTTGTTGGCACTGATGTTATCTTCGTTTCCAACGCCAAATTTTGTTTTCCCAAAAATTGTATTATATCAAACATTCTGGTCAGAATTTCATACCATTTTTTTAGTTTCTTTTGCCAATACTTCTCGTTCTTTCTTATCAATATATCCTTTTCGAAGTCTCGTTTCTTACTCCTCCCATTTGCAAAAAAATTGGTTATGTTGAGCACTTGATTCATGACTGGCAACTCTGGGATTTAATTTCCACCAAGTATTAAATCCGCCAGAGGAGTAAAATTTCGATCCATTTGATGAATTTGTGTTCTCAAACACACTATGAGAGAAGAAAAACAATGATGCTTTAGAAGAAGAATATACCATTTAAGAGTGTAAAACTTTTTCACCGTTTGGCAATGTGCGGTAGAAGCAATCTCGCGTCATCCGTCTCCCTGACAACACTTTTGATGAAACAGAGTCCCCGTCTGACTGAACCTTGTGTGGTACTGTTGACTCTTCAGAGAAGTTTATATCAATAGCAGTCTTATGTTTGAATCTATACTTTCAGACCATTTTCCTACATCATCGCTATCAAAATCAGACTCAGCGTGTGTGACATTTTATTCTGGTGTCAGAATTTCAGCAATCAAATCTCTTTAGGCTATAGGTTATCCTTCATTGAATTTGTGTTGTATCATAGGTTATAATAATTTTAAATAAATAAAAATATTGAACACTATTTTAGTGATATCCATACATTCAATTTGAGAAAATATAGATAGTTTTGATATGACTCATTATTGTTTCACGTTTATTTTTTAATATTTAAATATTTTCCATTAGTGTTTACGGTTGTTTTTATTTTTCAGAAGGTGGACAAAAGCATACTGAAATTACTCAGCCATTAATTTACATGATATGCAAGGATAATTTACCTCCATCATGTGTACAAAAAAAGGGTCTAAAAAGTGTTGTGCGCACAGCATCTCCTCTCTATAGACTGCCTTTCAGAAAAAAGGTAACATTTTTATAAAATTATCTCTTAAATAATATACAATTCATTTATTTAAATCACAGATGAGCTTGTTTCTAATTTCAGGTAACTCATTTCGTAGAATACAGATATAACACCACGAAGGTAATTGTCATAAAAGCCTTGAATGGGGCAAATTTTTTATGTTTTACCAGTGACATACTCACTATCACTAGTGCCACTAGGAGTTTTTTAGTACTGATAGTTCACTTTGTTGATACCTTAAATGGATGCCTTTCAAACATAAGCCACCAGCAGCCCAGAAAATGCAGAGGTCTAGGCATGAAAATTTATTATTTATTAATAGCTCAACTTCACCAGAAGTTCCAAGCTCTGGTTCTGTCCCCAATGATCTTAAACGGTATTTGGACCAACCACTACTCGAGAAAAAATTCGATCCTGTAAAGTTTTGGGTAAATTGCCAACACTTTACATCAGTTCTCTCGTATATTGCTCTTAAATATTTGATATGTCAAGCTTCCTCAGTATCGTCCGAAAGAGTGGCTTCGGCTGCAAGTTTAGCAGTGCCACATAACCGAAGCAGATTGACAGGCAAACATATTAAACAAAGAGTTTTTTTTCACTACATCATCATCTACATCTGATGATTACTGGTTTGATTAAAATTGTTTCATTAAATGAACTATTTAATTTCTACATTTGTACTTTATTATTTATGCATTTAATGTTTTGGGGTCAATTTTAAGTCACCAAATACGCCTTTACAAAAAATATAGATACATTGATATTTTTACTCGATAATAATCGATACAGCTTAAAAATATCGATTCGATATTTATCGATATATTTTTTTCACTTGCCCATCCCTAATTGAAACGTGTTACATTTACACTGTCAATAAATATTGATGCCACGCACACTATTGACGCGGATTTAAAAAAAATTGGAGCACCAATACCGTCAATATTACTTCAATATTTATCACGATCCAGAGCCGATCGCTAGTGTAATATCCACCTTACTGTTTAATAAAATAGCTTCTTCGCTTTCGCTTAGCCCGTTTGTTTTGGTTCGGGAAAGCTCGGCATGGCGGGCGCTGTACTTTGGCAGCACTCGGCCAAGGATTTTTTAATTTTATATTTAAAAAGTTGCAGCGCTCACGGCCCATTGTCATGGAATGGCCCCCCTGCCTGACCCCACGTTACGCCATTGAATGGAAATATTAAAAAAACAATATCAGGAATAAAATAATTTGTTTGGTCTATAAAACAAAACAATATCTTTTCATTCTCTTGTCACATTTCGTATTGCAGCGATCGTTTAGATTTACATGGAAACATAGGTGTTGTAAAAAAGGAAACTGGGGGAATGGCATCCTTCTCCAATATTTTTCTCCACATTATTTGACATTATTTAATGACCTATAATTGAGTAGATACAAGTTACACTCGCTTTTAATATTAATGTGGAATAAATTCATATGAAGTACAGATCAAATAAGTATTATTTAAAATAGTGTGCTTACTTTAATTGTAGCAATCGCTTGGTTTGAAATGCTCTTCACATAACCTAGCTCAGTTTCTAATTTTTTAATATACCGATTGCTTTAATTCGAGATTTAAACAGGTTACTATTTTTAGGAAAGTAATGAATCCCCATATTCGTAGAATTATATGCACAGAACGGAGTCATCTTGTTCATTTTATTACATAAATTGGAAAATTTTGAACCGCTTTTAGTACTTGACAAGTACCAAATACCCGACTCCACCTATCGGGAAAAGTTTCCGGGATTTCTCCCTATGGATACACTTTAGATTTTTTTTTTGAGCGTTTACGCTAATCATGACGTTAACACCTGTTAACGTTGACGACAATTAACTGTTAACCAAAACTGTTAACATTAACAGTTAATGTGTTTAGACGCCTACCATAATTAATATAAACACCACGCCGAAAATGGCGGCGCACAGACGTATTGTTTACAAATATCGAAGTGTTACGGACTCTGGTACGCGTCAAATGTTTATATTAACACAATAAATTAAACCTTATAATTATATGGAGCTTGAGTCGTTCAATACGTAACAAATAAATATGGAAAATAACGCTATGCGGATTGTTACTGAACTCGCAATTCATTTGAAATTTCTCTCCTAATGTTAAATCATATAAACAAAAATAAAATATTTTAAGCAAAATTAAAAGTGCATTGTAAATATAATGTTTAGAACTTCACATGACTGTAACATAAGAATAATTATAAATTGATTACCTTGAAAGCTAATGTAATATATCCATTATTTCTCCTACTAATTTCGTTATCTGACGTAAAATAATTCTAAGGATCACTTTGTTTACACCTTTTAGATATTTTCAATAAATTTACAAAGTTTCTTGACCCAGACACACACAAACACAAAAAAATATCCCGTAAATTAATATTGATTATTAAAACTAAAACTTAATGTCTTTTTAACTCTTTAAAAAAAGTTTAAATGTATCATCTTATTTAAATCTATAAAAAATAACTAGTAATAAAATATAAAATGTTTGCACTAAAAGGTCAGACATAATTAATTTCTTACTAATATTAAAGGATATGTAAAATATAAACCATAAAAAATCCACTACATAAATCTTAATTATTAACACTTAAAAATTTACATTCATTTCAAACTTTCGTAATAAAATTTAAAATATCTTTTGATTATTTTACACTAGTAATATAGTGTAAAATAATTGCGCTAAAGACCACAATTATTTTTTTATTAATGTTAAAATTATATTGAAAACGTTGAAATTAATAAACTATCGGACAAATCTCTAAACCTTCTCTCTTTAACCTTCATTACGCAATCATCGTCGACGAAGACTGGCCGCTAGCCTGGTAATGCATAAACCGTCGATTCGATATATAATATATTCAATTGACGAGTGTCAAGATTTAGTAGTTAGCACTTAACTTTGATCAACGTCAACGCGCGAACGAAATAATGCTCTAATGTGTGTTAATATAAACAGCCGTCGACGTCGACCGTTTATTAACTGCAAGTGTTGATCAACTGTTAACACATTTTTTCGTCAACAGCGTTGATCATTGACGCAAGTTAACGTTGAGCGTTAACTGTTAATCGTTTTTCCACCCAACTCTAATACACTTGTGTACTTTCAGACTATTGATACGTCTTTCCTTACAACATATTTTTAACATGTAATGACATTTCGTCATACATTTTAAGGTTAAAGAAGTGATTGACTGTGTAAAGGATTATATTGTGCCAAAATAGATAAATAAAAAATTGTATAATAATTTAGAAAAGTTGTTGCTTTAGGTTATTTGAACGAAATTTGGTTCTCATATTAATTATTTACTCTTAACTTTTTTAGGACAACTAGTCTCAGTTATCTGTCTATGTTTATCAACCTTGTAGGAATTTAACAATGTGGCACAATAAGCAAAAACTTTGAGGAGTTTCATATGGAGATGATGAACTTGTCAGACAACAAAACTTTTGACAATGTTGGTCACACAAGAGTTCATTGTTGTTCTCTATTGATTTAAGACTACGAAATAATCCATCAGTAAATGATTCTTCATATTACAGGCAAGTGAACATGCAGTGAGGCAATAATAAATCCTTATATTTTGAGAACTTCTATATTCATACTTTAAGGTCAAAATCTTGGCATTATATACTAGATAGGATCTGATTCATTGCCAGTTTCTAGAAGAAATGGCCAGAAAGCGGGAAATTATTTTAGAATGTAATCGGACAAAAAGGGGTATAGACTCAGTGTCTAAAAACATGCAATCTAACTAAAAACTACAGACAAAATGCAGCACAGACTTTTATTTTTAGGCTCTGGATATAGCTAATGTTTATAAAAATCCTACTAGATCCAAACAAAACAAGCACCACCTTCTAAAGGATTTGAAGAGTCAAAAGATTTGTCATCAGTCTTATTAGGTGGTCAAAAGATAGGAGAGTATCACGCTGGTATGTCGCATAATAGTAATAAGACTGTTCAGTATTGTGCGGCATAATGATAATAAGCTTCATGACTTTATATAGAAATTTTGTAAGTCAGCCCATAGGAATACATAGACCAAGTAGAAAGAGTAACAAGGACCATCAAAATATTGTTCTTCGCATGAAATGGTTGGTTTTATTTCGATATACAAAATATTTGATTTCATAATAGCCTGAACAAAATGATATGCATTTAAGAAATATAAAATTTGGGAGGGGTAGCATTTAGTACAATACATTGTAATACATTGTTATACATTGTAATACATTTACATGTAATACATTGTTTGACTTCCTCAATTTGTGCAGGGTACTTATAAATTACAATATGCACATATATTTACGATTGAATGCAATTAAAGGTATTTTGAAATATAAAATATTCAACAGCAACCAGTTCTTTGTAATAATATTTATAAAATTTATTTATAAAAAAAATTTCTTCTTTTTTCATATAGTCATGAGTAAATTTAGCAATATATTGTGTACATTAAAAAACTAACAAAAGGAATATCTATCTTAGTAAATAATTAAGTGGTGAAAAAACTAGAGTTCGCTCAATTTTTATTATCAACTTTTATGTTAGGTAATCTGTCGATAAAATATTAAAATATATAATTTGCGTGAGGTAACTCATTTCCCTCATCTCAAAGAGTAAACATCTCAATAATAACAAATAACTAAGTAGATAAATAAAAAACATGCAATGGATTGCATTTCCTTTTTTTCTTTTTTCTATCATTGTACAGTTTATTTATTTAGTTATGTTATTTTTTTTATATTTGAAGCTTTTCGGTGCCCCCAGCATCTTGGCGCTGTTGTATTCAATACGAGTCTATGTAGAATGCAAAGCTAATAAAAATTAATTTCAAAAAGGTTTTATTCAGTTAACGTAGAGAATTAGAAATGAGAATTTGTCAAGAGTTACAATCTACTTTTTTGGTATTTATGAACTTACCTAAATTCCATCATACAGAACAACAACATACAGCAACTTATTGAGAAGTTATTGAGCTAGACTTTGAGACTATTCATCTAAAAGTGATGATTTTATAGAATGAAATATTAATTTTGATGTCTTATTGTAATTGATACAGATGGCAAGCTTGATATCCTTGTTTTATAGATAACAAAATCTTGTGGTTACCTCTTTATTCTTAGATTTACATCTGTTATATTGATATCCAAATACTTTTGGATTATTAATCTAACCACATTTACTTTCAACCAGTTTCAAAAAGGATGGGCATTTCTTATATATTTTGTATAATAGTAAATAAATATATTTTTTAAATATGCAAATGAATTACTCACGAAAAACTATTATTAAAATTTGTACAAAATTTTCAACACTAGAAGAATAATTTTGGAAGTTTTCCATTCAATTTTAACAAGTGCCCAATCCATAAATGTTATTTTGGTATGGTTTTTAAATTGATTTGTCTGGTGAAAGCTATCACTAAGTTCACTATTTTCTGTAGTTTATTAGTGTGTGCTTGTGGTATTATTATTGTAGACAGATACTTGAACATGTTTTATAAGAAATTAAAAGATTTTATTAAAAACCATGGTATTCACTTTAATTTTATATTTACACATCACAATAAGAATCAAAAAATATTTTTGTTTGTGCATTGACACTAATTTTTTTCTGTTTTCGTAGGCACAGAAAACTTTCAGTTAAAAAGAAGATAATGCTCATTGCATTGTACAAGAAAAATGTTACAGAAGTTTTTCAGAAATTTATAGTAGTCACCAAGGAAATGCACAGCTTCATTGTATCACTAGATCCAGTGATTTTTATTTTGTCTGTGAAAAATCAATGAATTATAAAATTAAAAAAATTGTAAAAACATTACCATAAGTCACTAAACTGTCTATAATAAAGTTTATACAACTAAATTTATTGGTGCTACTGGAGTAAAATCAACAACTGAAAACACAGCGGTGAATCATTCTACATTATTCTTGTTGTGTGAAAGCATATCTCACCTATATAATGTGGACTTTCTTTAATATCAATGCTAGTAGTGATAAACACTATTTTTTCCGAAAAATGGATTGTGAACTTCCTAAGGCTTTATCTTTATCTTTAATTATATAGTGTTCATTCTCTCCAGAGAGGACCTTTGCCAATGTCAAGTGTGGAAAAAAGGCTAAGCAACACTGATTAAGTCATATTTCGGATATTTGTCATTGTTGCTTGTTAACAAAACAATAAACTATACAATAAAACAAAAATTAAATAAGAAGTTGGCTACAATTAGACAAAAAGAAGAAAATGACATAATATACAGAGAGTACAAAATAAGTATATACAAACAAACATAAAAACAAAAATAAACAAGAATATATGAAAAATTCTATATTTTGATGTCGTTCTTTCTTATGAATTGAATGATTAATCCTAAAATGGGTTTGTTGGCAATAAATAAAAGTGATCTTATGTTGATGGGCAATTGAATTTTATATTTTAATAATTTGGAAAGAAACGAAGGAAAATTATTATTCAATGGACATGAAAAAAATGAGATGATTTAGATTGCCTTCTCCAAGCCTACAATTGCAGATTCTCTGACCCGCAGTCTAGCCAAATTAGTAGGAATAGAACAATGACCCAAACACATGCGAGATACCACAGAAGATACCTTTCGAGAGAAAGTAAATGTTGAGAACCAAGGTTTTGTGGGTATAAAAGATTGGATCTGGAAATATCCCGCACCCGTAATCTGGGATGATGTTTCCCACACCCTCTGCCAGTCAGATGTCATCCAGAAAGTCATGGGAAGGAGATACTCAATGAAATTAATGGTGAAACATGGATCCCCGTTCACGGCAGCAAACCGAGCTTTTGCGTCAACTATTTCATTACCTACTGTGCCACAGTGACAGGGATCCATGTAACAACATCTGATCCCGATCTCTCCAAATCAAGCTTAAGTTGCTTGATCTGGAGAATCAGGAAGCCACAGTTCGAAGAAAATGGATTAATGAGAAGGGACTGTAAACAACTTAAAGAGTCAGAGAAGATAAGGAGCCTGCGAATCTTTTTGAGTAGAACATAATTCAAGGCCTCCACAAAAGCCGAAAGTATGCTGAATGAGTGGTGGATGGAGAGTAAAATGACGCTCCGACATAGCCATCTCTAAGGGCTTTTGATGCATCTGTGTATATTCACGTTCAATCTACCCAAAAAGAATTCAAGATAGAATTTAACAGCGTATTAGCATTTTTGGACTCCTTATCAACTCGAAAACACAAATTTATATTTGGCCTGTGAAATGCAGAGTCAAATGGGAAACTATAGAGAGGGAGAGAGGAATTTTGATAAACGGGGTTAGTGAGGGATTTGAATCTTTGGAAGCTAACGATAAGAAGAGAATTAGAATGCCAAAAAGGAGCATGCTCAATAAACCTAGAGAGGAGGATGAGTTTTGGAAAAATAGGGTGAGTAGAAAACCTAGCTGCCTTCAGTAAATAACGATCAGCTAGGTATTGTCGCCGGAGATTTAAAGGAGGATCAACACATTCTACTTATAGGGCATTTATGGGACTGGATTTCATAGCACCCGCTATGATCCTCAGAGCTTGAGACTGAATGAGGGTCAATTTAGTGGCATTGGATTTGCAAATAAGATCAAGTAGAAATTAACCATATTCTAGATGACTAGAGCATTATATATTAACTGTAATGTGGAAGGGTGAGAGCCCCACCACACTCCAGAAAGAGCGCGGAGAATATTCATATTAGCCTGGCATTGGGAGATGATATATTCAATGTGAAGTTCCAGAATAATTTTGAGTCTAGGAACATACCTAAGAATTTGGTATTGGAAAGAATAGGGATCAAAGAGGAATTATAAGAAATAGATAACGGTGGAGTAATTCTCCTTCTCGAGAAGACCACTACAGCGCTTTAGGAAGGAGATAAATCCATACCATGAGAGTTAACCCATTTGTTTAGATTAACAAGGGCAGAGTTCAAAGCATTTTCGGCAACCATTATTGACTTATCAGAAGAATATAAAAGCAGGTCATCGGCGAATTGCAAAACACGACAGAGGGGATTTACTGTTGAGTGGATCATATAGGAGTAAATATTGAAAAGTAATGGACTTAAAACAGAGCCTTAGGGAAGACCCCTCCATAAAGTTCTTGTTAAAGGGGGGGGGGATCCGGGGATCTAAGAATTTAATAATAGAGTATAAATACTGTTTTAATATTATTCAGGTTGAATTATCTTCTTGAATATATCTTCCATAAAATACTGTATTATAGACAATATAAAACTATATTGGGCAATATTTTGCCATATTAATGGTACATAATTTCATATTTTTACTGATGCAATTTTTAATTCAAAAATAATAAATAAAAAACTATTCAGTTTTGAAATTTTATTTTTACGGAGAAATGACATCAATACAAATAGCTGAATACAATGTTATTTATTATATAAAATTATAGTGTTAAACTGTTTTATAACAAAGTACTCTATGGCATAGTCTATGCTTTTACATCAAAACAAATGTCTTGTGTGCAAGTTACACTATAGTCTACTAGTACTACATAGACAAATTGACATCTTGGGTACTATAAATTGATTACAAATATCGTAAAGTCTTGTTCTAGTTATAGTTTATATTAATATCTTACATCTATCTATCATAAAACATGAATTTTTTTATCAAAAAGAGGTATACATTAAAATTAAATATTGGAGAAAAATATAGAATTGTACGGTGATAGGCAAATTAAGAATTATTAAGCATTATGTTTTTATCTGAATAGAATTTTACATAATTTATCATTAAATTTATGTTAAAACTTGCAAATTTTTTATTTTATGAAGTGTGAAATTTGATGTCTAGAAATATCACAATTTGTAAGATTTTAATTTATCTAAATTTCCTAAAATCCTAAAAATACCTGTTAAGGAACAAAGTACAATAGGACCATTTTATAATTGCCAAAACTCCTGGGTTACAGAAGTCAATGTATTATTACGTACATCATGCAGGTATGTCAATCGCCTTTTTATGGACAACAAAAGAAATTAATTTCCAAAATATGAATCTGACACTTATAAATTATATTTATAAAACAAAACCTTGCAGATATTTTGGCAAAAATATTTAAGAAAACTCCACTCAACACAAAATTCTACGATACAAAAAAAAATGCTTGACGTTCTCTATACATTCGTGCAAGCAATAATTATTGCATTTTAAAAAATATAGTATATCAGTCTGACCGCAGTTTTAGCATTTATATCTGTATCTAACTATACAGCAGATAGTTTTGACAAACATAAATGTTAAAACTGCGGCCAAACTAAAAGTAGAGTTGAATCTTCGAACAGTACTTTACTTTGCATTTTATAAAAGAACTGAGAATAGACCGTCGACACCCACTACAGCTCGTTACGCTCGGCTCATAATCTGGCACGCATTTTTTCTCTCTGCTGCAACAGACCGACACTTTCCATGTGGTGGTAGAGGAGTGTGAGATATTCCTTTGTGTGCTTAGCAAAGTGGAGGACATGTGGAGAATTATCCCAACATTTGAATGTTACCTGTGAAATATTTAGTCAGAAATTAATTAACGTAATGAAAATAACTAAAAATTATAATACATAGACATATACCAAATAATATACATTTGAAAAAATGTACACAAGTTGCTACAAAATGATGTTGAATAGAAAATGTACAAACAATAAAATTCACTTGCCAGTAATCTACATTTATAACTATATATAACAGTATTGGCAACGAGCAAGTTCCCTAGCAATGTACTTCGGAACTAATGTAAGACAAATATTAAATGTTTATAACATAATCGCTTTATATAGTTTTTTGTCTAAAGTTTTTATGTAAATCACTGATTGTGTTACTATGAACTCAAATACTAATAAAAAAAGGTAGAGCACCTGCTACCGTATTCCTCACTGCAGCCATTATGAAAAAGAAGGTCTGAGTTTTCATATATTTCCTTCTGATAACGAGCTTAGAAAATGATGGGAAATTGTTATTATTAATTCATAGATATTAGTTTTATTGGCAGAACTAAGTATTCAATAATAATTACTAGCTATAACCTAACATTTCAGATGTGACAATAATAGATGATGCCTGAAAAAATTCTATTTCAAGTAATAAAATCATTATTTGGTATTATGACAGAATCATAACTCTACAGCGATAGCTAGAAATAAAGAGAATGTTTTAAACAGGCACAGAATAGAAGCACCCAGTTTTTCAATTTCAGTAAAGTTAGCTGCATCTGTATCTCTTTTTTAAACATTTCAAATATTATACGTCCCCACAAAGAGGTCTCCACAATACCCCACAAAGAGGTATTTTTGGTCATTTTCTACACATCTAACAGCCAAATTATGCTGTAATTTCTTCAAAATAAAAAACCCTTTCACGGAATAAGTCGGTGGGTTTTTAAGAAAATTTTTGCTAGGTCGAATTTTGTTACAATTTTTTATGTCTTTACTTCTATTTTTATGTTGGTTAAAATTGTTTTTTTTTTATTTTACTTTGTTATTCCGCAACACTCAAAATACATCGATGCTTTAATTAAAATAGTTATGGTCTTGAGGGAATATTCAGGGAAAGATATATTACTCAATACATGTTCGAAAATGTTAAGCTTTAGTATAATCCAAAATTTGGAAGTCCGATTGAGGATGTGATTTGAGGATGTGCTAATTTTTTAACCAATAGGCGCAACCTCAGCGCCTGATATTGGTGAAAGTACGAATTTACACAGATGGCCTATGCGCCCAATATAGGGCAAGAAATGAATGGTCGCATGTGCCGAAGTTCCAATGACTTTAAACAATAAATATGAATGAAATATTACTTGTAATCTCTGTTATACAATACTGAATAAATAATGAACCATATTAATTAGCTTGGCACTGTTATTGTTTGGTTGAAGCGGCAAAATAAATAATTGAAATCATGTATGTTCCTGAACTGTGGGGTTTTATTATGTGAGATCTTTGTCAGAAATGGAACAATTAGTGTGATAAATTTTTGCAACATATACGTTATATATGAAAATAATCTGTATTTATCGCAGATTGTGATTATTTTGTTTTTTACAAATCTAACAATTTATTCCATTTTCATAGATTGAATTCAAGGACGCACGCGTACACATATTCAAGTGCATAGAGGTATTTATTTCTGAAGTAATTATAATTATAATATTACATATTCACAACGGGAAATATTTTTTTCTATAATCGGTATATTATGAATTTTCCAATAAAATAATAAAAAAATATATTTCCCACCAAATAAGTATGACCAAAGATATTTCACGCTTGCACAAAATGTACCGTGGAAAGAAAAAAAGTGTATAATTATTTCATTACTGTAATATTTTTTTAATCTTTATATTTATTTTGGAGATTATGTATGTATAAATAGAAGTACACATTTCCAATAATAAATACTATTTCACCCAGGTTCCGGTAGTATATATTAATATATGACAAAATCAAATCTTTCATGGTTTTTCTTATTATTTAATATTATTTTCACGAAAATTACACTTTTCAAAATTTTATATGAAATTTAACAAAGTATATTACCAAATCAAAACATAATTAAATTCACTTAATTATTTTTTTCCCTGGTGTGGCCAATGACATGTTGATTCGACACTTCAGATTTTTTCACAACGTTTATGAATTTTTTTCGAGTATTTGTATATACAAATACTTGAATTTGGATTCGTATAATTTATAAAATTCCTTTTGGAAATTTATTTCAGATTATTTTAAATAAAAGACCAGTTTTTTATCTGCTATAGCAGATTCACAAAATATTGTCAGACAATTGAAAATCGGGCAAGAAATTGACTTTTAAAAGTTTAATAACATTTTTTAATATTTCTTTATATACTTGTAAATAAAAGAACGATTTCATCATTTAGGATATTTCTTAAAACTTTAAAAAATGTATGGTTTGATTGAAATAGTTTTCATTGAAGCAGTTCATCAAATTAGTTGATAATTAAATTTTGGTAGTACAATTGCGCTTATGTCTACTAATGATTTTCTGGATGAAATAGACGTGTGACATATGGAAAGATTGAGGAAATACTGAAAGTAATTGCATAAGCATCAAATATTTACAATATTTTGTAGTTTGTTAAAGGTTAACTCACTTTCTTCAATTAGTATCTTGATAACACGCAACAATTTTATCAAATATAGTGAGAATAATTTTTTGACTTCTCCATCCTACACGGCACAGAGTTCTAAACAAATCTCTAAAGAGAACATTCTCGCTATTATAAAATTATAATATATATATTACCTTTCTGCCAAGTGAAAGCCAAATATCTGCTACTCGCCTGTTGGCAGCCAGCGTACCAACAGGGTCACTAGCACTCACTAGGAAGAGAGAGGGAGCTGAACATGGGTTGCGATGAAATTGCTGACTGGAACGCATGTAATGCACGGTGGCTGGCTCGTAAAATTGTTTCATGTGATACCTTTGCAATAGAATTTGAGTTTGTAAATTAACTTACGGCAATAATTGCATCTATATTAAATGACTACATTTCAATCTTCCAAACAATTTTATGAAAACATCCAATTTATAAAAGATTTTAGGATTTACAACATCAAACCAAACTTAAAATAAATATTCCATGATATGCCTTTATTTCAAAATATTTCCAGTTTATAAAAATTAATGAAGGCAATATCAAACATAAATATGATTTTTTTAAATATCACCCAAGTATATTACAATAATACTGAAAAACCAAAAACTTTTGCTCAAAAACTTCACTTTTTAAATTAGTTCATTATTTAAAACAACTTTATGAAATGAACAAAAGATTAAAGATTTTGTTAAATTCAATATCTTACTGGATGTTATAACCAACTTCATCATAGATTTAAAGGTGCCAAAAATATTAGTACAAGATAGCCCAAACACAAATATTTCACTCACTTTATGTAAACACGCAGAGCATTTTGCATGACTTTGTTCTTGGGGAAGACAGCGAGAGGTACACCCATAGGGATCTCGCTCATGTCCGCTGCACTATCCCACACTTGCATGGCCACACGGTCTAACACCGGCTGATATCTGTTTGGAAGAATGTTTCATAAATATTAGGTTTAATTGTATGTTTGAATTAATTTTGCGTTAGTATCTTTGTTCCCCAATATTTCTTAAACAAACTTGGATTCAATTTAGCTGTATGCTTTGTAAAGAAGTGAAAACTAAAATTGGCATTTAACACAGATGTTATTTTAAAAAAATTCCAAACCTTAATATTATATTCGTTGCCTATTATAAACACCAGTTGATTATTGACTCATCTAATCACCAGTGGATATTATGATACCAGCTAATAGAGCACTATAAGGTTTATTCTGCCAGTAAAAACATATTCATAGAATTAAATTCTTTCAGTTTCTCGTATTACATATGTACAAACATACTTGTACTCAAGTGAAATTGTCACAACAGCGGTGACATTACAACTTTACCATATCGGTAGTATATAATGTGGGAGATGACAAGACGGACCATGTGAAAAGGCACATTTTTTTAAATGTATATTTCTTTTACATTAAAATCTTTACACAGTGGCAATCAAAAAAATCAGTGATAAAGGGACTATTTTAAGCATAATTTAATTTTTTAGACCCCTAAAATAATTAAAGAAAAAGACAACAAATTTGGAAACTAAAAATAATATTTAGTTTAATAGATATAAATTTTCTATTTAAGTTCACACATATTATGAAATGTTTAAATAAATATCTTTCCACAAAAATACTTTTTATACAAAATAATCTTATTGATCACTTTTCAATTAAGCACCGAATAGAACTGTTAACCCCTCGGATGCGCGTAGTATTTAAGAGTACCGCTGGCACTCATGTGGACTGGTGCGCCACTGCAATGTAAATATTTAGTTAAAATGAGATTATATTTTGTAAGAAAGAATTAAAAAGAGAATTATATACTGTAAGAAAGAGAACAAAATAAACAATAGAACTGTTACAGATTTGTCCACAGACGATGGTTTATTTCATAACCATTAATAAGTCCAGATTGGTCACCAAAGCAATGTGCTGTGTCCTGTTTGCTAGTTTTGCCTTTACAATAAAGGCAAGATTGAATGTGTACATGTGTTATTTATAGCTTAGTTATTATTATTGTAAAATCTATATTTATTATTGGTGAATTTTTGTGATAAATCATATTATTTTATGTTGAAGGAAGTGTCACTTTCATATATGAAATATAGTAGTAATATATATTGAATTGTGCATATTTGAATAACCAGTTTCATTATGGAATGTTCGAGATACATGAAGTTTTATGTTGACGTGTACAAAAGTTTGCTTTCATAGCTGATTTTATTTTAACTTTTATTCTGTGCACGTGTTAGAGTTGCACCAACATCATATTTTTATTTCAGTATATTATGTTGTATTTTTAGTTACTTATTTTTGTATTTATTCTATATTGTTTATATAGATGAAATATCTTCATAATATTATGTCATTGTAAATAAAATTTCCAGAACCTCTATGCAGGTGCTTCAAGAAAAATACATTGATGTGTATGATTGAAGCGAGAGTGTGTGTGTACACACTATCGAAACATTTTAACCCTAGTGACCCAATCACTCGATGATGAGTTGCGATCAAATCAAATGACTTGATCAATCACGATCGATGCAAAATGGATCATCACAGACTTCATGATTGCCATTAATACTTTTATTTGATCCTGGTCAAATGAACAAACCAATCATTATTGATACACGTCTCATACACATTGTCGTTTTATCGGTTTGAACGTGGACTATGTACAGTAGAAACTTGATTATGTAAATTTGGTGTACATAGTTAATTGGTTGTACTAATTAATTATGTACACCAGATTTACATAATCAAATTTTTAAATTTTCAATATTTCCGCGATTCATCTGTATGTACAAATGATTTAGACATAAAATATTGTTCTTCACTTTTCTAAGCAGATGTCAGATGTTCGCGGTTATACTTTTTAATTTATCAAAGCTCTAGCTATTCTATGTTTTACTCATCCACAGTGTTTACATCTGTAACTCCTTTTTAATATATCCCCAAAAAAATAACTTAGTGGTGTAGTTCTGGTGACCATGCTGACCACCTTATTAGTCCGAATCGCCCGATCAATTGCTGCCCGAACATTTTAGTAAGCCACTCTTTGGCAGCCACCACTGAATGTGCAGGTGCTCCATCCAACTGGTACCATAACTGCTGATACGCTTCTGAGGGCAGTTGGTCGGTGTAGGCTGCAATGAGACTGTTAAGAAGTTCCAAAAATGTTTCTGAATTAAGATGGCCTTCAATGAACACTGGACTGACTAATGGGTTTCTCTGGATACCAGCTCACATATTCAGCGAAAATTGGTACTGGTGTGCAAACTCTCGAAACAGGTATGGATTTTCCTTGCCTAATATCGAAGGGTTTGTCGATTTCAGATGCTGTTACGTAGGAAAGCGCTCTTCTCTGTCCAAATGGTATTAAACAGAAAATGAGGGTCACTATCTAGTTTATTCAGAAGCCACTGGCAGTACACTTCTCCGACTGGCATATGTTCTATCAACAATGCTTAAACTTTCCTATATTTGTAGTCTCAGTTTATTTCTTTTTAAAATCTTGTGGATAGTTCTATGGGCTGCTCCAGAACGGCGAGTGGCTCTACTCAGACTTAATGTTGGGTCACGAACAATATGATCTAATATTCGTTTCTATGATATTTCTCGTTGAGCAACCTGCTTGTTGTTGGATTATAGGCCTATTTTCTTGTATTCTTTAGACTGCCTGAATAATAGTGAGGACATTTGAAGGACAAACACGGTTGTTTTCATTCTCTCTCAATATATTCGTATAACTCGAGCCGTGTTTCCATGACATTCTCCATAAATCAAAACCATGTCAGTGTATTCTGAAATTCTTATGAGGCATACTTGGTTCTGAATAGTCCTGTTTAGAGTAAAAAAAAAACACTATTCACTTATTACATGTTATGGTGTCCTATATCACACACAATGATAAACAAAAGTAATAAAACCATACATTCATAATTAAAATTATGTTCAGTTGATATCACAATACTTTAATGAAATGAAATAAATAAATTGAAACAGCGCAGTGGAGTTTACAGCAATGTATTTTCAGCGAGCGGACTACAGAGCGATTGCTGGAAATTTCCATTGTGTCGTCGCGTAGTAACATACATAGCAACAGATGTATAATTTTTCATCTTTTTCACACATATTGATTTAATCATTATGAGAATGTGACAGTGGTCGGCAAGTAAGTTTTTCGCTTTCACGGTGGACTAGTATCATATTATGACACTTATCACATAGGCATAATAATTATTTTACTAACAATGTGACAACGTATATTGGCCTTACGAATTCTTGGTGAAATCCACATTGTGTAAATTTTTAAATTACTTCCTTTTTTACATAAATTCGTGTCTGTATTTACATATTTAGTGTTTAGTGTCACTAAGAATCACAGTCGAAACAATTTTAACAAAACACAATGCATTGTGTATGAGAAATATTTTTTTTCATAATTTCAAAACACAATGCATTGTGTATGAGAAATATTTTTCAAATTTTTTATTATGAAATGATCGTGAGATATATATCGTTCTTAATTCATGTTCTCTCATTTAATAACTAATAAATAGGGAAATGTTCACTGTTGTTAAACCGCATTTGTTCCAATCTAAGCAATATAACAAATTCTGATAAAAAGCATGATAGCAGGATACATACAAAAATAATTCAATCATACCAAACATATTGATGCAGGGCGTGGATGTAATAATAATCCTCAATGTGTTTATTTAGTTCACAATTTAACATTAATATATGTGCTTATGCGGTATACTTCTTGGCCTTTGGTCATTGAAAATGTTGAGAATTAGTAAAAAAATGAACCAAGCATAAAATTGGCAAGAATTGGATTGGTAAGAACATTGAGTGTTTCCTTAGTTGCTTACCCTGCCTAAAAAGCACTGCACCCCACTGATTTACATATTGATTTTATGCAAAAAGAAAACTGTAAAAAATCAAAATTACAATGTCATTGTTGCAACATTAATCGATCGGTGCACAATGACGCCAAATGTAAACAAAGCGTTACTGCACGAAATACACTCAAATTGTGTAGTTTTATACTTGTTATTTTTTTAATGAATATATATATTTATATATATATATATATATATATACATATACATATATATATATATATATACATACATACATATATACATACATATAAGGATTTAGTAGATAAAATTAAATATCAACATTGTTATGTTACTCAAAGTTTAATTTATACTTGGGTTTATTGGAGGAGTAATGCATGCAAAGCTCGCCCCATATGTAGCCGCCGATGGAGAAACCGTGCACAGCGAGCGGTGCTATACTCTCATTGATGTGTAGAAAACGTAGAAGATCTGCTGCTACCAGCTGTAATAGAAAATAATATTAATGAAAACACATCAAAATCTTGCACCGATTATACAATTTTGCCACATCAGTTCTATTTATTTCATATTTTTCATCATTTATATCTATTTGATACACTATTACAGAATGAGCCCTTGACTATAAGATGGACCGGATAATGTCAAATGCTTAGATACTTAAACCTTTTCAAGGTAAGAAGAGTCTAAAGACTTTTCAATGTATACCACAGTTTTCAAATTAGAAAAAGGAGCATGTAATTATTCAACACAGTATTAGGAGAACGATATTAATTGTACCAGCCAACTTACATTTGATTTATTTATGTCATTGTCCACCTTAATTAGCATCATTACCACTCACCTGAGATCCTTTTAGTGGCCATAATAGCTGCCAGGGAGTGCAAGATACTGTAAGCACATCAAAACCTTGCTCCAGATATATCTGGGAGTACTTCTTGATATGCTTCTGTCTAGCCAGCAGCCAGGTGATCAGGATACAAAGCGGCTTATCGGATGGGTTTGCTAGTCTGCGGAATGCAAAATATACTAGAAAAACAAATAAGCACTTGTAAGTTATTTATAGTAATTTGTAAGAAGTTTATCATTACATAAAAGAGTTTTTTAAAGAATTACATATGGTCCCATGCCCTAAAAATTTGGTGTTTTAAATGTTTTTATTGAAGGTATAATAGTGAACAAAATGATACAAAATTAACATAACATTTAATTTATTGATCCTTCAGGAAAGAAAACAATTTTTTACATAAGTTAATCGAAGCTATGAGAAGTTATTTGCTACCCTGGAAAAAAAGCTGTATTTTTTTGCAAAAATTCATTTAAAACACTGTTTTCTTAGAGTGCTGGACGTTTGTAATCCTTACTGATATAGGTAAAAAAATATGGGTAATCAAAATTTTAGAAAAAAATTATAAACTAACATTACTTTTACTTAATACTGCAATCTCTATATTATTAGCTTGGCAACTAATAACCACCATCTCAGTTAATCAGTTTGTTTCAAGTGATACCCAAACAGAATGTATCTACTTCTTCTCCAAAAGCATGAAGTGTTTTTTAATATTTCTAAATCCATGTCGGAGTTTGACCTTGATGAGGGTTATTGGTGAGATCAAAATTTCTTTGGTTGGGTCGTTTGAACCAATTCTCGTCTGTGTCACAGGGGAGTACACATCCATCCATTGTGCATATTATGCATGATCACTAAGTAAAATTTATTGACTTGGCATGGTTGCTCAGGCAACTCAATCAATTTCAAGCACAGCTGCTACACCATCTTTGCTTTGTGCTATGTAATGCATGCAGTGCTTGCTGATATACAAAGTTTTAAAAAACAACTCAACGTTTCACTAAGTAACTTTAAATTATATTTCATCCGCAACAGTCTTTAAAATATGTTTAATTAAGTATGTAATATATAAGTATAATTAAAATATGTTTAATTTAATATTGTAATTTTCATAAGTAACTTTAAATTTATATCTCATCTGCAACAGTCTTTAAAATATGTTTAATTAAGTATGTAATATATAAGTATAATTAAAATATGTTTTAATTTAATATTGTAATTTTCATAAGTAACTTTAAATTTATATTTCATCTGCAACAGTCTTTAAAATATGTTTAATTAAGTATGTAATATATAAATATAATTAAAATATGTTTAATTTAATATTGTAATTTTCATAAGTAACTTTAAATTATATTTCATCCGCAACAGTCTTTAAAATATGTTTAATTAAGTATGTAATATATAAGTATAATTAAAATATGTTTAATTTAATATTGTAATTTTCATAAGTAATTTTAAATTTATATTTCATCGGTAACAGTCTTTAAAATATGTTTAATTAAGTATGTAATATATAAGTATAATTAAAATATGTTTTAATTTAATATTGTAATTTTCATAAGTAACTTTAAATTTATATTTCATCTGCAACAGTCTTTAAAATATGTTTAATTAAGTATGTAATATATAAATATAATTAAAACATGTTTTAATTTAATATTGTAATTTTCATAACTTTAAATTTATATTTCATCTGCAACAGTCTTTAAAATATGTTTAATTAAGTATGTAATATATAAGTATAATTAAAGTATGTTTTAATTTAATATTGTAATTTTCATAAGTAACTTTAAATTATATTTCATCCGCAACAGTCTTTAAAATATGTTTAATTAAGTATGTAATATATAAGTATCATTAAAATATGTTTAATTTAATATTATAATTTTCATAAGTAACTTTAAATTTATATTTCATCGGCAACAGTCTTTAAAATATGTTTAATTAAGTATGTAATATATAAGTATAATTAAAATATGTTTTAATTTAATATTGAAATTTTTATAAGTAACTTTAAATTTATATTTCATCTGCAACAGTCTTTAAAATATGTTTAATTAAGTATGTAATATATAAATATAATTAAAATATGTTTTAATTTAGTATTGTAATTTTCATAAGTAACTTTAAATTTATATTTCATCTGCAACAGTCTTTAAAATATGTTTAATTAAGTATGTAATATATAAGTATAATTAAAGTATGTTTTAATTTAATATTGTAATTTTCATAAGTAACTTTAAATATATATTTCATCTGCAACAGTCTTTAAAATATGTTTAAATTTTCTTTGTCTTTTTTATATGTTAGCATAATATTAGAGTACTCGTTAAATGACTATATATGAGGGCTGTTCAAAAAAAGTGACTTAATTTTTCTCAAAAAATATTTATTTATTCATCAATATTTACTTTGTCCTCTTCAAAGTAATCCCCCTCAGATACAATATAATTGTGCCAGCGCTTTTTCCAATCCTCAAAGCACGTCAACATCACGTCCGTATGGCATCAAGCTTATCCAGCGATGCGGTTTTTATCTCCTCAATTGTGCAAATCGTCATTCTTTCATAGGACTCTTCAGTTTTAGAAACAGAAAAAAGTGACAGAGGGCCAAATTCGGTGAATATGGTGGCTGAGACATGATTACAGTGTGGTTTTTGACCAAAAAATTACGAACTAGCAATGACGAGTGAGCCAGAGTATTATCTTGGTGCAATATCCATGATTGGTTTTTCCACAATTCCGGGCGTTTGCTTCACGCAAACAGCACACAACTTGAAGATAATATTCCTCACTGACTTTACAACCTTTTGGCAAGAACTCACGATGCACCACCCCATTGTCATCGAAGAAAACAGTGAGCAAAACCTTCATATTTGATCAAACTTGGTGTGCTTTTTCAGTCTTGGCTCTACTGGTCACTTTCAGTGGGATAATTGGGCTTTAGTTTCGATGTCATAACCATATTGAGTATATTTTTTGTATATTGTTTCGTCACCAGTTATGATCCTTTTGAGCAAATCCAGATAGTTGTTGACGTCATTCAACAGCTCCTGAGCAATGTCATGTGACGGCGGCTCTTTTGGTCAAAATTTAGCAATTTGGAAACAAACTTTGCTGTCACACGTTTCAAGCCCCAAAACATCCAAAAAAATTGCATGGCATGAGCCAACCAACAAACCAACTTCCTCAGCAACTTCTCTAACAGTGATTTGACGATTCTCCATACCAATTTTCTTCACTGCTTCAATGCTTTCGTTGGTTATTGATGTGTTGGAGCGTCCAGGGCGAGCATCGTCATTAACATCTTCTCGGCATTCTGTGAAGAGCTTGTGTAAAATTTACTTTGCTTTGCAAAATTTAATACAGGTTCTTTAATCCATTTTTTTCTATAGCAAAAAAGTGCCAAGCTCAACAAAACAGATCTAATCTTTATATCTGTCAACGACAAACTAAAAATGCAAAATGGCTGATAATTATCGGTGGGTAATACAGCTTTTACAGAATATCAAATCGAAACTATATATCTATATTTCATATTGGATTCCGAAACTAGATATTTTCTGAAATCATATATTTGATACACATATTATACCTACATGAAACTTCTTTCTCGTTAATGTTTATAGACGTTTCAATGTTTATGGTTCTACTTTGTGTCTTAAAGAGTACATTTTTTTAGATTTTTGCACACATTTCGAATAATTCTTGTTTATAAGAGAAATTCATTCTGCTGATCAAGAGATAAATAATCTCAAAGAACTTAGATCAAAAACTTTTTTAATGAACATTTTTAGTCATGTCACTGTCATGGAAGTATTTTTTTACCTAATACAACGTTCAGAAATGCAATGAGTATTTGAATTGAGCATTGTAATGTAGGTTAAATATATAATTCCGCCAAAAATAACTGTGTATAATATTTAGTTACACTTAAAACATTTCTATCAATTTTTAATAAGCTGTTTTCAAGGTTTGGATAAGGAATTTATACGAAGCATTTTAAAGTGGTTTGTAAATGAGAAGATATTTTCTTCACATCAACTAACTAAAACTATTTATTTACATCAACGAATTATATTTAAATAATATACAAATAATTTTTTACATTAAACAGTAAAATTAAGCAATTCAATGACACCTAATGCAAATATTTGCATTTACTTGAACGCACAAATCTAAAAATAGAACAAAAATGTCACATAACTTCTCGTATGCAAAATTCAAGGCCAAATGTCAACAAAATCTAAATTAAGCAAGTCGGAGGTGAGCAATTTCATTCAACACATGCTATTTCACTCGGTTCAATTCTATAGTCGCCTCTTGCAGGTATCATATTTTGTCATATCGTACCAAATTCGGCATTATCGGTATCAGCCACTGTTTACTATTTTTGAAATATCCAGATTCAATATGGTATAAATTTTGCTAGTACTTGGATATGCGTAACGCATCATGTGGGGCAATATAGCATTTCGTCCTATATATAGTTTCAGTTCAAATATATATATGGTTTTACGATATTGATGTGATAAATTCGAAAATCCAATGTGAAATTTGAAGTCACTTTTTTTTTACAGAACTCGTATTGTTGTTAAAAAAATACATTTGAAAAAGTAAAAAATAAAAGTATGTAACCAAACATAAAAAACCTCATTTCAAATCCTTTGGAGAGGGTTTAGCAAATTTAAAAATTATCTGTTAAACAAATATTACGAGATAGAAATTTGCCGTTCAGAGGAAGTTTTAGTGAAGCACTGCTTATTGCTATTTAGTTATTGCATTTCGTATAATTTCGTTGACCAAAGTTGTCCATGTAATAGTCGATTTATCACAAACTCACAGTTTCCCACTCACACACTACATTTGAATATGGAAGAGTTATGGACATATGCACGAGCAGGCAGATATACGGAGCTGATGAAATTAGAAGAGTTCCATTTTTATCATTTGGCTATGAAACCCTAAAAATTGTACATTAGACCAGAGCCCCACAAAATTTTGGGTGTCAAAATTAGCTTTTTATATCCTTTGAATTTACCATTTAGGGCTGCATGATCGGTGCTCATTTACAGTTAACGGCTATGATGCTCATTTGCAGTATTACTCTACAGGTTCCGGCAAATATGTATCAGAAGCGGTGACTGATCAAACATGGTCCATGCCGTGAAATCAAGAAATCAAATTTTGACATTGAGCCAATTAATTATAAGGGTCATAATTACTGTGATAACTCTTGAAATGGTGGATAAGTAGGTCCGCTACTTACACTACTGCCAGAGGTAGAATTGTTACATCCGGGTGACTTTAATGAAACCACTTGAAACTTTAACTACATGCTTTATTTATACCCAAATTATCTATATCTAAAAGTGTGGACTGGTCAGACAGCGGTCCATGGAAATATCTATCCACCCTTTAAGTCGTTGGAAAAATACCTTTTTGTATTTAAAGTTGATTAGTTAATAACAATTCATTTTCTAACTTTAAAAACTGATATCATCACCTATTTTGTTTATTTTTTACTTCTTACCCCCTCCCGTAATTTTACAAGTTAGTTTCTAATTAAGGAGTATAGAACATGTAGAAATGCACACTATATCTTCTAAAAAGTGCAATGTGTGTTGGGGCACAATAAAGTGAGTTAACACAAATGTACGACATAATACAAAATCAGGCATACTGTGTGTGTATGTATGTTGTACATGGGTTCGGCCCTAAACGGAATTCATTAATAGTTTATTTTTTACTTATTAAAACTCAGTTGCTAATTGAATAAAATAATAAACGCTGCCCTCTTTATGTACCCTACCAGAGATATTTGAGAACTTTCTATGTTATTCTAAAAATCACAGTGATTATTAGTTGCCAACTTAATTACATTTAAATATAGGTGAATGCTGCAGTCAGGTTAAAATAAACATCCAAATATAACGATAAATCAACTCAAATTACAATCTGTCCAATAGAGAATCATAAGATGAATAAAATTAAAAACGCCATAACTCATTCACATTCCAATAAGAAATAACTTACTTCAGTGTTTTGGGATCGAAATTAACTTTGGCATTGTCAGTGCTAATAAGCTGGATATTCTTTGTAATCTCGTGTGTCGATACACTTCGGCTTTGAATATTCTGCAGTGGAGCCACGAATGCCAAAATGTTTGTAATTGGCAGTGTAGGTCTAATTGGCACCTGCAACAATTTTGTACATACACACCTTAGGAACGACAGGACTAATTTACAAGTTGAAATTGAGTTATTGACGTAGGAAGCGCTACCATTAGGAAAAATAGATAATTACAAATGTGCTCAAACTGAAAATTATTCTCTTAGAATCATTTTCCTCTCTAAGTAATATACAAATTTTAACTTTACGTTACTATCTTCTAAATAGTTTACACAAAATATATGTTCATTTAATGAAATAAAATATGATAGAAATTATGGCTTAATTGATTTTATCGTTAAAATATTTTATTTCACATATTTTATAAATCTTATTTCATCCGATTTATATTATTGTTACACCAGAGTCGTCATACTGTATGACGCCTCGCTATCGCTGTCCAGCGAGACACCAGGCTCGATCCCGTCAGTGCGACTGAAGCGGCCGACGTTTCATCATATGCGGCACCGGCTCACGCACTGCGTCCCCGTGCGCCCAGCGCAGGTCAATTTTCAACTCATTCAACATGGAGTAGAGGCGAAACAGGTTGTCGCAGTCGTCCGGGCTTGTGCTCAGTGCCGAGCCCGTAAGCCTGCACAGCACCAATACTGTCTCAAACATGGTGTTAACAGTCTTCATGAAGCGCTCCATGTCCTCGAGGACACTCTCCTTGGAGAACTCAGTGTCGGTGGCGGACTTTTTCTACTGTTCTCCAAAGTCATAGAGATACCTTTATATCCACCCATTGTTATTGTTTACCCATTGTTTTAAAATTGAAATAAATATAATTAATAATAATTTATTATTACACTTTAACAAGCACAATCAATAAAATGTCACTTATACAATTTGTATACAAATATGCAAAACACAATGCCAGTTTGATATTTATTCATAGTATTCATAGGTATCAATTTACAATGATGAAGTGCCTATGTTCAACAGATTTAACTGACTATACCATTATAATTGTGTGAAGTTGGTAAACTGACAATTTGAATACTGCGGTTCAGGTAAGTGCTGGTTTTTGACTTACATTTAATTTTCACTTAAGCCTTTTATTCAGCTATTATTCACTAAACTATGAGCAATTAAGAAATTGAAGTTTTTCCACCAGAATTCCTCATCTTTCGGATTTTCTAACAAATAATTGAAGTAGTCATACGCCTAATCTATTTGTTTTTTGTAAAATAATTCTCAAAAACACAAAGCCACTCTCGTTATCTGATCCCTGATTCTCAAATTCTTGGCTCCTAATATTCCTTCAATTTGATGGATCGTGGTCAATAAGAATGTGAAGTTAATTTTAAGGGCTGAAGGAAGCTCTCCCCGTTTAAGAACAAATGCTGGAGATAACGATCTTTTCAGAGATGACTTTTTTGGCCATGGTTTAATATGGACTTTTATTTTCTTTTAGAATTATAATAGTGAAACAACATTTCATAAAAAGTAATGAATCAAGTTAAAAACAGATACCGAGTTTTAATCTAATAATTCTAAAGAATATTTTGAAATCCTTTATAACTTGGTCGACGCTATCACTCTCCCATTTGCCTTATAATCACTATTTCTATACATACCCTGTTTTTTTTATTTTAAAAGTTGTAATTCTTTCAGGCACAGCAACGCAACAATTATAGAACAAACCTGTACTTGAATTCAACTCTTACTCTAAATGTAAGAATAGATACTTCTCTCTGTAAAAATATTGAGTTCTAAAAACTTACTCTGTCATTTAATTATTGCAAAATTAATTTACATTTAACATATTTTTGTGCCATTTGAAGAATTGCAAATGGATTTATTTTATGCATAAGAAAAAATATCAGCCAAGTGCAAGTCGTACTTGCACAATTAGTGTCTATATGATCAATTGTTCTTTAACCTAGATTTTATGGTGTATTATGAAAAATATGTCTATTAGCCCGGAAGTCTGTTTGTTTAGAAATCTACAAACTACTTTTGCTTTAACCACTCTAATATTTTCGTATTTGTCTAACTAAGGTTATCAGAAGGAGAAAGGATAAAGAGATAGCAGAGACTGAGAAAATAATATTTTTCTAATGTTTTGTAAGTTAATCAAGTTGTTAATGTTTCAGATGAATGAGGCTCAAGATTTTGTGTCAACTGTGAGGATATATTTTTTTGGGGAATCTTCACTTGCTTACTAATATCTTTCGACATATTGTTTTTTCTACGTAAAAATTGGTCCCCTTCTATTTTTTGTTGCCAATAACTACAACCCTTGTACTTCTGATGCAAGATAAATTCACTTAAATTTATTAAAAGATAAATTTTCCAGCTAATAATCGAGCGCACATACATTTTGATGTAATTTTTATTTATGTCCATGAATGAACAATGTAAATAACGTACTTGGTTCCTGACAGCTTCAAAAGTCTTGAAGCCTATAGCGCTGCATCTAGTAAGAGTAAATGCCATCTTGAGGACGCTCATGATGATGTCTTGTTATGTAACCTCCAGTGAAGATAAGCCTGTAAAAAAAGAAAGCTTTAAATCAACACCAACTATTAATTGTGCAAAAATTTAGTTAATAGAACTTGTAGAAAGAAAATGTTATCGAAAATAATAAAAGTTAGACAGGTTTTTGTCAACAAATTTTAAATATATGAATAAGTTTTGCAAAAAATATTATTACAGTGATTTGGCTTGTACATTCAAGAATTGCAATTATTTCATAATAACAAATAACACTGCCTTGTGATTTGTTCTGAAAGTTGTATATCTCGATACACTTCGAACATTCTCCCACACACACATATATAATTAAAGCACATTTTCAGTCCCAATGTGCACTTTTCATATGCTCGTCACTGTTTAACAAATGCATGTGCCTTTGGACCTACACATATATTATCTAATACCTTCCTTTGTGAGGTACTTCAAAATTAAATAATTTAAAATATCTTATGTACCTACTAATCAAAAAATATAATTTAAATATTATTTTTATCCAATTTAATGTACTAAATAAACAAAATAAAAATTCTAGCTACGACTTGTTATCTTCTTTGCTCTTTACTCTTTGCAAGATTAAATGGCATCCAACATAAAAGCTGGAAATACATCATATATATTGCGTTTTAACTTATTGAGAAATTAAGCACTATATCATATCCTATCCTTGATATACGAGAAATTAAGCACGATATCATATCCTTGAAATTTTGCGTACATGTAGTCTTTGTTGTGTATACTTCATACATACTTTTTACTCTGGATTAAAATATTTTTCTGATAATTAAAAAAAAATATCCCATTACAGATAAGAGCCTTAACAAAAGCAAGAGTGTAAATACAAGCAAGTAATAAAGCATAACGGCAACATGCCAGCTTACTGCTACCTTCTGCGGGTTTCTCCATCTTTATGCCAGTGCATCCCAAATAGGGATTGCAATCGAGCAGTGCTTTCAAACCCGTGAGATTGGTGCGGCATTGGTCCTAACCCGCAAATGCATATACATTTTTTTTAAATTTAATAAATAAAATGTTTATTAGTCAATAATTGAACCAAGTTTAATAAAAAGTACAAAATTAACAATTAGTAGCACTTTAGTTAACAAAAATATTTTAAATTGTCTTATTATTACTTAGCTAATTGCACAACACAACATTGCATAATTATATAATGACTATGGTTTGATAGCTTCTTAAATGCAAGTAACTTTACAAAATTATCTAGCCAGTTTATGACATATCTACCTGAGATAATTATTATTAATTTTAATAGTTACTAAAATAAAATTACAATTATAACATTAATTTATGGCTCAGATAACCAAGCAGTCTTTCTAATCTCCATATTATAGTATTAATTTAAAATTAAATTAAAAAACAATCATAAGAGTATTTTAAATAATTTAGTCACTTTTCTTTTTGAAAAATCTTTACAACTTTTCACACTTTTTTAGATCATTGTAACAGGGAATAACTTCAGCGGGTTGTCGATCTATAGTTACGCTCAAGCGTTCTTCTTTGTATTTTTGTCATTATCTATATCAAAATCAGTCAAAGTTTCTTCTGGAAGTTCTACTTCTCTTTCAATTTTTTGGTGACCACAACCAACTGTATACCACGTACGAAACATAGTTGTTGGTACAAATACAAAAGGTATAAAGGATATAGCAAAATAAGCATAGTGAATTTGCCCTCACAGTAATGTAACTATAGATAATATTAAGAATATTACGCATATTAGTCCCCTAATGTTCTCCTGATGTGGTTTTGAAAGAGACATACTTAAATAACATCTGCAAACCAGTTTTGTACTCTGTTGTTAATTGGTGATCAAAAAATAATAGATCAGATTTTGTATTCAAATAAATGTAAAATACACTACATAAATCTGTAAAAAATTATTCTAGAAAGATACAAAAGAAGTGATTCTATAAATATGTAAAAAAAACATTATTTCTTACTCGAAGAGCATCATTTTTCCGTATAACTACACTTTTATTGATATGAGTTAAATATCAACTGGCAGTGACAAGTAGAGACGGCGGCATGACGTAGCATGGAGATGCAAAGTGACAGTATGATAATGTCATGCTAAGCAATGGAAAGGGCTGTAGACTTGTATAGATTTTGCACAATTCGTCAACGAGTTTATGATCTTGTGGAATATCTAGCTGGAGCAGGATCCTGCAGCCCTTTAAATGATGTTGGGTCCTGCAGAATTACGGGATTCTACTTTGCTGGATTTCAATCTCTAATCCCAGACAACTTATATATTTGCCTAATACTAAGATTCAATATTTTCGCAAGAACATTATTTTTCAATTACACCACCGTTTTTTCTATGCGAGTGAAATCACAGCACAAAAATGTTTATTTTAATTCCAAATTTTTGAAAAATATAAAATCAGAATCAGCCACTGATGAAGAAATATTTTGGTAATTGATTTGTTTATATTTAGGTTTTTTATTCATAATAAATAATTTATAAAAAAATATTCATTAATGACAATTGAATGTAGGAATGATATAACAAAAACACACCGCAAATGTGCATCTTTAAATTATAAAAAGGGTGACAGATCCACATCATCTAACTCTCCTATCAATGCAGTCGAATTTCCTTTCGCAATAAAGTTTTTTACTTTCTTTTTTACATTCCTTTCTGTGAGCTTATTCTAGCAGCTGCTATTGATATGAAGCAAATGTTCCGGGTGCAAAAAAAGTTTTTTAGAAAGCTGTGTCATTTTGAATATCATTTTAATTGCGATCTTACCACATTCTACAAATTTTTTCAATAACATAATACTTAATGATTTAAATAAGTAAATGTTCATGAAAATTTGATAACATCAGAAATAAGAAAAACACTGACTCAAATTATTTCAAATCATCTCTAGCCTGATTATGATATTGAGCAAATGAGTCTCTGGAGACAGATCAGTTCAAGGATAGAGTCTGCAGTACGTTTGTAAGTTTCTATTAAGTTAATTGGTGCAAAAAGAGAACACGCTATGGACATACAGTTTATAGGCTAAATGAGGCATTAAGAGCAATAATAGAGGTAGAAGCGTAGAATGGATACAGTCTATCGATTTAGTAACCCCAGTCAATTTAAGTGTATTATTTGAAATCTAGTGACAATAATTTCCAATAAGCACAAACTAAACTTCATTTTTTCATTGTTAATTTAAGAAGTATCAGAAACTAAAAAAGCTCAATAAGAGAATATTACCTACGGTTAATTGAATATATTTGGCGTTAGTTTTGTAGAAATTCATTGTTCACAATTAAATGAAACTACGTGATGTAGTATTATTTCTACTTTCTTTAAGTTCTTTACAACAACCTAGGTTTTGTTGAATTACAACATCTTCAGGTGGGTTATTAGCAGAGATAACAGGTTACAGAAGCAAAGAATCTCATATTTGATACACATTCTTAGTATACAGGAGATCAACTGCTTTTAAACAGTCTAACAAAATGTCTCACGTGTGCTTGTACAGAATAACACATTTTAATTCCACATAAAAAGTGAAAGTTGTTTATTCATTTATTTAGAAGATTAATATGTTGATATTCTGAAAGATTATTAATAATATTTAAAAACATTTAATAATATTTTAAAACATAACTGATTGAAAAATTTTGAATTGTTTCTTATGAACAACAATTCCAAAGGTATACGTTGCATATTTTTTTATAATCATAATTAACCTAAATATTAGATATGTGCTGAATGATTGGTGAATACTCGGTATTCGGCATATTTTTCTATGTTTGTATTCGGCCGAATAGTCGGTTCAATTACCAAATTTAAAAAAAAACTTTCCTTTTAAATTTTTTAGTTATATACAGATGGCCCATTTACAGTGGGTCAAAATTTTTTTTAGTAGGAGAACATCATGATAAGTCATTTAAAAAAAATTAGTTTTACAAAAATCAACAGTTTAGCAGTTATGATTTTTTTGTACTTTTTGAAAAATCTTTACTCCAGTTACTTTTGTTTGAAAACTGTTCCACAAAATCACATAAAATTTAGTATAGAAGCAGAGTAGTCATGTAAGCAAGCATACAATGAGCGATTTTTTAGTTTATTCTTAGCTTCTGCTATTGTTTGATTTTTTTCTGTTAAAAAGAAAAACATACATTTAAAAAAATACTGTAATAAAACCTGTACAACTAGAGATTTGCTTATAATCTTAAAAACTACCTTAGGATATGGTAATAGTCTAGACAAAAAATCGTAGTGATGTAACTATTGCAACATCTTCAGAAATTAACATCACTAAGGCACTAAATGTGAAATTTCTGCCATAATCGCAATTTTAACAAAACTAAGTGTATTTCTTTTTAAAAAGCATTAATTCAACTCAGATTTATCTAAATTATTTACAAATCAATGTTTATTAACCTTAACATACACAAAATATATTCAGGTAGAATGACTGCTAAACAGAGCGCTAAAAATCTTGAATGTAACAATGCTGCCAGTACCTATGCTTTCGAATCTATATCTGAGTTCTGTCTCTCAAATACAACATTTCGGCTATATTAAGGCAAACCTACTGTGTGATACTTTAAAAGAGTGGTAACTTCAGAATTTGAAGAAAATGTGAAACTAGCAATCTATTTTATCTGATCAAATGGTTGTAATAAGGCCATAAGCTCTTTCAAAACTAGCCATAAACATTCACTGAAGTTACGGAGATTCATTGTGCTATAGTTGTCAGAAAAATATAATGACACAACAGCCCTTTCTTTTTTTGAAGGCGTTAACACATGTAAAACGTACTATTTCCATCTAGTATTTACATCCAGAGGCGGATTCAGGGGGGGGCACGTGCCCCCGTGCCCCCCAAGAAGTCCCAGAATAATAAATCTATTTCGTTTAGTTCTCGCAAGTTACAAAACAATATACGTAAAATTACATACAAATATTTTTTTTAACGATGAAAAGTACGTTTGCGTGAGCGAAATTATAGAATAAATAATACCGGTACTGGTACCCATAGCTACTACGTATGTAGTTTACAGTTTTTAGTTGCACGCGTCGGCACCAGTTTTTTCCCACCAATTTACTTCAACTGTTTTTTTTGTATGCGCGGAAGGTCGGGGTCTGGGCGCGTGGTTAGCTAGATGATAAATATGTAATTATTGTCCTCGCTCGACGACGACAGCATTGCATGTGCACGCATTTTATTATTAGTTTGATTAAATTGTATTCGGCTTACGTATTTTATCATCACAGTGATCATATGTAGTCAAGTGACTTATATTATAATGAATGACAATATAACCCAGTGACACCCGAACTTACCGGAAGTTCGGGTATCACTCCGATACATGCGCTCAAATGAGATGACGTATTTTTTGGGCGTCTTCGGCTTTTTCCTACCGTTGTCAACACGAATTAACTCATATAGTGCCGTTTTTTGGAACTACTGTATATTTCTATGGAATTTTTCACTTTCGATGAATTATTCATTAATCAGTTTCTATAGGTACCCATATTTAAATGTCTGTTAAAAGATGAGAGCGTTTTCAAATAACTATTAATAAATATTTATTTCTGTTGCAAGGGATATAGCATCAGAACAGTGAGGTTACATAATATTATTGTGGAGTCATAACTGTAGTGAAGTTTTTCATATTTTGTAATTAATTTTTATTTTTATGTAATAAAAAATTAACATCTGCACTGTTATTGTAATTAATTTTTATCTCTATATATATAAATAAATATTTACAAAAAATATATAAATTTGTGTTTTTAAAATTATTTCTAATTTTTTGTCCCATTCTTATCAATGCAGCAAGATGTACATAAAGTCAATTTAATTTCTTAATTTAATTATAATAATGCAGACTAAAAAAATTCTGATAATAAAAAATCATACCGCATATCAAAAATCATAAGATTAATTATATAATTCGATTAAATTTAGAAAAATTTTATTATTACAGAGCAAAATAAATTTTACCGTGGTACCACTAGATTTTTTTTATTAAGCTTATGCTATACATTTTATTTGGTTACTGTTTCGCACTATGGCAATTTTTATCAGGGTCCTCTGTAAATTTTATTATAATTTCCTTTCCGTGTATGTAAATTAACACATGTGTTATGATAATTTATTTGTGGTAACCATAACTTATTTAGTTTTATTTTATATTTACAGGTAAACTACTTAACAACAAGGATGTTACAAGTACTCTTACCGATGAAGAAAAATATCAATGGTTGAAAAATGTTTGGCAACCTTCAACAGACTTTAAGTTTCCACAGATATGAGACAAGCAGGTCTTTTCAAATGAACTGGCTAAAGGTACATGAATGGCTTGTATACAGCAAAATTGCCGGTGGCGGATTGTGTAAGATGTGTATTATTTTTGGATGGCGTGAAGTGCGCACGAATGATGTAAAGCTAGGAAAGTTGGTGACGGAACTGCTGAAAACATTTAAAAAAAGGTATTGAAATACTAACACACCATGGGAACACGAAATACCACCAAATTATATGGATAATGGAGGGAAGTCGATGGATGTTGTAGTCCAAATGAGATCTCAAGAAAGAAAACAATTGAAGAGAAAAGTAAAAAACTTGTATCCATTATAAAAACCGTTATATTATGTGGAATTCAAAATATATCATTAAGAGGACATAGGGATGACGGTTATTTACAATCAGAAAGTTCTCTTGGAGAAGTTAATTTCCGAGCGCTATTGAAATTCAGAATCGATGCTGAGGATGAGATACTGCGTGATCACGTTAGAGATTGTTCTAAAAATGCTGCTTACATTAGCAAGTCACAAAATGATTTGGTCAAGTGGTGCGGGGACTTAATCGTAAACAAAATAGTGAACAAAATTAAAAAAGCCAAATATTTTACTATTATAGCAGACGAGACCACAGATGTTTCTATTAGTGAGCAACTGTCCATTTGTATTCGTTATTTCGATGTTGATACGAATGAAATTCAAGAAGACTTTCTTAAACTTGTTAAAATTGTACATCTTACTGCATATTTTGGAGACGTTAGATAGCTTGCATTTAGATATTTCGTTATGCCGAGGTCAAGCATATGATGGAGGAACCAATATGAGTGGTAAAATAAAAGGTGTTCATATCCTCGTATTATATCCTCCAAGAAAAAATGCAAGCTAATTTGCCTAACGAAAAACAAAACATACTAAAGAAAATGTGTAAGACGAGATGGGTGGAAAAACACGAAGCAGTGTTACCATTTTTAGACGTTTTGCCGTGTCTTTCTGCAATTTCGCAAAACCGATAAAGGGGATAAACATGCTACAAATGCATTTTCATTGCTGCAAGCTGTAATCTCGCTGGAATTTCTTGTAAGCTTGGTCATCCTCGCTGATATTTTAGGAATCACTCTCTCTTTATCTTAGTCCTTACAAGCCATCGAAATTGACATACTTTCGACTGTGAAGCTTGTTGACATGACTACAGCCAGCATCCAAAACCAACGTGATACTTAAAAAGCTTTTTGATAAAGTTGAAGATCTGGCAAATAAAATTGGAGCAGAAATAACTGGTTACTCTGCACCAACCGTCAATTCAACAGATCTAACATTCAGGTTCAGTCTGCTAAAGAGTATTATTTGTTTCTTATATTTGAAGGATGAACTAGAAATTTGGCAACAGATGAGAGAAAATTTGCCAAAGTCTCCAACGGAGGCCTATAAAAGAACAACGACGTTGCCAAACATAAGAACCCTGTGTCAATCGTTGTGTACATTTCCTGCAACAACTAGCACTGCGGAGCAATCTTTCTCCACTCTGCGACGACTCAAAACATATCTTCGCAGTATTATTATATATATATAATATATAGTAATTATTTGTAAATTTTGCATTAAAATACGGGTAAATAATAAAAAGGATATTATTTACAATATGTCTTTATTTACAATTAATTTAAAGAACTTATGAGAACACTCGTTGCCAACTTGGTTGTGCTCCCCCCAGAAAAAATTCTGGGTCCGCCCTTGCTTACATCTTGTATAAGTTTATGTTTCAGCAAATTGAACTCATTCTGAATTTGAATCAATTTTTATTGAGCCTGAGTGGAGTGGCTAAAATGAATAACAATTCTTTTTACTATAATTCAGCCATGTTGCTGAAAGTGACTTTGCTGACAATAACCCAGTAATAGAAGATTTTAAATTTCAATGTCAATACTATTGCACACACTTACAAACTTTTATTATGAGAAAATTGTTAAACAACCTTCAACTTTACTAACTTTACTACAAGGTCAATTGTCACATTCAATTGACTACAAAATCAACTCTCACACTTCAAGTGATGTGACTGTCAATCAGATTAGTTCAGTACTTGATGTAAAAAAAATAAAATGAAAATCCTTTTTATAAGTATATTAACTGCACATAATAAAATTAAGTAGGCAAAGTAACTAATTTTTCCATTGCTTGAAGTTTAATGGAACACATTAAAGAATTTTATTGATTTTGAATATATATTAAATCAAATGTAATAAATGCCATAAACTTACTTTATTTCACATTATCTTGAAAATTGACTTTTTGAGCATTGTAAGCTAAGCCCTCCCTTAACCACATCATTAACACCTAAATGAAAGGTAACTAACTATATAAGCTATAAAGCAGAGGTCATTATACAAACTTTACTTAAATTACATGTTCCATTAACATATTGTTACTTTTAACGACAACAATTAGTACCTAAATATTTATTAACTACAAATAATAGATCTCTCCATTATTCAGATGAGGAAGGTAATGAAATTGTAACATAAGGTGAAATAGCTAAATTTATAATCAAATTCTTTAGTGAGTTACTGTAATATAACTTTCAATTTTAAAATGAGAAATATGGTAAAAGTAATTTCATAATAATTGTTCATTTATTATCATGTTAAATCATTTTTTTTATTCTACTGAGATACTTATGCTTAGATTCCCTTGTAAATATTTTATACTATGACAGCAATATATACTAAAACACATTTGCTAAGTGTTTCAGATCAAGCATAAATAGGGATCCATAGATATATTTAGCTTTTGAAACTGTTGATACAAATAAAGTAAAATAACTTAATTGAAAGTATTAATCAATGAAAAATGGTAAATGAAAAAAAATAGCTATATAAACATTGTATATATTTCGCCCTCACTTTTATATAAAAAATTAAAAATTTGTTAAATTAAAAATTATGAAAATAATAATATTTACACAATCTCAAATCACCTGAATTGAAAAATTAAACAAAATTATATAGGCATAGCCCATATCACAATTATTAGAATGGAGCTGCTAAGAAAAAATGATGTGAAAATTAATAAAATTGATCTTTAAAAGGTTTTTTAAATGTAATCAATAGCGAAACAAATTAAATAATAAATGCATACCCATCGATTATCATTCGGTTTATTAAAATAAATGCATACCCATCGATTATCATTCGGTTTATTAAAATAAATGCATACCCATCGATTATCATTCGGTTTATTAAAATAAATGCATACCCATCGATTATCATTCGGTTTATTAAAATAAACGCATACCCATCGATTATCATTCGATTTATTAAAATAAATGCATACCCACCGATTATCAATCGGTTTATTAAAATAAATGCATACCAATCAATTATCATTTGGTTTATTAAAATGAAATCTTTAAATATGAACAGTTTTGAGAATAACAAAATGTTTGGGTACAGTTTTTCCTATTACATGTAATCATTAATTCCTGGGGCACAAAGGTTCTTTCGATTGCTATAATGAGCTTTTTAGGTTAAGAAATTTGGAAAATTTAGAATTGTATTTTTAATATTTTCTTTCCTATAATTTTATCTATTATTCAAGGCCAAATAGTTAGCAAAGAAAGCAATCCATAACCCACATATTTTTCTACATTTTTGAAAAATTTTTGCACATGCTTATTTTGCAAAAATCTATGTAAAATAAAATAAAATAAAAACTGACTCATTGAATGGGAATTATTTTTCAATACCTTGATATATTAACTGAGAACTCCATTTGAAATATCAACTAGCTAAATTTACATACATACATAGATTTAAAACTGTAGAAACTTCGAAGCTATGACAGGTGGAGAGACAGACGGACATGATAAAATTATAAATTCCTTGTTTTGCTACCGAACTCTAAAAATAGAGTAAAAAGACTTTTTCATATGAAGGTGATGGTAAATAAAGGTAAATTAATTTAGGATTAACATCAGTTGTAACGATTGGTATCTTTTTTTAAATAATGTTTTTAATTTTTTGTTGTACGCCTAAGGTGTTTTTCAAAGTAAGATGATGTGCTGAATTTTATTCAACTTCCACACGGGTGTGTGATACCACCGACTATGATAGAAACTTTTTGGAATAAAATGCAAAAATGTTATCCAGACGCATTCATAATTCAAAACTTGATTTTTGATCATTTTTTTCTAAAAAGTCCAAATAAGAATCAAACTAGCACAGCCGTTTTCTAATATTCTATATAACCTGGGAGTATAAAAATAATACACACATTAACAATAATAATACACACACTGTTAAAATTACTTGTAACATATTAAATGATTAAGCCTGTCATTGTGAATAGCTTCATGCTACCTGTAGCTCTGCTCTTATTTCACAAATTATGGCATATAAAAGCGAGTTAATCATCACTGCTCTCCTAAGCAATAATAAAAAAAAGCAATTAAAAAAAAACCAGTTAAAGAAGTTAAACGCAAAAACACAGACAAGGGTTTTATGTTTGATATAAATATTCACTAAATATAGCGAAATATTTACTATTTTCCTAAAATCATTGGTTAAAAAATAAATTAATAAGAGTAATACATTAAAGCCAAAAGCTGATTATTAAAAACAAAACAAATTTAAATTTCTTTACTGCTCAGTATTCGAGGTCATGCAATATTAAACTAATTGCACTATTATTAAAATATGATTTGCAATATTATAAATTGTATTATCCTACCAAGCCACATGAAAATAGTAAAATTTCTCTTAAATAAGGCTAGAATTAGAATTAAAAAAAAGCTTTATACTGCAATCATCCGATAGTTTTATATTCTTTAAAAGTGTAATATAAATATAAAGTATATTTTAAAAGTGTAATATAGTCGATTTTCTCTGTCTTATTTAGGAAATTTTATTAAGTAACACTTATTGTAATGTCTTTTGTGCCCATGTAATTTAAATGAATAAAATTAATTATGCACATGGCTTCCAATCTAGATGTACAATTGTAAATGGTCATGCCGCATATGACAAACTCAAAACACACCACATTTTAAAACTTATCGTCTCTAATCTTCAAAACTAGATAATAATTCTAAAACAGAATTTTATCAGCCGAGGTTATCAGAGCAATAATGGATATTTTATCTCAAATGACCGCCAATAATATATATTATAATTTCTGGTAATAATAGTATCATAACAATCACAAATTTTAAAATGTTACCATCATTACTACCAAATTTATGTTGATAAACAATAATAACTGATCTGATTATATGATGTAATATTAGTTCCTTTACTTATTAAGTATTTCTTTTTAACATTACATCTCAATCTATTATGTGATTTTAAAAAGTTCGAAACCATTTACCCCTCTCTCTTCTTTTATAGGACCCCTCGGTCTTTAAAAGGAAAAAAGTAACCCTTATTGAATCACTTACGTATCTGTCACTTAGTTCATAAAAGGTGATTTTGTCAGAAACGATTTGAGATAGAAATATGCCATACAAATAGATCATATCACAAATAAATTAAAATAGTTATATGACTTTAAAATATATATATGGTAATTTTAAAGGACAAATTAAATACTTGAAAAAATTTTAAAAAAATTTTTACTTTCTTTACTTACTTTATTTTACTTTTTTGTATCCTGTGGGATTCTCCATTTGGAGGGTCTAGATATAAGAAACTTAAAAAAATTTCAGAGTTTTAAGTGACATACCCTCAAAGATATACAAAGAAATTATATTCTTCCCCTCAGTTACTAAATAAATCCATATTATATTACTAATGTCAATTCAAGAAAAGGGTTTACAATATTTGAACTATCACTTTGCTTTGTTTACAAATATTCTCTTTTAGAATGGAGTATAGGTATATATAAAAGTTTATACATTTAAAGATATAAATTATCTCAAATTACGTACAAATATTATTTTTCAATGAATAATTACCCTGCATATCTTATATTTAAAATATTGTGACATTTTAAGTTTTCCTGTAATCCATTATTGTATTAGATACTAATAACTGTGTTTTGTTTTTAATTTATTGTGCATTAGCTTCTAAGGGGAGGAATACAATTTTGTTAACCATCTTTAAAGGTATGCCACACAAAATTCTGAAAATTTCTTTAAATTTTCTTATAACCAGCCTCTTAAAAATATATAATTTATGAACAATCAAATATCCCATCAAGAATCGACTACCTTCAGATGAGCGGTAGTGTCTTAGATACTGCGCTGCGGACTACTAAATAAATGCCAAAGTGCATATAAATAACACAAAATATTAAAATTGAAGTTTTTATAACAATATTTTTTTTGAAAACAAATATGCCTAAAATTAAAATTAATCATTGAAAATCTACAATAACACCAGGAAAAACTTAGTATTGTAAAAAAACAGTGCCGTATAGTGTGTATTTGACATATAGTTTATGTTCTACACTGCAAAGTAATTATTTGAAAATAAATTTTTCAGTACCCTTATGCCAAATGTCCTGTATGTATATGTATAAGTGTACATTTATTACTTCAGCCAATGCCTGTCTTGTTAACTCCTTCTGTATCATTTAAGCATCATGGGAGATAGACAATTAAATATAGTTTATCTCAAATTGAAACTGATTTATTACAGCTATTTGACTCCAAGCCTTATAAAAAGTAAATTGTTGTTGCTATTTGACACTCAATAGCAAATATGGAGAGGATAGGTTTCCTAAGCATCGAAATATCGGGTATTTTTCTGAAACGTTTTGGGTTTCCGAGTTCTTTGTGATTGACAGCAAGAGTTGTCCTTTTTTTAATGTAAATTTCACAATTCAGATTAGTGAAATAATATTGTAATTTATAAGTTATTTACCGTGACAGTTTATTAAGTTAACATTGCGCTTATAGTAATAATTCGATAATATCATGGGTGAAATTACAATGAGTTTTGTGAAAAGTGTTGGCTGATTGAATATTATATATTTGTGCCAAACACTTAACTGGTAAATTTGTTTGTTTACAAACATGCTCTTTTGAAATGAAATCGAGTATAAATATGTGCAATTAAATGAAACTACGTGATGTAGTATTATTTCTACTTTCTTTAAGTTCTTTACCACAACCTAGGTTTCGTTGTATTACAACATCTTCAGGTGGGATATTAGCAAAGACCTCTTCTCAAGGATCTTTGCTAATATTCCACCTGAAGATGTTGTAATACAACAAAACCTAGGTTGTGGTATAGAAAGTAGAAATAATACTACATCACGTAGTTTCATTTAATTGTGAATAATGAATTTCTACAAAATTAACGCCAAATATATTCAATATAAATATGTGCACAATGGTTTCTATAGAGTATATATTCTCTTAATTTTTTAAATGGGATTTCAATTTAACGCTGTCAAAGTTATGACAAACTTCATCAGAGCAAGTTCAGCTTGTTACGAGAGGTATTCGTATTGAAATAAAGAAGAGACATGTGCAGTGCAATAAGATAATTGAACGAATTCTCTTCATAACTCACCAGTTTTTGACATTCTAATGCCATACTTTAGTAAAATATTTTTTTTTCTTTTTATAATGTTTTCCTAATTTTTTATTGTACATCTAACATATTTTTTACAGTAACCTGTCTTGCATTTTGTTCAATTTTCATAAACCCATTTGGATGGTAATATAACATATTATGACAGGAAATTTGTTGACATAAAATATGACATTCAAGTTAGATTCACATTTGTTAGTTCCATTTGGAAATAAACCTAATAAAAGCAATCCAACCCAATTTTTTAAATTTACCTTGTATATGGAGATCATGTTGGGATGAAATGCGGTTTATAAATGAATATTCACACGTTGAATGTTCGTAACAGACAATATCCAACAGGCAATAAAGAAAACCCTTTTATATTGGTTAAAAGTAATTACATTTGTAAAGGAAATTTATAAATCAAATACAAACACTAGGGAGCCTTGCTGGACAAGACCTATCATTGACACATTGGCCTAAGCTCCGTCCTGTGTAAACAGCCTGTCGTGGGCACTCAACATATTAAAAATAGCGCAACCCAAATGGTTTGAGCGCACCCAAATGGTTTGATTAAATGTATTAATTTCAAAAATTGCATAGTGAATGTAAAATGGAAATATATAGTTTACAACTGTAGCACTCTCTTGGCACTTATCATTCCAAGTTTTGCTTCAAAATCAGAAGTTTTAGACATTTCATGTTATACTTGAAATATATATTTGTTAAATTGTTGAAATATATGTTTGTTACGGATTAAAGTGGAAATATATATATTTTACGATTGGAAATATACATTTTATAACAAGAAATTATCAAATTACCTAGAAAGTACTTCATCTTATATATGTTAAAGAAGATATGATTCAACAAGGTATAATTAGCTGCTTAGACAAATAGAACTGGACTTAATTTTCATTCTTGCTTCGTTGAATACTGAAATAACTTGTTTATAATAATCTTTATCTTAGCTATGTGATATGTATGTGCAGATCGTGGAAAAAAAATGATTGAATATTTACATACTAGACCAGGATTTTTTTTAAACCAAAACAATTTACTTCCAGATACTACTAATTTTTCGGGATTTTAATATACCACTAAAGAAATATAAATTATTGTGATAATATGATTGATGTTTAAATAAGTTTATAAAATAAATTTAAAATATGATGTGAATCCAAATGTATGTACATCATTGTTTTATCTCAGTATACACTAAAAATGGTGTTAGATTGGGTATAAAACCAAAAAAATAGGTACAAAAACTAATATAACAAAAACACAAGCTTTTGATTGGAATTACAGGGTATGTTGGGATTGAGTTTCAAAATGCTTGAAAATTTGATGGATGCAATGAAACTAACCTGTACTTCGTATTGTTTATCTAATAATCCAGCAATGAAGACTTTCTCTTTTTGCCGTTCACATATTACAAATTCTCAATGTTCCAGATATACAATGTAAAATTAAAGTGTAAGTTGGAGAAGAAATTCATGAGATATTGTGTTTTTTGAAGAAAGATTTAAAATTGAGCACCACTGGTTAAAGCAATGAGGGATACCAACAGATGAATAAATGTGTCAGTTGAATGTACCCAACTTTTAGCAGCAAATGCATATTTTATTCCTTAAACATAAATAACCAATTGCAACAACAATCTATACTAGATAACAAGTATTATGCATCGCAGAATGTGAATTCATCACATATACTGACACAACTACATATGGCTATTCTTATCTTTAGTTTTACCAGACATATTTACTTACATATTATAAACATAATTGGTATTAACAGTAGCCAAGCCACACATTCTTCTTATATGATTCTATAAATATTCTAAAAAACTATCACATTTCTAGGAAATATAGAAAATATTTTGAATAAAATATTTTGACCATGAAATTTAATGCAGTGTATAAGCATTTCTTCAAACAGTAGAACATTACTCAAAACAGGTTAAGGTGGATAAATTTTTAAATACAATGGAATGCTATACAAAACTAAAAAAACTTTACCACTATTCCCTTATTCGCCTCTGCGTAAAACCTTTTACCGGTGTTTATATTTTGAAAATGTTACGCTTATTTAAAATTCCACCAATTTCACCTTTCTTTCGCAAACCCCAAAATTTAATAGCCAACCAAATAAAATACAATTTTAAAATAATTGAAATAACCAAAATTGTTCCAGAGTATCAGCGCACTGGTGAATTTACAAGAATGAAGTAAATCATGAATAACATAGAATCGTAACGAGTGATATCTTTACTGTACACACCTTTAGTTTTAAACATTTTCATTATGGAATGAAAACAATAACAATTTACATACAAAACATGTAAATGTAACTAAATGAAGCTACATATAAGGTTCAAATGGAAAAATCAACAATCTTTTATTTCTTAACTTGAAGATGTCTTTTTATTTGTATATGAATTCAAATGTAAAGTCTTTATACTATATCTCTTCAAAAACAATAATACTAAATTAGAAATAAAATATTAATTTAATTATCCTTGCACATATTTGCTAACATTCGCCTGTGTGGCGACTTATATAAACTTTTAGCATTTAATCTTTTCAATTCCAAACATCAAAGTTATCGTTTGTTGTAATAAAAAGTTAACAAATTGTAATATTACATTCAAAAAAAGGATATTTAACTTATGGCATTAAAAAGCACTAAAAATAAAGTAGAAGAAGCAGGTGTTGTGTAATATGAAAATTAATTAAACTAATAAATAAATACACAAATGTAAAATTAACGAGTTGTAACTGAGGGAATACAATTCAGATATTGATACTTGCTGTAGTATGTTAAATTATCTTAATTCCTATTTTAGGAAGTCTATCCTAGGTACTCATAAAAGCAACAGTTTGGCTGCGTTTTCAGTAGACAGTGGGAAGCAAGAATAGGTCAGAATGTCCAGTAGCCCACTAGTTATGTATTTAATGGTAACCTGACATTCACTGCCTATTATAATTTTCCATTTAAAAATGTCATTTTAAAAGTTATTAGAGACAAATATTTTTTTGGCATAAAATAGGGTATTTGACTGATGTCAGTATTTTATGTAAAAATGTTTTTAAACTGTAGAGTAGGTTTAAGAAAACCTCAGGATGAAAAAAATAATGCATATATCACACAATTAATCGAAACTTCTAAACAGGAAGTCTCAATTTTTTTCATTAAATTGAAAAAGTTATTAAGAATTCTGTTTTCACACAAAAAAATGAGAAAATTATAATATGCAATATATAACTTGAACGCAATATTTAAAGAGATACTAAAGATATTCAATAAACTCCCTTATAATGAATGCTAAATATGGGCCAGTGACATCATAATCCAGTTGGGTTTTGTATGGGACGTTTTCGCGCAAATTGTAGTTCATCATTAGAACTTTGTAATGAAAAGTCCTAAGTATGATATATTTATTTTAACCATTTTTAATGTTATTGCTTATTCTCTTTTAGTTATAAAAAATATAATCAAATACCCTATTATGTTTTCCAGAAGCAAAGCACTCAATTTCTGTAAACCACCAAAATACTACGATTACACTTGGATGACTGTTGGGTATAATTTAGAGTATGGAAAATTACATTACTACAAAGGACAAACGTCCTTTACAAAGGACCTAAAAAAAACTTCGTCACTCCGAGGTCAGTGAATAAAAAAATTACCACACCATTTTTAATGTAATCAATTATCAATTAAATGTTGATCATACGCATAATTAAGAACAAGATTATTGCTGTGTTATAGCCATTTACTAGCCAACACGCATCTGTATAGTGGCCCTGTTGTTTTATTTCATCTATCGTAAAAAAAATTATTTTATTTTGAAATGGAATTTTCGACCAGGTGTCAATTTTTTTATTGGAGGTAGTAAAGTCATTAGATAGTAATAATCTATGTAATGATGCTCTCTTTGAGGATGTTTTCTTTTGATTTATCCTTTTGTTACTCTTCATGGAATAAATAACAAATAGAACGAACATAACCAGCAACGCGCCTGGTGCTTGCATGTCTAAAACCTTAAAAGCATTTGCAGATGCATGCCAGTAGATGGCTAATGCTCATAGCGTACATTGCTACAGATATTTTGTGAATACTTTTATGTTTAAAATTTCAAATATGATGATGTATTACATGAAAATGTGCAGAAACAATGGTAAAAACCTACGGAATAGCATAGTTATATATCACTGATAATTACGTTTTTTTTAAAAATCAATAATGTTAAAGTTTAGATTGCACATTTCAAAATTGCTGCAGCTCATTGCAACAATATTGTTTTTGTATATGATTTTAGTTATTTTAGATATTTTTTTAGTATTAATGACATGTTTTAATTAAAGAAGTTAATATAAAGATCTCCTTTTTGCATCAAAATTTGATTTAATTAAACATAATAATAGATAGTTACTCAAAAATGTGGTATCAGCAAATTTACAGTTTTCCAGTTATTGTTGACATTAATGTATAATGATAAATATCAGGGAATGTTATTTTAATGTTTCTTGTTTTTGCAGTTATCCCAAGGATGCAAAATATAAGTGAAGATGGGTTGAATCTATTGGAAAAGTTTACTGATTTGAAAATTTGGAGGACCTCATATTAAAATTTGAAAAAGTAAATGTTTTATCCTTGACAATGAAACTGAAGTGTTAAAAGATATTAACTTAACTGCATCCTAAATATTTAAATGCCAAATTGAAAAAGAGAGGAGTCTACCTCTAAAGAAAAAACATTCCCCTGCATTGCAAATGTTTGCTTTAACTTTGAATTATTATTCTCCAAATGTGTGTAATAATGTCCATTGTTCATTTCAAGTTTGTTACCTCTTCCCAATACTTCATCTCCACGGTATGTTAGTGTATATAAAGTACAGGTTTTACATAGGAGGCATTTCTTGCCATAAGGCATAAAGTACAAGCTTTAAAATATAAAAATATTCTGTACTTTAATACTTGACTGTTGAGTGCTAACTGCTAGTGCTAGCTAGTGTTGAGGGCCAACGATTTCCTGTTACGAAAAATAGGAGCAGATTTGGAAAGTGATTCCCTTAAGGAAGCTAAAGAAGTGTTTGTTTTTTTAGTTTCAGCGCAAAACAGTAAAACAGTGAAAATTTCAGTATGGAGTATGGCATTATTTTTAAAGTATGGTGTGTTATTTTTTAGAGTATGGCGAGCCAACTTATTACTGCAATGTTCGTACGAACTCAATAAAACGGGTGTTCAATTAGTTGCATTTATATTTGATGTCTGTCCGGTCAAAGTTAACATGATTCAAACGCTAGGTTATGTTATTTCAGCAAATTTAAAAAGTGCCTTCCCAGATCAAAGTACAAAAAGAAAAGTATCTTTCATGATGTATCCTTCTTAGAAATGCTTTACAAGCAAAAAAAACAATTATTGCCAGTAATGGAAAATTTGTTAGTTCGAACTATCTAGTAAAAATAGATATACTTCAAACTAAAGAAAATGTTGTCCTAATCAATACATTTACATTTCAAAAGTAATATAATGAAGGTCAAATTAGCTAGCCGACTTTTTAGTCAAAGTGTAGTGATTATGCTTGATTTTTTTGTCAAGAAACTGAAATTTCAAGATTTCAGAAATGTGGATGGAACTGTACATTCCCTAAGAATAATTAATCATCAATGTTAGAAATGTGAAATAATATGGCAATTTCTGTCCAAAACTGAAAATTACAAAAAAAATCTGGAAGTATAAAAATGTAAAATAAATAGGGGAACTGGAAAATTGGAAGAAAAAAAATTAAGCTGTTAGATAATACCGGAAAGATGGGATTACTAGGATTTTGTTTGTGTATTAACCCTGTTAAATTTTCATAATATACAATAATTTACAGAAAAAACATTTATCCCATTCTATAAATTAGGCCAAGATTACTTGGAACTTTTTTTCTATTATTAAATCTGCAATGGCACTCGGTGCCATTGCAGATTTAATAATAATCCTATTGCGAGACAATTTACTGCAGCTTTGAAAATAATATTCATACAGACTGAATTACATGATGCTAATATAAGGAAATGTGAAAAATTTCTATCCTTAACTATTTAACAGCAATATGGTATATGCATGTAAGTTAAATTTGGTTCAAATATTTTCTTTTCCTATTATTTATCAACCTGATATTGTACCGAAATCATTGGTTTCTTCATTAATTTCTTTGTAATTGCATAAATTAATAAATCATTTTAACCAAAGTATTGTGTTCTAACCAATAGTGTTGCGTTTCGACAATTTGAATTTGTCGAAACACACTTTTGGTTAGAATGAAACATGATATCAGAAACTATGTTAACAGATTCGTATGTTGACATTTGTGTAGTATTAATTGTATTTCATAAGGCAAAATGGTTTTCTTGGAATATTTTACATAACTAGTGCATTTTTAACATCCTAGAGAGTTTGAGAATCATCTAGAACAATAACTGAAAGTGGTTTTGTGAAAACACAATCGGATAATCTGCCAAGAATAGCTGCATTCATGATGACATTATATTTTGCTTCAAATCCAAATTTTACATCCGCTGACATTCCTGCCGCAAGGTAATTGTTTTAATACATCATTTAGAATCATACATTATGTACTTTTTTAAGCCTAAATACATTCGTAAGAGAGAGCAGTAAACATAACCTATGACCTTTTAAAATCGTGACTGCATACTCTGTATTTTATTCATTTATGTGTAATGTTATTTACGTTCAGTCAAGTTTATTATGTTTCAGCCAAGTCACTTTTTATATATTTTGACAACGTTATATAGTTTTTCTCAACGTAAAAACAAAAAACGAAAGTCGTTTTAAACTTTTGAAAATTAGTTTATGTACCAGTTATCTGCTGCTCGTTTGATTGATATTCAATACAAAACTCACTTATGAATAACTGAAGTCATTCTAGCTATCCAAATAAAACACACTTACATTAAAAGGATCTTCACACTAATGCAAACAACTTCGTATTTTTGCGTTTCTCGGGACATGAAAAAAATACTTTATCAGGTGCACTTCTAATAGTACTGAAAATATGGACACCATAATGAAAATATGGAAAATATGGATAATAAACAAACGCTAGGCATAGTTTGTGACATCTTCTAAAGCATGTGAAAATGGCGGCATTTAAACAGCTTAACATTTCTGATAGTATTTATATTTTTATAACGATGTAAACAGATAGATTTTATGAAAATTATATTGTTGGTGACAGTGTTTCTTTTGATAATGGCTATTTGTCATTATTTATGAAATTCAATTTACAAATCGTTTCTCATATAGCTGGGATAATATAACGTGTTATATTTGTATGGGGCTGAAGTGTTTAAAGCGAATTTTAGAAATTCAATGATATGGCTAATGTTACTCGGTACTATATGTATATATATGTATGTATGTATGTATGTATATATATATATATATATATATATATAAATGTATATATATATATATATATACATAAATATATATATATATAGATTCTTTTCAGTCCATAACTTTTTCTTAATTCTTTTCTAATAAATTTATTTATTTACTTCAAATTGTTTTATTTAAATTTTATAGAGCTACCTATTAGAACATACTTTTTGTAAATTTCCTATCTCTTTTATTCATTTCTATTGGTGTTGGCGTTACCCATTTTATAAATTTTTCTTAATATACTTTATTACAAAACTTCTTTCGCTACGCCCGTACATAATATAAATGTTTAAAATATTTCTCTTTGCTAATGTTTAATTCTTTTTATGACGATAATAATTTTATTTGTTTTAGCTTAGTCACAATAATTTAATTCATTTTATTTCAACTTTTAATGATTCTTGTGCGTATAATGTTATTCATTGATTTATATTATAAAGTCGGTATTGTTGAAGTATAAATAAAGTACAAAAATATTGGTATTGTTTGGATTAAATAAATAATTTGACGTTTTGTGTGTAGTTTTCGTTTTCAACTGTTTGACGACAATGATCCAGAATAGGATCATGATCCAGATCGACAATGATCCAGAATGGAGATATAATTATAGAAACTGTTGATGACAGAATAGATGATGTTAGGCACAAATTATCTTGGGCATTATATTCAAATTAATTCAGCAGTTTTCATGTTTGACTTACTTTGAGCGGTTTCATGTCAAATCGTATTTATTACCATGATCTCCTGGATATGATTATGGGATCATCTTGAATTTCTTTTGGTACTCATTCTTAAGATTTTTCCATTTTTCTTGACACACTATGCAAGACTTACAAAATGTTGCAGATGAATGTTATCATCAATGTCAGTTTCCAAACAATGTGGGTGCTACTACAGTACTACAAACTATATTGGAAAACATTGTCATACAAAGAATCCTATTAGATTAGGATCAAAGTTCTTTAATCACAAAAATTTTTTCATATGTACTTCAAGCAGTTGTCGATGAAAACTAAAAGTTTACAATTATTCAAGAAGGTGAAAGTGGGAAACAAAGAGACATTTTCAGTGCATTGTAAATATTTAAGAAGTACTTTATTTTAGTACTTATAAGTTCGTTTATCTATTCCCAAAACCTAATTTTCACCGTCATTTCCATTACAATATCTTTCAAATACATAGCATAATTCTCATAAAGATATTATACTATGAACCACTATGTACACTAGCATACCATGGTTTTTATTATCAGTGTTTCATAATAGCAGCAGGTATCTACAATCGCTTCCAGACATGTATTATCTGTGTTAGTGATAACACTTTGATTAATTCCCAGTTCTATAAAAAGACCTCAAATATTTTATTAAATTAAATAGATACTATATGTAAGAAGAAATATACCAATTTTATCTTGTTGTCGTAAAAAATTTTGAAAAAATGTCCCAATGCTCATTGATGAATTATACAAATCGTACTCGGAAAAATAATAAAACTCGAGAAATTACTTCTTCTTACTTTCGTAAATATATTCATATTTATCTCTTTTGTAATGATTTGGGTACAAGTACGATTTGGGCAAAATGCAATCTGGCCACAAATATGATGGTCGGGGAACATGTCAAATGATTTAAAATGTTAGTGAGGCTGCTAATTGGTTGGTATGTGACAGCTGTACAATTTAAGACATTTCCACGTTGCTCTCGTCTTATAACTGATACTTCGATTACTGAAATACCATATATTTTGAGTTAAGTTAATTTTTTTGTATTGTTATATTTTATTTCAATTTAATGTTATATTAATTGACCCAAACAACCCAAATAGTTTTTTTAATTGCCACATTTACAAGCTTCACGATTACACATACTGTGTAAACAAATAAACCGTCACAACTATTTAAAATCAATTATATTCAATATCACTTATTTTAATGCACAAATCACTAGCATGTTTTTAATACAAAAATAATTCAATTTAATACAAAAATAACACAAGCGAACGGGCAAGGCGACTGGTTGAATATAATTATTTGACTAATGCAAATGTAATTTGTCTCTTAGAATATGTGGATTGAATGTATACTTTAGGAGATATTGATATAGTAATATAAACAATCGTTGATTCAAAGAATTTAAAGCCTACCTATGTTCATATAGGGTGGGGGCGGGAGCTAATAAATAATACAATTTGATAAAATTGAATGTTGTATTAGGTAAAATATTGTGGATTGATATTACATCATTATATATATCTCTTAGAGTGATCATAAGTGATTTAGCATCCCCCTCCCGTGTCTGGTTTCATCCCTGCTATGATGGATTGCACGGTTTCTTTACGTTTGGACTAATATGTGGTTTCTATTGGGAAGGAGCATGTTCGTACCTCAATGTTTATTAATAATTAAAATTTATTTACGGTAATGACTTGTCTTCTCTTGTTTAAGTCATATTTTAAAGTTCATAGCAGAATAGTTTTAAAAAAAATATTAGTTTAATTAAGCACTATTCTTTTTAATATTTATCATCAGTAAAAAGTAGTATGGGTAAAAACAATTGAAGTACTTTGTCTGGAAGCTAACCAGTATCATACTTATGAAAAATATTATTAATTATATGGTACTAACGTATTTTAATGAGCTCCGTATTTATTATGTAAATGGTATTTTTTAAATTTGTAGAAAAGATTACATTTCAATACAAAAATCATATTTTCAAAGATAAGATAGACATATCGAAAGCTTTGAGCTGGACTTAACATCACATATTTTGAAAGTTATTAGTAAAATATAAAATGAATCACGATGTTTCAATTATATTCTAATCTAAATACAATTTTTCAAACAAATTGTGTTTCATCAATAGACAGTAGACAGTAGACAATCTTCAAAGTTCAATGAAAAATAATGTTTTTTGGAATAAACAATAATAGCATATTTTTAATTTTTGAGATATAAAAATTCAAATATAATTCTGGATCTCTAGATGTCCTCAATAAAGAATAGTCCATTAAAATGGTCTTACTCTTAAAATTAAGTTAATTAGCATAGGTTTCAAAATATTTTAACAAAAACAATCATTAAATAAAATACATTGTACCATTTAGCATAAAAAATTATTTGGGTAAAAAAATTCACATATCATATTCAATAAAAATATCTATAAAGTGAATTACAAAAATTAAAGTATATATATCTATTTCACAATAAATCAAAGAAAAATATAGGGTACCTTAAAAAACTTCAATTGAAAAATTTGTCATAACGAGTAAAAACCTAAAAATAAAAATTATACGCTTAGGATGGTTGAGACAAAAGTTCATATTATTTATTAAATTAGGTGCAGAACAAAGCTTCATTTTACCGTGGTATGAAAATATGGCAAAATGGTCAAAACGCACAAAAACAGTAACCCTTATTTTTATAATTTAAATAAAGCTAGATTTAATGCTTGTTCCATGTTAGAGTTATTTAATTTAGTATATCAAAATCATTGAATAAATTAAAATTCTTGTTGCGTTTGCTGCCTGCAAAAACTATAAATCTTATTTTCGACAGTGATTCTATTTTACTTCCAAGGAGCAACGACTCACTGACTTCAAAAAAACTGGTGCGAACTAACACACGAGACGTTCACGTGAAACTTTCTGGTGACATTTATAGGTAAAACTTGCTCCTTATGTATACATGTAAATACTAACATAAATATTTATTTACGTATTGCACCGTTTAGAACACCCGTATTAAAACCTTTGTAATATACGAATGTACCATATGAACCTTTGTACCATATTAAAACAAACTCTTATTAATGCGGATAACAAATTATTACATTATTTCAATCTTGTTATCTTCAGATTTCTTGAGCGAAATATAAATGATATTTTTCTATATAATAATGAATGAAACAGCTTACCTCAATATGCTATATTCCTTGGAAATATTGGTATATTTTAATATCGTTTTACACAACTATAAGCAACACATTATTTATTTCGAGATTTAAAAAATTACAATATATGATTTAAACCGACTTTGACATCACTACCTCGCGAGAGAGAACTGAATGAAATATAAATATTTTTTTTAATCGGTCGCCTACGATGTGACCATTTGTAAAAACCTTTGGATGTTTTACTGCATTATACAGGTATATAGGTACTCCTATAGGAAGAGACGCAACAACGAATGTCTACTAAGTGACTAGCGGGCAGCGGCGAACTACAAGCACGGAAGTTAACATAATAATGCCCTCTCTTTCTGTACTTGTCATGAATAAAGGTACGAACACACGTGATAGTTGAGATAATTATTTCGTTGCCGGCGAAAGGCGAAAACAAACTATTTATATTTCTACAGTTCTTCATTAAAAATAAAATCCCATAACTATAATTTTTCTGATGAAATATTAAGTTCTATAGATAAATGAAAATAGTTATTAAATGAAGCTAATGTCACGAAATTAAAATTACTACTAGGTACTAACATCACTGAAGCTATTCATTGTAATAATATAATCATTCATGTAATTTGATTTTAAAGTTAACAATTGCGAATTGAAATCAACAATGTAAGTACTAAATTTATAAACGACAAATATTTATATACAGATAACATTTTTACTTAAGTACCTTATTGTTTTATCGCACGATTTTTAATTATGATATATACTGTAATTTTTATACTTGTAAAAATTATGTCACAATTGTTCTGAAAGAAAAACTTTTTAATTGACATATTTGGTACTAACTTGTCACATAAATGATTCTTATCAGCGTCTCAACTTCAGAATTTTCTAATAACCCAATAAAATATGTATCGAATCCTAATATGGCATTTAAAGATATATTAAATTTCGTTTACTGATCAAAATGATGTTATTAAAACTAATCTATAAGTCATGTAAAAATAATTATTTATGCAATAAACTTTCAGTTATGTTACGCCTTATTAAACCTTATAAAAGTAGCAAATGTGTACAAAGTCTAATTACAAACCAGACAACATATCCATGCGTATAACTACTAAGTATAGTGATCACGCTTGCATTGCGTGCTAGCTATTTCATTAATTTTGGCATATTAATGATACATTTTACGGAATACTTTTATTTTAAACCATTTTGCCAGAGTTTCATCTTTAATATTTATTATAATCTATGTAGCGAAAATACTTGATTAAATACCGGCATACGTTAATATTATTCTATCGTCAAGCATGCCAGTGTAATAATAATACACTAAAGTGCAATGACGATAGGTCATCGTCGTACTACTGAATTTGTTGACTTGCATGCACTTTGTTCTGTGCAGATTATACTTTTTTGCTGTGTGGAGCCAACAGAAATAATTTTGTTCAAAGCATGAATGCGAACTTTGGACTTTTTGGCATCTGTCCAATTTTAAAAATTCTTTGATACTTTGTTACGGTCTTGTAATATTCCGTTAAAATTCATTCTTAATACTATTAGTTTATATAGAAATCATTTAAACAGTACAGGTAACACAATTCTTACACTATCAAGTATTGAACAATTACTCTTAAATAATAATTTTTTTATTAACTAACCTAAATATAGCAATTGATATCATCGTAATCATAATTAATGAATTCGAATTTAATAAACGGTAAATTAATATTGTTATTTTTTAAAACAGTGGCCATAATTTGAGGTATAGTTTTAATGTTATTTATTGTGATTTTTTGTGAGACACGTGTGCAATAAGTTGTTTGAGGAAATAAAATATTGCTAAATGATTACTACAGATAGTTATGTAATTGTTTATATTTTTCAAAACAGTTGAGAAAATTATAAAGATAATTTTAAAAAGTGCACGGTCATTACACGTGTTAATTTGTCTTTGTGATACCTATTTTTCTAAGAAAAAAAGGAAATATTAAAGTAACTGTATCATGAAAATGGGAATATGTTATTTTTTTAAAAACTCCCTTTCTAGATATCCTCCCTCCTTCTCTCCTTCCTGGCAGCAGTTTCTGGATGGATAAACTCAGATAGCCCTACAGAAATAATATCGTATTTGATACTTTATACGAATTGCTTAAGAAAAAATCTTGCCTATAAATCGATAGAAATATTAAATTTGACCAAAACAGTTTGTATGTCGTGGCCATATATATCATAGAATTGATCATATCATAAAGTAGCCAACCATTTCGTGGAATGGTAGCAGTTCATAAAATATTACACTGTTTCTTAACCATATGAAGATATATCTTGACCAAATCAATGAATATTTATGTTAAGTTGTTCATATCACCAAATGATCTTCATTTGGTGATATGAACAACTTAACACGTGGCTATTTCATGACATTGTCAAACATAGTATTAGCATACAGTAAACTAGTTACATTATTCACAATACCGATTGTCTTGTTTAAAAGTGAATAATAATGCGATAAATGAGGAAGACAGTGCAGTGAAACGTTATGATACAAAGCTGATATATGTTACAAACGATACAATAAAATGATACATATAAATGATACAAACGTTATGAAACAGTATTGTAAGTCACGCAAAAACCGACCGCAACGTCAAGAATCCATGGAATTCGGGATGCATTCACAGCTTTATTAACACTTAACTCATAATAATATTATATTCGTTCTCTGTTACCTATCATATAGATATAATATAGGTCTATAGGTCTAAACCTAAGCTAGGTAGAGAATGTTTTGTTTATCTATTTCATGGATACTTAAATAATCTAATTTTCATTTTTAAGTCATACAACAAATAAAGGAAAGTAGGGTGATCCTGCAAAAGAAAGTCGATGAATATTATTGGCTTTCAAAATATGATGTTATGGAAATTGCGGATGAGGTGTCCTTAATATTAAGAAGAAATGCATTGGCGATCTTACTATTTGTATAATTATTGAAAGTGAGAAATATGCGAAGATTCTACATTCCAAAAAAAGACCATTGAGCTACTTATTTGTTGACTTATGCTTCGTATGTGAAATGAAACGTTCAATGCCAAAAAAATATATAGTAACACAATCCATAATTTCAGAAGATATCAATGTATGAGGACAAGTATATTTAGTGGCCCTATAGTCAGCTCCAGATGGAGAATATAAATGGGTTATGAATTATCAAAATTTTGCGTCAACATCCTTACACTTGAGACCACTAAAAACGAAGAGAGCTACATATGCAAATATTCTTGGAGTTTGGCGTTCCTTGTATATTATAAAGTGATAATAGAAGATAATTTACTGTGAACATCATAAAAAAAAAGTAATGATGTGGCCGGAATCTAAAATTATTTATGGTAGTCTATGACATCCTCAAACGCAAAGCAGTGTTGAAAGATCTAACCAAGATATAAAAAATATGTTGTGTTGTTGGATGCTAGATAATAAATCTAGTAAATTGTCTGTAGGTTCTTATTTTGTCCAATACTATAAAACTCTTCTTACCATCGAATCATTGACAGATCTCCTTACCATTATTTGGTTCTGACCCGAAAACAATACTCAAAGGTATAATATTCCTGATAGTGTTATTGCATATATCCAATCAGAGGAAGACTTGAACAAAATGACTCAGAAAGGGGTTCCTAGAGAAGGGAATAGAGAAAATGTTAATGTAATGCCGCAAGACAACGAAACAATTATTAATGTATCTATTGCTGATAATTTTTAGAATATGTCAATTAAATTTGATAATATTGCGAAGGGTAAATTGAAGTGTCTGATAATACTGAAATGCCTGGTAATATTAAAGTGTAGGGTAATATTGAAGTGCTGGGAACAGAAAATATAGAATTAACGTCATCTTATGGTCAGACGTATCTTGTTTGCGGAAAAGAAACATCAAGCGCTCATTATTTTAGTTCTTTCATATCAGTGCATAGCTTTCGTGAAGTTTCTTGTAGTGAAGAAGGTTACGGGTGTCCGGTTTTAGGTTTCCTATATAAAAATTAACAAGCTATTGTCAATGAAAGACAACACATTAAACCTTTGGTCTTATATGTTGTCATTAGATAATAGTTGGTAGACATCTAGCCTAAGAAGGATCTAATTTCTCCTATGGTTTTTGAAGGTCAGATGGCAGTTGTTTCGTATGAAAACCAGTACTTCGGCTAAATCTCTTGAGGTAAATAGCGGATCACGATTAAAATCTGGGATAATGCTAGGTTGAAGTAAACATTTTCTCTTAATGGAAATACCTTCGCGGAAGACGTTTCCATGCCAAGTAAAGTAATCGATTGGTCCCCGTAGTCAACCAATTATCGAGCAATTTACACGAAGAGCTTTGGAATACCATGTACTCGGAGAAACCAGATTCTGAGAATATTCTACAGCAAAATCTTCATTGTTTTCAATCATCATCATCAGCAGTAGAGGAACCAATCCGATCCACTGTCAGCAGTAGTAGAAAAAATCAACAGATTTCAACAAAAAAGTAAGTTTGACAAACAGCATTTCGCTTTCACTATATGGACCTGAAGTAAAAGTTATTGAACCTACCGTAGATCACAACGAACCTGAGAAAAATAAAATAATTTATGAAAAAATTTGCAGGATTGTAATTAAATAAAGTAATAAAGAAAATTCTGCAGAGTGTTTCATACTATGAAAATAAATTAATAGATTTTCATTAAGATGACAATAATGATTTAAGTGATAAATCGGATCCGAAGTCACAGTCATTACTAAGGAACATGTTAATACTATTCCTTTACCTGGGTACAACCGAGGGTAGAAAACTACGTTAAAGTGGAGTTGGTCACAAAAACGAGAAAGTTTACTACGTCGGCAAACTTAAATAAAATAGATATGAAGATATTGAGCGTTATGTAAAATTCTTAAGAAAGAAAAATGTTGGCAAACTATATGTACCCAGCGTCCTTATGTTTCAGTAGTCAGCCAGCATCCTTATCTTTCAGTTCCTGATCTTTAGCTGTCTAAGAAGACGATGTATCCTATGAAAGCTAACACTGAGTGGGAATAAATACATCAAGATAATAATCTTATTATTGTTTTTCTATTGATGTGTCTGGTCTGAATATTTATTAATAATACCTTGTTTTATTTTTTATTTGAGTTTTGCCAAAGATATTTCAATGTCATTTTAAATTAAGACCAATTTGCAGTATTATTTTAACAATAAAAAGTTATTATTATAAATTTAATTAAAATGACAGCATAACGAACTTTTGTTTTCTTTTCTTTAAAGTTTATTATTGGAATTAAGATTTTATATTTTTATCGAAGAACAATTTGTATTTAATAATTTATTACTTCAAACTAAGGCGAAACAAGAATTTTCATTTTCTTTATCTAACAGAGTATCCATAGACAGAGTTAGTCCACTATAGACTATCCAACTCATTGGACCTGACTAGCAGTATATAGCAGATTATTTCTCATATTTTTATTAAATATGAATGTACCTCTTTTATTTTAATAGATGAACGAAAAATAAGAAGTATACCCACTTTCGGCAACTTTACCCTACATTTTAATCGAACGGTTGAATGAAACATTATGGCCCCTCTTTAGGATAGGTTATCATGCCGGACCATGGCATGTAGAAGATGCGATTGTTTAGGTGGCGCTTGATTGGTGATCATGGCCGCCGACGGCCTCAGTGTCGTTTTTTTATATGCATCAGAGGATATGGCGGATAGTGACCGACGCGTGCCCACACGCTGGCCCATCGTTCAGTGCGTTATTGTCGTTTGTTACGTCTGGACGTCAAGTAGGCAAATTAATAATTGAATAAAAAAAACTTGTAGTAGTGAAAAGAAACACCAAATTAAGAGATATTATAAATGGGGGAAATTTATTTTTTATTAAAAATATTTCCTTTTCCGATTTCTAATTTAATGCATTTGTATCACCTTAATACAATTGTTTTCGAACTTTGTTGCACGTAGCACGTACCTCAAGAATTATTTTCTATAAAATTTGACTTCAAATTTTGAACAAATAAAATAACGTCTTTCATTTCTTAAATCTTAACATAGCAAATCGTATTTTTTCGAGATTAGATTTCGTTCAACATGTCTTGTTTAACAATCGTTAGGGATTTTTTTACAAGATACTCAGAATTATTTTTAGGCTTCTAAACGAAGTCAGAGATTTTCCACATGGCTTCAAAAAAAGCTCAGAAAGTTGATCTGTCATGAAAAAAACACAAACAGAGAAAATACTGCTGGTTTTGAAAAATGCACAAGAATACTGATAAAACATGTTATAATAAAATAACATCGCAAAAGCAATTGACAACTTCGCTTTGTGGCATCAAATGTGAATCAAAATATCAATGTGGATCAAAATAAATTTCCGCAAAAATCCGCCGAAATCCGCAATGTGGATCAAAATAAATCTATTTTAAGTACCTAAATAGATTTTGACCAAACAGTAACCTGTATAAGTAAAAAGTAAAGTACTTTTACCTTGTGTTGTTACGATGAATGCTTAACATCCGCTATTTGTTCATAGCAACCATTTTCATTGTGGAAAGTTTAAAGAATAATAATTAACTAATTAAAAAAATACTAATAGTCACAAACGTAGTAGTAGCCAAGTCCATTTTCATCTACTTGCAACACGATACCGCCACCACACAACACGCTATCGTGTGTAGATATGGTAGCAATTATTTAAAATGGCGATGAATTTTGATATGGCATGATGGCCCATCGTGAAAAGAAGTCATTAAAGGTAGTTTAATGACGTTTACTTTAATTTTTTTGTTCGGTTTAAATAAAAACATGCTTTGAAATTCTCAATATATTTCATTAAAAGCGAGTGGAAAACCAAATTGAAAAGTATGTGTTGCCAGATCTACCGTATTCCGCGGGGCGTTCGCTTTTTTAAGCATTCCACGACGTGTCCATCAATACCCTAATGTAAATTTCTCATTTAAAAAAGATCCTATTTTAATCTATACCTATTTTCTAATTCGATTTACTTTACATTATATATTAGGCGTTTACATCTACTTATATATTAATTATTCAATATTGTATTTTTCGTAATGTCTCGATTTACAACGGTTTGTTAGTTGTCCCGTTTTTTTAATTTAGGTCCAGAACTTTTGCGTGTACTATAACGTATGCAAATTACGTGTGGAAATACTAAAGATTTTGTTAAAGAATAGGAGAAAAACTGTAACGATAATGGATAATCCGATAACGATAATGGGATAACGATAATGGGTGGTATCTATTCTGTAAAAAAATAATTATTTGAAAGGTTTTTTACTTCAAGAAATAAGAAGCAGAATATACCGAACGGATGTATTCTCGTTTGTTTTTACCATAGCTTTTATTTCTAACCTGGACTTATGAAATTAGATACGTTTACCAGCCCTTCACACAGTGCTTATAAAGACCAGAAAAATATGAAACAACAATTTTTGTTCGTTGTACAATTAAAGGCTACCTTTTTCTTAAATTCGTAAGTTAAAGTTTATCAAACATCAATATTACAAAATGTTTATTTTAAAAAGATGAATAAACAATTTAAAAAATCCTCACTTCATGAAATTTCTGATTTCTATACAACATTAAACTTACGAAAACATGCCCATCACTGAACTGTAATTTTTACCGTATTGTAAGTTTATATAAATTTATAGGACATAGCTAATTTTCGAGTCGAGTTGTATACACGGCCACGGATGTTTGTGACGTGACAACGTCCGCCCACAATAAAAAAAACTTGAGGTAAGTATCTTTGTTTCCAATAATTTACTCGTACAAGAATCTTGCATCACAATAACAGTTTTTTTTATTTCGCACCCTGTTTACTCTTTCTTCTATTGCAATTCTGTTATTTTTCTTTCTTTTGTGCTATAGTGACGCACTTCTCGCGTAGTTAAATTCGAACTAAATATAAGGGCGTCGATACATTTACATAATAGCCGCTGCTACTAATTTCTTCGGCGCACACCTTTTGATCAAATGAAAATATCTTCTCGATTTTTTCCTCAAATTGTTTAACTCACCAAGCTCTTTTAATTCAAGAGATTGATGACTAGTTACACAAACCGCGAAAGAAAATTTGTTTTAAATTTTCATTTATTATCAAACTGTAATTGCGATCAGTATACTATTACTTGTGTTAGTTAGATTGTCTTATTGCGAATAAACAAGATCAGAATCTATGACATCCGCCTCGCTACGGTGTTTCGAAATGTATAGGGTAAGCAAAATCAAGCATTTAAGAGTAGATTAGTCTGGCGATAAGTCATCTGCGTATCGCGAGAAGTCGAGATTTTATTTTTATCACGCGATTTACATGTGGAGGAAGTTGCCTTTTTGTTTGCGTTGTTTTTCGTTTTGTTTTGATTTTATTGCATTGATAGACGGCGCAAAGGAGTTAATGAAGATATATTTTGTTTTCTTTAAAATATTACAAATATCTTCGAGGAGCTATACAACACAATTAAAGAAAAAATAACAAAATTTGAAATAAATTGTAGAAGTGCTATAAGTTCATAACAGTGACTGACAATGTGTGTGAAGTAAGTTTTTATTAAAATATAATTTATTACAATCAAGAATAAAACACTAATAAACTGTGCCTTAAGTTTAAATATATGTAACAAAAATTAAAATATGAATTATATTTTTATAGCTACTTATGATCAGTCTTATACATATAATTACAAAAATTACAAATTATTTCAATAGACGACAAAAATACTAACAAAAGATGCTTTCAATTTAAAAATATGTCACAAAAATGGAATATAAATCGAATTTTTGTAGCTATTTTCAAACAATCTTTTATGTATGTATAATAAAAAAAAATGTAAATTATTAATAAAAACTATATCACACTTTAATTTAAAAAATTATTTTATGATTTTACAAAATACAAATATTGCCATAGAAACAATTCCGCCGACTGCAAGGTGCACATGTCAGGTCTCTGCGTTAGTGGGCTAACATCTCATAGAAGACAACGCGAGCATCACGCTGACGTTCCGCTTCTGCCACGCTCTGTTTGTCTTCTTGTTCCACGGTCGGCGTCGTGCTGCCGTTCCACCGAGTGCGACGTCGCTGTGCAATATTCCACGTAACTTCAGCATATTATAACTTGCCAAGACGCGACCACACTCCGTCGCCGATCGCATGTTGTGTGCCGATACCTTTATTTGGGTATTGTCTTGAGCTATCTAAGACATTGGGGTATCGAATTCGTCATTTATAGTTTATGGAACACGGCCTGTGATAAACAGGCCAGTTATAGTAACGCCAAGTTTCCAGCGAGACCTGCGGTGTGAGAAGTTTTCACATAAAATCCCATGTCTATTAACAAGGTTTGTTAAGGCGTATTGTCTGTAGTTTAATTAGAGATAAGACAGACAGGCGTATTAAATAGAGGTGACGTCGGATGTAAATTGGGCTAGTTATGGTACTGAGCCAAATCATCACTTCCTCCACATACACCTACCATCCAACCATCATCCATACGTTAGTTTCTTCCGCTGAAAAATCTACTCCATCAGAAGTAATAATTTCAAACATGGCTGCCTGAATTATTGTGAAACTTTAGTGAAAAATAATTATTTCTAGGAATTGCCGTACCGACTTCTAATGCACTCACTTGTTCCTGACATACCAACTTTTGATGCACAAGCGTCTCACGCATCAGCTCCTAATGCACGAGCTTCACCGGTTTGACTAGCGTATATGCTTAATCTTTAAATATCTCTAACTCATACAGTAAACCGAAATATTGTTCCAATCACACTTGCGGGCGTAATACAAAATACGTTCTACTACTTTTGCAAGTACCCCTCTTAAAGTTGAACTGGAAGAAAAGAAAAAAAAGAGATAGGTGGATGAAAATTATTCAATGGAAAATAAAAGATAACAAACCAAAAAAAAAAGAATTAGATGGAAGAATAAAAGTGTAAACATTTTTTAAGTTTCTGAAGAGAACTTTGCAAAAAAGATGAAAAAAAAATTGAAAATAGCGACAACAATGCTTGTCACTGTATTTTTTGTAAGTTCATTTCTTTCGTTCATATCCTATTATAACCCACATGACTAATTCTACGTTGGACGGCGCTGTCACAGCCACCATTCGTTATTATTTCTTGTGTATTGTTTCATTTATTTTTTTTTGAAGTGGAGATCAGTTTGACTTTATTACGTTGGTGCGCAACTTGATCGTTATGAGTATATAAATATGTAAGTACATATAATTATCTACACACATATATTAGAAACTTATATTTACAATGGAAACTGAATTAAACTTCTTTCCAACTGGTCAAACAGTTTTTGTGTTGATTTTGTAGATAAGTGCACTGTTTTAAAATCCTAGTGTGATTGGTATTTTAAGAGTTGTGTATATATAATTTCTCGGTGAGGGAATGTTAAATCAACTTATGTTTAAATTAACTTATCGGTCCGTGGTACGTAATTAGTTCTAGAGGCATCTTATTTTTTACGTCTATAAAATCTGTATGTCTTACGTCTTTCACTGTCTCGGTAATAATACTCCGTGACAGACGGCTTGTCCGTCAAAGAAGCGAGAATAACAAGCTTCTCTTTGCACTAGAAAATAGAACCTTCTATTTAGCGGGTTTTGTGGATGTCAGAATATACTGGTGTACAAGTAATAACATTGAATGGCCTGTATCTTATTTTTGACAGACGCGGAAAAATTTAATCCGACAAAAATATGGACAAGGCATAGAGGCAGTTTTTTAATTAAGTTCGAAAGCTACACAGATATATGAATGCTACGGTTTTAATATTTTTTGGGAACCGGTATTATAAGTAGTTAAATAAAAATATTCGTATATTCTGCACTACATGATACCTTGAATGTATACTAGGAATTTGTTTGCATTATAAGGCAATGAGTATATTGTTCTTAGTCGACTACTTGAGAGAGTTGGTCGTGGTTAGGAAACACTAGTACTTTCGCCCGTAGCCGCCTCAGCTCTTGCTATTCATTTCCCATCTATGGATTATTTACTTTGAAGAACTAAGACTTAATATACCATTACTTAATATACTTATATATTCGTAGTATATTACATCGATGGTAAAGAACAATTTTGGAATTGTTTTTGATTACTCCTTTAAGTTTGCCTAGAAGTAGCATTGTTGTCATGACGAGTGCTTATATAACTCCTCTTCCATTTTGTTATTTCATAAGCATATAAATATATAACAATTAATTATAAAGCCAATGTATGTATCGACTGTGACATCCTATCTGTCAAATACAACATTTTACACAGGAAGGAAAAAACGTTTCCGAATTTATTTCAATTACAAATTATTAATTGTTTTAAAATTTATACTTTAATCCACACTCTTAATGTTAGTAATAACCACTTTTCTTTAATACAAATCATTCAAAAGTTTTTGTTAGAAATTATTGCTTTTGGATGTGATACGAGATAGGAGATAATGATTACAAATAAAAATTTAATGTTCATCGATGTAATATGTAGTTTTTATTTGACAGTAAATTGTGGTAAGATGAGTGATAGTCTGACAGCAGAATAACTTTTAATTATTGAAGACGGTTAAATGAAATGGGCTCTGGATTGGTATGTAAATTTGTGTATGTAACTACACGATGAAATATTTGGGTCTAATTGGTGAATTGCTCCAGTGAGTAACAAAGTTTAGCTTCATTTTATAGTACCATCAGCACAGTACTGAATAGCCCGAATATCTGTAACCGTTTGATCCTAGGCTTTGCTACCTGGTTTGATGCTTGAGTAATGTAATTTTAATAAAACAGCGTAATTTTTTATAGTTCTAAAATCAACGTCTACGATGTCGTAGGAAAATGAATGCTTTCTTGCTTCTTTAGTTGCAGAGATATGATCACTTGGGAAGTGGATCGTTCCGTTTTTTTTGCCTTTCGTTCTATTACGAGTCACACTCCATTTGAAGGAACATATACACTTTAGAATTGGGAACATTTCGATAATTTTTTTCAAATCTTATGAAAGTATACACATTAAAAACTGCATACCTGGAAAAAGCTTTTGATTATTTATTATAAAAAAAAATAATTAAAAAAATGTTGTACCTAACATTTTGTTAGAGATGGAACAGATTTTAACCACTTTTTTCAGTTATTTCACTTATTTTTTCTGAATAGTCTGATAAAAGGTGTACTTGCTATTAAATCTACGGCCATTTCCACAAACCGGTAGCACGTGGCGTAATTATACTATGTGCAGCGAAGTAGTGACAAGTGAGTTTCGTTTAAATATACAGCACTTCCTGTTAAAGAATAGCACACCTTGACAACTTCCACGTCAACTGTCAGACAGAACAGACACAGAATTTTTATGACTTTATATGCATTAGATGACAGTAAACATATTACTTTTTGAATAAGACCAACGTGAAAAATAATTTTATTCTTTTTAAAAAGTACACTGGAATTTTTCATCATATATTGATAAAAAACTAACTAATGAAATAAAAAAAAGTAATTGCCGTTTCCTTAATAATTAATAATTTCAATTATTAATTATTAAGGAAACAAAAATAATAATTAATAATAATTAATAATTCCGTTTTGTTAATAATTAATAATAATAATAATTTCAGGAAAAAAATTGTAGAAATACAAATTTACAATGAGATTGACGAAAGGCTTGTTAAATAAATTCCTATAATAATTATTACAAAATTATAATTAAATTGTAGAGATATTAAAATTTTAAATCGATAACAGGCAAACGGAACAAAAAGGATTGAATGCTTGAAAATTTCTGCCTGTGTTTTCACAATACTTTACTCGTACCAGAACAGACCCAGCTGAGAGTTCAAGTTTGTTTAAGAAATCTTATAACATTTTCTGTCAACTCGAAAATTATTTTAAATATAATTTATATAAAATAGCTAATTAATTCAAATAAAGTAATTATTGCAGCTGTTCAAATTCGATAAAACGGTGTGTGGGAATTAATCCTATTGCGATATTACATTTAATATTAACAGATAAAATCATAAATTGACTTAGGGACGTAAACGGTAAGTTTGTGGAGAGGAAGTAGTACTGACCACATTTATACGTAATATTAAGAAATAGTTGATTACGTTGGGTTTTACGCGTCTTTTTGGATTTTTGAGTCACTTGAGTTTAATAAAAAAAATTAATCTTTGAGAAAAGAAACGTATGAAATAATTTATTGATAGGACATTAAAATGCATAACACATAACCGAGTCCTATACAAGAATTGTTGTATATATTAATAAAGATAGACAAGCATATATGGAAAAAAACATGTGTGAGATTACACATGAAATAATCGTTAGAACTGTGTAGTAAGCTGGTAATATGCATACGTAAATATATGTATATAAAAGAAAATGTTTATTATATATTCTTTTTTGGATAATACATGCAATAAGTAAACAAACCTGAAAGGTATATTCATACAGAAAATAAATCTTCATACTTGGACGCCAATTTAAGTTTTTTTATTCACTTTGAGATAGTGCTGCCAAGTCCAGAAACCGGGATTGGTGGTTCAAAATAGGTATAATGGATTAAAAATCGAGATATGAAATAAATATAGTTTGCAGCAATGCGGTTATACTCAATATACACTTTATACCCATATAAAACGTACAAAATATTTGGCCCCGAGTAGCGCCACATGCGAACTATATTAAAGAGATGATCGCTTGAAGGCGAGGCTGTTACTCATTACGACAAACAATTATCTTTTTCGCAACACCAAGTTCCGAGCGGTACTACATCCGATGCGCTTTGCAGCTATTTTGATAGCCCTATAATTGAGCTCCAGCGAATATTGGAAGTCTGATTTGGATATACGACAAATTCTTATCTCTCTACCGCTTTGCTACATCGTAAGCTCTATAAAACCACCAGAATGTTTCTTTGCATAATTCTGGTTGTTAAAGCGATAAATATTTCAAAGTTATTCACTTCGGCCAAGTTTATTGCTGTAATAGATATAATACTCACCCATCAATGATCATCGGTCTGCAAGAACTTTGTTTCATTGCTTTTCATCTCTAACTTTTTAAAGACTAGTTTTACCAGACTACGGCAAAGCGGAAAAGGAAGGGTTATGATTTTAGCAGTCTACATATGTTTGTATTTATTTGGGAGATATGTAGGTAAAGATATATCATCCTAAGAATCAAAACTCTCACTTGATTTTGGCAAATTGTTGATTTTGTATGAGAAATTATATAGTATAGAATTAAGAATTAGTATAGAATTATGACAGGTACGGAAATATGCTCTGAATTTGCTTTCCAAACCGTGTTTTGTAGTCGGGTTTTTTCCCTGTCAACGAGTTGTTACCGTAATGTTTTTGATGAGAATATAATTTATCACGAATCTTTTTAATAATTAGTCCCTGAAATATGAAAGGAAAGGTTTAATTATTTTCAGTAATAGATTATACATCTAGAGAAATACTTTTATTTTCTTACTTTTGCAAAAACAAAATTAACTGGATATAAATATATTTCTTGGGCCAAATTCAAATATGCCCTCAGAATTTTTCAGATTGAGTTTTTTGTACACGCATTTCAAGTTTTATGGCTATATTTAAAAATGATGCTCAAGAAGTCTATATTACCTATATGAAACTAGAAAGATTTGATAGATCTAGAAAGGTTTTGATAATGATTTTTGGTATTATTTTTCTTCCGGAATTAATTTCTTCACGGTTCAGCAAAAGACAGTTAGTATTACAGCTGGTGGGCTCTACTTGCCTCGGTACCTCTTAGTAAAATCTGCTGATGAAAACGCTCCCCTTGCTGGTCACTAAAAGCACCGATTATTTTCAAGAAAAGAAGAAGAGTTTTTGAACGATAGTTGGGATTGTTTTTGTAATGTGTTTGGCAGTTCCTGACATTGTTCATCGTCCATCACCAATATTATCTTTGGCCCTATAAACATACATTCTCTCAGTTTTGCAATCGTATTGAAATCTATGCAGATATTTCAGTTATATAATTTTCATACTGGATTATTTCCAACAGTATTTTCGTACGACTCTTTCATATCAGCAGTATGCCCAAGAAATATCGACAGGAAGTTATTAATATTATCCAAAAGAACGGTCTTCAAACTAACTTCTGATGAATCTATGAACAATCTACATCTGCTGGGTGTCGATCCGAGTCCTTCATAAATCTCATAGAACTTTTTTACGAGTGGCGTAAAATTTAGTTTCTGATTCTTATATGTCCGTTTGTCACAAACATAACAAAAATTGTTTGAACGGTTTAAACACTTCTTTGGCATTATAGGAAAACTTCATCACAACTAATAGATTTAATAAAAGTAAAACACTTTGATTCAACAGAATAACAAACACTTGTGCTAAGAGACATTTCCAGTTCATTATTGGATCTTTACTTATAAGTATGTACGAACATGTCATATAAATACTCGTGTTTCATCTTATTATTTTATCAGAATACAAGAAGAACAGAAGACCTAATTACTCTAATCAAATACTGAATAGAAAAATTAAATAACTTAGATAAATGATCCGATGGCAAATCATCAGTAACGACTTAAATGAGAAATAAAAAATATGCCTAAAAATCTATGCTTGTTGGAAACACTTTAATGACATTAGAATTCTGGAGGTGAAATCGCAATCGCCGTTATGTTTCCTTGCGAAAAAATCATTTTGGATAGTGTTGTTACGTCAAATTGGTAACATGATCCATTTACGATTATGATTATATGGTACTATTATTCACATTAAATCTAGCCATCACTAATATGATATCGAAATTCCGTATAATTTTGACAGACAGGATTTATTATTATTTTATTGTCTCATAAATGGACTCTAATTATAAGTATCTACATTGTTATATATCTCATAACGTAATTCCATTCCATACTTTCATCCCGCATGTTTTCACCATATACGTATCTAGATTTAAAATATAATATGACACAATTTTTACTTTGTCATTTATTCTTCGATGCTTTTCGCTTTATGGATGGGAAAAATGTCTAAATAAAAACGGTATAGACTGGTTATAGACGCTAGATTTTACGTCGACCTTTGAAGGGGAAAGAAATAAACAGAGAAGGTTATATAAATACGTCCATTGTTTATTATTTAAGATTAATCTATACAGTGTAGGTCTGCGCTATAAAAATTACTATATACAGAATGTTAGATTATAATTAGTATAACAACGATTTTTTTTCCCTATTTGTCTCTAAATTATACGACAAAAAATAAACCGGCAGAAAATAAGGTCCGGCTCGTAATAAAATAAGGTCCGGCTCGTCATAAAATAAGGTCCGGCTCGTAATAAAGTCCAGGAGACAGAATTTAAATTTAAACAATTTAATGCGTTTAATACTTTACACTGGTAGAACAGGACAATATAATGAAATCGCACGCCACTCGTTCTAGCATCTTGTCGGGGTGCCTCTTACGTCAATTGTGTATGTTTTATAATTTTATGTTGATAAAAGATCATTACTTAATGTATTGCCTTTTTTTGTGCTACTTATTTCTTATATATTATATAAAACATTTTTTTAACAGCCCAGATGTGTATTATTGCAGTACTATTTCTACTTTCTTTAAGTTCTTTACCACGACCTAGGTTTCGTTGTATTACAACATCTTCAGGTGGGTTATTAGGAAAGATTTTTCTCTTGTCACCTTATTACCTGAAGATGTTGTAATACAACGAAACCTAGGTCGTGATAAAGAACTTAAAGAAAGTAGACGTAATATTACATCACGTAGTTTCATTTAATTGTGAATAATGAATTTCTACAAAATTAACGCCAAATATATTCAATATTCAAACCCCGATTTAAATTTACCATAGTGTAAAGATTTAGTTTGTCGACAGTGGGTGATAATGCTTTAGGGTTAATAAGGTTTAGTTAATTTAAATTTATCACACTTTGTTATATGACGAGAGACTAAATATACTTTTACAAATAACAATTTGAATTTCAATTCATAATTTAATTTTTCACAATTAAATGAAAATACGTAATGTAGCATTATTTCTTCTTTATTTAAATTCTTTGCCATGACCTAGGTTTCGTTGTATGACAATATCTTCAGGTGGGTAACTTGTAATTTCTAGAAAATTAAGGCCAAATAAATTCAATTCATAATATTGAAAAGATACAAAGACGTTGACGAGTTGTGTCGTGGTAAGAGAATTGAAGTTTGTTGCATATAATTCAATATTTATGGTATAAGTTTTGTAGATACGATAGGTAACACCGAAAGTTTTTAGAATATCAATAATGAGAATGAGGCGTAAGTTAATGTATGTATGTACAGACACTCTTAAAACCTCTTCTTTTTAGCTTTAGAAGCTGCAAACTCGTAAATAAAATCTTCAAAAGTTATATTTCCTATTGCCTCGTGTTCCATTGTTAATATGCCAAGATATAAAAAATGACCCTCGTTTGGGTAATTTTTGCCTACAAATAATATTTGTTTTCCAACAAGTTGGCTGTAGGAGATTGCTCTCATAGCAATAAGTATATATATATATATATATATATATATATATATATATATATATATATATATATAAATTTGATACATTAAAGTACATTAATAAATAAATATTTTTTCAACTTTAATTTACTGAAACTCCTCTCATATGAAGCAACTGATTCCCAAATTGTCATAAATAGCTTTAGTGCTTCTATAAGATTTGGAAGACACATAAAATCTCATTGCACGGTGAATTTAAAAAAAACCTAGAGACCCTGAATCAAAAACCGTAACATTGGCTGCTTTCTTATTTCTCAGAGGAGTTCTGCGTCTGATACCTTACCATAAACACCAATAAATTATTATACATCTGATTTCAACTAATCATCGTTCGCCAAAAGCAAACTGTTCGTCTGCAAAACCTCGAATAGTGAAGCTAGTTCTTGAACGGACTTTTATTTAGTTCGAAATTCAATCGGTCAAGATATTCCAACATTTCTTTTTGAAGTTCAAATCTCATTGTAAGTCCTGCATCGATGGCCAACTCGTCAACAATTTGTGTTTTACGACGAACTCATCTTTCTATTGGAATGTTGCAGTCTTCCGTTTTTTTTTCACAGCAAGGCCTATTGTCTCCTCTACAAAATGATATCCTTTTTTTCTTCAATATAAAGACGAAGGGCTTCTATTTTGTAGCTAAATACTTCTATTTTTACTGGAGCCTTTACTTCGCAATGCAATTTGAGCATAACTTATTTCCTTTAGTACATCATTCCAAAATAAAAGATAGCAAAGAAATAGAAAATTATACACCGCAGGCATGAGATTCTGTGCAGCACTTCTGGTGTCTAAACTTTTTTGTTGATAATTTAATTTCTCAATTGCAGCCACGACCACATCAAAATTTCCAGCCAGTACTTTTCCTACAGTATAATGAGCACTAAAATGCGTTGTCGAAAGTTTTTTAACAGATGCTTTGCTGTATGTTTGCTTTATGTTTCCTGTATGTTTGCTGTATGTATGCTATATGTGTAATGAGTACTTTTAGGCGGCTAGAGAAACCAGAAAAAAATGTAAAAATGATCTGTATTGTTTCGATAAATGTTACACGAGATATATTTTGTGCAAATGAGTGTCGGGTACATAAATTAAACGATAAATAATCAATACATCCAACAGAAACTGCTTTATTGTTTTTTTTTATTTTAATAATAGCTTGTACTCCTCCACGCGTGCCACTCATGACAGCTGCATTGTCATAACCTTGAGAACGACACGTCATAATATCTGAATCATTATTTTCAAGCTTCTTAAGAATTTCGTTGCTTAGACTAGTGGCTACTTTTCCTTTTAAAGAAAAAACATCCAAGGAATACATCTTTGACGTTCACTTTTCTACTCTCAATTTTCACATTACGAATCACTTCAGACATTTTAACAATATGTGAAATGTCAAGTGTGCTATCAAACAAAATATTTTGTCGATTTAATCTCGTTGACAAATTTAGATTTTACGTGGTTCATTATCATTTATGAATATATTTTGCACATCTAGCAAAAATATGGCACTTTTGATGATTTACCATGCTCCAACTTCGAGATGTGTTCTTTCAACACTACATCATACTTTGACAGTAGTTTGTTTACTTATAAGAAATCGCCTTTAGTTGTAGAACCTTGCCCTTCGTGTCCACGAAATGCCAGGTATTGTTTAACTAATATAAAGTTATAGCCAATAATATAGATAAAAGATATTTCCAGTTCTGTTTTTCCGTATCTACTAATTGCAAGTTGCATCATATATTGTTATTTCATTGTCAAAACTTTCCCCTTTTCAAGATTTTTCAGATGTTCAATTGTAGTTTCACGGTCAGTCGCTTTGCGATTTAGTACCCATCACTTCTGAAATCCAGTCGTAAATGTAGCTATTCTACCATTGGTGACAGCAAGTAAATGATAGAAGAAGCAGTGTATCATGTAGTGATTAAAATGAGAAAAAATAATTTGTTTGTTAATTAATTTTCATTTGTTTATATTCTGTTTAATATTAAGTTAACGATTCTTTTAAATATGAATTTAGCAGTTTTTTAAACTCACTAGTAAAGTTATTATTCCAAATCTGCTTAATCATTAACATAGTATAACAACTAAGGTTGGCACTATATAATTGATGGGCAGTAAGTGGCCCCTTGTCTGTTACATACATTGTGTTTATACGTGGTTGACGCCCGTATGCACCACACACGGTCTCTCAGTCGCATTTACTGATAGTTAAACACTTATTTTATATGTATACTTTAGTAATTATACCGTGAAATAGGGCACGGTCGGTAAAGTAGACTCTTGATCCGATTCGACTGATAGTTAATGAGGAACATAAATACGTTTTAACTGTTACTAAGTTCAACTGACAGTCCTGACCTTATGTAGTGTTATTGGCTGAACATTATTATTTATTTGTATGAGACTACGTAAAAAATGGTTGTCGCATTACATGTAACCGTTATTATAATATTCTAATTATTCAAAGGCATCTTATTCCATTTGTTTTCTTATCGTTTCAAATCCACTTTACTGGTTGTTTTTTTTTAAATAAGCCTAAATAAGTTAAAAAATAAATGTATTAACTTATTACAATGTGTCCTGTTTAAAAAAAGCAGAGTTTTAAATTGGTACCGTTGACAATTCGTTGGTATTATTGGTTATCTGATTGACTATAAGAGATTGATTTTGTAGTAACGAGTTCGCCATATGTATTAAATTAGATACGTATTTTAGTACGTAAATAAATAAACTATTCTGGTGGTACTTTTACCAGTCATGAATACTTAATCATATTTCGGTTACATCCAAATTAAAAATAAAACTGTGCTTTAATCTACTATCTGAATTATTCTGGACTTATTTTAATATAAACATATTTTCAGAATAGTCAGATTAATCAATTTTTTGTGTTTTATGCGACTTGAAGTTACTTGTCATTGGGACAAAACGAGTGTACCCTCCATTATGTAGTACATAGATATCGTAGAATTTTAGCAATCATTTTATTTTATTAAATTTTTGAAGTTTTCATCTTTTTTTCATAGTTGCTAGGTTGGTTAGGTTGCATAGGTTGCATAGGTTGCCACCACCACACGAGTGCCACCACCACACGAGTGCCACCTCCACCTCCGCCGCCCCGGTGCGGGCCAACCCCGCCTCCCTTTCCTTTAGCTACACCACTGGTATAAGTGAATTTTCGATTAGGTTATCTACTTTTTAAATTAATATCTTGTTAGGAAAAGTCAAATGGCTCATTGTCATAAGAAGTATTAATATATTATTGAAGATGAAGATACAACGTTAAAACAAAGTTATCAGTCCGTTTAGAAGGGAAGAAATTTACATTTCAAAACTTTTTACTGATTAAAAAATGTTCAAAGTTATATCATGAAAATAACAGAAATATATATAGAAAATGGTCCAAATGTTATGTGTTGAGTAATACATCGAGTTGTATTACGCACGATAAAGTTAAAATTTTTAACATAAAGCATTAGTCTGTTTACGAGCAAAGTTTTACTTTTGGAAACTTGTTACTCGTTAGAAAATGGTTAAAAGGTCACATTATGAACTATGCAAATAGATTATTAACGACAAAGATACCATTTTTAAAACAAAGCTATCGGTCGATTTACGAACGAAGTTTTACTTTTGAAAACTTGTTATCTATTCGAAAATAGTCAAAAGTTCATATCATAAATAATACGACTATATTATCGACGATAAAGATACAATTTTCAAACAAAGTTATTAGTGGATTTACGTGCAAGATAATGTTGACTTGATAATTATAACAATTTACATATGAAGAAAGAATCGTTATATAATTATTCTCAAAATTTTCAAAACTTTTAAGCAAATTTTTGTGTTTTGTGCAAATTTTGTAAACTAACAAATTTAGAAATCAGCCAAAACAAAGGAAATTTCTAATTTCAAATAACTTATTTGTTTATATGAATAGAACAGTGTTAATAATTGTTTTCAATTTAGTTTGTAACCCCTAATCGAGTTGAAGAGCCTTGTTATACCACCATAATATATTAAGGAAAGGGTTGTAAAAAAACATGTTAATGTTGAAATTATTTACACAACATTATATTCCTACATTTTTTAGTTTGCCTATGAAACAAAGTTTATGTGTAATAAAGATTTTTTAATTGAAAGCGACAGTTATTTAACACAGTTGACTTTAAATCTAGGTGGCCTTTTTTGTCGCATATAACTTATAATTAATTTTTGATTTGTAGCTTTAATCGGAAAAAATGACTTTTTTTTCAGAAAACATTTTTACTCTTTTTTCAGTCATAACTACATTTAAAAGTTTCATCATTGTAAACAGAACCACCACGAAAAAAAACTTTGGAAAAACACTGAATTATTAGTACAATCGATTTTACGTTTTATGACATAAACATCCCAAAGGGGGACTCGACGCGTCGTATCTTATCGCTTTGATGGAGCTTTCACGTAGTACCGGTGAGCGATAAACTGCACAACGTCCAGCGCTTGTTACATTACGCTGAAATTGTTTATCTCGAGAATGGGAACCAATGTTTTATTTTTTACTCTGTAACTCATAGAAGGTAATTTACAACATAAATTTAACGATACTTTGTGTATGCTGAAATTTGGCACCACTTTGGTTTAACGCACTGGCCGCTGTAGAAACTTCTGATGAAAAAGCTTTCATTTTTCATTTCATTTGTGCCCTCTGTATGTCTTAAATTTTTCGACTGTTATAAGTGGCACTTTTTGGGATTCATCGTGGTTTAAACTATAAAGTTACACTTAAGATAAACTTTGACATTACGGAATTGTGACACTATGAAATGTTGTCCGATTTGTCCCATATAATTTTATTCAAATTGGGCAAACATAAACAAATAGATTTTTTGTTAATTTATTATTAGTATTGATAAAAATTGCATTGATTGACACTAATATCATAAAGTATTGATTAACACTAATGTGAGTAGATCGTATGTCGCTCAAAATTTACTTTCTTTAAATGATCGTGATTTTCAACTAGCGACGCTTTAAATGGTCAGATGTACAATAAACATAATCTTTTTCTGTCCATTGACATCAAAACGTCAGGACTGAAAGATTACGTCCCATAAACGCGATCCGGATAATTATTGCAGGCGACCAAATAATTGGGGCCATGGGACCCCTGGGGTGGAAACGGGCGACCGCACAAACGGATCCAAGGAGATACAAGAGGCGGTACGACAGTTTAATTCAGTTCGAGCAATCGATAGAATTTGGCAGTACTATACAATTTGACTTTGTACCTTTGTTAAATATTAAATAAAAAAATTGTCCTGATTCGACACAGAGCATTTATTTGCAGTCAATTCAGTGAGACTTCTAAACTTCACAATCGACAGCGACAGATCTGGTGAACATCGAATAATTTCCTCCGTTCCAGCAACAGTCACGTGTGTGTTAAGTATGGCTTGTCGTCCCGCACAAAATGTTTACGAAATAAAGTAGAACCAATTCCTGATGCCCGAATTTTTTATCTTGCTTTATGTGAACTAAGCAACTTGAAAATAAATGCGCCTTAACATGTACTTAACTTATTTTCTTCGGCATCACCTTCTAGATCAGAAATACCATTAATATATACTTATTTTTTTATATAAAGATAAATCAGTTCTAAAGGTGAGATTCCCTCGGCCAATTTTCAGTCACAATTAAATCAAACTGAAGTTGGCTTTCAAAAACACGGTCAACGGTTGACCACTAGCAACCGAGATTACTTGGAAGCCTTTCACGGTGATTATTACAAAAAGGTAGTAACATTTTCGTTTACCATGTTTGAATAAAGAGCTAAAACGTACCAGTATATTTCTAATATTTTCAGACATATGTAATCCTATTTTGTTAACATTTAACTTGAAATTGGAAGAATTAAATTTGTGTTACAATTCTTCAAATTAACGTCGAGTCAAAATATGTGAAATAATTAACTAGCGTCTAACTTAACATGACCAAATACACATTTTACATATTTTCTGCGTTGATACATGAATCTTTATACCAAACTGCCTATCATAAAATCTTCCGATATTATATCTGAAAATTCCTGGATCTTAACCAACTGCGTATTCGAAGCCGCATTACTTTTTTGATTTCAATGTTCGCTCAATTTGTATGCGTTCCATGTGACCGCGTATGAGTTATTTAAAAAAAATGTAATTTTTTTAACGTTCTTTTTTAAATTTTCCTGCGTTATATTTAATATTTTATTCTATCAAGGAAGTCGTCAATCGAATATTTTTATAACGTGATTTTGTTTGTTTATCTGGCACTTTACACTTTCAGTTGATCATTGCTTCTTATTCTTCATCATAATTTAATAACTATTTATTTTTAAGAAAAGGTTGACATTAATATTATAATTGAGACATTGATTGTCAGAAACCTCCTAGCTGAGATCTGACAACTTTTTCATCTTACTCTGTTGTTGAAATCACACGGTTCAAATAAACATGTAGTTTTATCCCCTGGCCATCATTTCAAATATTAATACAAATTAGAAAACATATAGGTTGGTCCGTTCTGGCACTCAACGCCTTGTTCGTGAGTATAATTGTTATAATGCCATTCGGAGCGACTTGTCATTCTCCCTGCCGTACTGCGCATGCAGAGACTAGATGTGTTGCTTGGTGCCATATAAGTACATACGTCCAAGGAGAAGCTTCGTCTAAACCGTCCAAGGAGAAGCTTCGTAAAGTATTATTTTCAACGTTTGCCTGCATCCCAATAGTTGAAACGCTTATTACGTTCGCACATTTGTTTATCAATGTTTAAACACACGTTTGACTATAACTTTTGCACGATTGATGGATGTTACGTTTTGATTTTAAGCAAGGAACATATATAAAAGCATTAAAGATTTACAAACAATTATTTCGATACTCAGGCGAGTGCAGTTTCCAAATAGTTGATTAGAGTACCTTAAATTTTGCAAAAACTTTTTTGAATTAATAAAAATAACTGTCACTCTGAGCGGTACACTTTCTGATATATATTCATAGATGGTGCTAAGAACGATAACGTATCCATTTAATTTGCTTATTTGCCTAATATGGTATAACGTTCGATGTGGTTTCGTAGAAATGTATTTTTTTCCCTTCTTTTTAATAACAATTACAAAAATACACAATACAAACACAAGCATATGGTAGCGCGCAGGTTATTCGCACGAAATATTTCATGCCATCTTTGACACCCTTCTAATCGAATACCTATTTGATGTACCAGATTAAAGTGAAATTTTGTTTTGCTACTGCATTATGTTTTGCTTTATTTTATGAATTTATCCAATTCGATTACAGAAGTTATGTTAAGTACATAAAGATCTTTAAATTTTAAACCTTATTCCAATTCGGCGCAAGGAAATTACTTGGAACTTTACGCTATTTTGATTTCATTGCTTCTTTCAGCTAACATGATAATATAAAGAGAGCTTACCCAACTTTCACTTTCATGTTTTCGCGATGGGACTGCATATTATTTGGTACTAGCCGTACCCGCAATTTCGTTCGCGTGGACTCCAGGCTCTAGTGCTGTATTCCACAGAATATTTGGCCCAGCTTAAAGGCCAGAACACAGAATACGTGCGCGTCGTAATGTATAAAACTGTATAGAACATACTACACCGCTTACAATGCAGATGTGCTAGTTTTACCGGAGGTCCACGTTGTTCCACAGTTTTACCGGAGGTCCACATGTACGGCGGCACACGAGCACATCACCGTACGCATTCAGTATAGCCTAATATATTAAAACTATGAAAACTATCTCGAAACCTTATTTATTCTGTGTGGTCTTTTATTTGTTGTAAATCAATTCATATTATTCAGTTTACAAACCTTACAGAGATAGAATATTTTCCTCCAATTTTGGTTACCATAATTACCCACTACTCATTTTGCCTGAAATTAGAATTTTGTTAATCAAGTTTTATTTAGAAGTCGATTCAAGGTAATAATTGCTCGTTTCCTCTACCTCTCCATTTCCGCCCTCTCTCTCGCTCTCATCATCATCCTTTTTCCTCACGCACTCTTCCTCTTACTCTTCCTCTCATCCTCCCCCTCCCTGCTTTCCCCTCTCTACTTCTATGTCTCGCTCTCTCTTTATTCCTGACCTACCTCACCATCTCCTACTAACCCCCCCCTTTAAAGAGAAGCGGCATTATTTTATTCTTCTGAGAGGATGCTTTTTAAAATATTAACGTCCATATTCTTTTTGTAGTAATTGTGTGAAAATTCAATTTGATAGAGGCATTCTTTTTTTTCCATAATAATTTTAAACCCACATTTCGCGTCCGTAAGGAATAATTTTTAAAAAGCTAAAATACGTGTTTGATCATTTATTTTTTATAGTAATAGCTGTGTCCATGATTTTACCCGTGTACGCTTAATAACATATAATTATATAATCATAATACAATAATAAAAAATGATTGGAAACAAAAGAGTCAGGCGGAAATTTCAACTCTTGGGTTTTTATTCTCATTTTAGCCCAAAAAAATTTTAAGGTACTTCGCAAAGACCTAGACTAAATTATATATTCTACAGGTATCTTTCGTGAATGGGTAAGTTTAAACCACTTCTGAAGAGGGTATATATCGACTGGATTAAAACCTCGTAACTTCATTGTTGTTGTTATTTTGAAGCAAAAAGGTACCCTTTTTGACGTATTTGCAAAGATATTTGATGGCTTCGACGCTGTTACACAATTCGACAGTGACGTAAGCATGGAATGTTTTCGATAAAACCGGTGAAAACGGTACCAGCCGTCTATTGCCTAAAATAATGTTTTGAACGTGTAACCTAACTGTGGCTGTATAATCGCCTATACTATGGAACCCGCGGATACCCATTTTCTCCCGACACCGTTTGCTCTGTTAACGCTTTGGGGTTTCTTTTAAAGCAACGACCTTCCCGCATGCAGAGTGATTTCCTATTTAAAACGCCACATGGTCCGTGAACCATGCGGGTCTTTACGGTATCGTATAATATAGAATTCTCCATCTGATCATGGAATTTAGAATGTATGACGGTATTTACTTGGGGACCCTTTATTTGGGGACTAATTTTGCCTTCCAACCACAGAAGTATGTGGGTATGTGGTGAGTCTCGTTTTTGCCACTCAACGGTGTACATACAACAAAGTGATGAACCGAAAAGTTTTCCTTAGTGATTATATTGTTCATCAGTTTTAGCTTAAGATGGAGTATTCTGGCTATGATGTCATGCCTATCATAAGAATATTGGTCGGTAAGAAGTTCTTGTGTAATTTCGTTCCACTTTGGGTTAGTCGTGAAAGTTATAAAAAGGTCAGGTCGACCGTATTCCTGAATATAACAGAAGGCGTCTTGCATACGTTCTTTCATATAACGTGGAACACCGGTTAAACTTGACAGGATAACTGATTGTCCCATGTTCTCCACGTTGTTATCTTGTTGCATTGCATCTCATATATGCACGTAAACGTAACTGTTTAGTACGTATGTAAACTAATCGCTCAGTTTCTATTTTTGCATACATGTTCACTATCGATTGGCTAAACAATCCTCGAAATCGTTGCAAATAAACAAAATGATCTCGTCTTATTTGCATTTGGTATGAATAAAATTGTAGGGATGATATTTTCCATTATAATTTAATATCCTAGTAGCTGGATCAACTTGGTAGAGGCCAAAGTCGTACCCATTTTCGGCGTGGCAATGTATTGAAGGATATTGCAGGGCATCGTATGCTCGATGTATTTCGTAAATGCGTTTTAAATGCTTATCGTATGTGTGCAATACAATGTCACTTCTATCGCAATCTTGATCAACTAAGACCACTTCAACTTCATCTGTGACAGGGATATTGTACCTTCCACGATATTCTGCTACACGGAGTCGATTATTACTAATCATTATTTTGTAATGTCCCTGTAGAATGGACTCTAATGCGGCTTTAAAACTACTGACGTATGAATTGACCTGATGCAACATATTCTGCAGTCGAGATATAAGATCGATATTAAGTTGATGAAAGTTTTGATTCCTGATATTGACATGTTCATTGTAATCTGATACAAAACAAATCTGAAGAAATTTTGGCTTTTATTGAGGAAGCAAAGATCCAACAAGATAACAAACTTGGCCCTGCACTTTAAACGTTGGTATAAATGGTCCATCTGTAATTAGTTTTGTTCCGATTGATGTCATTTGAAATTTATTACTAAATGAACGAACATTGTCTAAGACATGTTAAGATAGTAGATGCTTATTATTTAAAAGTGTTTAATAAGCTCTGGGAGGAGATCTTGAAAATTATCAATAAGTAGTTTTCCACCTGAACAACAGATTTAATTTCCTTCTTCTTTTAATTTCAAAGCATTGTAAAAATGACAACGTACGATCATACCCCCTATACATGCGAATTCAGCATAGTTAATTCTAGACTAATACAAACTGCCAGATTTCTCCTTAGTGAGCCAAGGAATGTCGTTCACTGCTCCACTTTCGTAGAACTTATCCGAATCATCTGATGAAATCGATGACATTCTATTAAGAGAATTTCGGAGTCTGTCAGCCTCTAACCGTAATTGACGTTATTCCGCTATTTCTACCAGCCGTATTTTATGTATTCTTTCCCTATTAGCCAATAAATAATTTTCATCACTGTGGCGTGTGCGTTCATAGTTTTCTCTAGCTGACAGCAATCGTTGTTGATGATCGTCTTCACTTTCGAGATCTCTGGCGTTCTTGTGTCGTTCGCGATACGTCGTTAAACGTACTTCATATTCTGAATTAATTTCCATGCCTCCATCGTCTGAGCTCTCTGTGAGCTCAGTCGAGTTTCTCTATCAGTGAAAGTTTCCGACTCGTGAGACAGTGCATGGCGTTCGCGATCCGCGATTAGACGCCCTCTGCGTTCTTCGTAAGTTTACTGAGAACGATTGTTCGCTGTTTGAGCATTCTGTAAGCTTAAGCGGGATATTCTTTCAGTAAAATTTCAGATTCCCGTATAGTGCATGGCATTTGCGGTCCGTGGACAAACGTGCTTCACGTTGTTCATTACTGTCTTTAGTCCGAGAGGCCGCTATTCGAGTGCGCTGTGTACTTAGCTGAGACTGACACTGAACGGAAATTCAGTAGCGCGAGTCGTGGCCTGACTTTCCTCAATTTCCTTAAATCTGGCCTCTTGAAAGCCTTTAGTTAGATTCAAATTACTCTCATTCTTTTAACGCTTCAGTTATACTGAGAAATATTTGATTTTATTGAAGGCATCTGAAAGAAGGCACTTACATAACTAAAAAAATATTTAAAAAATAAAGACGCCTGACGACGTTGCTGGATTGCCAGGTTGTGCTGTGATCGTCTTAACTCAACGGAACAGATTTAACGAAGTTATTAAAACCGGTTTAGAATCACCCTACTTATTTACAAATTACATTATTATTTAAAATAAATGTGATTATACAATTTATTACAAAGTGTTACACACTTTACTTCGACATTAAAAACTCTTGTTTTACTATTTTTTACTGTTCACTTACATAGTCTTCAAATCTCATTTCATAACCCGGTGTTCACTGTTCGTTATATACATATTATTATTATTGTTATTATAAGTGACTGACTCCGCCTTTTATACTAATCCGAACTAATCTCTAGCAGGTTCAATATATACCTCTCCCTTTCACACATATGAATCTATTACATTCGAAATTTAAAACTGATTCTCATTACTTAACTCTCTTCGTTATATACCTATTATTATTATTATTATTGTTATTATAACTGACTAACTGCGGCTTTTATACTAAACTGAACTAATCTTTAGAAGGTTTTGCAAGGTTTTTATATTAATTCTATTACATTTGTAATCTATCTATACACTATATCTGTCGTCTATTCATTAGATATAAAGCCGCATCTAAATAGGTTCCAACGGTTCTGATATTAGCGTGCATAACGAACCTAAACTAAAGATTGAGGTATTTTTTATTTGTGAACCGATTGAAGTGAAACAAATTATAAATGTTAATCAAACAAAAATTGTACAAAATTGTAAAAAACGAACGGACAAAAATTTTAAAAATTGTTGGTTTAGACTTAGTCTTTGGTAGGTAGCACTCGGTTTTGTTTAAAAATATTCTATGTACAGACTCAATTATATATATATATATATATATATATATATATATATATATATATATATATATATATATATATGTATATTACTTTGATCTCAATTTAGTATAGTCTACAATACAAATTACAATTTAAAACAGAATTTACTTATAGTTTAAACACAAACCAATGACTATTTCATCTAACAAATATACTATTTTATTCTAAACCGCATCATCCGAATAAAACTGGATGCTCATTTTATTTTCGCTCTAAAATATTTTATATATTATAGATATTCTCTATGCCTTTACATTATTTGTATTAGCGACTATAGAAATATGACGGACGTCTATATTTTTGGTTCAAAGGATAAGGTAGATGTCGAATGTATAGATAAGATGTTCATGATACAATACAGGTGAGGTTTTAGTACAAGTACACATAAATCTGGTACATATGTCGCACGCAGACCAAGAAGACCAATAATTAGCTACTTGAGCATAACATATATAGGTACAGCTGCTGGGTTATCATAAGAGACGCCAAGATATAATTAAAATAACTGGTGCACTACGAACACACACGTAATATTTCTTGTTATTCCATAAGTATAGCCGGAGAAACAGTAAAGTCATAAAAGTTACGTAGTAAGTAAAATTGTGGGTTTTTTTACGTATAAACAATAAGAGAATAAAATAGTTTGAATAAATTAAACACAATTGAATGAAACTACGTGATGTAGTATTATTTCTTTCTTCAAGTTCTTTACCACGACCTAGGTTTCGTTGTATTACAAAATCTTCAGGTGGGCTTTTAGCAAAGATCTTTGCTAGTAAGTAAGTAGAAATAATACTACATCACGTAGTTTCATTTAATTGTGAATAATGCATTTTTACAAAATTAACGCCAAATATATTCAATATTTGAATAAGTTAACTTTGATATCGTTGCTTGTTCGAATCACGGAATTATCGTTGGATTAAGACTTTTTTAGACGGAAAAAACAATACCTAAGTACAATTTTAATGATAGCTGCGGCAAGTCCAAGGAAACTTGGCAAAAAAGTATTTAGTATTTAACCACAATTGTCTATAATTTACATTTAATCGCCTGTAATAACATTCATTTTTAATAATTCACCACATCCATTCATTACATTAATAATTCGTTCAGATGAAGATTTTCATATGAAAAATCCGGTAGTTTTGTGATGTTTTGTTCCAAACTTCTTAACCCTCGAGAGAATCTCTAGATGAACCGTTTCCAGTGGGTCGGTACAGTTTTATAGTTTAAAAATAGTTTAAGCATTCTTCTTCCAATTTAATATTCATGGTTATTTTGTTAGTCTGTTAGAAGATATTTTTGCTAGACTATACAACCTATAGATGTTAAAATGTGTTTATGCGGAGATATGTGCGATCAACACGTACAGCGTCCACACTCGTTTCTGTTCCAATAAGAAGGATTTAAAATGCTTCTCTCTGAGTGTTATTGTTATAAAGAGTTGGAAGCCACAGAATATCTTGGCAATACCAGAATATTTCCAGATGTAAGACTAAGAGCATAGCTCTTAGTCTTAAATATGTCAACGGAAATTAATTCGTTAAATTTGAGACCGTAAAACGGGATAAACTTTTCGAACTGAAGTACGCTACTCTTAGTAAACCGAGAGTGCAAAAAGCTCAACTAATTATAGAGCAATGAATACAACATAGTTTTGAGACTGTCTACTGAATTCATTGCAGGGGAAGTAGGAATCGCCATATACTTCTACATTGCCCCTAGGAGGCGCGCTTTTCTTACTACTGTCGTCATATTATGATATCCGTTTGTTCGATTTGGTAAAAATAATTTTTTCACTATTTTTTTTAAATATGAAAATACTAATAAAACAATGTGTATAACAATAATATATGAAGGTCGCTCAGGATTAATTTCGCAAAAAATGATCGCCTTAAAAAGTGCCTCCACTTCTGAAAAACTGCTATCAAACATCAAGTTTCAAAAACCACGAATATTTGTTTACCCATTTCACTTTTATTTTAATTTTTCTCCGCTTTTTATGTATAATATTTCACAATTTATATTCTTATTTGTATATTAAGTGCTTAGTGGCAATATACGTGAATTTAATCGAAAAATGTATAACAAATTATTCGTCGCGAAAACATAATTTGAGTAGAAAAAATTTATCACATCATTTTTTTTATATAATACGATAATACATATAATTTTTTTATATAAACAGTATGTAGCCTTTGCAACTACCCAGAAAAGCTTTAGCACAAGTTTCCTTGCAATCAAATACACAAAAACAGAGGATATTTTTTTAAATACACTTGCCTTCCCCTCTCCCTTTGATTCAAACACCGACAGTGCAAAATGCAATGAATATAAAGGCGATTGCCCACCAGTGGTTTCGATCAATTCTAAATAATAATAGATGTCAAAAATACCTACCCCAAATCATGTAGATAAAATTTCTTCGCAGAATATAATAACAGAAAAAAAGTACTAAAATATCGTATGCAGTTTCCCGTTTTTAGGAAATTCCATTTTATGACAATTACGTTGAATGATCTTGAAATTACTTTCGTTCGAAGTTACTATCGGTTATTTATAGCTCATGTCTCCAAATAAATGTTAACAATAATATTGTTATTTATTATAACTTACTCACACGTTGCGATAGAAATGTCATTGAAATATAAATCAATTCATGTTGTGAATATTGTTTTTGCAATTGTTTTAGAATTATGTAATTGTTTTAGAAGAATGTAATTGTTTTAGAATTGTAATTGTTTTAAAATTATGTTTCAATCTAGTTGAATAAATTTATTATATTTATAAAGTGTAGTCGTTATTGTACGAACCCGACAATAACGACTACGCTTTCCGATAAGTTATTCACAACTTTGGTCACGTCTTGGTTATTTGATCTCACATGGTATTGAGTTTAAATAAAATTACGAAATTGGTTTTATAAAGATATTTGTTATAATATGAAACATTATTGAAACATAGATATGATAGTATGATGACTTCCAAGCTAACTATAATAATATGATGACTTTCAAGCTAACTGTAATAATATGATGACTTCCAAGCTAACTGTAATAATATGATGACTTTCAAGCTAACTGTAATAATATGATGACTTTCAAGCTAACTGTAATAATATGATGACTTTCAAGCTAACTGTAATAATATGATGACTTCCAAGCTAACTATAATAATATGATGACTTTCAAGCTAACTGTAATAATATGATGACTTCCAAGCTAACTATAATAATATGATGACTTTCAAGCTAACTGTAATAATATGATGATTTTCAAGCTAACTGTAATAATATGATGACTTTCAAGCTAACTGTACTAATATGATGACTTTCAAGCTAACTGTAATAATATGATGACTTTCAAGCTAACTGTAATAATATGTTGACTTTCAAGCTAACTGTAATAATATGATGACTTCCAAGCTAACTGTAATAATATGATGACTTTCAAGCTAACTGTAATAATATGATGACTTTCAAACTAACTGTAATAATATGATGACTTTCAAGCTAACTGTAATAATATGTTGACTTTCAAGCTAACTGTAATAATATGATGACTTCCAAGCTAACTGTAATAATATGATGACTTTCAAGCTAACTGTAATAATATGATGAATGTTTTTTCTTAAAATTAAGTAAAAAGGAAAATAGCATCGGAATTGATTGATTTTTAGATAATAGCAACTCAGTAAAGAACGTTCGATCTGACACTGATTCAGTGCATTTTTATTAATTAATGTTTATAATTTATTAACTCTTAATTAATACAGTTCCCTATACCATGCTCCTTTACTTGTGCCAGCATTTAATACCTTTTGTATGCGACCATAAACTATAAGGCAGTCGGATTGTCATTATATCCACCTCTAGCCACGACTAATGATAAAAGTTCGAGGTGGTCTTGAATAATTTTATAAGCAAGTAAATATTGTAAAAAAACATTGGTTGTTTACAAGTCGATCAAAGAGCTCGAACGCACTTTTCAAGAAATCGAATAAATTCGGTTTTCCTTTATGATTATATTACAGGCTGTGTGTGTAGGAAATGTTTAATATTTTAAATAATTTAAAGCATCGTCAAAAATTAATTTATTTTTTCTATGACGTTTTCCATGTAGTCGGGAGTATTTCCGTTTAAAAGTAGAAGTTGAAGGTGATAAATGCCTTGAAGATGTTGAAAGTCTTGGAAGTGTTGGAGCATGTAACAGCTGTTAGATAAGTGTTACGAATGTTTTAAAGTTTCAGTAAAAAAGGAACTGTATTTCAATATATTTTACATTGGTTGACATGCAAGTAATGGTAAATTATACATTTTTATTGTCGTAGATTTCCTTTGGGAAGATTATGATAATTCAATTTTTATTATATAATATTTATTATTTTCTACCCAAATTGTAGCACCCAAAATACAGCTTAAACTACCCAAAATGCAGCTTAAACTACCCAAAATGTAGCTTAAACTACCCAAAATACAGCTTAAATTAGACAAAAAGTGATTATTTTTTGTATGCGATTGATGATGAAAATTCCATTATTTTTTCTCTTAGTTTTTTCAAAGACAGATTGACTTTAATTTTTCTTTAAATTTCAGTAATTTTTATTTTAATCAAACTACAGATATAATATTAGTATTATTTTAACGTTAGTATTTATTATATGTATAATAAATACTAACGTTTTACCAATTGTAATTATTCATTGTTTCAAACTATTTCAACTATCCTGCCCGACATTTAGTACCATCTTTTCCTGTTATGGTTATTGAAATTTAATATTTTTAGTACATTTCAAATACGCCCAGATAATATATTTTCGTTTAACCTTTGCCTTGTAGCGGGCTGATATTATTAAAACTAAATGTTGATTTAATTGTTTTAGGAAAATCAATCTTTAGGAAAAGGTATTCAAAGACCGCAGAATTCCTAGAAACAACGTTAAAATCACTTCTTGTAGTTTTTGTGTATTTTGTATTCGTGTCTAATTACTTTCTTTTGTTTCAATTAGTTAAATTATTAACGCACTGCGCTCTCTCTCTCTCTCTCTCGCACGCACGCACGATACAAATTATTATTAAAATAAATCTATGATTCGATCAACAGATTTAATTTATACAATTTGTCTATCTTAATAGGGCTGAATAAATATGTAACACGATATTTCCATGTTCTTTGGTGACTTACACGGAAAATATTTAATGAACCATATTTTAAATACGATTTCTGTGGACGCAATGAGTAAAAATTTAATGACTATAAAATATGTCGCTCTAATGCAAATATTACCAGCTGCATGTTGTATCGCTGATAAAGCAACTTCGACACGCGGCAACGTTTAAATATATTGACCATTTTTTTTATATATTTCATAATTGATTTTCGATGTGTTCTTGCCGATACGGCTTTTTAAGATCTGCAATTGTATCAATAATAAGTTTACAATGTCCTCCAGACCGTATGATTGACATCACATAGACCTATTGTCTAGACATGTTTCTCTTATTATTTTATTCTGTGGCGATTGTTCTCTCAAGTTTAGAGTTTCAGGCAACACTGAATATATCACATTCCGAATAGCTTGATAAGAAAAATAAACTAAAGAGCAAAACAAAAGTAAAATAGAATTTCACTATGCTGGAACAAATTAAGCGAAAATAATTTGTTCCAGCATAGTGAACTTACGGTCACCCCCGTAACGGGGGTGACCGTTTTTGTCACCGAACGTAGCTGTGGGCCCATGTGAAAGGGATATGTCGAGAAGTGATTCTGCGGGAAAGCTTTACCTGACATTGCACAAAGATTTCTTTGTTATGATTTTTGACCGTCACTTAATTTTAGGAGCTCGACGCGATCACATTTGGCCAACGGATTCATTTACCCGGCTCTGCCATTGTCGATTATATTTAGTTTAGAAGTGTATACTAAATACTTTTCAAAATGGTTTAACTTATGTTATAAATAACAATTTATATCTTGTAGTGTTATAATTTAAGCTTAATAATTAAAGACTATATCGTAGCATTCGTACGTGTTTCTCTGCCCATAAATATGAGCCAAAACATGGCACCTACCCATCTGATATCGTACGAGAGCCCGTCGACACTCCGACATACATACACACACACATATATATATATATATATATATATATATATATATACATATATATATATATATATACATATATATATATATATATATATATATATATATATATATATATACATATATATATACATAAAAACATATAAAATATCATAAATATAGAAGGTTTTGATGTCGTTCTATCTTTTGTATCGAATGATTAAGTCTAGAATAGTTTTATCAGTAACAGCTAGAAAGAGTCTAATGTTAATAGGTAATTGAATTTTTTGTTTTAATAATTTATAAATGAAGGAAATTTATTATTTAATGGGCATGCAAAAATGAGATGATTTAGATTGCTCTCACCAAACCCACAATCACAAGCTGGAGACTCTCTGACATGCAGTCTAGCCAAATGCGTGGGACTAGAACAGGGATCCAAACGCATACGAGATACCACCGGGGTTTGTTTTCGAGAAAAAAATAAATTTTGAAAACGGGTTTGAAGGAATAGAAGATTGGATCTAGAAGTATCCTGCACCTGTGATCTGTGACGATATTTCCCATCCCCTTTGCCAATCAAAAGTCATCCAGGAATGAGCTAGGAGAAGGAGATCCTCAATGAAATTACGCTATCTCTATAATTAGCTAAATTACGCGAACCGGGCTTTTGCGTCAACTATTTCATTACCTACTATGCCACAGTGACTAGAAATCCATGAAAGAATGACATCCGATCCCGATCTCTCCAAATCAAGCCTAAGATGCTTGTTCAGGAGAGTTAGGAAGCTACAATTTACTGAAAAAGGATTGGTGAGAACTCTAAAGAACTTACGGATCCAGAAAAGATAAGAGCTTACGAATCTTTTTAAGCCGAACATATCTCAAGGCCTCTACAATCGCTCTACATTCCCCAGATAATATCGAACAATCTTTTGGGAAAACGCAAACCGCATTTCCTTAAACCGCAATTGACTTATCAGGGGTATCTAAAAGAAGCTCATCAGTGTACTGCAGTATATGATAAAATGGATTGACAGAAGAATGAATTTTGTGTGAATATATATTGAAGAGGATAGGACTTAGGAGTGAGCCCTGGAGAAGGCCACGCCAGATTGATCTTTTAAAACGTGGGATCCCGGGAGCTCGAAGGACGATTGATCTGTCTAAGAGGAGGTTGAGAAGGAAATTAGAAATATTTTCTGGAAAACTAAGTTCTCGCAATATTTGTCTGAGAACAGGGAAATTTACATTATCGTAAGCTGCAGAAAGGTCAAGAAAGACAGCTACGAGGAATTCTTGTCGGGAGAAGGAGAACCGTATAATCAGCCGTACATTTTCTCCTAACGTGACAACATTTATAAAAATATGTAAAAATTTCAGGAACTTTTGCTAAGTTGCTGCCCATGAAATTAAGTTGCTTTGAATGTTTTTAACCATAATTAAGATTATTTCTAACCTTAAATTACTTCTGCTGCTTCGATGTCGCACGTGCATTACAGCTAATTGCAGACAGTTTGGAGATTTATTATAACGAAAAATAAAAACTTAAGTTTTTGAAGAAATTGTTAAACATTTTTAAGCTTAAATTAATTTTATTGTTTTTAAAGAGTATTTAATAGTTTCCAAAAAAAATTAAAGAAAAATACATTTACATGAAAACTGAAACAGGATAATTACCTCATAACGGGTGTCTTCAGTGGTTAAATGTGAATATATTTTTCTTTCGCAGCAGAAAAGCGGTAAGTTTTTTACCACTATAATTTATGTATTATATGTGCCAATTTTTCAAATACTTTGCCAGTTCTTTGTAGTATATTTTTTCACCACAAACTTGTATTATGAAAATTACAAAATCCTAGAACTGAAGGTGGTATGCAAACGAACACGACAACTACAACAAATAATAAACAAAAATGTGTCAGATTAATAATAAATGAATAGTAAGTATTTTTTCGAATAATTTTTTTGTGTCGAATAAATTCACTTTTTAGATTCTTAGAAAACATTAAAGAAAGATGACAAGAGGTCCTGTGTAAAAGTATTTTGCCATGTATTCCCTTTTCTCTCACTGTTAGAAACATATTTGTGTGATTTTTAGAATAACTGAATGAATTGTCTGAACTGAATTTTTAGTCGTCAAGAAGATTGAAAGTAAACATTTAAAATAGGGAGAGGTGGGGCGGGTGAGGTACGGTATATTGAAGCTGCCGATGGGAATTTAGTGCCATGGCGCCATTCAACGAGAAACAACGTGCATTCTGCGTACGCGAGTACTATCGAAACAACGATTCTTCGATCGACTTTCGCGCAACGAAAATTTCTCTCGTTGCTCATGCTCATTACAATATACGGCATAAAAATAAAGCTCCATCGATTCCAGCGATTAAAAAATGGTTGCAGAACTTTGAAAAAACTGGTTCGACAATAGATAAACCACGATCTGGCCGACCTAGAACATCACGGGACCCCAAAAACATAGAGCGTGTTACAGCGTCTGTTCATGAACAACCTGGATTCTCTACTCGAAAGCAGTCTAGCATCTTAAACGTATCCAAAACATCTGTAAACCGCATTCTACACAAGGATTTATATTTACATCCGTATAAAATCCAAATGGTTCAGCAGTTAAAGTCTCAAGAGTATGCTCACAGGATACAGTTTTCTAACGAAATGCTAGAGAGATTCGCCAGCTTTAATAACATTTTTTTTCAGACGAAACCCACTTTCACCTAAATGGACATGTAAACAGACAAAACTGCAGATCTTGGAGCGACACTAATCCGAAAGTGAATCATCAAAAACCCCTGCATTCACCCAACTGTACTGTATGGGTAGATTTATCAGCAAGAGGCATTATTGGTCCATATTTTTATGAAGATCTAAGAGGAAACGCTGTTACAGTGAATACAGACCGGTATATTGCTATGCTACAGAACTTTTTTCTCCAGCGCTTCAGGATTTTGATGGTTTCAATCAACGATCGTGGTTTCAGCAAGAACGGGCAACATTCCACACTTCCAACGACTCTTTAAGTGCAGTTCGCGAAATTTTCGGTCAAAAAGTTATATCCAAAAGAGGTAACATTAACTGGCTACCTCGTAGCCCGGACTTATCCTCAATGGATTTTTTCCTTTGGGGATACCTTAAAAGTAAAGTCTTTAACAGCAATCCAGCGACTCTTGAGGAATTAAAGGCTCATATTCGCGAGGAAATGAAAAACATTTCCCGAAACACTTGTCAGTCGGTCTTTGAAAATTTCCGCTCCAAGTTGCAGCAGTGTCAAAAAAATGAAGGATATGGATGGATGTGATTGTGACATGTGATGTGATATATGTCGCATATGGATGGATGTGATTTTTAAGAATTAAAATCCCAAATTGTGTACTTTCGGCATACGATTTCCTTCGGCATAGGCCAAGGAAGTTCACTGTTCCGGTATATTCGGCTTCCTTTGGCATCGGACAAGCTCACTTCTAACACGGAGTACATCATTTCAAAAATAATAAATTTTAAATAAATAACAGATACTTTGAAAAACTATTGTATATTTTATTACTTTACCATTTTGCGATGTTACTCTATCCTAATAACGTATTTAATAGTTGAGCGGTTCGCGAAGAGTTTGAAAATCATTAAAGTCTAAGGACTAATTTTCGTATCCATTGTCTACATCTGCCTATTCATTAGGCGATAAAATAAGTTATTCATTAATTTATAAATAATATATAAGTTTGCTTGTAAACTTGGAGAAATTACAAAACTACTGAAATAATTTTAATGAAATATTTACAAATTTTTGTTTCACTTTTATGTAATTACTACAAGAAACGCTTTATTATTTAATAACATTATTCTGACACCCTTGAAAACGTACTATTTTCTATACGTAACCTTCTTGTACGCGACTTGAGCTTACAGAACTGGTCCGGTTCCTAAAATGTTGATTCCCGGTCAGCTCGGTACCGGTACTCCCGTTATTTCCGGTACTTCCTGAAAAGCTCAAGACCAGTAAGTTTTTCCCATTATTCGTACCTTTCAATAATTCACGTAATAATAATTGCATAAATTATAAAGAAAAATTTCATTCTCTAATCAAAATAAGGGTTTATTATTCATAATATCTATTTGAAATATGCAGAGACCACCTAATATTTTTTCTATTTTAATAAGTTTTTCTTCACATAAGATTTAGAAATTTAAGTTTTAAACTTACAATACAATCAACATTTTTTGGGCAAATAATCACTAATCTAAGACAATATAACAAGGTTCAGTGGGTAACGCTTTGTTTTTTTAAATACGGTAGTTGACTCATTCCAAATTTTGATATTTTTCGTATAATATTGTGAAATATAAGTTAATTAAAAACCCGTCTTGAAAATAATTCAAAAATTGATTGAAAAATAAACCAGTTATAGGCTTCTAAATTTGAAGATACGGATAGGCTTGGGTATATCCATGTCTCTTTTCCTCTCGTAGAATATAATGTGCAATATTAAAAATGACCTCACAGCACAGTATTCCCGTTCTTGTCTAAAGATTAAATTAAAACATTTATAACTCGGTCAATTTTTAAGAATATTACAAAATTTTATCACTCTTCATCATTATACCTTGAAATTATTATTAATAAAATAAAAAAAAATTAGTCAAATACCCAATTATGAAGATAACACCGTATCAGCATTTCATTTAAGTAATAAGTTTAAGTAGCATTGTTGATGATCTTAACAATTATTATCAGTGTTCAAAAACGATTACAAATCATATTATAATATTAACAATATAAAAACAAAACTAAACGAAACTATTTTTAGAATTCAAATGGTAACCCTTTATTCTCATCATTCAGTAATGGTATCTAAGTTTTGGTCAGTCAATGAGCTGTGTAAAGGGTAACAAATATTACCTGCCGAAAAACAAATCCTTTCTAGCTCGACGCTTGTTGGAGGTATGGCACTGAGATATTTGTTTCAGAGTCGCTGTATGTTTGTGTCGTCGTTCTGAATAACGTCTTTTGGGAAGTGTCACCATTTCCTGCTTAATTTGCCGCTATTTCTTGAAGACGGAGCCGAGCAGGAGGTCCAGGATGAGGAGATAGAGGTGGGATGATGCAGGAGTCCTGCACATCGGAACGATTTTTCTGCTACCAAGTACCTGAATCTAAAGCGACATTTTGATGAATATTTTAGTGACTATTAAAGTGACATTTTGATTATATTTTGTGTAGTTCGCTAGTGTTTCCACCCGTTGATTTTAATATCTCGTTATGTATTTTACATTTATCGTTGTTTCATAGGCGAGAAGAAAGTGTCGCCAAACGGATGATCTGTTATCGGAGCCAAAGCTAATTAATCTCTTCGAAATCCATTGCAAACTCACTGTCAACTCAGACATGTAATAGAAGAAATAAAGTAATCTTTACGTTCACAATGTACACGTAAGTACATTTCGTCACACATTTTTGATTTACTTGACAGTATTGTGAGCACTGCATTTACTTAAACAAGTTATACAGTAACGAAACCAATGCAATTTACAGAATTCACATTGGTATTTACTTTTTTTATTATTATTCGTTCGTATATGATTACTCTCAATGCAACATATTTATAACATTTACCGATTGATTAATCAATCGGTAAATGTTATAAAAATTATAAAACAATGACGCACCGCACGCACGTATAAAGTTATCCATCACACGAATTTTTACGCGAGTAACACCACAGCACGAATGAATGCGCAGAACACTGAGGAGACCAGGCATGGGTGGGTAGGTGTCAGCGAGCGAACCGAGCAACGGGCGCGACGTTGTCAGCTCGCCTGCACGAACATTAGATTATTACACGCATAGTTGCAGCTCAGTAGGGAGATTTCGCACTATCACCGGGAATTTGTAATTGTGTTACCGGAATTGACTGCATCTCGTCAGTACCGGGATTTCTCTGGTATTTCGGCACCAGGAATTCCCGGGACTGACGAGATGCAGTCAATTCCCTATTATGTGACTCGGTCACATTTTCAATTTACCGCAAAAATACAAAATGCCTAAGAAATTTAATTAAAAAAACGGTAAATTGCGTGTTATTTTGTTTACATCTTCTGAAATTGTTGATGTAAGTTAACAAAAAATTAAAAAGTATAGGAAAAGCACATGAACTTAAAATAATAGAAACTGTGAGGCTTTGAAAGACGGATGGACGTACATTACGAAATTGTAAGAGTTTTACCATGGAACACTGAAGATACTGTCAACGTTTCTACAGTCTTCATGTGAAGTTGGATTATCGTCCAGTTAGCGTACTTATAAGTAGCCTCTAAAAAATGAAAAGATCAAGCCATGTAAAGGAAAAATGTCAATTAAGAAACGATAGTTTAACATAATAATAATTTCCAAGATATTTTTTAGTACTCTATCGTCATCTTTCACCGTTATCAAAGAGTCTACGTTCTACGTTCGAAAGGTATGTTTTTCGGATTGAATATATGTTGCTGGTCGAAGTCCAATGTATTATAATTGAACGATGTCGAACAAAGTTCAAGTATTATCTTTAAATATGACTCTAGTTTCGTACATCACGTTGCAGGGTTCAGATTGTATTGATAACAATAGCATGTATGTGAATACATATTCAGAAAGTAAATAATAGATACAGGTAAGTTTACAGGCGAATAGGTCTTCTTATCATACATAACAAAACAAAATCCATGTCGCATATAAACACTCTCGAACGCCGTCTATCGATTCGTATCACCGGATAATAATTGTAGTGTACTTATTGACCATTGAAATGGTTTATACTTATCGAGCACAATTTCGCGTACAGTCGATCGTTCCTCAATTCTATGTGCATTTGTTCCGCCTGTATTTATTTTTTTATATACAGTGGTCAATCAATCAGGGATATTAGTACTAACTCCGGTGGAAATATTTTGCTAAAAGAATGTCTGTTATTCAGAAAAATGTTCAATTCATCGAAAGTTAAGTTTCTTAAATGATTATGAACTCATCTAGAAATGTTATTAAAAGTTATCCCGTGTTATTCAGACCTATTTAAAATATTTTGAAGAAAATCGCTCCACCAGTTCTTTTCAAAATCTCTTTATAACCCTAAATAACTTTTCTAGAATAACCACACTTTTTCAGAGTTTTTCAGAGGAAATAAGACTTCTCAAATTTTTATTATGAATTTTGAAAAAAATATTTTTAGTGTGGGCAGAGAAATAATTCTTCCAGAGAAATTAGTGAGATTTATTTAGAATGATGGACATAAATAAATTCATTGTTTCAAGAAAAAAAAGTTTTCTCTGTGCCATAACGAGAAAGTAGAAATGTTATTGACAATTATATATAATAAGTTATCGATATTTTTATTCATTATTCCGTATCGGAAGCTGGTATCGATACTATTTAGACGCTTGCATAAAAGTATCGAATATTAACTTGTATCAAATATAAAAATAATGGTTGTTTTAAAGAAACGCTAGGAACTAGGTAAATGAATATAATTAACGTTCATTAAAAGTTTTTATTTTTGGAATATTGACTTTCCGCTGATATATGAAAAATTAAATTTGGAATGAAACCTGAGCTACTGAAGACCACTGAACCAAAACTCATATATTTAGGTTTCTACATGCATACACTAAAATATCACATATCGGATGTAATTCTCTTCAACTCCGACGTGATTTGCTTTTGATCATGGATTTTATTTTAATTATTAATCATAACGTTGACAAAACCCTCGATCTTGAGTTTAGTAGCGCTTAACACTTTTGACTGCTACATGAAAGATGATGTATGATGTGTAAATTGGGAACAAAATTTTCAATATAATAAATAAATTATATTTCCGAAATTATTTCAAACTTTTATGTATTAGAATATGTGAATACTACTACAGGGAAAGTAGCGCAAATTAGGTAAACTTGACTTCTAATAATTTAAAAGTATCTTTGTTTATTTTGACTTTTTATTGAACGTTTTTCATTTTATTATCTCTTAAAACAAATAGAGCGTATAACTACGTTGCACTAACTTGGTCCCTCCCCCCCCCCTCCGTAACTCAACAACTTAGCCTTTTTTAGAATTTCTTCTTACAATTAACACTGAACGGGCCATGTTACAAATATTATTCTTAAAGGCGACTTCAAGCAGAAAGTACGTATAATTATGTACGTATAATTGGGCCACTAATTTCCCTAGAATTAGTAGCCCGATTATAGACATTGCGCACAAAAAATTAATTTCCATTTTGCGAGACAGTTTTGGGGTTGAGAAATGGGGCGAAAAAACTTTTTGAAGGTCAATTATTTAAATCTAAATTGTCAAGTCAACTTTTGCGCATAGGTCTCTCTAAAACGCGAGTTAAAGTTAAATATAATCCAAAGTTGATAAAAAATAATTTTATTTAAAATAATACAATGTTTTTATTACATATGTCTCTTAAGGAGCTCACGTTAGAACGCTACAAGCTCTATGCAATGATTGAACAAATTCGTGTGGCTCGCAGGCCTTTTTATACAATATCGTTTTTATACAATTATCGTCTTGTTTCCTGTGTATTGCGCTTGTCATCTGCCTTCATGTCCGTGTGGTCCCAATCCGTGGGATAGTTACATGTGCTATAAAGTTATTTGTCTCCTCTTTATCTGCTTCTTCCATAGGGCAGTTCCTTTGCTCCCTCCTCCAAGTCTAAAGTTATCCCAATTTTTTTTTGGGGATGACATTTGAGACAATGTAAAAGATCGTCAAAATATTATTGCTTATTGCAGTTCCCAATATCCACATGGTTACTTCTATTTTTATATTTTGTGAACTATACATCTCAATGCTTTTAGTTGATTATTTAGTACATGGTTCTCTGAGTGCATTATCAAGGTGTGTCATTGACGGTTTTTGTTTCCTTGTAATGGAATACTTCAATGTCCGTCTTGTCCTCAGGATGATTACATTCCGACGTATTCCTAAGAAATGCCTTTCGTATTACCACTTCTTCGTGATTGCAAGGGTCTCGAATCCTTGTTTCGCCGTGTTCATATTGGCACTATATGCTGTTTGTAATTTTCTTTGCTAGGTGTCTAGAGCAGATTATTAACAATTTTTCACAAGTGTTCCGCTTGTTGATGAGGCTTTCTTGTATACATCTTTTTGCAGGTTTTGTAGTACAAATCTTTTAGGTACATTCTCTTAACTTATATTCTTTATCATATCTTATTAAATATTGTCCTTCATTAATATCGGGAAGAGCACATTGATTGCTCGTATTTGTTATAATTGGTAGAATATATTTATTATAATACTTATTTCTAATACCTATTGTGTATTGATTGGTAACCGAAAAATTAACATGTTTATCACAATTTCTACATTAGAAAACATTTTAACTTTTAATGTTAACAAATTATTTGGTAGATTAATAGTTTTGGGTATTTTGGGGTTGCTGTGCTCTAGGTATAGGTGAGATATAATTGACTGGTGTAATGTTTCATGCTATACAAACGCATAAGCTTCTTTTATACTTGAACAAACTTCATTTAATTTTTCATAGGCGAATTCTAACTCATTAATCCGTTCTGTTCTTTCTTCTCTTTTATAGATCAAGTTTCGGATTGAATTAGTTTATTGTGATATATTATATACTTGGTTATGTATTTGATTGCAAGCGTCTGATGTTAAGGCTTTAATAACTGTTCCTAATCCATTAATCAGACCTCATTTAGTGCGAGTTTTAACTGTTAATCTATTTAGACAATTCTAAAGTTTTTTATCAAGATAATTGATGTACGGAAAACTTTCATTCAGTCCGTTTATAATAGTTCACATTTTGTGATATTCTACATACAGCGGATTCATTTTTAAAGGGCGAATGACGTTCCATTCCCCTTCTTGTATTTGAACTTTGTCGAGGTTTATGATCGCGATGTCTCCATCGAGTCGTTGTATGCGGGCGACAACTCTGGAATACGAGTTTCATTTATATGAATTTGCCTATCTGTACCTCGAGAGTAATATGATATTTTACGCGGTAAAATCATTTGTTTTATTTTAAAGGGACCGTTGTACACGTTTTTACTTTTGTTTCTACTTTTGCTAACAATATAAAATTCCATTTTTTTTTCAGCTCTGACCCCCATATGTCTCGCTAGGATCTTTCGTTCTCTCTTAGTAATTTCGACTCATTGTTTAATTTGTTTTAAATATTCGTTATATTATTGTTTATAGGTAGATTTATTTCGTGTAGAAAGTGTAATTCGATTGGTGTTTTTTTAGTGAATGTACAGTGGATGTACAGTGTGAGTACAGTGTTGTTATAGCAAGCTTATATTATTATATGCAAAGACCGCTAAAGAAACATCTATTCTATTTATGGTGTCTTGTTGTACACGTAGTCTCTCTATTAGTGGAGTGTAATCGTTCTATGTATCCGTGGGACGTGTTGTGTTGTGGTGTCGGGATATAAGGCTGCATTTGTAAATTGGCTAGGAATTCTTTCATTAATTCTCTAATAAATCCAGTTTCATTATCTACTGAATTATTCTGGTGATTATGGTATTCCGGTTTACCGATCAATGCAAATATTTTTAACAATTTGTCCATTATGGTTTAATTTGTACTATCGGCCAATGGTGCTAAAAGCTCATTTTGGGAATAAATCAATTCCCGTTAAATTTTTTTTTTTCGTACACAAATATGTCTAATTGCCATTTGCTCATAGGTTTTTCCTAGGTTGGTGTGAGTTCTAGCTGGCCTTTAATGTAGCGTCGATTATATTTTATTTTGTTACATATATCGCAATCTTTTAAGAATTTCGGGGTGTGTTGTTTGATATTTTCTACATAGTGGTTTTTATTAAAGTCATTAATTAGTACGGAGTTACCAATAGGTCTTTCGTATTTTTCGTGAATAATTTTCAATATCTCTTCTTGTTCTATTAATTCTATTCGTGGAGATTTAAACCATGTAATTTCTAATGTCTGTTTGTTAAAATGATGACGTGAATACGTCTTTAAATTTGCTACCATACGGGGGCAATCCAAAAAACCTAATGATAACAAAATCGGAGGATACAGTTTGGCGTTGCAGTTTCGAATCTATCCTCTACATCAAAAATTATATTATAACACTGGATAGCTAAAGGATCAAAGAATTTATTACAATAAGCTAGAACAGTGACACATCGCACGCGGTGGAGGGGGAAGCGCCGCCATTTTAAGGTTATTTTGCTGCGTATCGAGATTTGCAATTAGTATAACTTTTGATTCGGAAAAGGTACGATGTTCGTTTAAGTTTTAATAGCCAGCTGTCGTCAAAATCTATCGATTGTATATAAAACATTAGTTTAAAGTAGTGACAGTAGTCAACCGTAGATATTTGGTCTAAATTAGGATAACGCATATAGTATATCTAATAGTTCGCCTTCTGTTACATTATATCTTCGTACGGCTTCATTTAAGGTACGTGAAGAAAACGCTATAGGCCTGTCGTTTTGCGACAAGGCTGCTCCGAGAGCTATATCACTAGCGTCAGAGGTTACTGTGAAATATTTTTCAAAATCTGGGCGTTGCAAATACCGGTGGGTTCGTAATCAATTGTTTGGGAAGTTCGAATGCTTCATCGAATAGTGCACCATACTTTATCTTAATTTCTTTTTTTGTAAGTTCTGTTATGGGTTTAACTATTTTAGACAAATCTGGTACGAATTTACGGTAAAAAGATACCAGGCCTAGAAAATATTTGATTTCTTTTAACGTTTTAGGTTTTGGGAAATTCTGGTTGGCTTTAATTTTCTCTGGACATGGTCTAAGTTTTTCTTCTATTAGTATATGACCTAAGAATCTTATCGATGTTTTAAAGAATTTGCATTTAGATGTATTGACTTTTAAATTATACTGATCTAATTTCTCTAGTACAGCTTTTAGTCGCTTATTATGTTCTAACTCGTTCAGGGCATATATTATAACATTGTCTAGATATACTAAACAATGGCCAGTTTCTAGATGTGTTTTGAGAACGTTATTCATTATTCGTCGGAAGATTGCGATTATTTTAAGATCAAATGCCCATACGAATAAATTCTTAGTGCCTGTTAGGGGATGAAGATGCGGTTAATTCAATACTATCTGCATGTAATTTCATTTAGTACTATCCGGCGGTCAAATCTGAAGTAGCAAAATATATCGAACCGTTTAACTTCGAGAATTTATCCTCGATATTTGGTAACGGGAATTTATAGTAACGTGTTTGCTTATTCAATTTCTTACAATCTATTATTATACCCCATTAAGGGGGTTGTCCCTCTTCTACGTGTTTAGCAACTAAATGTGCGGGGCTCGACCAGAGTGAATCTGATGGCCTTGTTATTCCTTTTTGTAACATTTCTTTTATGTGTTCAGATACCTCAATTCTTTACGATTCCCGAAGCCGATGTGGCCTTTGATAAATTGGACCACATTTCAACAACGTGATGCGATGTTACAGTTTATCAAAAATAATTTCATGTACGGTATCAGCGAATGTATTATTATGCTGATTTAATATGTCGTTCAATGTTAAAATGCTAAATTTCATATGATACATAGGGATTACGTCATCATTAGACCTTAGAAGTAAATTTTTATGTGGGCTGATTATTAAATTTATTTTGGACATAATCAGAGGAAGTATTCGTATTTATCCGAGAAGTCAAACATGTAAATGACAAAAACATTGTTGAAAGGTTGTAGGGTTATAATAAGTTCGTGTTTAGTTACATTTTGCACCCAGTTGGGACTAAACAAATTCATTAGCTGCTTTCTTTTCTATTACTCCTGGCTATACCTTCGTTCCTGTAACGCTTAGCTAACTGGGGTTGTATGAATGATTTAGCGCTTCCGGTGTCTCTTAATATTCGTTTGTTGTCTGGTAATCTAATGTATGGGAAATGAAAATAATTCATTTGATTTAACACTATTTCGGTTCGATCGTTCTATTGAAAATGTTTATTTATATTAGGGATGATTTCCTCGGGTCTCTTGTGGCATGTGATTGGCTATAATCTTCCGTTCGCTTCAGAGGCGGCCTATAGTAATGTTCGTACATTTGAGAGCAAAATGAAGTGTTATTTTTCAGGATAATCTATTTCTATATTGAACATTCTTTGGAGTGGCATGGTCATGTCGGTATTTTGTTGGGCTTGTCTCAATTTATAAGAGAAGGGTGGTGACTGTCTCAATTTTTGAGAAAAAGGTGACGGTGGATAAGTTTGTCTTTACCGTGGTGGTATATTTTAGGGGTTCCGATAAAACTGATTGGAATTAATTTGGGGTTTAAATGGGTAAGGGGCTATAAAATTATTTTGTTGCGGGTGTTGGATTATTTTATTTGGCAGGTTCGGATTTTGACTATGTTGGTGGTTTGGGTGATGGTTATGGGTTCGGTTCAGCTTTTTAACTAATCTATATCCGTCGCGATCTATTCGTCGAACGCGTTCACAAACTACTGCGTAATCTTCCTTTTGAAGATATTGTAAAATTCGAATGGTATGTATTTCAATAGAGTTTGCTAGGCTAACGGCTCCATAACAAATTTGATCCCGTTAATAATCGATTCGCTTTGTATTATAATGTTATTTAATTCGTGTATGAGACTTGCCAACCTATGGTCTTTAGGCTTTAAATTTTTGATCTCTCCAACGAGATCTTCAACGCGGATCTTGTAAAGCCTGAATCTTTTAGTTAAAACTTCTTTAATATTTTTCCATTTTGATTCACTGCTCTCCCCTAAACGGCCCATAGAGTTTCTTCGGCTAATTTAGAAATTATTTTGCGTTTCATTAGGCTTTTTGTCTGCTAAGCAACATTCTACTATCCTAATAAACCTGTCAGAGCACGTTCACCTCCTTTACCGTCAAATACGGGAATAGGAATGCGTTTGGCTTCAGTGATCATCTTTACAAACTAATGGAACAATCAATGCAAAATATTAAGGACAATATGTATATGATCAAGTAATTACAAATGTGCCATAAGTATAAGGAGGATGCACTTCATCGAGATGTCTTTCAGTCAAATATTATGCTTGCTGACCCTCGACGGCTTCTAGGCTGTTGCGTAGACACGGTGTGATGGGTCGATGCTAGCATGCTGGGAGTAGTTTTCGCTCCACTCGATTTGTAGACGTGTGGGTTGAGACGAAGAAAACGATGCAAGAGTTGTCTTTTTGGATGCCTGTCCCACATTGGGCACCAGTTAAAGTTAAATGCAATCCAAAGATGAATATCCCCATTGTATTGTATTATACCCACCCATTGACCCATTGTATTGTATTATAAAAAAATAATTTTTATAATACAATACAATGTTTATATAACACATGTCTCTCAATGAGCTAACGTTAGGACGCTACGAGCTCTATGCAATGATTGAACAAATTCGTGTGGGTCGCAGGTCTTTTTTACAATGTGTTTAGTATATATTAGGTTTGTTATATATTGACATTAAGCTTACCGTCTAGTTTCTTGTGTGTGTAGTCCTAATTCGTGGGAATGGACGTAGGATGTTTATTTATTGCATTGCGCTTGTCATCTGGCTTCACGTCTACGTGGTCGCTACACGTGGGATAGTTACAGGGGCGATAAAGTTGTTAGTTCTTTATTAGTTTCTCTGTTTCTTCCATACGGGCAGTTTCTTTGACTCGCGTATCATTGGGTAGTGTCCATAATTGCCATGCTGGGCAGGCGGTTTGGCTATCGCGTGTAGCTCTTCCTGCTAGTGACAATGCTGTCCGTCACGAAAATGATAACAAATTATTAATGATGGAAATATATTTTTCATCTTACGTGAAAAATGTTACAATAATTTTCCTATTACGTTATTTACCAAGTTGTTTTACAGCATTAACATCATACATCTATGTCTCCGTAATGCTATGTGCGGAACACATGCGTCATATCTATGATAATCAGGAAACGTTTATACCGTCTCAAGTGTCGTTTTTTTGCTATATGACAAAATAATTATTCCAATTCTAATAGTGCAGTTTTCAATCACTGGAACTATTAACATAAGTAAGCACGTGCTTATTGTGAGAAAAACTATGACTAAAAATCTGTTTGAGACGATTCGACACAGGCTCTATCTCGACACTACTCGAACTTTCAGGTTTTGAGAGTAATGCAATGCCATTGTTCTAAATATAATATTGTTGACATAGTCTGACAAGACGAACATTATAGAAGGCTTGAGATAATGAGGATGCATCTGTACTTGTATACGAAAAAATAAGTTTGTTTCTTCGCTAATATCATAAGACTGATTTTAATGTGGACGGTATATGTAGTTATTTTTTAAAACAACTGTACGTTATTCGTATAATTTAATAGCGATATACAGCGTGCGAAAATTAAGCATTAAGATATTTATGTGATAATTAATCATTATCACATAAATATCTTCCTCGCCGTAATTCTCAGAATATTGTCGAGACTATTCCCTGATTATAGTTTTTCTACATAGTAATATGCTATTATTTCTCTAATCTGAATAGCAGCAATTCTATGAAAAATAATTGCGCGTTCAGCACCGTACATGTGATAGAAGTGAAACTTCTTAAATAACTCTTCACGGATATAATCAAACAATCGCAGGACACAAACGTAAATTATCACAAAACACGATGATAAATGTTTAACATAACGTATGCGTGGTACCTCAGCTATTCATATGTAGTTCTTGAGGCGTACATCTACAACGCGCGCATGCGCAACACCATTTTATTTAATCGCTTTGTATCGTTGTGTATGTCGTTCTCTATTGCTCAACTTGCATAAAGTCGGAATATATAGCTCTCTTTCTCTTTACGTCATATCTTTCTTCTCACTCATGTAACGAAATGTACCTAAACGTGACGCGACATTAAAATTTTACTGTCAATTCTCGTCCACTTGTCGATTACCGAATCGCCGTCTAAAAAGTTTCATTTCAAAATATTTGCTAGATATTTCATTTGATCTCTTAGGGTTTCTTTAGATCTAAGTTAACTACGTTAAGCTAGTTTGAGTATGATTTTTTCTTCAATCGACTCGGGAGACTTGAAAACGAGATTTTCATGGCGGCTCGTCACATTGAATGTCCTTATTTCATAAGGTCTTCCGTTTTTTTTTCAGAAAAGTTTTCTTTCCGTTTTATTTGGGGCGCAATATACGCAACAATAAAGAACTGAAGGAAATAATTAATTAACCAAAAACGTTTCAAAAACACCTAATTGACAAAACATTTGAAAATAAATGTATTATTACACGTTTCATTCTAATTATTGATATAATATAAGACACGACTTTTTAAAGTTTAGCGTAAAAAGGGTTGAATTAATGAGTTGCATCCGAATTCGTACTCACATTCTACTTCGAAAGCGTATAAAAAACATCGAAAGCGCGGACCCACAAAAGACGAGCTTAACTCTCGAGCGGCGACGCGGCGTTCGAGTGAGCGACGGAGTACAGCGCTAGCTAGCGAGCTGTTCCACCGATACTCGTGTAAAGATACGAGTATCGCCGGAAACTCTCGCGGTCACTTGTTTTTGTAGTTAAATTGCCCGCTGACTACCCTATGCGTAGAGAACGCCTTTGGCGGACATATATATATATATATATATATATATATATATATATATATATATATATATATATATATATATATATGTATATATATATACATATGTATATATATACATATATATGTATATATATATATATATATATATATATATATATATATGATATATGTTAATACATAGTTTGACTACCACTATAAGAGCGCATTTGAACTATTACAGCGGCCGTATACAGCAGCAACCGCATACGGTCGTAGCAAAAGGGACTAATATAAAATAAATTATATTTTGATTCGTATTCGATAATCGAGTCTTGTTTGATTATTCGGTTTAAAAGAATCCGGCCGACGAATGTCGTTGTTTATATTAAAGAATGTAAAATTCGGTAGCTCGGCGCGTAATTTGTTGCAAATAATTACACTATTATAGCGGCCGTATCCCGCAGCTACCAGAGGCCAACACTAGTCCAGTTAGGCCGTACATGATTGTTGCCGTGTAAGCCGCTGTTTTGTTGCAATCAGTAAGTATTTCAAAATTCCAGATTCCTAAAAATAAATTTTTCGCACAAATTGCCAAGTTCAAACCTGAGTATCGGAAATAGGTAATCACTTTTGTCTTATAAAATTTCTAAATGTACAAACAGCTTAGTACAAAACGTTAAATTGAAAAAGTATTAGATTTCAAGTCTTTTTAATGTTGCATAGTGCCTACGGGGTATAATTGTAAGAGAGTTCCCACGCAATCAATTCTTTAGAAATGCTGATTCAGAATTAATAAATGAATAGCTACGGTATAACTAGAACTCAGTTATCGTTACAATAGAACTTGACCATCAAAATTCTTTTATCGACCTAATAAACTAACATAGTACAGAACTTGGCTACTTCTTTACGTTAATATTTTTGGCATACCTTAACTTTTTGATTGTGATAATGTTTCCGAATTTAATTCTTTATTGAAATTTTCTTCTAATATTTGCTTTTGATTTAGTATAATACACTTCCTCTCTGTCGTACATTTTAATTATTTTATATTCTGATAAATCTAAAATATTGAAGAATGGAGCCCATTTTCAATCTTTGGTTTCTTGACAACTTTCTAGTTCATTACTATATTTCCTGAGACTAAATGATAAAATAAGATATTAATAAATATTCAGACTATTCGATATTTACTATGTGTAGAATAAAACGAATGAATTCAACAGTAATGACTGTAACATATTCCAAGGCTAATTTTTTTAGTAATTCGACACACAGCAGGCGGCCGCTCTATTTGAATCGCTGCTGAGCTGCGCCCCACCCCCTCCCCCTCCAAGTGTCTCTCCGTGCTACGCACATCATCCGCAACTGCTCGCGTAAACGCCATGTTCGCGCTATGTTTGTAGACCAGCAAACGTGCGGGTTCCTTCGAGGATACCTTTAATATTCTTCTAATAATTTTAGAGTTCTGAACTTACGTATAAATGAACTTATCTTAAAGTTTTGATGTTTGCTGTTTTTAAGATTTATGAACCTAGTTTACTAATTTAACTACCCTTAAATATATATTAATGTGGCTACGAGACTACAAGCACCAGTACCATTTATACCAAGGACATCCAACATAAGGCCCGGGGACCAAATGCAGCCTGCGAGGACATTTTTAATAAAAATATAGGAGTCATTCCTACACCCATGATGAAATAAACTAATATAAATAGGTTATGTTATATGATACCAGTTGCGATGGATACCGAGGCCGCAATGAAGTTACTGGAACATCCCCGCTGAATCGTTATCGAACATTCGAGAGTGGCCATGTGACAGCATAAATAAACTAATATAAACAGGTTATGTTATATGATACCAGTTGCGATGGATACCGATGCCGCAATGAAGTTACTGGAACATTCCCACTGAATCGTTCTCGAACATTCGAGAGTGGCCATGTGACCGCATAAAATAAGGCTGAGTCGACCCAAAGTCTCAGTGTGAAATAGAGGTAACAATGTTGAATAGAGGTAACTCATTGAGGAAACAATGTTGAATAGATGTAACTCATTGAGAAAACAATGTTGAATAGATGTAACTCATTGAGGAAACAATGTTGAATAGATGTAACTCATTGAGGAAACAATGTTGAATACGGCTCGCGGAGTTTATTTTTACGTGTAAGTGTAAGCTGTAAGTCAAGGGTTTATTTGTTTATTATAGTAGTTATTTTCTTCTGGTAGAAAAAAATAGCGATGAACATCGAGTTTGTAATGTATGTTGGGAATTAGACCATTTAATCACTGCATTGTTTGTATTCAGTGCCTTGTTTGTATGCAGGTCCTATCAGTTCCTAAAGAATATAATAAGAAACGACATTACACTAGGTGACACGAGAAAAAGTTTCAATAGCATACAGTTAAATATAATTTGGAGGTTTGTTGCAGTAGTGACATTTTTAGCTTCAAGAGGTCTTTCTTTTCGTGATCATAATGAGACATTGGGATCGCAAAATAATGAGAATTATTTGGGATGCTTAGAACTGATTAGTGAATTTGATCCTTTTCTTGCTGATCACATACAAAACTGAGGAAATCGTGGAAAAGGAAGTATATCATATTTATCTGCAAATATTTGTAATGAATTCATTAATTTAATGGGACAGCGAGTTTTAAAAACAATTGTCAAAGAACTTAAATCAGTAAAATACTACTCTATTAGCATAGGTTCTACGCCGGATCTGCCCCACGTTGATCAGCTCACTTTCATCGTTAGATACGTAAAAGACGGACAGCCTATTGAGAGATTTTTGCAATTTTTGCCTATGGATGGACATAATGCGCAATATATAGCAGATACCATTTTAAACTTTTTTGAAAGCCTTGAGATCCCCATAAAAGATTGCCGCGGGCAGAGCTACGTCAATGCTTCAAATATGTCTGGAAAGTTCTCTGGTGTCTAGAGTCTAGAATAAAAGAAATATGTCTAGAATAAAAGAAATATGCGAATATGCAATTTACGTTCCATGTGCGGCACATTCGTTAAATTTAGTGGGTGTTCAAGCTGTTGAGTGTATTACTGAAGCAGTAGCATTCTTTCAATTTGTACAAAAATTGTACAATTTTTTCTCAGCTTCGACCAAACGATGGAAAATTTTGACAAAGCATTTAGGTGTAAATAGAGTCCTGAAGTCTCTTTCGCAAACCAGATGGTCCGCACATGCCAATGCTATAATGCTTTGCGAAATGGTTTTTTAAATATTTCCGAAGAATTATCCTTCATCGCAAGTGACATCAATTAACCAGGAGACATTAGAAACGAAGCCAAAAAACCTAGTAAAAAAATAGAAAAATTTGCGACTGCTCTTCTAACGGGTATATGTAATGATATTTTGGGAATTATGAACAAAACAAGTCTAAGTTTACAGAATAGCACTATAACTATGGACATTGTAACAAAACTTTACGAATCTCTGATCAGTTATGTCAATAATGCACGCATTAACTTTGATTAGTATGAAACGGCTGCTAAAGAAAAAAATCCAGATGCTGATTGCAAAGATAAATTTGAAAGAAAAAGAATTCGCAGCTCACGCCTCAGTTTTTTGGAGGATCGTCAGAGACTCTCCAGTTGAGATGCAATGAAAAGTTTCGTGTAGATACTTTCATTCCCATAATTTACACATTAATTACGCATTTTAAAAAAACGTTCGGCAGCATACCAAGAAATTGATAATCGATTTAGTTTTCTTTGTCAATTAACAACAATCGAATCTGAAAAAATTAACCAAAGAATGCAACGAATTTGCAGAATTTTATCATGAAGACATTAATGCATATGAGCTCAAAACATAATGTTTTCATTTAAGGCAATATTTCAAAAATATGGCAAGCAATTAGCGGATTTATATATAACTTAATAAAGTCTGATAAATAACGTCTGATAATTAAAAAAAAAAAAAGAAAGAAACTTTTCCAAATGTTGAAGTTGCTACAAGAATATTCCTTTGTCTAATGGTTACCAAGTGTAGTGGGGAGCGTTCATTTTCGCAGCTTAAGATAATAAAAATGAAATGCGAACAACAATGTTACAAGAACGACTAAGTAATTTGTCAATTATGAGAAATTGATATTCTTCAGAAAATTGAGTTTGAGGATTTAATAGGAGATTTTGCTCAACAGAAATCTCGAAAGAAACTATTATCGTAATCATAATAAAAAAAACAGCAGCATACTAATATCATTAATGACATATTGTATTATAATAATATATTTGATTACCCATAATTAAGAAGATCATAGTGAAAAAAATTTGTATAGTTCGCTAAATTCTTGTGTAGTGTTTGTTTCGGCCCTAAATTCTTGTGTGCCCAAGGGCCCCAGCATAGTCTAAGACGACCCTGGTGGTATCAGGATATAAAGGATTTGATAATGTTCCTGTATTATCACTGATGGAGTCAGAGCTATGATAGGAACTGAAATTGGAAATCAAAAAGAACTCTTAAAACAAAACAGTATGAACTGTCCTGTGATACACTTCATTGTTTACCAAGAGTGGAAAGTCCTTATGTCAAATGAATGTCATGAAAGTGGTTGTTAAAATAACCAATATTATACGAGGGGTCAATCGTAACTTGACTCACAAAAAAATTGTGATGAGGAATGGACTTTTTAAAATAGAAAGAGAATTTTTTGTAAAAAGATCTTTGAATAAATGAAGGATTTGGAGAAAGTTTCATATTTAACTGGTGAAGTGACTTTCAAAAAATAGAAGGAGAAATTTAAGTTCTTACTCAGCCACTTACTATTTCTGTTAAGAATGTAGAAGAGGAGACCTTAACTGGAATTGTGTGATTGGCAGTCAGATCTTTTTTAGCCGAGAAGAACCAAATAGGAATGAATTTTTTAAGTTACTCCAAAGAGAATGTTACTCAAACTTATGAAACTTAGGCCTTATAATGTGCTCAATTCTGGGAAACACACATCTATGCGAACACAGCTTTTCCAACATTAAATTTATAAAGTCAAAACATAGGTGTTTCCTGTCTGATAAGCCACTTACTCAGTTTCTTTCTTTATCAATAACAAATATTAATGTCAATATTGATACATTGGTTAGCGAAAACCAAACTTCCCATTAATTTTTTTGTGTATTTGTTTTTTTAATAAATAAAAATAATTAAACAAACACTTTTCTGTACCTATTACAAATCACTGGTAAAATTAAATAGGAAGTATTTTATGACACACAACCGCACTTAACCGCAATTTAATTTAAAGTGGTCCTTGGGCCATTCGACGTTGGACAGCCCTGATATACACCATTGTTGAACTATTACTATGGGACAAAATTTTACAAGCCTTGTGGATTAGTTAATTTCATTTTGATAGTTAAAGATAAATTATTTTGTACACACAGGTGTACAATTATCGACGTACACACAGGTGTATGATGTATCTGTAGACACAGGTGTATAATTTATCGATACAATTTATCGTCGTATATGAAACATACTACCTGCGAGCGTTGTAATATTTGCTTACTATAATTTACCCCAATGTCCTAACCTAAGTACAGATTTTTCCTTTATTTGCAACACAATACCTACCATTGTGTTTCCTGTCTGTAAAAATTCAAATAATTTTTCACCAATAAAAATTACATTTTTCAAAATGATCGTGAGTTTTTGAAAAATTGTGAGATATGGAGACATTATATAGTTTTCCGTTAAATTTTAGATAAATTTCTAGTAAAGCTGTTCTTCCAATTTTTTTTTCATAATTTTACTTCAGCAGTTTCGGAAGGGAGGAATAAATTTTTTGTGGAATCTTTCAGTAATATCTCTAAAATGTAATACATAAAATTGTGCACAAAATATCCTTACTCTTCTAAAAGATACATGGACGATACATGTAAATGAAAAGGACATTTCGAAGAGAAATTTGAAAGACCGACACGTGGTGATCTTATACGTGTTCCGTTTTTTTCTTTCAAGGTACCGAATCTTAAAAATACGTTCCGTGTCTATTTTATGTATACTTAATTTATTTACTTTTTATTTATTTATTGAAAACCCCATTCTCAACTCACAGATTCACACAAAGCGTTGGATATGTGGAAGAGCATACGAACAAATGCGGACAAATGTACAAATACTAAAAATAACGAATAAAACAGACACATAGAGAAATTCAAATCCACACCAGTCTAACTGGCGATCCGTCATGAACCACCAAGCGACTTCATAACCCCATCCCTGAAGTGGACAACGGTGCAGAGAAGTATTAACACTGGGTGCATCTCATAATATTAAAATTTTCATCGAAGTTAAAGGGTATTACATCCTATCATGCTCATTACACAATCTGAAGGAAGTAAGTAATGTAATTTTGATTACAAAATCTATAGGTACGATACCCATATATTTCGTAATGCAAAAACCTATGAACTATTTAAATATTTGCTTCAGCATGAGGATATAAGTACCTTCATATGAAGACCATATGAACGTATTCGTTTCAAGAATACTGCAAACTAAAGAGTTGATAGTCACGAGGTATTCAATATTGTGATAATTGGGGGAATGCCGTATGACAAAACCTAGTATCTTGTAATGGTACCGAGATCCAATAACGATGAAACCCTTTGGAATGTAGTTCTGTCCAGATCATAATTATGAACAAGGGCGATACGTAAGCTTGGACGTATGTGATCATTGCACATTTGCTTACTTTAAAATGTAGCCTATTGCCCGGGTTCCATTGGAAAACTGAGTCGACATCATGTCTCAAAATAGTTTCAAATCATCGTATAGGGAAGACGAAAACAGTGTCGACAAATGAAGGAGAGTTATTTTTCATAATGGGAAACAAAAGTGGACCGGAATTAATATGTTGGCTCACTCCAGACGGGAGTAACAAAGGCCGACATTCGAAATTTCCAAACCAGACCATTGATTACGAACCAAAAAGTACCTAATTGTTGAATTAAAATACCGGCGTGGACAGAACTTGTTGTTAATACCATTGCATAGGTTTGTAATAGAAAATAACCAATCTGCAGCTGGAAAAAGTGACTATTGAGCTGAATAATGTGCTCATATATACGAAACAAAACACTACGAATGAAACTCCACAAAAAAATTTATATTGTCATATTACTTTTCGTATCTTTCCAAGTTTTTATCCATCACTATATGCAAATACGATATATGACCCGATTTCAATTTATTCATAATTCACTAAATCAAAACTTGTCGAATATTTTTTACAAAATTGTAGATTGGAAAAAATTGCTAACAATGTTAATTAATGAATTTATCGCAACTGAATGGCAAAGTTTTAAGCAAATTAAGTTAATTCCACGTGATAAGTATTAGTATTCAAGGTCTCTCGGATTAGTTTCTGAAGTTTTAATCAAAGACCGTTCGACGATTTGAAAAAAAGTATTAATATCGTGATAACATTAATGATAGCAAAAAAAAATATACACATATACAAAAAAAAATATTATTCAAGGAACAAGCCGTAATACCCATTTATTTAAAAAATTCACCATGCTTAAACCTTGACCCAATCTAATAACGTCACATTGTTAGTGTACGAAACAGAGCTTCCAGATATTTGAAAAACAAAAAATTAGTTTCCGAGGTTTCAATAATTTATCAAAATTTCAAGAAAGTATTTTCGATGATAACAATCGGCAATCGTATAGTTCGTGCCATTCTAATAGCCAGTGACTTCTAACAATTGTTATAATTAGATTTTCGTACTTCTTGTATTCTTAATTTGACGTATATGCTACTAACAACTGCGAAACATTTCAAAACAGATATTTTTATTATTAAATAGATTACAAGAACAAAATTAAAACCTGACTACTAATTTGTAAACTGTCAAATTAATTTTTTGAATGAAATGTTTTAAAAATCGGTAGAAAAAATGAGGCTTGTGATATAACAAATTTTAGCAGCCGCATTCTATTCGCAAAAATAATACGAATATTTTGCGAATGTGATTGTAACAAAATTTTGATGTAGAGTTATTTAAAATTAAAAAATATATATCAAGAAAACACGATAAAATAAGTTTCAAAAACTATAACAGAATTTGGTTTTTTATGCAAACAAAAATTATTTTTAACACAATATTAAAAATTTTATTTGCTAAAACCTAACTTAACTATAAAAAAATTTGAAAAATTACCACGTCATTTCTTCTTCAAAATAAAAAAACTACCATAAATCGTTCACGCCAAACAGCAAATTATATTAATTAAACATTTAAAAGTATCAACTTTTTATTATATCAACGATATGTTGGTTCGTATCCCATTAGCGTTTACAAGTTAATTTGAAAATAACGTATGGTAGACAAACTATTAGAATTTTTGACAAGGAATACATATGTAAATATTGAATGATATTTTACCAAGAGTATATTATGGTCTTGATGATTCCATTTCTACCTTGTGGTAAAAAATCTCGAATTAAACATGTTAATTGGAACTTTGCCCTTCCCTATAAATATTCATTCCGGTATTAAAAATATGAATAATATAGAAATGCTATCAAATTAGGCTATAATCAATTTATAACTGATCTTTAATTTTTTAGGCGTTACATGGATACAATACAAAAAAATTGTGAAATTAAATTTAGCATCCAACAGTTTATCAAAATCGAATATACAAGGATTTATTGCGAGGGAGACAAACGCTGCCATCTTCGACCCCAAAAACATTCTAAAATTCAAATTCAACTCCCTAAAGTTGAAAAGAATCGAGGATAGTAACGATTTATTTCACGAAAGACGAATTCGACGAATCTTAATTCTCAAAAACATTGTAAAATTCAAATTCAGCACCCTAAATTTCAAAACAGTGTACAATTGGAATTCAATACACTGATGTTGGATGAAATCGAATATAGTGATAATTTATTATAATAAAGACAAAAGCCGCCATCTTATTTCCAACAAAAAGTTGTAAGAGCAGAATACAGCATCCTAAATTGTGTCGAAATCGAATATAGTGACGATTTATTGCGAGAGGTATGGGTACCCCACCATCTTGAATCTCAAAATATTGTGAAATTCGATTTCAGTATCCTAAGGCTAGTCGAAAACGAATGGAGTTACGAGAGACAGATATAACAGATCGAGCAAAATTAGACCCAAAAATAAAATGTGCATAAAATTTTAAATATTTTTTAACGAAACATGTTATTTTATAATTATTAGTTCATTATTATATAATTTATAAGAATGAAACGAGTCTTTTTGTTGTATAATTATTTTAGCTATTTTATTCTTATTCTATCACTGCCATGCTGATTTACCAACACAATATAAAGGAATAAATTTTGGTAAATTACCGAATTTTAAGGAGCGATTGAGACTCGGCAACTAAATCATAAAAGAAAAACTTTTTTTTAACTTCTCCACACAATCTCGCTTTAAAAAGCGCGGGATATATTTAATCTTCGAGTAAAACTGCAGTGACAAAGAAATGTACAGACGGACATAACGAAATGTACAGACGGACATAACGAAATGTTCTTAGTAGTGATATACCGAAAACAGACGTTTACATATTCACGAATATGAAAGCGAAAGCGAATATTCGGCACCGGTATTGTATACGAATGCGTATACTGCCCTGACCTCATTTGACTATCACAACACGAGTATTCCCAGTGAACCAATGTTTAGTGGATTTGGTTTTCTTTACACGCCTCAGCTAAGCAGACTGCAAGGAGAAAAGGCATCAAACTTTTATTTTTGAATTTTTCTACTGGTACATACGTTATTTTTTTAATTAGTAAAATAAGTAATATTCTAAAAAGCGCTTATTTACTTTATTACAAGAAAAATTACATTTGTGTCTAAAATACGAACCAACATATCGTTGAAAAGAAAAGTAATAATTTTGTTTTGTGAAGTGAAATTACCATGAAGGTTTTAAATCTACACAAGTTTTTATCTTTAAATAGTAAAAAAATGATAGTTATTTCTGGTTAGTGATTTATATATAGACAAAAAACTTAACTTCTTCCTCCTCGTCATTAGACATCCGGTTACACGTAAAAATATTAATGATTCGGAATCCCAGTGTTCACTGTAACAAAGTATAGCTATATATAGCTTTCATTCATTCATAAGACTGTCGTTACCACTTTCTGCAACCCACCCCACCCATGAAACACAATTATGTCATTTTTTTCATGACAATGATGTAAATTATTTGTTCACCATATTTCCAGTGATTATAACTGAATTATAATCCACTTTATATACTTTTTACTTAATTATTAATTTAGAACCCTTAAATTACTTGAAAACGGATATAATGTCGGTTTATTACGAATGAGAGAGGCCACCATTTTGAATCTCACAGACATTATGAAATTAGAATTGAGTACCCAAATTAGTCGAAAACGTATATATTGGCGATTTAATGTGAATAACAAAAGCCGCCGTCTTGAACATCACAAACTTTGTGAAATTCAAATTGGGCCCTAAAATTAGTCTAAACTGGATATTGAGGCGATTTGTTGCGAATAACAGAGACCGCCATCTTGAACCTCATAGACGTTATGAAATTCAAACTCAGGATCCTACAATTATTAGAAAATGATATTGAGGCGATTTGTTGCGAACTGAATATCGAAATTGAATATGCGAATTAAGTATGAAAATCGAATTGAGGATATTAAAATTAGGCGAAGACGGAAATAGCGGCGATTTGTTGTGAATGACAGAGACTGCCATCTTGAATGTCAAAGACATTGTGAAACTAGAATTCAGGACCCTAAAATTAGTGGAAAATTAATATAGCTGCGACTTGTTGCGAATGACAGAGGTCTCATTTGTCAGAAACATTATGAAATTCGAATTCAGAACCCCAAAATTAGTTGGGAAAGAATATAGCGGCGATTTATTGCAAATGACAGAGAGCGCCATCTTGAATGTCAAAAACATTGTGAATTTCGAATCGAAAACTATGAAATTAGCCGAAGACGGATATAGTGGCAGAGGCCGGTATTTCAGATATCAAAAATATTGTGAAATTCGAATTCATGACCTATGATCATCATAAAATTAGTTGACAACTGATATAGTTCTACATATCCCCCAAATATGTGTTTATATATTTTAAGAAAGATATCCCATTATTTCGCATTTTAAAAATGTCGCGAAACAGGAATTTAGCAATCTGCGTAGTGAGTTAAAAGTTTTCACACATACGTAACTTGTAAATAACAAACCGTTTCCGTTCGCTTTACTGGGGATTTCTAAATGTATAAGAGATACCTTTAGGTTCTAGATTACCTGTAATTTCATAATATATAACATTACTTTATTATTAACGAAAATATTACAAAGGTGATTTGTTTTATTATATATTTCAATATGTATGCACTAGAGGTGAGTCGTATTTACTGTCACCGGCAAAAATACTCGGTATCTCAGAGAGAAAAACAAACTCGGTAGTCAAAATACAAAATACTTGGTATCGTAAACACTTAGTCTTGTTTGGTATGGCTGACCCGACGTTCGCACAATGGTTACTTTATGGTCGGGCTGCAGCATATCCCTACTCCTCTTTGTCTAGCTAACTATAGCTATTTCAGTCACGCATATCGTACTCAGGTGTTGTCGCTCTTTCATATTTAAAATGTATATGAAATAAGGGACAAATTGAATATTTAAATACTCATAAGTGGTAATACTTTCAAAGTATTTAATACGAGTATGTTAAACATACTCGTATACTCGATTTACTCATTACGTTAAGTATTGCTTCACACTTCCCAGTTCGCGGACAAATATTTACTCAACACGACAAGTACGAGTATTTTAAAATAAGGATTTTAAGTACGATGCTCTTTTCGTCTAATGATTCTCCCTTTTTCTATTGGTACAGTTGAGTGTTATTACTTTGTAGTGTAAATATTGTAATTAAATAGTGCATGTAAAAACTAACTGTTAATTAGGTTAAATTCTAATTTCGTCATTATGTTCACGAGAAAGTCCAATGCCGTAAGAGAGTATTTTACAGACTTAGGTAAATATTCTGCTTCTTGCAATATTTACAAAACTAAATTGTCATTCAAAACAGCAACATCTAATTTAAGGAAACATTTGAATAGAAAATATACAATTGTAACAATAATCAATATGGAACAAGTTGTTTGTTCCGAACATCCTACTACATTATTTAAAAAAAAAGTGGATAAAATAAATATGCCAAAAAAAAAAAATTTGTTTAATAAAGTGATCCATTTTGTAAATATGCTATCTAAATTACTATGCCAAATGAATCATTTAATTATAGTCCTAAGCCTGGAACCATAAATATTTATATCAGTATGAATGAAAAATGAAACACTGCATTTTATTAAAAATGTCTCATTTAGAAATTATAGTAATACCCGCCAGTTTTAGCTATAAGAAATAAAGGATATGAGCATTGAACCCTTCATAATAAGTAGCAATTAAGATTTATTGCACGTCTCCCACGACCGTAAGTCTATAGCGACTTGTAATATGGTCCTCTCACAACGGAATTACAGTGCCCATACTCGTCGACTATTTTGTCACCGATATTTTATAATACTCGTACTCGTCATACTCAGTATCTTAAAATACTCGTATCGCCCAAGTCTAGTATGTACCCATATTATTTGTACATGGGTTCGATAAAATTATATTTCTGGGGCGTAAAGAAAAAGTATTTGAAAAAGGATTTTAGTAGGTGGCATTTGTTCTATGTGCAGAAATTTATAGACAATTGTATAATCTGCATAAATATAGAAAACATTAATTGATGCCTTATCAAAAAAAAAATAAAAATATTTCATTATTGTTCAAAAAGAGTCATATTAAAATTGTTATAATTTTTGCGCGTAACAATAGTAAAAATTTTTGAGGGTAATATCAAAATAATAAGATCATCAAGATGCTAATAAAAACAAAATTTACACTTTGTATGTTTTATAGATAACTTGAAAATGTAAAAGTTTATAAATATATAAAAAACATAAATTCAATATTTCCCTGTAAACAACGTACTTTATCTTTTTGTCCTGTTGGAGAAGTGAAGTGAAGTGACTCTTGAGTATGCCTCATTATTTGAAATTATTTTTTTATGCTCATGATATGCCATTGTAAAATTAACCACGAGAGAAACAGTCACTTATAAGATCCACATCAGTTATTTTCGAATTTATCTCTGTGCTTTATTAATAATCATAGTATAACAAACTCTCGGCGGATGGATACGTTCTCTCCTTCATACTTGCTAGTAAAAATGGTGGCTTCAATTGAGTTTTTGTGTAGGGCTTTTACACATAGCCTAGCACCGTTACATAGTTTTGAAGGATTTAAATTGCGCAATAGCATAATTGGCATGCTAATTTTAATATATAGAACGTGCAGGGACATTCCTGGTGGATTAAGTGTATGCAAAAACTCCACAGCATCCTTCGTCTCCATTACTGTGTTTGCAGATTCATACTTCGCTTATTCAGTCAGAAGCTTCTCAAACAGAAACTTGTTTTGCTATTGGCAGTACAATTTACTCTAATCTGTTTAATATTGGAATATATTCTGTCAATTAATTTTGTCACATCTTCCACAATATAGCAAAAATCACTTGTTATACTTCTTCCTATATTTTTACTAATTTTTTTTTAATTTTTATCACACACTGAAGATTGAATTTTGACATTAGGTCATAAAATCATAAACTTTAGACCGGTTTTTGATTTCATCTACAAATGTCCCACGTGGTACAAGAGGCAAGTTTTTCTAATGTTACCAGCTAAAAGAACAATTATTCCACCCACAAAACAGTTGTAAGATCTAAGGTCCTGTTTAAACTTTCAATACCTTTCTTGTAAGCCACGGTGCATTCATACCACGCAATAATTTTAGCATTTTTAAGTACATGAGCCATATCACTTTGTTTAGAGACATTATAAAGTGCAAACTCAGAATGAATGAGGTTAAAAGGTAATTTTAAAGCAGAGAGAACCGTTTTGCACCCGTCAATGAAGGTAGCTATAATTTATGAGGAAGCAATGGCAATAGCGGTACTTCCATCGCTTCTGACTTTGACAAGTAACAGGTTGATCGAAAATATTTTTTCCAGTGCCACCAGGAACATCGAGAAGAACAACTGCCCAGAATCGGAAGGAATTCTATCAGAATGAGTAGTAAGTATCAGCTCAACATTGCCTCCTTCTCTATCAATTTTACTTCTAATATTTTCCGTAAGACTACCTCGAAGATTTTTCCTGCAACTATACTTGATTTACAACTTGACAAAAAAACTAACATAATTGGAAACAGCTCATGGATTGTATACGTAGAAACAAAAATAGATGCTTCTTCAAAGTGTGATTCTAGTGTGCAACGTCTTTCAGCAAGCCATATCACTTGAAATGTTGGCTACTTCCGCTACCGTTTTAGTGCAACAAATGACCTTGGGCCAGGAATTTCATGCAACAAAAGAGGATGCAACAAAAGAGGCACTCAATATTACCGGAATGAACAGTATACACTCTGCCTAAAACATAATCTTTTTAATTATTTACTCCTGAAAAACTCTTTGTTTTTCCGTATGTAATAAGACGCAACTTTGCAATGTAAGAGTTTTTGCGAAGTAATCGACTTGACGTAGTTCAAAAAACTCTGTAAGTTTTTTGTCTTCGGAGGATTATTAATCCTATCAATGATATTGTCTTCCGTAAAATAAACTCTTTGTTCGTTTTCGAGATGTACGGCGAGGTGAGTGACAGAGGGATCTCTCGTAGAAAATTGTATGACACTACCCATCGATTGTCAACATTATCTCCTTTAATTTTTCCGTTATTCCACCACCTGGACATTGTCTACGATGTTGGGGATATTCATTTTCTCCATGTAGCATACAGATGAATTTCTATTGAGGCATCTACATAGACTGTGGATTACATTCGTCTTAATAATTTCATAGAGCTTGCAATCTAAGTTAGAATCAGGTAATTCAACATTAATAATTTTGTCAAGGAACTCTGGTCTTATCTTTTCATCTAACCGCAGAATAATATAAACGTGAGGAGTCTGCGTTTCTACAATTCCACGATAGACATATGACACCTTGTATTGCCAAAGATCCTACCTATGTGAGAAGTTGCATCATACGTTCTACTTTTACTTGGAAAATTTAGCCTTTATATTAACAACCTAGCCTTTTTACTAAGCGACGTTCAACCAGCCGCCTGAATGACATTCAGCCAATACGTCTAATACAACATTTAATTAACGGGCTGGGTGATGCTTAGGCCGTCCATAGAATAGGGTGACCATTTGACGAATAAACAGATGGAAAATGTGACATTAACATAATATTTTTATAATAAATATAACGATATATTAATAGGTAGCTAGGAATTTGCAACAACAATATTTAAAGTCCTCAAAAGTTTACATAAATTAAAGTTTTTAAGTATATATTACAAAATATTAAAGTACGTAGTAGTAATAATAGTTAAATAAGTTATTTAATATTTGGTAATCATAAAATCAAATAGTGTAACTTAGCAACAAAGTACATACGTACACAATAAAAATATTGTTTGTTAAATTTATACGACACTTGGATTTGCAGAGGATTTGTCTTTAAAAATGCACATCTATTATTGCGACATTGATTTACAGCAGGCTTACAACTATATCTGTGGAATCCCTGGCCACCAAAAGGAGACTGACTTGCCACAATTTCTCTCAAATTAATTGAAATATCCGAAATTTCGTCGCCATAGTTTCTGAGTATTGCAACTCATGCTATGAAAACCAGTTTTTAATAGTATTACTTTTAGTTCCAAGTTTTTGAACTTCTGATATCAACAATTTTCCCTTGGATGTGTGTCCAGAGGCCCGCGATCCACTTTAGTTACGCTTACCAAAACACTATTACCAATACCTAAATTAGGTCTTTTTAGCGGTTGTATCAATCATCTTTTCAGCTGCACGCTTAAGCCTTTGTGTGCAATGTTCCTCTCGATATTTATATCCTGTTCAACATTCGATATGAAACATAAAACTTTTGAACCGTGACCCTCTTCATTCACAGTTACCCCGCATATTGCATGCACAATACTATTGCAGGATTCATACTTGTACATACCAGTGGGGTCATTGTAGCATACTATACAAGTGAAGTTTGATTCGAAATTTTCAATATTCTCCATTCCGGTTTTCGAATTATTATCATTGTTGTTAGGATTATCACTACATATTCAGCTGGTTCTTATTCTGTAAAAGTTTTCAATTGTTCCTCTGTTTCTATAGTCGAAAGTATAGACGTCGGGATATCAGTTCCATTTAAACCAGTTTTAGGTTCACTTCTGAATAGAGCTTCCTATGGAGATCTTCCAATTATTCGATGGAATGAGGCATTTTTAAAATACTACACAAAGAATCAGCCGAAAGACCAATATGTTGATTTGTTTTCATTCATCCAGGTTCGGAGCATATTTTTGACATTTTGGTCGCTTCTTTCAATTCTGCTTTGGGTTTGAGGAAGGCGGGAACCATTTTGCATTCAAGCCGCATTACAACTAATTTTTTATTACATTTGCAGTGAACTCATGGCCATTGTCTGATTGTAAAACGTAGGGTGCCCAGAATATTAAAAAAAAACTTCATCAGCTCAGAAGCAACTTTAACAGCTTTTTTTTGTTTTAACTGGGAGCAAATTTAGAAACTTGGTTACTTTATCTTAATACTTTAAAAGCCACTTAAATTCTCTATCGGGACAGAACTGAAAATCAATAAGCTCGAATTGTCCTCTTATATTAAAATCGCGTAAGACAATTGGTTTTGTCACAAAACTTTTTCTTGAGACGTTTATTTTTGTTTCACATATAGGACAGAGACACAACAATTTCTACAACTGTCTTTGGAATACAGTATCAATTTTTAATATCGTACAGTATTTTATTTCGCTCACCATTTCAAGATTTATGGATTTCTAATAGGACATGCAAATATTATTCTCTAGGTAAAATGCACTGTGCGATCAGTGGACGTGAGTCTTAAAAATTAAATAGTCTTCACTTGCATTTGTCATAATATCATATTTGCTTTTCTAGTAATAGTCCATGACTGTCCTTCGCTGTACAAACTCATGGTCATTTGAGCTTTTGTTATTTCGTTTATAACCTCAAAGGTCTATCCTAGAAAGAAGATAAAACACAAATCTTATTTATATGCCACCTTTGTTGTAAAGTTATTACAATATAATAGTTAATACAAATTACAAAACAAGCAAAAGATAATGAAAAAAAAAACAAAACACAATTACCTTGGTGCTGTTGGTCATATTCGATCAGTTTTTGGTCAAAATTTTCTTTAAAACTCAAACTGCTTGAGACAGTAACAGCTAAACCTACATTATTTTTGTCACTACTCACTTCCATAGTATCATTTTCTTGCATAAACGTATATATATATATATATATATATATATATATATATATATATATATATATATATATATATATATATATATTTAATTTTAATTTTTTTTGTTTTGATAAACTTCAGAAATTTTGCCGCTTGTCTACGTCATATTTGCAGTTTGAGTTTCAGTGCCAGGGGACAGAAAATAGAACTAAATTTATATGTCTCGGTTAGGCAAGTCGTTATACGTTATCGAACCAAGTCATCTGCCTAGCCGTTTGATTCAATCAAAACTTATTCAGGGAGCTGTTTGAAAGGTGCCGTTTAGTAAAAAGGTTAGTCTGCCAATTGAAAGGTTAAATAAGCTAGCTGGCTGCTACATACATATTACAAGAAAAACGCGAGCCTAGAAGCGATTCAATCGCGTACATTGTTATATAGAAATCGCGCACGGCAAATGAATAAATTGTTCACAAAATTTACGTGAATTGTGGAAAAAAAACTAAGTAATATATAAGATTTTCGTTTTCTTTAAATTGTTAATTACCTTCAAATATTCTAGGATATCTAGATATTTTCAAAATTTCTAAAAAAGACGTGAATTTCCAAAAACCAAAGGTATTTTAGGGGGTATTTTGTGTTTCGCATTTGTTTCTAGATTAATTTAAAAATATATGAAAAAAGCTTTCTTTATTTTGTGCCTTATGCACGTTTCTAACTATGTTTATTTTTATTGTTAAATCTATTCTAATTTGCATCTGATAGCCCAGCTGCCAACTGAATTTTTCGGAATTTAAGCATGATTACCCTAAGTGTGCAAGAAACCTCGTAGTGGATCTATACTCGTACTTAACAAGTTTTTTTAGTATCGTTCGTTTGAAGTTAAATATATGATTAAATACACAGATTATATGTGGTTAAATACAGTTTTGTCCTCTTAACTGTTGTTGATAAATATTTATTGAAACCTAGTGGTGTAAGCACTCGCACCAATTAATTATACGATTTTTAATGCTACCGAAATTAGAAAGATTTTAATTTCAAAAATAAAATTGAAAATCTGTCGATCAATGTAAGTCTCTAATATCCCGTTAGTGTATCGACTATCTTCATAATACTGTTAAAAGTTAACGAGTTGATGATTCACGACTAAAGAAATATCAGAATTTTACTTGATTCTAACATTAAAGTCGCGCGTTTGATAAGCGGTGGCGTGACGTTCGAGTACGTAGCAACACGACACGAACACTAGTTCATGATAATTGAAATGATAATTCTTTGAAATTGTCGAGTAGACCACGTCATTCTTATCAAAGTACCTACACAGTGTTCTCGCAGTATGACGCCAGACGAAGCGTGAAATAATAAATCTTGTCCAGGTGCATTCCATTCGGCTATAAGGTTACAAGTGACGGCCGTATAATTGGAGATCATTATTTGTATAAGCATAAAAATAAACGCTTCAATTGGCTATGAACATTTTGAATGAAATTATTTTGAAACTTTACTAATTATTTTTTGAAACTTTACTATTATTAAAAATAACTTTAAAAATAATTTTGTTATTGTTCTGTTTAAAAATAATTTTGTTATTGTTGTGTTTAAAAATAATTTTGTTATTGTTGTGTTGTTTCTGACTAGATATGAAAATTCATTTAGTACAAATATGAACTGCCGAACGATTCAAATCAGAGCGTTATTATAATTAAGCCATAATCAGAAATGTTGACAGAGGTTTTAAAAAAGTCGGCTTTATAGTAGTGTCACCGTCAAAAATTCTTATTAATGTCATCTTCATAGCTTAATTAAAGCTTGAATACATAAAATGAGCATCGCCTAGAATAGTGAAAAAGAACATTGTAACATTTTATTTTCACATGAATGTTAGTATTATTTTGCATTGTAGAACACACTTTTTATACATTTAATTGACTGCACGTTTTTGATGATTAATTTTAATGTTAATTTTGAAAAACACTTTAATATTGGACATTATTAACAGAAATTTTGGCATTATATTATAAAACGTAAATGTTTATAGCAATAATATTCAAGCAATTCATGTTTATAGCAATAATTTCCAAGCATTTCAAGCAATAAATAAAAAATAGCAATAAATATGAATGCCAATAAAAAATTATATTCGTTAACCACAAATACCAAATAAAAAAAAAAAAAAGAAAAAAAAAGTATGTATATATATATATATATATATATATGTATGTATATATATATATATATATATATATATATATATATATATATATATATATATTACTAATGCGAATACAAGAAAAGGATTTACAATACCTGAACCGTAATTTTGCTTCCTTTGTAATGGAATGAAGTACAGAGTAGTTTTGGAATTTCGTGCCTCAAAAGGAAAAAAAACGAAACCCTTATAAGATCATTCACGTATTTGTCCGTCTGTCCGTTTTATGTAGAAATTTGGCATAGCGATAAAGCATAGGTACTAACCTGCATATATTTCATATTTACTTAGTTTAATCTCAACGTATTTCAAACGCGCTCAACTTCTAGTATCGTATAAACTTAAAAATTGTGTGGCTTATTTTTTTGTTACTTTTTTGCAAAATATTTTTGAGCCAACTTAAGAAGTCTCATGCAATAAGCTTGGGATATCCTTGTACCAGCCATCTTTGTTGTAGAAAAAGTAACAACTAATTTTTATCCCCTGTGTTATGTTACTTTGAAATTATCTATTCGTAAGTTATATCTAGGTTCTACTCATAATGAATACTAATTAAATCGTTTCTCAGAACCATTGTTTGTTTTGTTCAAATTATATAAAAAACACTGAATGCATTTTAACGGAACTTTCAGTGATACGAATTCGGGTTTCCTGAGTATCAGTCGCTGGATGAAACGATTTAAAACTATCCGAAGGAACTATACAGGGTCCCGTAAAGATTGGACCAACGAAATGTCGGTGATAGAGGGAATTATTACATATACGAAACAATAAATTTTATTATCCTATAGTTTTAGACATTATTATTTTTTTTTTTTAACTTTTGTTACTAGGCATAAAATTGTTATTTTTATTAGGTCTTATTACTATTTTTGCTTCCTTATTGTCCAAAAATGTTTGTCTTTCTAATTAAAATGCTATTCATTCGTTATTATTGGCAACATAAAAATAAACGCTGGAACATGTGCATTTTTTTAATTACAAAACGTGAAAAGTTATTTTTGAACAACGCTAGTGTAAAAAAAATATATGGCAATCTTGTGGAACTTTATTTCAAAAATTTCATTGAACGTTTGTAAAGGAAGCAAAATGACGGTTCTGGTATTATTCTGTAAACATTCGAAAAATACCTGCTTTATTGAAATATATTATCATTCGCAGAAATGCTTACGACCAAAACAACCGCAGATCAGAATAGTTTCGCTAACTCTTTCCCACTTGTATGGTCTTTTTATTGTTCTCGGTACTCCTTCCCTCAACAACTTGCTTCTTTAATAACTTGCTTATCGCTCTAGCGTCTCTAGCGTCGAGCACAACGTGGTTTTGCTGTTTTTTTCCTACCACTGTTTTAGTTGTTGACCTACTTGAATTCAATTCCGGTTTGAATTCACCTTGTTTGTGCTTGTGATTTGGATATTGTATGACCGACTGCATTTCAAAATGCCTCAGATCTACACTGTTCGTGAATATGCAGAAATGTATTTGTTTTATTACGTGAATATCACAAAAGGCCGTGTTTTTGGAAGAAGTCGCCTTGACTTTAAGCTGTTTGTATTTTAAACTTATTTTTTACATGAACTATGTAAGCTACCTACGAGAGGTTCTAGTCTATGTAGACAGGGGCCTGTCTTACATAGACTATGATAAAAATGTTTAAAAATAACTTTATAGCCGCACATTTCATAACTATCCCAAGAAAGGTTCAAAGTGATCCAAAAACTATATGTATTTTCTTCTCATAACATTTCCCCGTGACTACAATATGCCTATTTCGAAAATATAAATAATTCAAACCCCATTTTACTATGCCTATCATGCTAGAACCTTTCACAAGCCTAAAAATAAATGGAGATTGATTGTATTTATAGACTGGCTCTCTCATTTTAATATACTACCAGGTTACTAGTTAGGTTATTTAGATATTGGCCACGCAGTCCATATCTTTATGCCGATAATTGTAATCATTACGTGATATAATACATAGATAATTATTGCAACTATTATACGGTTCATTATCACTAAGGCACCAGTATATCTAAATCTGTGCTAAATAAGTTGTCAAGGCTAAAAATAATATTGTCTATCGAACATTATTCAATAAAGCTGAATTGAAAATTATTGACTCTGCGGGTCAATAATTAAAAAAACTCAAGGATGAACAATGAGGACGACTATCAAATAAATAGATGTGAGATTGAACAGCGCTTAGTCGAATTCGATATGAAATAAACTAAAACGTATCTTTAATATAACATCTCGTTAATAATATTACGGGTACGATTCCAATTTACAATGTATGCGTTCCGGCAATGTAGAAAAATGAGATTGATTATGTGTAAGTAGCCGCAATTTACATGCGGCAAGAAGGACATATCTTCGTAAAAAGTAGATTACTTGTAAAATTATCCTAGTTATACAATTATCCTAGTTATACAATTATCCTAGTTATACAATTATCCTAGTTACACAATTATCCCATTTACACGCGTGGGTGTGCAAAACCGCTTTGCTGCCACGCTATAGTCTCCTTTTATATGAGTGTCGAGTTTTAAGCGTTTCAAAATATTTCCAACGTCTTTTTTGGTTTCTGAGTATTATTAAACACCTGACCTTATTTACATTACACAGTTTTAATTGAACAGCCGATTTCAGGATGATTACACACATATCGGTGTGTTACCAAGACGGATTATGTGAGGCTATATGACACGATTCGAATTCTTCGAAACGATTGACAGTTGCTCTCTTTTGTAATAATTCGTAATGTATTATCAGTTGTGTAAATGATGTCGTAAACGATTGTCGAGTAATATCTCGTCGGTGTTAAGAATAATCCAACAACCAATCAATCCAACATGGTGTTGGTGACAAAACTTCTTGAGTCTTACTCGAAACAGGATGCACATTCAGATGCTCTCAAGCACAGCAAACGCTTTATACACTGATGCCGTGTAATTGGCTGAGGTGTGCTTTGTTTTCAAACTGTTGGGGGACTTGTTTAAGCTTTCTTGAATATATTCGATTTGTTGACTTGTTTTTGGACCCTGGTAAACAGGAACAACAGTTGTTCAGCATTTCAACGGTCTCATCAATCATGACTGACAGAACAAACTTTATAAAACTTAAAATAATAAGTTTAAGTTAAATTAAGATTATCTTTTATAATAGCTAAAATAATTATTTTAGTTTTATTTAATTAAATTTAATATTATGAAATTAATTCTCATTTAAGGTCAATCATATTAAAAATATAAATCTATAAAACTGATTGAAAAATATAAACCTAACCATTTACAATAATTTTTTAGCCTATCTACTAAATTAATAACAACGGTTAAACGGTTATTATCGGTATTTAGTAGACTCATAATTTAGCCATTTCTATCAGGTAATTTTTTACTAATTTATATCTGGTTTACGCGACAGCATAACCTACGTAAACTACATTTTTTAAAGAGAAAGTTATGCAGGTAGTGTATTTTTGTAAAAGTCTGACATATACCATAAGGTCGTTGTCCACTGACTAGGAGATAGTATCCCTTTCCAAACCATAAGTTCTATAAATGTTTTTGTATTGTTTGACTTTTTGATGTTAATCTCAATTTTCGTTTATTATTGGTGAATCAACCAATAATAAAAACAAATGTGCGATATTAACGCCTTAACTGATTTAGTGAAGCCCGGTGACTTAAATGCCGTTGAGCTTGTTCATGACTTGTAATGTTATTGTTTAAAAGTGTTTATGCCTGCACTAACTATAAATGAACCACAACATCCAACCTCCCAGGCTGAGCTGTGCATGGAGTGGTGGCGTAGAAATAACAATTATTTGGTAAACAAATCGATAATGAATTGCGGCTAAAAGTTGCCTCATTATGGAGAATCGCGTATTTTTTATATACCAAATACAGAAATCGGCTCTCATTAGCCGATTTCTGTATTTGATATATTAAAAATATATTAAAAAGTTCAGAAAAAATAATTAACCGTTTGAGAAAAAGACTGATAAAAAAGTATTTTTTCACTAAAAACTTGAAGTAAATGGATAGTTGCTTGGGCAATTTCGAATTATAAACTAAATTTGTAAGCATTTATTTTAATAGAACAGCTTTTTATTGTTTGCTTATTACAACCTATATTTATTGTTTGCAGTGTTAGTTATGAGAAAAAAGTAATAAAATTAATAGATATACGACAAAACTTATTTGACAACCCGCATATGTGAATATAATAGTGATAAAAATTAATTATTTTACTAATTTAGCTAGAATTTAAAATAAGTTTGAACACCATTTGAACATCATTTTGTACATCAAGAGTTTCGCGGGGATGACCTTTGTGTAATGATGTTTTTGTGTTCTTTGTAAATAAATGAGGGATATGAAGACATAGGCAACGCGCTTGAATCGTGAATAAATCTCAGAAATACGAATAAACTCTCCAAGACCAAATACCGGTTGGAAAATCAACTTTTGTAGTTGTAAGTTTATCGTTAATGATCAGGCATTTGAAAAACTTATCGCATTATCACATGAAACTGGATGACTTTTGACGGAAGGAACTAGCTGGTTAATAATCAGTTAAAGATAAGCTCTGTTTGCAACTTGGAAAAAATTGTAGCTAAATGTTGTAGCTAATTCTATTCAGTAGTTCTTAAGCCTCAGTACTTAGTTCTTACAGCCTGGGTATTAGTAATTCAATTTTAAGTTCCTTAAGATCAGTGAAAGTTCATTTCATTGGAAGTTTCATTCAAATTAGTCTAGTAGTTTTAAGAAAATATTCGATAGAGATACGCGAGAGACAAAAGGTGACCTAAATTTGAATCGCAAATCTAAGTTTCACCATAGTGATATTGCCATTCAAATTAGTCCAGTAATTTTGTGTGCCGTTCTAACAGAAAGGCACAAATTCTAAAAAAAACGTCAACCTTCTGCCTGTATTTCCCCTTATTGAACAGTGATATTGATTTCAGAAAAGTGCATATATGTATAATAATGTTGATTTCAGAAATGTTCATTGGTTTGAAGTTGTTTCCGTCGAAAAGCGGACGTAGCGGTGACCTGCCGATCTATGACAATGATGACTTCCTTAATTCAAAATTATGTTGACCCTCACTAAATGTTCATTTAATATCCTGAAAACTTTTTTGTAAGTCAAATATTCAAGGCTTCTATTTCTCCTTTTTTTAAGAGAACTTAATCTATACCTCTAAATTATTTACTTTTAATAAAGTTTACTCCAATTGAATATAATTTCGATATCACCATCGGAGGTTTCTTAAAATGTTTTATTTTATTTTATTACAGTTCCAACTGCAATCGAAAGCTGATTTCAATTACAAATTTAAAAAATTAGCTATGTCAATTGGCATATGACAACTGAAAGTTATTTTCTAAAGAAGCCATTAATCGATTAGTAATATAATTGAGTAATTATTTGCTAAAGATGTTGTTCCAAGCTATTCGTTTAGTCCTATGTTCACAACTTGACCCTGAAAACACATCTGTTTAAAACAATTAGAAACGAATAATAAAGACATACTTACCTACAAATATCTTTTAAAGCTTCGAGCAATGACGCGTTTTTATTTCACGCTTCATCAGTTCCGTTTTGTTTAAGAAATAGCGCATTATTTTAACATGCTTTTATTAGGCCGACCTGTAACTAACTCACCAACTATGTAATAATGGAATCTACGAAATTATATTTCATATACTTCTAATTATTGTATCATCGTATAACTTGGCAGTTGTATGTAGTTCTGATGACAATACATAAAATGCACTGATTCAATGGAATAGAACCGGAAGTTAGACGCTGAACTCGAAAACGGAACAATGTGTCCTAACCGTGTTTCGGCTTCTAATCATTGTATCATCATAAAACTTGCACTTATAATTTACTATAATCTCAATATTGTAATTTACTATAATATTCTGTGTAGTTCTGATGGAAACGCTATAAAATAATGATATCAGACTGATTCAATGAAAAGAACCAGAAGTTAGACACTGAACTCGATAACGGAACAAGTATGCTAACCATGTTTGAGCTTCTAATTATTGTATCATCATAAAACTCGGCATTTGTTTGTAGTTCTGATAATAACGCTATAAAATATTACCTTCGGACTGATTCAATGAAAGAACAGAAAGTTAGACAATGAACTCGATAACGGAACAATTTAGCTTAACCGTTTTTTGGGCTTCTAATTGTTGTATCAATAGAAATTTGGCAGTTGTGTGTAGTTCTAATGAACATCGGACTGATTTAATGAAATAGAACTGGAAATTGGACGCTGATAACGTATCTTAACCGTCTCTAAAACTCCATATCGTCTACTGATGGAATTTTAGAACAACGAATCTTGACTGAATTTGGACTTGTTTAAGTTTGTTTGAAATTGTTAGGCATTAATGATTTTGTTTTGTATGATAATAATTTATACATCAAGATAGTACATAGAAATGTATATTTTACATAAAACTCCCACCGAAGCCAAGGTAAGGAACGTACCGAGGGCTGAATGATATGAGGATGGTTAAAAATATCTTATCGCAAGCGTTACCTCAGGGCACCGAGTGCCACTCTGGGGTCTATTAAATAGTCCACTACTCGTGGGAACAAAATAGAAAAACAGTAAATAGTATAAGACTAAAGAAAAGTAAAAATAAGTTAAAAGGTTAAAAAAATAAAAGACACACTTTCGCACATACTGCATTAAAAGCAAAAAATATCGAACCTGTTTTCTCTGTCTACTCTGTAAGGACTTTAGTGTAAGCCATATTTGTTATTGAAGTTTTACTTCAATGTAGAAGAACAAGGCGCTTTTTCTCACATAATAATCAATTTGCTTCTCAAACTTATATTATGTTAATGAAAATGTTTAACGTATCAATTCGATTACGAGAAAAAGCACACCACGCTTTTACACTCAAACAGTGGCGGCGCTAGGCGTCAGCGACGTCGGCCATCGCCGACGGCCTCGCGCCTGTGGGGGCCTCGCAGAAAAACTAGTTACCTATTTATTTATTTTCGTTTCGCCAATCATCCTGGCTTAGGTCGCCGACCCCGAACAATTCGGAAAAAAAGCTAAGCAGATGATAATGAATTTTATTATTTAACACGTGCCCGATGGAAGTGAGTACCTAGTAGGTACTTTACGGGTATTCAGAATCGTCTGTCTGGCAACACTATGAAATGAAAGTTTCGACACGATATCTGTATTGGGTGAAAATGTTTGTAAGTAATGTGTATGGTATTTATCATTTATTTATTTATTGAATTCATGGGTGTAAGTAAACCCATGAATGCAATAAATAAATCGGTTATACGTGCAAAAGATCTTAATTTAGCACACATACAAACATAATGTGTGTGTGCTCTTCATTATGAGCGTCCGATACCGATATTGTATTATCGGGTAGTGTGAAAACGCTCAATTTCGCGCACGAGGCTCTGGACGGGGAATCCCCGTGTTGTTTAGTTTATTTATCTATATTTCATTTTTCTGTGAGAGTAATTTTCTTCATACGGCAACTCGCAGACTCGCAAGCGCAAAGTTTCTTTTTATTGTATTGTAAAGTCAACACCCCGACGTTCTAGTGGATAAAAGTTTTACGTTATTTGTTATTAATTTCATACCTAATGTTAAGGTAAGTCAACATCAACTTTTTAACGACTTTAACGAAATTATTTCGTCAAAATCAATAGCTACCTATATCTTTTATAAGTCGTAAATACTCATAATATTAACCAAGAAATAGGTTTGATTTTATATTTACCTAGGTAAGTAAAGTACCTACCTACCTACTTATTAAAATATAGGTCATCTATTTCTCCATAGAAACCGAAATAGAAAAGTGAATAGGTACCTACCTACTTATTTTTAAACCTGCGCTAGTGTTTTTTCTCGAGATAATAGAAATATTTCGCCTTTCGATCAATGCCTTCGAGTATGTTTTATATGCGTCAAAATTCGTAACAATTATTTTACCAGAGTTATTTTTTCATAGGTACCTACATCTCGTGCGGTGTTCCTACAATAAGTACAAAATAATATGAATGAATATGTACCTACAACAAATTATTTCACTTCTCCATAGAAAGACCTTGCTAATAACAAGTTGCTCCTGCATTACGTATTTAACAAAATAAGTAGGTAGGTAGGTACCTACTTACCTTTGCCTTCTTAATAGTGACTATAAAATAAAAATATTCGATCTGTGGCATGTACGTACATACATATACAGGGTGACATACATATACAGGGTGGTCATGGATAAAGTGCAAATACGAAAACCATAGATTGAGTCCATTACCCTGAACACATACCGACATAGCTCGGAGGGTCAGCACGTTGAAGTGGCTGTGGGCAGGCCACATCGCTCGTAGAGCAGTTAACCAATGGGGAATAAATAAAGGTTCTCGAGTGGCGGCCGCGTACCGGTAAACGAAGCGTCGGTAGACCGCCACTTGGTGGTCTGATGACCTGCCCGCCTAACGTGCGCGGTTTTGTCACGCATGATATGACTTTCTATCTCACTTACTCCAACGCAAATCGAACGAGTTAGCTAGAGTTATGTCACTCTCTCGCGCGTAACAAAGCCGCTCATGTTACGGGTACTGGTGAGGGTCTGGCTGATGATACAAAGTTGGCAGCTGACTCGTAAATTTTGTATAGTCGTTTTTTTTTCATCTCCGACAAAAAGTTTGACAAAAAATGTTCCGGGTATGTATCGTAATCCATGGTTTTCGTATTTGCACTTTATCCAGGACCTCCCTGTGTAATAATCATCAACCAACTCTTATAATCTGTATCCTGTAACATTGCGTTCTTACAAAACTTAACTAAAAATATTTTAGGTCATCGTGTCTGGAGGACCCTCTAAAGACAGAGATGTAGGGAGAAAATGGGAATCCGATGCGTCAAAAAGAAAAAGAAAGGCTGAAACGGCTATATCCAAACAAGCTCTGAGTTCCAGTATGATGAAATTTCTTAAAAAGCCTTCTTCAGGTGTCACTGCTTCAGAGTCATGTGCTGAATCTTTATTTTCTTCAGCTTCAAAGTTGAATGAAACTTTTAGTCAAATTTTTGATTCAGCTTTACCTTCAACATCGAGTGAATCTGCTGTGACTCAAATTTCTGAATCCAAGAAAGAGTTAGAATGTGAGTATATGTGTGAGTCAGAAAATCAAGAGCAAGAAGTTCATTTAAGCGAGCCATTAATAGACCTATATCTGGGGAAGTGGGTATTGCCACTAAACGATGCGCAGCGCCATGACTTAATTCAAAACGGTCCCTGTCAAGACCTAGAGAAATCTGATGAAAATTACCCAAAAGACCAAAGTAAAAGACATTTTTCTAAATTTCATTTTACTAGAAAATTGAGTAACGGCGAAACGCAACATCGCAGATGGTTAACTTACTCCATATCTCAAGATAAAGTTTATTGCTTTCCATGTAGACTTTTTTCACATTTTCAGACTAAGTCGGATATTGCAAAGACATGAACAAAGTCAAGGACACATGGAGTGCATGATTAAATGGATGGAACTCTTTAAAGGAATCAAACACGGTAAAACAATAGATAAGGATAACGAGAGATCGATTAGGGAATCCCAAAAGTATTGGTATAATTTGTTTGAAAGATTGATAGATATAATAAACTACTTGGCCTCACACAATTTGGCATTTAGAGCTCATCGAGAATCCTTGAAATTGAACGATAGTAAAAACTCTGGCAATTTTCTAGACTTAGTTAAGTTGTTATCTAAATATGATCCGACACTACGGGAGCATATGCAACGTATTAATGAAAAGCAACTTAATCAACATTATCTCAGCTACGACATCTAAAACGAATTAATTACATTAATGTCTAAATTAGTTATTAACGAAATTATACACAGGGTTAAACAAGCCAAATACTACGCCATCTTGCTCGATTGTACCAGGGACGTAATTCGTGTTGACCAAATGTCAATAATATTAAGATTTTGCAATTTGTCAACTGGAGCTATAGAGGAACATTTTATTGGGTTTATTGAAACAGAAACAGTTTCGCAGAAACAACAGGAGAGTATTTAACAAAATCAATATTACAAGAACTGGAAAGAAATGATCTAGATATCCAAAACTGTCGAGGACAGGGATATGATAACGGCGCCAATATTGTCGAAATTAACAAAGGTGTCAGAACAAGAATACTCAATATAAATCCAAGAGCATTCTTCACACCATGCGGATACCACAGTTAGAATTTACTTTTGATAGATGCAGCTAACTCTTCAACGACAGCCAAAACATTTTTCGGCTTTATCAATAAAATCTATGTGCTGTTTTCAAAGTCAAGCAAGCGTCCCAACGCTTTAATTTACTTTTTACTATCTCCCAAGATAATAAAAAGTAAATTAAAATTGACATTACAACCTCTGTCTGAAACGAGGTGGGAGAGTAGAATCGGAGCAGTAAAAGCAATATTTTTACAATTTGATGATGTCATCGAATGCGTGAATGAACTGAAAAATAAAACTGATGATTCCGAAACTCTACTATTGTTTACACGTAGTAAAACCTCATACGTGTGGTATGAGGTTTTACTACGTGTAAACAATATAAGTAAACTATGGCAATCGGTTCAAGTCAACTTGAAAGTCGCTATTGATACTTTACGTTCATTTTGTAGCTGGATTCAAGAATTACGTAATACAGGATTTGAAAAAAGCGTAACAGAAGCTAGATTGTTTGTGGAGAAAAGTACTTATGAAATTCAGTCTCAATTTAAGGAAAAAAGAATAGCCAGGAAAAAACGAATGTTTAGTTACGAACATACTGATGAACCAGTTGAATCTCCTGAAATGCAGTTCAGAGTTAATTATTTTAACACAATGGTAGATGCTATAATAAATTATATGAATATTTTGGGCAATTTGATTTTATTTATGATATCAATTATTTGAAATCTATGCCAAAAGAGGATCTTCTCAAACATTGTAATGATTTAGGTACAATACTTCGGGAAGGCGAAAACAGCCTTTCGAACTATATGAAGAACTTCAGCTTTTAAAAACTAATTCACTAGACTCTATCAACGACGCGAAACAACTCATCCAATACATTTTAGAAAATAATTTAGAGATAATAGATAATAGAAATATATCCTAATGTTTATATTACAATTAGAATCATGCTCACAGTTCCGGCCAGCACAGCTTCCGCTGAGAGAAGCTTCTCAAAGTTGAAATTGATAAAAACCTATTTGAGAAGCACGATGAGCTAGACAGACTATCCGCGTTATCAGTTCTGTCAATCGAAGCTGAAATAGCGGCTAGACTTAACTACGACACAATCCTGCAAAAATTCAGTGAGGCTAAAAGCCGAAAAGTTCGACTATTTTCATTTCTGTAATTATTTTTTGTCATCATTTTATTAACAATAAAACTCGTTATACTCATAAATTATTTTATAATTTCGCTCACTTAATTTAACGGTTTTTTTCACTCCGAAGTAAAGAGGCCTCGCGAACTTGATGTTGCCGACGTACACATTTGGTCTAGCGCCGCCACTGCACTCAAATATTATACTTCATAACAAACGTTACTTACACTTAAATCCTTACTGAGTAGACAGAGAAAAAGATTTGATAGTTTTTTTATGTTTAATGCAGTAATTGCGAAAGCGTGTTTTTTAATTTTTTAAACTATTAATTAATTTGGTATATTATTGTTGCATTAATTTTAGATAATACATTTAAATTATGAATATGGAGTGAGGTAACAATGCCAAATGAACGGTTTAAGGTCCTGTAACATAAATGTTGGGCTTCGTTCGCTTTAGAAGTATAAACTATTTGCCATGTTATATGTAACTGTCATAGCGTAAACATCGTTTACGCTACAGTTCGGGTGACAGTTACCGGCGCAATAATCGCTGCCACCAACTATCGCCGTTAGCGAACAGGCGAACCTCCATATTATCATGGCAGAACACTCACGACAGCCGTGACTATAGCAACTCTCGCACGAACTGTCATCGTGTAAATGCTGCTTTACTGTGGTTGACGCCGATCTAATATGCTATAAAAATTAATTGAAGTGGACTGTGCGAATAAATTAAAAAAATCTTTTCCTTATATTCTGCAGTGAATTCATATAAATTATACCTGATGATAACTAACAAATTATTTTCTACAATATGGAGGATTTTAGTTTTATTTCGTAAAATGTTGGCTCGTAAAATTTAAAAACGAACGCTAACTTCACCCCAGGCTATCGTCCGGTAGAACGTATGGGGTACGTAATTAGGTACTCAATAGCCCGCAGTTATTAACCCAATACCTTTTTCTTAACCAACATATCTTATGCTTCTTAATTATCTTCGTTTATTATAAGATCTGAAAATAGTTTCATTATAAAAGGTATTGTAGTTTAATTAGTATAAGCATTATTAACAGTGGCACACACTAGCATTTATTTATTGCATTTTTTTTAACTTACGCATGCATACTTACCGCTGCCAGAATAATTATATTCCGGCCGATTGTCGCTAAGTAACTTAGGAAAACTTTCACATTTCTTTAAAATACGAAGTATACTTTACAAATTTATCGAAAAAAAATTGACAAAGTTACATTCCTTTTAAGGTTTTGCTGCGCTCGAAAGTTTTCAGAAAAAGGAAAAGGTAGCTTTACATATTGTGGGCGAGTTTTTACTAAAAACGGGCTTCTTAGTTACTAAAATACATTCCGTTAACTAAACAGTAATATTGACATCTCAATTTTTTACGGCTTTTTGGCATAAGTGCAATCTTTTTAAATTAATTGACATCTATTACGCTTGAATTGCTTAAAAAAGTAACTTTTTTGCATCAAATGGACTGCAAAAAATTATGTGATCCAAATCACAAACTAACCAGAAATTCATAAACAAGGACATTACTATGTATCTTTTCGAAAACAGTACTGACTTTTTAAGATGGCTCTTAAAAGCGTATATATCTATGCACAGAATTCAAAATATTTGGGGTGCTGAATTCAAATTAATTATGTTCAGAGGTTATTAATTATGTTAAATATAATTCGGCGGCTTAAATAGAAATAGAATATTTGTAAAAGTACGAATAATATTTAGGAATGAAGAAAATGTTTAAGTTTACTTCGTGCGATTGACGGCTGGGTTGTCCATTTTTTCCCTTAAATTTTACAATTTATATTAGTAAAATAACAGGGTGACATTGATATTTATAACATTATTTAGCACGACAGTTTATTAAGTTAATATAGTACATGTTTTAGTAATATTATGGGTGAGTACAATGAGTTTTGTGAATAGTTGTCGACTGATTGAATATATGTTTGTACCAACCATATTTTACTTGTCTTTATCTTTGATTATATAGCGTTCGTTCTTTCCATAGAGAACCTTTGCCAATGTCAAGTGTGGAAAAAAGGCTATGGCAACACTGATTAAATCAAATTTCGGATATTTGTCATTGTTGCTTGATAACAAAAGAATAAACTATACAATAAAACAAAAACTAAATAAGAAGTTGGCTACAATTAAACTAAAAGAAGAAAACGACATTATAATATACAGAAAGTACAAAATAAGTATATACAAATATACAAACTTAAAAAAATAAACATGAACATAAGTATAAACATTTCTATATTTTGATGTCGTTCTTTCTTATGAACTGAATGATTAATCATAAAATGGGTTTGTTGGCAATAAATAAAAGTGATCTTATGTTGATGGGCAATTGAATTTTATATTTTAATAATTTGGAAACAAACGAAGGAAATCTATTATTTAATGGACATAAAAAATGAGATGATTTAAATCGCCTTCTCCAAACCCGCAATCGCAAATTGGAGACTCTCTGACCCGCAGTCTAGCCAAATGAGTAGGAATAGAACAATGACCCAAACGCATGCGAGATACCACAGAGGATTCCTTTCGAGAGAAATTAAATGTTGAGAACCAAGGTTTTGAAGGAATAAAAGGTTGGATCTGGAAATATCTCGCACCTGTAATCTGGGATGATCTTTCCCACGCCCTTTGCCAGTCAGACGCCATCCAGAAACGAGTCATGGGAAGAAGATCCTCAATGAAATTAGTAGTGAAACATGGATCCCCGTTCACTGCGGCAAACCGAGCTTTTGCGTCGACTATTTCATTACCTACTATGCCACAATGACTAGGGATCCATGCAAGAACGACATCGGATCCCGATCTCTCCAAATCAAGCGCAAGTTGCTTGATCCGAAGAATCAGGAAACTACAGTTTGAAGAAAATGGATTAGCAAGAAGGGACTGTAAACAACTTAAGGAGTCAAAGAAGATAAGGAGCCTGCGAATCTTTTTGTGTAGGGCATAATTCAAGGCCTCCACAATAGCACGGCATTCCCCGGAGAATACCGAACATTCCTTAGGAAGGCGAAAGTAAGCTGAATGAGCGGTGGATGGAGAGTAAAATGACGCTCCGACATAGCCATCTCTACCGGTTTTTGATGCATCTGTATATATTCGCGTTCAATCCATCCAAAACGAATTCAAGATAGAATTGAACAGCGAATTAGCATTTTTGGACTCCTTATCAACTCCAAAACACAAATTTATATTTGGCCTGTGAAATACCGAGTCAAATGGGAAGCTATAGAGAGGGAGAGAAGAATTTTGATAAACGGGGTTAGTAAGGGATTTGAATCTTTGGAAGCTAACGATAAGAAGAGGTCGGGACTTAGAACGCCAAAAAGGAGTATGTTCAATAAACCTAGAGAGGAAAAAAAAAAAAAAGGAAAAATAGGGTGAGTAGAAAACCTAGCTGCCTTTAGTAAACAACGATCAGCTAGGTATTGTCGCCGGAGACTTAAAGGAGGATCAACACATTCTACTTGTAGGGCATTTATGGGACTGGATTTCATAGCACCTGCTATGATCCTCAGAGCTTGAGACTGAATGCGGGTCAATTTAGTGGCATTGGATTTGGAAATAGGATCAAGTAGAAATGAACCATATTCTAGATGACTACGGACTAGAGCGTTATATATTAACTTTAATGTGGAAGGGTGAGAGCCCCACCACACTCCCGAAAGAGCGCGGAGGATATTCAAATTAGTCTGGCATTGGGAGATGACATATTCGATGTGAATATTCCAGGATAATTTTGAGTCTAGGAACATACCTAAGAATTTGGTATTGGAAAGAACATGGATCAAAGAGGAATTATAAGAAATAGATAACGGAGGAGTAATTCTCCTTCTCGAGAAGACCACGACAGTGCTTTTGGAAGGGGATAAATCCATACCATGAGAGGTAACCCATTTATTTAGGTCAACAAGGGCAGAGTTCAAAGCATTTTCGGCAACAATTATTGATTTATCAGAAGAATATAAAAGCAGGTCATCAGCGTATTGCAAAACACGACAGAAAGGATTAACTGTTGAGTGAATCATATAAGAGTAAATATTGAAAAGTAATGGACTTAAAACAGAACCTTGGGGAAGACCCTTCCATATAGTTCTTGAAAAGGGGGGGGGATCCAGGTGATCTAAGAATAATAGATCTTTCTAAAATTGAGGAGAAAATTTATAATCTTAATCGGAATCCCAAGATTATGAAGAATTTTTTGGAGGACTGGAAGGATTACATTATCATAGGCTGAAGAAAGATCTAAAAAAGCAGCAACGAGAAATTCTTGTCGAGAGAAAGCAAGTCTGATGTCAGTGGTTAGGATGCTGAGATTGTCCAACGTACTATTAGCTCTTCTGAAGCCAAATTGGTTCCTTGGAAAAATAGAATGGTGTTCAGGAAACCATTCCAAACGATTCTTAATTAAATGTTCCGTAATCTTCGCTAGAACAGGAGAAAGGGCTATGGGTCTGTAGGATGAACCTACATTGGGATCTTTATGAGGTTTAGGGATGGGAATTATTATTTGAGTTTTCAAAGACTTTGGAATAGAACCTGATTTGAACATACAGTTAATGAGGGATAGAAGATACCAACGGGTAGACGGTAAAGTATTTTTCACCATTGAATATGACATTCCGTCAATACCAGGGGAAGAATCCTTAAGATGGTGTAAGGTGAAATTCAATTCGTTAATGGAGAAATCTTCTTCTAAAAAATGATTGGTGCTAGTAAAGTTATACCTGAAAGGTAATTCATCTAAATTTGGGACGGATGGGGGAGCAAGTTTGTTTAAAAATTGATCAATCCAATTCCCGTGAACAGATTTGGGAAGATCAGGCTGAAAAATAGACCGAAAGCGTTTTACATTAGACCAGACGACACGGGAGGGAGTAAAAGGAGAGAGGGATTGACAGAATTTCTTCCAGCCTTCCCTCTTTTTTTTAAGGAGAATTCGTTTAGTCTGAGCTTGGGTCTTTCGAAGCAAGAGGAAGTTTGCTTCCGACATATTAGATTTATATATCGCTTCAGCCTCTTTACGGGTTTTAACCGCTGCGGAACAGTCTCCATCCCACCAGGGGGGAGAGGATCTAAAGTGATGGTTAGATCTTTTAAGTGGGATAAATTTCCGAGCGAATAGGTCTATAGCCTTTACAAATTGGTCATAGCAAGTGTCAATGTTATCCAAGTCCACTGGAGGGAGGGAATCCACTGCGACACTGAGAAAGGTACGGAATCCCACCCAATCTGCCCTATGTAGGTTGTATTTTTGAAGAGGGGGAGTTTTTTCAATATGTAAATTTACGTGAGGGAAAGAAATCAAAATGGGGAAATGGTCGCTTCCAAAAGACTCAGAAAGAATATTCCAGGAAACCAAGGATGCCAAGGATGAGGAGCAAAGAGAGATATCTACTGAGCTCGGGTTCTGAAATGGGACAGGAACTCGTGTTGGAGAACCATCATTCAGTAAACACAGGTCAAAATCGTCCTGGAGTTCCACCAAGGAGACCCCAAGAGGGTTGCTTCGGGTGGAACCCCAAGAGCATTAAAATCTCCCAGAATAATATACGGGCCAGGAATTGAAGATAAAATATCCCGTAGTTCTAATGCTACGGAACATGTTGGAAGGGGGACATATATGGAGAGGATAGTGATATCTTTAACTCTGCAGCAACAATATTGAAGTGACAACTACGGGAGCCAAGAGAAATCTGGGAGAAGGGAAGAGATTTATCAAGTAATAGGGCGGATCCGCCCTTACCATCCGCTCTATCATCCCGGAGACAGACATAGCCTAGGATCTTAAAATGGAATCCAGGCTTCAGCCAAGTCTCCGAAATGGCAGCCACGGATGGAGAATACTTGACAAGGAGGTGACGAAGATCTGCTTTGTTGGAAATTATACTGCGACTATTCCATTGCAAGACCCTCGCCACTATTGGCGAAGCCATTGGAAAGGAGGGATTGAAGGGAAGTAAGAATAGATGAGGCAACGTTGGACGGTATTTGATTGGGGGAACTCAGAATTTTGACCAAGGTGGTTAAAAGAAATTGAATAATACTCGTAAAAGAATTAGTTGAAGGTTGTTGATTTAAACCGCAACCATTTTCAGGTTGAGGAATACGGAAGTCTGCCCAGGCTTGTTCTAGAGCAGAGCGGTCATACCCCTGGTTGGAACTAGTCGAAGAGTGGGATCGGGGTTTCAGAGAAATATTTTTTTTGTGGGATGAGTTGGTAGGACGAGACGGAGAAAGCAAACTTTGGGAAGAAACTGGAGAAGGAAGAGTTAGAGGGGGGTGAGCTGCAACTGAGACGTATGATTTTTTAGCAGAAGGGACCAATTTGGACGCTTCCGCATAGGAAATATCTTTTTCAGACATTTCGAATTTGATTTTTCTTTGTCTTTCGAATTCTGGACAATTTCTATCAGTGGAATCATGATTTCCACTGCAAAAGATACATTTTGCTTTATCAAGAGGAAGTGGGCAGTTTCTCCCAACGTGACCTTGACCACATCGGAAACAACGCTCAGAAGATCGGCATTTGTCAGCAACATGTCCAAACCTATAACACTTGAAGCACTGTATTGTAGGGAATTCGTATTTTGAGACTGGAAGCGATGAATAAGCCATATATAACCGTTGGGGACGAACTTGGCCATCAAAGGTAATGACCATCGTCTCAGACGGAAAATATTTAGGCTGGCCATCAATTATCTTTTTAAAATTTAAGCGGCGGACCTTAGTAACTTTACCGAACCCTTCAGGGACTTCTATATTATGTAAAACCTCCTCGTCAGACCAATCAACTGAAACATTGCGAACAATTCCCATACGACTGACGTTAAAGGAGGGGATAAACAATTTGTTTTGACCTGTGAAGGCAGAGTGGTTAACGAATCGGTTGGCGGCATCAGCAGAGGAAAATTCCACAGAAATCCTGTTCCTGCCAATTTGTTTCACTCCATCTCGTATAATTCCATCAACATTAAAATTTTTTAAAGAGGAACCAAATTTCACAGCATGGAATGAAAATCCGGAATTAGGCTGGGGTTCTTTTCTCTGAACGTGAACGATAAATGGACCAACGTCGCCAGGGACGTATAAACGGCCCTCAAAAGAATTCGGAGGGATAGAGGGAGGAGAAGAGGTCGGGGTTGGAGGAAGAGATTTTGAACTTGTTTATGAAAGAGGAGTGCGAGGGGTCTTACGAGGGATTGTATCCTCTGTTTCAGTACATGAAGAATCAGAAGGATGAAAGGAGGGATTATTCTTAAGCTTATTTTTTTTACAGTTGGGCCTTTTACAATTTTTATTTTTTCGTTTCAGTTCCTGTTGGGAATCCGAAACTGTAATAAAACTGGCAGGCGATGTAGGAGAAGCAAATTCATTGAAACATATAGGAGACTTAGAAGGGTCTGGAGGTTTCGGGGGAATAACTAAGTCCATTTTCCCAAAAGATAACCTGAATCACAAAAATAAATAATAAAACAAATGAACAAAAGAACAAACTTACCGAGAACTGGATAAAACAATAAACGGGATACAGATAAAGTAAAAAATTAAATGAAAATAAAAATAACACAAATCTAAATAAGTTATTGCAACAGATTAAGACAAAATATCACGAAAAAAATAAGGAAATAATAGAGTTGCGAAAAACCTTTCCACTTTGTTTGACGGTTTCTATGGCAATCTTTTACTTGTCAAATTGGTTTGTTCTTTATCTTTATCTTTGATTATATAGCGTTCGTTCTCTCCAGAGAGAACCTTTGCCAATGTCAAGTGTGGATTGGTTTGTTTACAAATATTCTCTTTTTAAAAATAATGAAATATAGATTTCTATAGTTATTAATATCAATGAAAATTTATTTATAAAAATCTGTAATAAATAGGCCACGTTGGAGCGCGATAAATACAATTTTTCGAAACAAATCGTTTGGATGAATTGCACAACAATGTACTTCAATATTCTTATATTCCAATTATAGATGAAGATATTAAAAAAGAAGTAGGTTTAAAATACGTAATTAAAATTAGGTACATCACATATATAATTTCTCACTTTCGTATATTTGTCTTTCTTTATCTTCACTTTCTTTATATTTACCTGGATCGACCTTTTTGTTCGAATTAATGTATATTTATAGTATGTAGAATATAATGCATATACTTAAGATGACTTAGAATTACACGACCAAATTCTTTAGAACCATTAGAGCAGGAAAATGACAATTCATCCTATGAAAAAACCTGTACAAGAGCATTATAACACTGACGGTCGATTTACGTAACGATAATTAAACCATGTATTAATCTGTGTATTATTTACGATATCTGTTGTGCGCTAATTTTATCGACCACGTGGATGAAAATAATATGAAGCAGATCACCCGATAAATAGCTAATATCGCGTAAGTATAAGCCATTTCGTCTGATAACGAAGTGACTGCGTGATTATTTTAATGTATAGATATAAATTATGTCCTTTTTAATCTCTTGATTTTTTTCCTTAAAGGCAAAGTGCATTGATATGATTAGTTACAACTTGATACAGTACGGGAGCTAAAAAGTTAAGCCAATCTCTATGTCGTGTTCCACGAAAGCCAAGATTCCGTCCAAGTTACAGCCAGTACGAATGTGCAAACATGTTCCGTGCGAAATAGCATACCTACTTGTGTGACGCCGCAGCGAAAAACATTTCGGAACTCTAAGATATCGAGATGAAATAAAGCGCAGGGCTAACCAGGGATAATCCTGTTAAACCTTTATAATCATTTTTTAAAACATTGATAAAAAACCTTTCAATCAAACAAGCCAAATTAAAAAAAAACGAGTGTGCTTTAGACCACACGAATGAAGTAAAACTTCAAATTCACAAATTATGAACTTTAAAATGAATTTACAATTTGATTCACTTTAAACGTAGAATATTTAATGTATTGAACAAAATAATAATTTATAAAATTGTTCAAGAACGGAATGAAATTACAAAATTATCAAAAAATCACCATTCGCGTACCGCTAGCAAACTTGGCTATATATATCTATATATATATATATATATATATATATATATATATATACACACACACACACATATATATATATATATATATATATATATATATATATATATATATATATATATTTCATGCACTGGCTATGTATTACTACAAAATATTTGTAATCACGGATACTTCAATTTTATTTAAATGTGTTACTTATACAGATCGACTGTTATGCCTGTTGGCAAATCAGATCACAGAAGTACCTACCAACTTTTGTTTGGTTAAATAAATCGTTCCAGCGGGTGTTGTGGGACACCCGCTGGAACGAAGTTCTTTTCGCTATATACTATGTATTAAATATAACGTACAATGAAATAAGTTAGCAATGTCTTAGAGTAATTACATGAAAAATTAAAAGAAATGAATGAAGAAATGATAATAAAATTGTAATTAATAATATTTTTAAAACTTACGAAAATAAACATTTTCTTATTAATTATTATAAAAATACAAATTAGTAATAAACTTAATTGGCACATTCAATTTTAGTAATGATTGATTTGTGGTAACTAATCACATGTTTATCGGCATAATAAAATATTCTTAACTGATATAGAAAAATAATAATGGCACTGAAGTAATCCGAGCAATATATTTTAAGTAAACAAAACTTGCATAATACGTGAATAGTATTGCATGATTTAATATTGGTGTCAATTAATATATCTGTAAACTGTTGTCGATGCAAACAAAAGATGATACCAAAATTTAAGTTTAAAATAAATCATCCACTTATTGTCACTTTAACACTGGTACTTACCTGACTACGTCACCACCATCCTCCACTTCTACGGAATCACTTTCGCAGTTCATTTTTTATTGATAACAAATAACACGAGTTCGAAAACAGTGAAGAAGAGAAGTCATTAGTATTGAGGGGAGCACGGATTGCTAAGTACACACGCTTAAACGAATACAACGGATGCGCACGCCACACATCTATACTGTAGTAATATACATACACATTGACACACGATCGTAAACACGGCAACGCTTATACTGTAGCAAAAGTGTTGGTCGAAATCTTAAGCTACATTTAGACTACGACACTTTGGTGTATACACTCAGTGTATACGTCGAGTGTCTGTGTGTGAACACCACTGTCTGCGCTTGCGAAATTTATTGTGACACTCGGTTTAGCGCCCGAAACCGCCTTATGTGTAAACGGACAGACATTAGTGTCAGATATTTGTGTCGCGATTACTGTCGTAGTCTGTACGGGTCTTTACACTTTTATATCACAGCAAGTGTCGGTCGACACTTTTTTCGGGCCAGCTCTCATTCGCCATGTATGTAACGTGCGATAAGGAACTTCGTTCTAATAATCGTCCACGACGACGAATTCTACAAAGAAAGTTGCAGAATGCACATGGATAATCATAATAAATTGTTTGTTGTAAGCGTTTTTATGTTACAAATTTGGACCATATTAAAACACAGAGTAAATAACTACAAAAGACTTTTAAAAATAACGTGCACTATTTGCTAATTATAATAATTTCAGGGGAATCTCTTTACAGTCCTTCCATGTAGTCTCTTTTTTTGTCGTTGACTGATTTCTAGCGCTTTGAGATGAAGATGTGTTGTAGAAGTCAGGCATGACTTCTCATTCGTATTGATCACAAAGCCGCGGCAGGCAGGTAGTTGTTGTGTACAATTACGTATATATTTTACAAATAAGTAAAACTAAATAAAAATATATAATAACAAGAATTATGTGTATTTGTGAAGAATTATGTTATAAAGAGTGTTTTCATACGTATGTAGGTACGTGCACTGTACAAACCAATGGAGAACAAAATGTAAATGTAAGTTTGATTTTGACATACAATTTATTATGGTTTTGAATAGGATATGCGGCTGTTGAGTTATAATGAGGTACGTCTCGCATAATATGGGTGTATAATACACAAAGGCTAAAGTAGGAGTTTGGGAAGTGAGTTTATGTTATTGGCAAATCATACCGCTGAACCGCAAGTGTATCCATGGCGAAAGTAGAAAAAAAATAAAGAGCAATTAAATGCTTTTATTACTAGTGAAACTACACCTTGACCATGTATGTATAATACTTAATCATGACAGCGCCTTGCGCTGTCTGCCCGACCCATAACCACTTGTTGACTAGTCATTAACAGTTTCTACTTGACTCTCAAAGTTCAGTTCAATTCATGTGCATTATTGAAGTAAAATTTCAATAATACACGTGGATTACCTCATCCTGAAACAAACGTACGAGAGTATACTGGTGAAAGGGACACGGTTGAGTGTCCTGACATACCGTCAGTGGTCAGACATCTACGTACATCTTCGGTTGTTCCCACAGCAAGACACGGCCGAGAGTCCTGGCATTACATCAGTGGCCTGCTGTCTCTGTCCATCTTTCATCGTCTATTCATCTAAGTGAAATGTCTCACTGAACCTGAATGACTGACATGATTGATTCACCTTAATGACTCTAACAAATCAGTAGAATTCAGTCAATCGAGATGCACAGTAATTTACTTGATTCTAAATCAGATAGTCCTTGCATTACGTTCCACACACCTATATTGGGGTGAAAAAATTATTGTAACTGATTGATTTTCTTTCGTAATTTTTGGTACTATCAATCAAATGCAAGTACGTGTGTACTGTGTGATAACCTTACACTTCCAGTTTTTTAAAATTTAGGATTAACCTTTTGTTGATTGTCAAGTGGAACAATAGTGAACTGCGATAGTTGTTACTAGTTTCACACTAAATAATCGACAAGGGTAAGTTAATAGGTGCCAATAGAATTTACATATTCTTGTCTAAACTAATACTTGAAAAATATATAATGCAAAAGTAGTTAAATGACTCGCATTGTATAATTTTTTACGTATTAGCTTTGGAAACAAACATATAAATTATATTGCCACCCTACATCTAGCATTAACCTACTTATGTCAAGGGAAAAACACTCTAGATATATATTGTATTTTTGTGGCTAGAGGGTACAATGTAACTTAGATTGTATAAACAATTCATCAGCAAATGTGCAATAAATTAATGTCAGTATAAAAATATAGATAATGGATATCTCTGTAAAAGTCAAATTATTTGAAAAATTGCAATACATTTTAACAAAACCATAACGATATAATAAAATCAATATACAAATGTTAGGTACAAATATATAATCTTGAAATATTCACATTATCTTAGTTTTAATACTAGTTCCTATAAAATAAGATCCGAATTGGTTTGCGAATATGATATAATATATTGCTCATTCACAAAGCAAAGAATAATTTCACTAATATGAATGCTGATCAACTCAGTTGTGTCGAAATGTTTCTAAACCAAAGAGTGAAATGCATCGGTAACATTTGAAGTGAATCATTAGGCTTCGTGAATTGGTGTACTATACAGATTCTTTTCTTCCATTCACTTGTAACTCACGGCTAGTGTGATGTGTGCTTCATCAACCACTCTCTCAATGTTATACAAAGTACATGTCACTCGAGCAACTTGATCGTTTTGAATTTTTCAAAGTAATATTTCATAATTAGACATTATTTCACTCTTCATAGTTTTGTAATTTTATTTCTTGTCTTATGATGTACTCCTTCAAAGTATTTTTGTTTTGTACGATACACACAAAAATTATGTCCTGCCTCCTCTGTTACACATGCTTTTGAAATTATACTTCTTTGATGAGAGAATTTGAAAAATACAAGATGAAGTTATCATTATGCAACAAAAAATCAACACCATGAAGTTGCTAACGAAATATACATATATATATATATATATACATATATATATGTATGTATATATATATATATATATATATATATATATATATATATATAAGTTATTCTCGTATTATGCCAAAGCAGTATAAATTCTAACAAGTGTACATGTTTTTTATACAATGTTTTTTTATACGTTGTATTTTTATATTTAAATAATAAAAACGAGCCACTTCATATAGGAATTTATTAAACAATTTGTGTAATTTTGCCGCTCGACTTCAGCTAACAAAGTCAAGGTCGAGTTTCTTGCGTGGCTGTTTTAATGATATTACAATGAATATACCAATAGGGATGTCAATAACACCGAGATAGATTCAATATTTCATTAAAATTCCATTTTTTTTGTAAAACAAAGCCAAAAAACAAGTTTTCAGTAAAATTATTTTGCATTATTAGTTTAGAAAATTATGGAACCTATTATTAAATATTACAATATATTCATTTATACATATATATATATGTATGCATGTATGTATATATATATCTCTATATATATATATATGTATATATATATATATATATATAATTATAATAATAAGGAGCTAGCGACCTCTCAGGTGCAAGTCGTAGAAGGGAAAATGGGTAATAGAACATTTTAGGTATTGCAAACCATATTAGAATGAAGTATAGTAAGAAACAAGTGTAATAAAATATCCCTATTTTTTCTTCTTAATTAATCGAATAAATTTCATGTTTCCTTAGAAACAATTGTATGGAAGTACGTAAAGTGTACATTGTTATGTTTAAGTGTAGTTATACCATGATAAAGTAACTATATGTAATGGTTTTATTACTTATTTTCAACTTGATTGCGATTTATTCCATATTGCGATTGACATTTTAAGAACTCATGATTTTCAATGGAAATATATTAAGTGAATACCGTTTATTAAAATTATTCTTCACATTCAACATTCTAAAGCTATATAAAATTATAGTTTTAAAATGATGAATGAGAAGAATAAAATTACTACACATAAGTGAGAAAAATATTTAGTGTCACTTGTTATAAAAAGTATATCCAGATTGGTATAAAAAAAATTAATAAATTGAAGATATATATGCGTAGTTTGTTATAGCGTTATGTGCAAATATAGGCATTGCATTATATTTATAAACAGTCATTATTTTTATGAGATTAATAAAGAGGAAGCAGAAAGACCAAATAATCAACCGGAGAATAGAAAAGTCCTTAGCAAAACTAGTAAAACAAGTAACACGCTGAAGCACCTATGATTATGTAATGTGTGTTCACATTTTGCCATAGTGCTGAGAATAAAGACGAAAGATTATTACAAGAAACATGAAGCTTATTTAGTGCAAGAATTGAGTTTGAATAATTTTGATTGACCAAAAGGTTAGCAGAGCTTATTATATGTTATCTATGTAACAAAAGAGGGATATAGGTCAGAAAGAAAATTAATTTATCATTGGAGACAGAGGCAAAAGTATATTACGTATTCCCAATTCTACAGATTCCATGATATTATGGAAAGATAGGTATTGTCTATTGGCTGTGTATGGTTTGGATGAGCTACTGTTACTGGCACTGAAGTAAATATATATGATGGGTAAGAAGCGTGACAATATTTTGAACAAAAAGTCTGAAATCATCTATAATATGAGAGTTAGGATTGTTGATGCCTGCTAAATATACACCTGACAAATGAATTAATGAAATTCCAAATAATAATCGGGATACTAAAACTAAGACAAGAAAGTCTCTTGTTGGATATATACAAACGGCAGCGTACAGACAATATCTAGAAAGAATTTTCTGTAGAACTAGATATCTAGAGTTATAGTGATGTTTTAGGATGACTATTGAAAAATAAATAGAGGTAAACGCAAAATTTAATATATATAGAAAATTTTGATACAAATAAAAGTTAAATTTCGTTTTTCAAGATAGTATTTAATCCATTTTTAAACAAAATTATCGCTTACATTTCGGCATAGAACAACATCTTTGATATTAGTTGGGGATCATTCAAAGGTACGACACAGTTTTTTTAACATGTATAAATAAATATAATTGATAATTACAAAATGATTATGATTTTCTATTCTAAGTAAAAATAGTGCCATAATTAAAAGATAAATGTACATTGTTGATATTTTTTTGTTACTCATTGCTTCAAAACATCGCTTCTCTTTATATCAAATTAATTTTTGCTGCTACTTTAAAAAATAATAGTATGTACTGCGTCTTTTAAATAATTTGTTTACATTTTATGTAATTCAGAGTAATATAGCCTATCCATACTTTTTTAGGAAGTCATTTTGGAATTTAAATTGAAAAGGTATATTAATGCTTTACCTAAATATCTAATATGGAGCAGTAATTTTTAGTTTGATTATATTATTTACTAAAGTACTGGTTGTAAACATTGGTAATAAACAAAAGATCCCCAAAAACTACAAAATATATAATCCATATTATTAAAGTTCTATAATATTTCAGATTGGTAACTAATATACTCATCACTTTTTTCCAGCAATTCCTGGAATGTTACAGAAACGCATGTTCGATTTTCTGTTCAGTAGTACATAAGTTTCGGTAAGTAAAGGACAAAAAATATGAAAATTTTGCAAAGAGAATTTAGAATACTCTTGTTTCAATAAATCCCATACAGGATGTAAAATAAACCACATGTAATATATTTACAACAATGGGTGAAGGACACTCTTACATTACAGCAAAGCATATGTTTTAAGGTTTCTAAGAAGGAAATTTTTATTTCCCTAGTAATCCTCATTCAGGGCTGCTCCCTATATAAAATTTAGCAAAATTAGAAAGCTTTATTGAAGTAATAGGATTATTAAACAGGATATAATTGAAGTAATTAGGTTTGTGTTATCTGGCAAAGGTACACATGAGTGTACCTTTGCCAGCTCTCATGCTGCGATATAAAAACACCTTCATGCTTTAGGGAAAAAGTGAAAATATTCTGTTCATACTCTCTTTCTGTTACTACCAAATGAGTTAACACCCATTCAACTCTAGAAGGGGACCGACATGTGCATGGAGCTGCTGTGTTCCCATCGTGATGTGTGAAAAAATACTTAAATTTGGTTGACTGTACTTCCTCAATCACTGTTCTCTCTAAACCGCACTCCCTCCAACAATCACCTGTTTTTCTAGCTGTTTAATTATTTAAATGATAAAAATTTTAAAACGCTAAGGTAAAATGACTTTACAAACTTTTTCCATCAATAGCACAAAGAATTCAACAAGGACAGAATTTTATTTCCAAATACATGCTGGTAATGAGTTGTGGATAAAGATGGTGCTAATATAGCTGAAGGTTGAATTTATTAATTACATATAAAATAATAAAATAACTTTGAATTGAACCCGCCATGGATTTATTAGATGCTAACCTAATACTTCACACAGGAGTAAATGCAAACTATTAGAAAGCCACAATCAAAACCGTTGCTAGGTACGTTACCTATGTGTATTTTAAACATAAAAGAGCATATAGAGTGATCCTTTTCTTCTCGTTTCCAATTTTATTACGTAATTCTCAACGGCTTTGGACAATTCATAATGTATTATCATGTATATACAATTACTTGGTAATTAACAAATAACAATGTAGATTAACTCTAGATAACAAATTCAATTTTCTTTGATATATATTGACTCAGCTATATGAGTATGCCTAAACCCAAACTCAGATAAACTTGAAGCAGAATCTGTTCAAAAATCTGTACATGTTATAATGAGTTATGTTATTACCGTTTATGTGAGATAAAAATATTATATAAATTTATTAATCGTTAGATATGTGTAGTTAAAGAGAAGAAGGAATTTAAAGACCCCAAGTTTGTTTTGTTTGTGTTCAAAAAAATATAGGTAATAATTATTCATATAATTTTTATATAAAAAAATATAATTCTTATTTATTTTAATATTTAGTGGAAGAAATTATGATTTTTGTATTTAATTAAAATTTGGCTGTTGCCTAAAATTTTATTTTGGATAAGTTTTTTATGAACGCTGGATGACGTGCTGTTACTGCCTTATAACAAATATTATATGAATATATATATACATCATATCACACATTTTCCAGTGTTAACAGGTAAGTAGATTATAATAATGGATCTGTTCATTTCTCTATTCTCTATTTGCAGTATGACAAGTACATGTTTAAATATTTTTGCAGTAAAAAGATTTATTTGCATTTTACAAAAAGAAAAGCTTGCCACTTTTTTAACGTAAAGGTTTGAAAAATAACATTTGAAATATTTAGAAGTTGGTCTGAGTTTGACAACAAGATATGTGTCAAAACAATGTAGTACATTGTTATATGATTAACTCCTTGCAGAGATGTTTTATTCATACCGTTGATCAGATACAAGAAGTTATCGGCTGGTTCAAACAACATATCATTATTAATGGATGTTAATTGTATTATAAATATGCTCATCTATCACTGTTCATTGTTTTTTTTTCAGAGTTAAGATTAATTCTCTGTATTCCTGCTGTGCGATTGTTTTTAAGTTATATATCATTTCAATAGGTGTATTTACATCATTAAAAATCATAGCATTATTTACAATTTAATCTTCATTTGAACATTTATTGCAATAAAACATGTTTATGGTAATAACAAGATTTGCTTGTGACTAATTTCAAATTAAAATTTTAATATGAAGGAGGATTTCGTACCACATTGCTTTAGAAGCGACATGTAATTTGAAACGTGAAATGGACCTCTATAATTGGCATAAAAAAATAGAAAAAAAAGATTATTATGACACTTTAATCCTGAAATAAACATTTTTATCATTGTATGGAAATATGCGAAGTTCTATATGAAGGAACAAGGCTCAAAGTCAATATAAAATAAAAAGGAACTGAGAGTGTTTTATAAAAAAAATAAAACTTTCACGAACCGTTACTCAAACATCATAATTTTTTTTCAATTGACAAATCATGCAATGCATTATGTATGCATTCCAATTTGTCAGTTTGTTGCAACCATAACAATTGATGACTTGATTAAGCAGACAATTGGTGTTTGTATATAAGTTGATTACAATTGATTTATTGTTTTTTTGTAAGAACTATGAGTATGAGTTGTGCTATTTTGTAATAGTTTTTAGTTCACTTTTAGTGTTACCAAATCTTGTGAGAATTGGAATTGGTGTTAATTTTAACAGAAGTAGAACACCATGTAAAGTATATTGAGATGAATGTTGCTTTACTATTTTTTTAATACATGTGTAACCCAAATTCCAAAACAATACAAAAGTCTGTTGTTAGATTAAAATATTAAGGTTGATCTTAAAGAATAACTTAATTTTGAAGCAGTATGGTACTGATTATGACCATTCTTCTTTGGCTTCTTTTCGAAAGTACACCACTAATTTAAAAAAAGGAGAATTATTGCAAGCTTTGAAATTGCATATTAACTACAGAATTAAATGATAACATAAACATACAAGACACTATATAGTTATTTGATAGGAGGGTGTATTTTTAAGTTCGCAGAGTTGGTAATTAATGAGGGACTTTAATGAGCCGTGTTTAGTGACTTATTGTTAGTATAAATTGCAAGTTTTATGTTAATCAGACTATTAGTCTTTGAACTATCGTCAACCAAGCAACTCAATCGGGAAGAAAGTGAGAAATATGGGGAAAATATATAAGTGGCACAGTATCTTTAAACAAGGCAGGGACTCACTTGAACACGACTCATAGCCCGGATGGACGATTGAAGTGACTACTCCGGACACAATTTAAAAATTTAATATTAGGTGATTAAAGGGACTAAAGAAGAAACAGCTCGTTGAAATGGTCGGAGTGTCAAACACAACCATTTGAGGATGAACTATTGAGACGAATTGTTACTGGCGACGAAACTTGAGTTCATCATTATAAACCTGAATCTAAACAGGACTCTATGCAGTGGCACAAAAAAGGTATATCACCACCCAACTTTAAGGTGCCATAGTCAACTGGAAAATCATGGCAACAGTTTCTTGGGACTCAGAAGGAATCCAGTTGATAGATTATATATATGGTTCATGTATACTATGGTTCAATCCTAGAACAGTTTAATTAATCAAAGTTGTCCCTCTGTATGACAACGCGCCCGTTCACAAGAGTCGTGTTGCATTGGGTGATCTGCATAAGGTTAGCTTCGATATTTTGGATCACCCACCCTACAGTTCTGATCTGGCACCCAGTGATTATTATTTATTCCCAAAAAAGGAACTTTATTGAAAGAAATTTTCAAGCGATGAAGAAGTGGAGCACGCAGTTTCAGCTTACTTTTCAGATAAAGATAAAACTTTTTTTTATGAAGCTATAGACAAGCTGATTAAAAGATCGCAAAAATGTATTAAGGTAGCAGGTGAAAAATAAAAATAAATTTATATTTTTATATTGAAAAATAAAAATAAATTTATATTTTTATTCCCACTTCTTACCCCCCCCATTCCGCGAACTTAAAAACGCCCCTTCGTAATTCATTTTAAAGTGGTTTATTTAGTTATGGAAGAGAAAACGAAAAAGGAAAACATATTGTGGAAAAAAGTAAAGAAACAACTTTTAAAATTATAAACTATTTATTTTTTTTCCCTATAGGCATTCTGGGTTGTTTTATTCTTTCTCTCATAGCTTTCTTCCGTCTTATTGCATTCTTATTCTTTTTCTTTTCACCTTTCAAGTGTTGCCTGTGCAGTTCTGCTTGCATTTTCAACTTATATTTACTTCTCAGTTTCTGTGGCACTCCTTCCTTAGATGTCAGGCCGGCATATTCTTTCAATTCATGTCCATCTTCCTCACCAATTCTGTTGCTTCTAAAATTCTTCTTTGCCCTTTTCCACTTTTCAAATTTCCTCTTTTTGCTATTAGGTTGCTTTTCCTCATGTTCCACTTTTCGCTTCAGCTGATCCCTATCTTTGTTTGCAGATTGGTTGTTTTGAATGGATTTCTCTAATCTTTTCTTTCTAGCATTCAATGCAGTTCTGTCTTCGATTGAGAATGAAACTATAGGTCTCTGTAAAAGAAAACCAGACATGGATATCTTAAGCAACTATAAATGCTTAAATTGTAATTATTTTAGGTAATAGTTTTTTGTTTGTCTGGTTGTATTTCGAGTGAAAATACAAAGTCTCATATGTAATTGACACTCATCGGCTTGAAGGGTCATTGTATTAATTATATACATCGGCATTGTTTATTCCGATTTAGTGGTAAAAAGGCAACTTGCAAAGCTTTATTTTAATTATAGATTACATAACACAAAAATAATTTTATAATGAGTGATCCAAAATTCCATCTTAATTGTAAATATTATTGTTGATAAGTTACGTAACACATACACTCCTTAATTACAATTAGGACGATAGCATACAATTAAAATATAATATTAGTACTTGGACATGCTGTATACCAAAAAATTGAGTGAATGAAATTGTTGGTGTTAATGGGTTGAAGTATTAGTGTTAAATGGGTTGAAGTGTTAGTAGTTATTAGTAAAATTTTCATATTACAATAAAACACAAATTACTAATCCAAGTGACTTAAAATTAAAATCACCAATACTCTATTTAATTATGGTCAAGACGTTTCCTTGGTGAACACAAATTTTTTTACGAAATAATAACAAATTGTTATTTTTCTCATGTATAATAACAAAAATATGTGCAGAAAGACATTCTTTTGAAGGTTTCTAATCATTAATTGCAGAAAAGAGTGATAACTATACACACACACACATATATATATATATATATATATATATATATATATATATATATATATATATATATATATTATATATTATGATAGATATTTATACTATATTTACAGATTTGTGAAATCTAATATTGGCACAAAGGATACCTATGTTACTGAACGAGACAATATCAACAAGACTGGAATAGTGTTTTATTCTCCGATGAAGCTTGTATATCGATTAGTGGTGAGGATCAACATCGGCTAGTCTTACGAAGACCTGGAGAACGCTTCGCAGAAGTGTGCTTTGAGGTCATCACCCCTTACGGTGGAGGCTCCGTAATGTTTTGGGCTGGTATTACCTCAGATGACCGTACCGAGTTAGTTTTTATTGAAAATAGCACAAATTGCGAACTATCTAATTGCGATATATATATATTAAAATTTTATGTTATTTAAAAAAATATTCAAAAATAAACTTTAGCCATTTTTAATGCATCAGTATGAAAACGCTCGTCTGTGGACTTTATATCGTTTTTTTTGTTTATTCGCATTTTTAATGACTGAAGTAGGTAAAAACGATATCTCAATATTCTCATCATATCGCCACATAAAATGCATCAAATTATAATAAAATACCTCTGATATGGTTTATTCCTATAAGTGCCAGTTTTTTTTGCAAAAGAGCATATATATATATATATATATATATATATATATATATATAATAATAATAATTCTGTGATGAATTCTCCATTTAACAACAATATTATTACCAAACTTACATTATTTGCACCAAAAATTGTTGGATTATTATTGAGTTTCCGCAAACACATGAGTGCATCTTCGTGCTTCATGAACATCACAAAACCATATCCCTTTGAACTGGAAAAATAGAAAAAAGTTAAGTTAGTATAAAGATAGTATTTGGATAAAAGATTAACATGTGTAAACTCCATCAAAACAAAAAAAAACTAAATCAAGTCCACAGTTCAAAACCCTATCCTAGTTACTGGGGTAATGATCTTCACCATCTCTTGGCAATAAATTTTTAGTATGTAATTATCGAGAGCATATGGAGTTACGGCGTAGAAGTTTGGATTTGTGGTAAAAAGTTTAATATCGAGATACACCAAAATTTAAAGAAAATTGCACTGAGAAAAATATCAAGAGCACCATGGTTTGCTGAGAATACAGAAACACATGCTCACTTAGGAATAGTAACAATAATGGTAGATGCAAGCGGAAGCTGCAAAAAACACAACGAAGAATTAACAGCCCATTGAATTCCAGTGAAAAATTTATGGTCATTAAAAAGCGAAAATGTTTCTGATTATTTAAGGGATTGTATTTATTGGAACGTCACTCAACTCTTAAAACTATCTGATAATTATCCGATTACAGATAAAAAAAATATATAATGTTTTTTTAAAATTTGGTAGCTACTAATAACCTGAAGTTATTTGTGTGAAAAATATTGCTTTACACAAATCAATGTTCAAAAGAGCCAACTACCCCAGAAGAGCCATAAATTATGGATAACTTAAATATACTAAACACATTAGGTTTTCTATAATCAACGGCGTATCAGAAAGAAATAATAAATGCTCACTTAATATGTTTAATAGAAAAATCTTACTAGATAGACAATTTCCAAATGTGTTTCTGTAATAAACTTAACAGTATTTGCACACAGCTGATGCAAAAGCAGGAGTCTTTGTGGCGAGTTTGTGGCAGGAAGTTTCTAAACCACCAAGCAGTATTTGAATATAAATCTAGACCCATTTGCTTATGAATAGTGTTACTAACTTTCTACTGAACAGCTACAACAAATGTTTTGCTTAAAATACACTATACACTATACTATTATTATATTTCATTATCCTTAAAATTAAACATATAACTAGAATGTGTTAAAAGGACTTTTGGTAATATATGCAGTTTAAAAACGCTTGCACAGGTACTTCCATTCATACATACAGGTACTTCCATTCATACACCCATGATGACCAGTTTTTGGTGCTGGATAATTTGATTAAATTGTACCGGTTAATTTTTCATGTGAACACACAAATTGTACTATACTCTATCTTTAAATAATCATATTATTAAAATGCGTCTGTGTAGGTTTTTGCTATAACTACCATTTCTTCTTACTCTTTGGTTATGTAACATTTTTACTCTATATTCCACAGAGTTAAATTGATTTTGAAGTAATTGTAATTACTTCAAAATGTAAAAAATGCTTATTTAGCCCTTAATTAAATAGAATTTTTCTATTTGTATACATTCATTCAGATATAATAAAGTAATTAAATATATCTGACTAAATGACATTATATGTTAATATGACAGTTCACCGTACAATGCAGGGATAGTGGCAAGACTGATTCCACGAGGGACATATAATTTATTTTAAAAGTGTCACATGTAAAATTTTGTGGTCCTATTTATTTTGAAATTAAAAAAATAATGCGGCACTGAAAACATTTATAACTTAATATGATTTCAAATCAACACATGTTGCTTATAAACAATGTTACAGACATTACTCGACTGCAATTGGTTTATGATTCTTCCTCACATAGAAACCAATAATAAATATAATAGTCAGATGTTTAGAAAAATGTGATTCCATTAATTATTACAATTTAACAAATTTTCAGCTGTGCCCCAACTTCATTCGTGTGAAATTCGGAGTAAGAAAAGTTATTTGGAATTTTTTTTGTCTTTCCTCTCTTAGAACTCTAGGAGCATAAAGTTGGCTAAAAATGCTAATAGTGGCGTTGGCAGACAAATCGGTTCCACCAGTTCTGATATTAGCGAACGTAAACTAACAAACCAAGTCTAAATGTTAGCCCCAGCTAATCTAAATATATCACTAAAAACCACATCCAAATCGGTTCAGATGTGGCCGAGATTAGCATGCACATTGAAGGTGCGCAAATAAAAACAGACAAAAATTCTAAAAACTGTCATTTTAGGCTTAGTAGTAGCACTCAGCTTTACTTAAAAATATTCAATGTACAGATTCAATTTTATTTTACGATTTTATATGTGTATAGATTATATACTTGTCCATCTGAACATTAAGTAATATCAACAGACAAGCGTTTTTATGTCAAATTCTAAAACAACAGACAAACAAAACTATCTTGTTTATAGTTATAAAATTGTTAATATATTAGAATATGTGATTTTAAAAACTTTGAAATTAATTGATGGATGTTTTACTGTTTCATAAACATATGGAAGTATGTGCAGAACTATTATATAATTTGTTAAATAAACAAGTAACAAAAATTGAAATGAAACAAGATTAATTTTTGGGACATTCACTTATTAAAATAATAATAAACCACTCACGGATGTTTCCCGTTAGTACCGGGCAGTGCCCGTAGGTCTCTCATAACACGTGCCTCTTTGATTTCTGCACCCTTATTGACAGCATTTGAACATAGCTGACGCAAGCGGGAGTCGTCGCATGTGGCAGGTAGATTCTGAACGACCAAGCGGTATTTGGAAACGAATCTGAATACAGAATTTTTATTATGAACTTCACAATCAAGTTTTAAGCGTATTAAACAATCTATACGCTAAGTAGAAACAAACCTGTTCAAATTTTTAAGCATTTGCGTTTTGCTTCTTTCCAATGAGAGTCTTTTGGTCATGTCCGACTGTGAGACACCTACCGCTGCCTTAGTGCCGGCTACAATTACTGTAACAAACATTATTTTCAATAATTCATATATGATTTTTTTTAACAAATTTCATTTCCAAAAGTCTTTCAAATATTTGCAAATTTTAAGTAATTCAAAAGGACAAGTGGTTGATAGTTACGATAGTTACGACTGATTGCTTGGAGGAATAGATGGTGACAATGAAAAATACTATTTTTTTCATTGTCACCATTGATCCTTTTCAAATATTTCAAAACCTTGTGTACCTGTCAGATGTAATAAGATAGTGTGTCGAAGTGGGAAAAGATTGTTCAGAATTTATTTCATCAAGGCTTTCTATATTTTTCCATCCTATCTTTCCCAAAAATTTCTTTAGTAATTACTCCTTTTCAGGAAAAAACTTTAGTAACAAATTTTAAACTTTTAAAATTTACGCTACCTAATATTACTCTGTAAATAATAATCATTTACATTTAAGTTTGATAAAATTTTCTTTTTTCACATACCTCAAGTTCAATGTACTTCATTGCCATCTTGGTTCTGTTGAGACAAAAGATTTTTAACCTCAATGTTAAGACAAGGTTTAATAAAACTCACAAAAAATGGTTAATTAATAGAAACTTGAAGCCTGGTGAATTCTATCATCTTTCTTGGTAAAATTAGCTTCATTGTATGCAATAGCTGAGCAATTGGTGATATGTGTTTCATCTATTCACTCTAGTCAGCATAAAAGGCAATCTATGATAGGTTTATGATAGGATAGGATGACAACACAGAGAAGATAGACAACTAGATAGTCATACCTAGTTGTTCTGAAGGCTACGGCGGAACTTGAATAGGGAGGGTCTAATGTAATTAAGGTCTCCAATTCCTTTCCTTTCGCTGTGTCAGCATGTTTTGTTTTTGAACATGATTGTGGATGTAATATGTACTTGAGCTGATTTCAGTGACATTTAAGCTGCTATAACGGGACCGGAGAAGGGAGGAACTCATGATGGCTTGGGCGCCCCGCTCTATTGCTTCACAATCGGTACACGGTTTGTAGAATGCATAAGAGAGAATGCAAGTTATAAATTTTTTGCACCTTTAAAAAAAATAAGTTACCGCTTTGGCCCGATTTTGACCTTTGAAAAAGAAGTATATTTCTAACTACCCAAGAACAAGTATGAAGCCGATGACGGTGGAAAATATTGTCTATACAACAAATAAATATATAAATAAACTTTCAAACAACCTATTTTTTAAGTTCTGTTATACAGATTGGTGGAGATATAGAGAAGTTTTCGATAACTTTCAATATCACAGCGGCTTCAATAGATCATATATTCAGAGAATATTTGCTAAACATGAATCTTAGAAGGAACATTGAAAATTCTGAAAATGAAAATCTTCATTCATTTAACTTTCATTGTTCCTTCTAACATTCATGTTTAGCAAATATTCTCTAAATAAATCAGTTTTTAGTGATATATTTAGATTAGTTTGGGCTAACATTTAGACTCGGTTTATAACCTTTAGAATCAGTCTTGCCACTATCCCTGCATTGTACTGTGAACTGTCATATTAACATATAATGTCATTTAGTCAGATATATTTAATTACTTTATTATATCTGAATGAATGTATACAAATAGAAAAATTCTAATTAATTAAGGGCTAAATAGTCATTTCTTTACATTTTAATTACTTCAAAATCAATTTAACTCTGTAGAATATACAGTAAAAATATTACATATCGAAAATAGCCAAAATTCTATACAAGGTTGTATTCCCGATTAATAAGGTAAAGCGAGGTAAACACACAATTTTTATTATAAATTACTTTAATTTTCTATCATGAAATTTACACAATTTATTTCATGGTTCCTTTGTTTCATCTCATTACTATCTTCATTTATATTTATATCTTTTGTCACTCAAATATTAAAATAACGTTTCAATTACAAAATTATTTTTGGAGGTAATTTGTGCAAATATGTTAGAGATAATTTGAAGCATTTTGTAATTCTCTCATAGCGTAAGAAGAAACGGTAGTTGTAGCAAAAACCTACACAGACTCTGCCTATGAATGTAAAATAGACAAAAAGAAACCAAAAACAAGTTTGAATTATGGTGAATTTTTCCCACCCCCACTTGGGAGTTAGTATTTATTTATTTATTTATTTTATTTATTTATTTATCTACTTTAATGTATCTCGTTGATACATATGGCGGACTTATTGCTACGAGAGCAATCTCTTACAGCCAACCATTTATATGGTTATGGTACGTGTTTTGTATTTTTACTAATTGTAATGTTATGAATGACTATCAAAATGTAACATTTGGTATATAAATGATTATAATAACATATACTAGAAAAAATTATTATAATGGAATTACTTATATTGAAAGTTCGTACGCTGACAGATTCAGTTTCTATGTTACTAATATCTTTATTATCCCTTGATATTATATAAATTTAACATTTATATGTTTAAAGATTTGTTATTTATTTGACGAAGTTCATAATATTCTTCATATATACTATAAATTCGATATTTATCATTCATATATACTATAAATTATATATATGAATGATAAATATCGAATTTATAGTATATATGAAGAATATTATACTATACTTCATATATACTATAAATTATATATTTTCGATACTGTATACAAATAGATAAATATTTTGTTAATTTTGACCAAACCCCGAGTTTGAGGAACCTGTTATTTATTATTGTTTTATAGATAATCAAGATTACAAAACAGGAAACATTTCTGATGGGCGTTGAAATTAACAACTAGACAGAGGCCCATACCAAAATTGGTAATGTCATTTCAATAGAAACTCACCTCCCTCCTTAACTAGATATAAGTTGCGCGAATCCTTTATTTGTTTCTTATCCTCTTTGCCCATATTCTGTCTACATAGTGCACGTTTGGGCTGCGTCACCTGTCCTTCCAATCGCAGCTGGTCTGGGCTTAGCGAAAGAAATTTATCAGCATCATCTTGATTCTGTAAATTAATATTAATGGTGAAAAAATAGAAAATATATAGTAAACATAATCAGTTGACATGCCAAACATATGACTTGTTAAATATTTCCTGTATATAATCTATTGATAAGTTTAGACAGGGTAACTAGCAATAATGAAATGCTAGGTGTATACAGTACACAATAAACTAAGAAATTTCTCATTCACATTTACAATTTTCTTGCTTTTTATTAAAATTTCCACATTCTGATATAGCACCATCATGTTCACAAAATTAGTGGCACTTATGCAGGTCAATAACTGCCATGTAGTTTTCTGTTACATTACGTTAGTCAGCTATTTTATAAAAACAAAGGCAACATAAGCTTCAAAATTTTGTAGTGTGCGTTTAATTTAAAATATATGCGTTAAACTTTAGGGCAAAAATATGTACATATTTTCAGATTCAGAAGTTGCATCTGAATAAGAGAAAAATGAAAATTTTAAAAAATAAGCATTTTATACGGAATAAAGTGTATATTAAAAAATAATATAACTTTCTACAATAATAATTCTCCTCACCTGGAATTTGATGAAGGCAGTACCGCGTGAATGCTCAGTTAATTTGTCAACACAGATTAAAGCATACTTTACAGGACCAGTCTTCTCTGCAAATTCTTTCAGCTGATTATTATCCACGTGGAAATGTACATTCGTCACAAACACTGTACAACCATCCTCTGCATCGTTCAATTGAATTCTGAAATTTTCATTACATACATATTTTCATTATTTTCCATAACTGAAGGTGCCACATATATCAGTTCTGCTTGCAAAATGTGGCCATGTAATATGGTTTAAAAAGATAATAAAAAAACTATAAGTAATGTTTCTTACACTTTTCCATTCTCTTTCAATTCAGCTACAGCTACGAGATATGTAGTTAAAGTATAAAAGAAATGAAAGGCGTAGATTTTGAAATTCAGGATCAATAACTACTAATTCTACGTTTGTTTCCTTAAATTATAACTAACTAATAAATGGAGGAGTTCCATCACATTATTTGCTTTAAATTCTATTGTTATTTTATATATACTACTGCAACAACTTAAAGAGAGCACAAAATTGTTTTGAAATTGGTTAGTGACTTTTAAAATGTTGTAACATTGTGAAAAATAATCATACAGAAAAAATGAAAAACCATTTTAAAGCATAAACATTCTCTTTTCGAATTAAACTTAAAGTTTTTTTTGGCTACAATTAATGTGGAATAAAAAAAATTTATAAGACAAAATAAAAAAAATTTATTTGTCTATTTCAATTTGATCAATAATTAAAAAGCTTGATCCTTTAGCTTTTGTTTCTTTTTTTAACCATCTCTGTGCGACAATTTACTGCTGAGATAATGACCGTTGATTGAAAAGTCGTCCTTTTATTATAAATATGTCATGAAATAATGACTGTACAGAATATTGGAGCAAAGTTTTGCAAACTTTAAAAGATACTCTATAACAGACAACTAATGTTAAAGACATAATAATAACAAATTTATCCTTATTATTCCATTTAACAAAGTACAAAAATGACTTTCCAATTTTAAACAAAATCTGCTACTATTTTGCAAATATTGTAAAAAATTTAAATTTTCCTGTAATAGCTCCGTAAAATTTTAAGTTGATTGGTTCATCCATCTTTCTATCTTGAATGATCAAAATCTTTTTAAAAATGAAAGGACTAACGTTTATTGTTCTGAAATGGCGTTTAATGACATTTCAGCTATTTTACAAACATTGCAAAAAATTAAAATATTTCCAGATTTTTATTTTAAGAAATATAATAGCCCTGCGAAACTTCAAGTTGATCAGTTTGTCCGTTTTCCATTCCCAAATGATCCGTATCCAAACTTGTTAAATTTAGCTGCATTAGAGCAAGAACTTCAGCAAATTTGGAGGACTATTTCACAATCAGCAATAAGGCGATGTATAAATGTGGCGGAATTGCATAGAAGGGTGGCAACACCTGATTCTAAATACACACGCACACATGCACGCACACCCGTCTGCACACACGCAAGCATGCATGCGCACACGCACGCATCTGCTTAAGAAAGCTTGAAAATACTTTTTTATTTTTTTTGTACGATGATTTTTCACAAAGTTACAGCACTTTAAAAACCTTTGAACAAATTTTATAATTTCATTGGGAAGATCTTCGCTAATAGCCCACCTGAAGATGTTATAACACAACGAAACCTAGGTCGTGGTAAAGAACTTAAAGAAAGTAGAAATAATACTACATCACGTAGTTTCATTTAATTGGGAATAATGAATTTCTACAAACTTAACGCCAAATATATTCAATATTAAAAATACTATCTGCTCCCTTAATATTATTACAATAGTATTGCATTCCTATATATAAAAATCATACGCTGAAAAAACTAATGTATAAGGTAGGCTATTCTAAAAAAAAGGCATGTAAATTGTTATTTAGTTCCATGTCCTTATTACAAATGAACCCCTTCAAAGGGAGAAGCGACTTTGACGATGGGCATAGAAAGTGACATTTTTTATCACTTCTCTATGCAAAATACAAAAATTGCTAATTCAAATAATTGTTTGCTTTCAGTAAGCCAGCTGTATGCCTATAAGGCGATCGTATCTCTATGGCGTTACATAATTTTTTTGATAATAAAGGGTTAGTAGTCATCATCCACATTAGAAGTGAAACTTCTATATATTATAATTTATTTTTAACTTCTTTATATTATTTAGTAAATGTTATTATTTTGAAACGAGAAAAGAAAAATATACTGGTGTTGGTTAATTAGTATAGCAACAATTTTTTTCCAGATTCCTTGATAAAATATATGACGAAAATAACATACCAAATTGTTTGATTTGTGTCTTAATTTTTTATATTTTATTTTTCAATAATAAAATATCTGTCAACATTTTCTGGTTATATCAAAAGTACATTTAAACATTTAATTATTATAACCAGAACATTCATGAAAAAAAAACTTAAGAAAACAATGAATTTAAATTGTAATCTATTTTTTTCTGAGAAATAATCCTGATGTCATTCAAAATTGAAAGACAAATAAGGCGTTCACTGCGTTGTATCATTTTACTGTCTCTCATCAATAATTCATAAACCTTGCATTAACATTGAAAGAGTAGATAGCGGGAACAGGATAAAATATAGAAAAATTTTATTGACAGAAAATATATAAATGATATCCAATAAAGTTTGACGGGAATGTGCAGACATAACAATGCCGTATGACACAAACTGTGCTGTGGCAAGTAGATTGCTCGTTTGCGGGTGGTGTTCAGAATGAGTCACTCTTGGGAAGAAGCGCTGGATGAAGAGATGGCGGGGACACCCATCTCTTCTCGGCAAGTATAGCAGTGAGCACCGACGTGCAAGTAAGTGTAGCAGTAAGCACGTAAGTATAGCAGTAAGCACAGACGGCACACATGCTATGATAGAAACGCAGAGAGGACTTCAGAGTAGGGTCAAAGCAATGAACTCATCAATCATTGCAGCATTTACACGAAAGCTTTAGTTGCTAAAAATAGGACGGCTAAATTAAAAACACTTTTGGATGAAATTATACAGGCGGTGAATTTTAGGCCTTTAAATTCTCGCACTTTTCGTGTGATTTGTGAAGACATGAGAAGCATTCATACACAGCTGCTATTGCACACAAAGGTATGCTGGTTATCGTATGGAAAAGTGGTACAACACATGTTTTTGAGCCGAGACGAAATTATAATTTTTTTTCTAAATAATCTGGATGCTGCTAATTTTCTTGATTTTGAATGGCTTTCCATGGTCGTTTACTGAGCTGACATATTTAGCTCTTTAAATATGTTAAATTTGAGCTCACAAGGAACAGTTGATAGCAATATATTTATTGCCAAAGTAAAAATCAAAGCTATGTTGAAAAAACGTATGATGGATAAAACTAACTTATGGATAAATCAGTCGCCACAAGATAATTTTGATCATTTTCCTACTCTCCTGTCATTTTTGCTACCAACTGGCAGAGCTAATGGTTACTCTAGAAGTAATCATTGAGCACCTTTGAGCCTTTGAAGTCTTCATTTCAAGAATATTTTCCAAACACAGACTACAGTGAAAACTGCATTATGGATCCATTTCCTGTAAACGTAACAGGCATCACCGGTCTGATATCTGTCCAGGAAAATCAATTAATTGAAATAAGTTATGATTCGACTTTAAAAAGAATATTCAAAGAATGCGGTTTAACAAAGTTTTAACTAAATTTAAAAACAGATTATGATGAGTTATCAGAATTGGTGCTAAAGCAGTTGTTGCCTTTCCCCACAACATATTTGTGCGAAAGGGTTTCTGTACTTTTATATTGTAAAAAATTTATAAATTTTTTTTTTGCTTTTTCTAGAGGTCTGCATATCATGGTAAAGTGGCACCAGGGGTCCGACCTTGAAAAAGACGCAAACGCAGCTCTTATCATTTACAGGGGTTGGAGAAAATCATATGAACACCTGACGTATACATAATATTCATTTATTAATATGGTGTGGGGCCACCATTTGCTTGTAGAATAACTGCAATTCTTCGCGGAATAGATTCGTAGTGTCTGAATAGTTCCCAACGGAATGTTGTCCCATTCTTGTACCAAAGCATCTGCCAACAGCTTCAGTGTTAGAGGTGGAAATCTACTCCTAATTCTCTGCTCTAAAATTCTCACAACGGTTCAATAATGTTGAGTTCTGGGGTTTGTGCTGACCAGGGAAGATGTTTGATCATATTCCAATGCTCCTTGAATCAAGACCGAACCTTTTGGCTGTGTGAATGGGCACATTATCATCTTGGAAGATGGCAGTATTTGGCAACAGTATGCTAGTCATAGTAAGCACTTCATTACTGAGGATGTCGAGATATTCATTCACAGTCATCCGGCCAGTGATGTAAATGAAAGGACCAGCGGAATACCACGTATAGCCGCTGAAATCATAATGGTACCTCCCCTATGCTTGACTGTAGGAAGCAAGCAGTCCCGATAGTAGGCTTCTTTTGGGGTTCTCCATACATAAACCTGGCCGATAGTCGGAAAACAATGTGAACGATGATTCATCGGACCATATCACATTTTTCCATTCCTCAAGTGTCCAGGTTTTATGCTCGTGGCACCACTTCTTTCCCAGCTTAGCGTCGGTGTCCATTATGAAGAGTTTTGCAATTGCAACTGTTCCGTAAATGTTAGCTTTGTGGAGTTCCCGCCATACAGTTTTCGTCGACACAGTATTACTCAGGTGGGTGTTGAGTTCTGCTGTCACTTTTGCTGTAGTTTTGTCGTGTCTAGCCACAATCCTTTTTAATGTTTGTTTGTCTCTGTCTTTTAACTATATATGACATGCACTATTCCTCTTCGCCAATGAGTTCCCTTCTTTTGTGTATGCTGTCATTACCGTGGATACCATCCCTCGTGAGACGTTACACAGTTCAGCTGTTTTCGTAACAAACACTCTCGCTAAACTGAGCATCAACAATTTGCCCTTTTTCAAAGTCGGAGAAATCACACATTTCACTGCCTGCGTGTTATAACCGTCACAGAACACAGCATCTACTTCACTGAAATATAATCTACAAGACCTGCCACATCAAGTGCGCATGACATTTACGTCGGAATATTTACACGGAAGCACGGAAGGAAGTGGTGCCAACATAAACCTAACTGTACTCCATCGCATGGTGTTCATATTATTTTGTCCAACCTCTATATTTATTGTGACTGGTGCAAAGGAGGAAATTCTATCATCCATCACCCGGTTTCACTTTTTCTCCACAACCCATGTTTAGTTTTTGCCTCACTCTCAATATATGTTGTATATATAGTTGTACTTTATATAAGTTGTATTATATATTATATAAGGATATAAGTTTTATAGGGTCAATTAAATATTATGACAGAACAATGGTTTATGAAAAAAAAATTGTAGTTGCTTTATTAAAGAAATTACAAAGAATGAAAAAATAAAGTTTTCAATATACAAACAAATCAAAATGGAGCACATCACGCCTCAAAAAGGTAAAAATACATATATTTTGAATAAAGTTGATTGCATAGTCTGGAAGAAGCAGAGTCAATGAATGGAGTTTTTTTGGAGAATTTTTTCTTTATTGGGTTATAAAAATGGTCTGGTTTTTGCAACACAATTTAAAGCCATTTGCTAATAAGTCAACATTGAAATCTGGATCAAAGATATTATAAAGTAGGAGAATAATCAGGGTATTGAAAAAGAATATACGTAACCTATATTCTTTATCGAATCGCCCATTATTAATTCCTATTTATTTCAGTATATTGTTTGTGATACTCAGAAATATGGTCATATCATATGGCTAAAATAACTACATTTATCAAAGTTTTATCCAGTTTATCGAGAAACTCTTCAAATAGGCTTAGATAAAACACATTTTCGTAGTCTAAAATAGATAGAATTAGAATTTACAAACATGAGTTTAGGTTTGAAGTGGGATGAATATTTGGAGTTGTTTAAAAAGATATATTTTCAAATAAATTTTATGATTGAAATCTTTTCCTGTAGAAAAAAATAGCACCAATGGAAGAAAAGATCAGATTTGATGAGAATGTGAGAAATGGAGATCTGTAATATGTAAATAGTTCAAAGGGAGGTGCTTTATGGTAAGATCAATAAACATATAAAAAACACCTTTGAGGAAAGAACACCACAGGTACCCAGTAATAAGTTTTGTCTTCTCTGAACAATTTTCTGAGATTTTTATTACCTAGGTCTTCCCTTGCTTATAGCAAGGAAAGAAAGTCAAGTTGGATCCATTAAATCAACATGATTTGAATCTGATATAGTTTTAATATATTTATACAGATTTATGTCTTCAGAGCTATCTAAATTTAGCTGAAGACTGAATAAATTTTATTGTATTGCAATTATGATAATGAGGTGTGCAAGCTAAACTCTAATACACAGAAAATATATTGGGTCCATATTGAGAATATTTTTATAAAAAAAATTACTTAGCATATATCTGTTGTGTGGAACATTTGTCTGTGTTATCATATTGTGTGGAACAAAAATTGGCCTTTGATAATTGTTGAAAAACTACCTTTTTTTAGCAGTGCCTTCACTCATCTGACTGGCTGTGTCTTCATCATCCATTTCCTCGTCTTCACTGTCTTCTTGTTCTTCATCATCAAAGTCCTTTTCATCGGCAGATGAATCAGAATTGTCTGATTCGCCTAAAGAATCCACATGATCCATGATAAAATATCCACATAATCCATATTGTTGTTACATAAAAGATTTTATACACATTAACGGGATTTAATATTTTTTTACCAGCAATATTGACATACAAATTGTGTAGCTCACTTAAATCTATAGTAATAAATAAAGCGGAAAATTTGCTATTTCCAGGTCCTTTTTGGAAAATTGTAGGTTTTATGTATGTACATATATATTGTGTAGAGCTATAATACAAGGTAAAATACGATCGGCTTATTTATTGACTAATCATCCCAAATATTCCCACTAATATACCTTCAACCCTAATGACCGATGTCGCTTGGCAAACGGAGCGGAGGTGTTCAGTGACCGCAGGTGGAAGAGTAGCTAAATGAGGTAGCATGTTGTGTGGCTAATTCACGCAAATGACCCCGTAGGCAACGGTTGAGCCCCAGCGAATACTTTTGAATGCGATTTATTTCTGACTTTATGATTTAGTATCAAGTGTTTATTTTTGATTTAAACGTAATTAGACCCATAATAAGGACATTTCTTCATCGTTAAAACCGTCAGGCACAGCTAGTGTATTCACTTTGCTAGTTTACTTCTTCTACTGTATTTATTACAAAAGTTTCTTGGTTTAAACTTACGTGACAGAATGTATACATCAAAATCTTTATCCTTCAAATATTTTCAAAGTTTAAATATTTGTTCAGAATATATAAAGTAATATTTTATAAAAAAAATTAAATGCCATTCTATTTCAGGTAATAAAATAAAATTATTATGTCCTTTTTATAGTTACCAAGCACTGCAAATCTGCTAAATGACAAGCCATTCTGGGATCTAATTCAGTATTGGTATAATAAATAAATAATTTTATGTAACTTTTCATTATTTTGTTTGGAGTGATGTTTTATATTTTATTCTTAAGTGAAAGAAAATCGACAATTTTCATACTTAATTTTCCTCAGCTTTAAAATCTATCTTATTTCTTAAATCTTACCTAAACATTTTGTCTTTCTATAACAAAAAGTTTATGACATATTATTAATGTATAAAATAGATACAGTATGAAGTGACACCATCAGAACTTATTTAGTAATACTGATGAAAATTTGATTTTATGACTTTGTACTAGATTTATATAACCTGACAAGAAAAAAAAAAAAATTTAAAAGGAATTATAATTTAGCATAACTGTTTTCCTTTGGCGATGATTTAAATTTAGTAATTATATAAAAGAATAAAATTTAATGAAAGTAATTTATGTGATGATTATGTAAGCTAAAGACAGTCTATTCTCATATTCTCAAATAGATCTTGATCAATCTCACGAATGAGACTCTAGAACCGTGAATTCAAAATACTGATTAAGTTCTATTTGAATATTTTTATATATCACTAAATAAAATATCATATCACTAAATAAAATATCATATCACTAAATAAGGTAGCATTATTGCCGACATTGAATATAGCCTATTTGTTAGAAAACTTTTCAGATCAATGCAAAATCTCTTATTATGATTCGTCACTATCTGATATTGATTCATACACAATATGATACACATAGCCCTGTTAGTGTGATTAACTAAACAAACTGAAAGATCAAAATGTCTATTTTTTATAGTTAGCTTACAAAAATTATATTATTCATTTAATTAGATACCAACAAAACCAATGGTACTTTCATAAAATACTTTCAACTATCTAAATAAACAACAAAATTTCGAAAATTTGTAGGTGATATTGAAAGTGATACGAGGAATACATTTTACTTGACGCGCAACAAAAGAAAATAACCTCTAAAAAGGCATTTCCTGTTATACATAAATAAAGTGCAGTATTGTCATCGTCAACGAAATAGCTCCGTCCTTTTCTTTCTGCTCGTAAAATTACATAATGCTATTCTTTTCTCTCAAGTCACCTAATTTTAACGGAAAATAAAGGCACGTAAGTGTGATACAGCATGCTGATTATTAAAGTAAATATTGTGGCAATCATTATTCTTGTGTGTTAGCTAACATACACGTTAGTAAAGTAAATGATACAACATAGGTCCCAATATCATTCTCTAGTATTATATTAGTATGGCCAGCAGCATTCAGTGATAAATTCATTAATTTCTCTCAAGTCACTGAACTTTAAAGGAAAATAAAGGCAAGGGTTAACGTAAAGTGCGTTACAGCATGCCGATTCTTAAAGCAAACGTTATGGCAACCATTATTGTTGTGCATTAGCTAACGTATACATTAGTAAAGAAAATGTTACAACATAGGTCCCAATATCTTTCTCCCTGATACATATTATATTAAGCCAGCATTCAGTGATAAATTCATTAGTTTTGGTTTTAAGTAGTTCAAAGTTTAATATTGGAAAGAAGAAAGCTAGCTACAATTTCAAAGTTATCTACTTTATAGTTTATATATTTGCAGCAATGAGTAGGTAAGCAAAATAAACAGACAATTGTCAAGCTTATTAGCGATCAGCTGATGGAAGATCATAGTGATTGAGTAGGTGAATATCATGGAAAATTTGAAAGTTTCTTATAAATGAACTCTAAGAGGGCAGTATTATAAGACAATGTAAGCCGAGCAATAACATTCTATGGTGAGATATAAAGAACAAGTTTTTTTACAAATAAGGGACGTAAAATTCTTCTTCAATAATTAGAATGTACTCATTGTGTCTCGAGTCTCGTTAGATTATGGCTGTATTCGGTTTAGTTTGGATTCCAGGTAAAGGAGCTCTAAATCAATCCATTCCACTTAAATGAAGGGCCAGCCAATGATCCAATTAATAAGCATTGGAAATTATTACAATACACAATGTGAAACAATATTTCTAAATGATTCTTTGTTACTTGTTAAATCTGACATTCAAATCAGTAATCTCCTTAAGTAAGCAAAGAGGCAGACAAGTATACCTATGGCAAGGAAGTAGCTTATAATTGAATGTTTGCTTGTGTTAAATGATATGCCATTTGGCAATGGGACTTTATAAATATGTCAATCATATTCAAAATCAAAAGTTGCTTCTTATGCAAGGTCCTCAGATTATTTTCATTGTCGTTTACTAGAATCATGAACAATATGCAGCCAAATTAAAATTCTGATTTACTCCTGATTATGTAAAAATTGTGTATAGAGTATGATCTACTTTTGGTATGATAAAAGAAAACAAATATTGAAGTAAGACAGAAAACATGGCTTTGCTGAAATGATTAAGTTAAATATTATTTATTGTCGGCAAAATTAAAAGTTAAAAATAATACTAAGTTATCTCAGATATTGATATAATTCACAACATAATCACAATAAGTTTTAACAAAGTGCTGAAAATTTCTACAAGTCCGTAAAAGTCTTGTATATATTTTGTTGAAAAATTAAGTTTAATATTAAATAACTTACTTTTCACCTCAGTTTTAACTTCATCGCTCAAATCCAGCTCAGGTTTTACTTCTTCATTATCATCTTCTGAATCTGATTCCACTTTAACCTTCTCTTCTAGTTCGAGTCTCTGCTGGTCCATGAACGCCATATACTTGTTCTTTGGTACTGCCCAATCCACAGATATAGGTCTACCTATTTGAATAAGACGATATATTTAAAATATGATTATTATCATAGGGGCATTAAAGAGATTAATTTAATTCCGTCTCTTCATCATATAATCTTATATGACATGTTATGGGAAACTTTTAAGGGAGTGTAGAACTACCGTTAAAATGCAAATAACCCTAAAGCAGATTGCGATTTCAATAATAAAATGCATAATATGAAATTGAAGCAAGGATATTGAAAAAAAAACAAAGTTTTTAATTGTAAAGCTTCTTCAGATCTTAAATTAATAATTGCCATAATAATACCCTACAAGCATAAAACATTTCTTTTGAGTTTATATTACAGTCATACAGCTACATTTTTAATTATATTTAGGCCTTGGAATTTAAGTGTGTAAAAGTTAATAAAAAGTAAAAAATTATAATATGTGTATTTTACCTAAAAATGGCTTCATATTTGCACTCAACAATGCCTTTTTTGCCATTGGTACATTTTTAAATTGGACAAAGGCACATCCAATGAGTTTCCCATCAGGTTTTTTAAGTAATTTTACCTCTTGAATTACACCATATTCTTCAAAATGTTTATGCAAGCTATCTTCCGTGGCTTTAAATGAAACATTGCGGATAATAAGTCTGCCATTTCGATTAATTGGCGCGTTTGGGGTCGATTTTACATCCTTCTCATTTGTATGAAGATTTTGGGCATTTTCGGACTTTCTAGCTTTGTTAGGGTTTTCTTCGTTGTTTACTGGAGATTCTTGTTTCCGATCACTATTTTTAAAATTTTTTCGTTTTTCAAGTTTGTCTTTATTAACTCGTTTTTGTGGTTTATCCTCTTGGTCGGAATCATTCATTGTGGCTAAAAAATGTAGTGAATTAATAAAAGACATTACTACGTTACACCATGAATATTTACCATTGGTTTTCGTAAAAAAAACATTTGACAGACGTTCTTTAACAAAAATCATGAGCACCAAATATTTTTGTTAAATAGATACATTGTTTTTAATGTATGACTTTTCATTTAAGAAAAAAAAGAAGTGAAATTTTCACTATCGCAAAACTGCACTTATATCCAAATTTAAGATTTACAAGAATTTATATACATCTAAAATTTATATAGAAGAAAATTTTGCTGGCGTATTTTATCGACGATAATATATTTACTTAATTTTACCTTTTGTCTATAACTACACGTGTTTTTATTTTCATCAGTTTCAGTGTATCAAATGACATGACAATTGACGCGAGTAAGTTTTTTAATTGACACAGAATGAGTATGACTACTAATATCTGATTTTATTTTATTTAGACTATTGCCAGCGTTAACAAATGCCTATATATTGTATCCGTGGAATGAAGTTGATTATTTAAGGTAATATAGTCTGTCCAAGAGGTTGGCTAACGGAAATATTTTAGTGTTCTTTCACTATGTATCTCTAACACCAGTAAACTAAAATTACTAGTCAGACTACTACTCAGATTTTTGAAGTATGTATGGTAATCAAGTTGTTGTTTTTAATTGTGAAAATTATGGTATTTTTCATTTAACGTTTACATTAAATGAAAAATACCATAATGCTGTTACCGGTAATGTAATTTCAAAATAAGTAATAAATTAGTAAGTTGCTCAGATTGAATATGTGGCCATATCGCCAATATGATTGGATAAGATGCCCAATTTGGTATTAAGGTAATCTAATAGCCATATATTGACGTATTTTTACTTAAAAATAATACAATAATCTAATTTCATTTCATAGTATGAAATATGGCCCTTCATCGTGCTACAATTGGCATAAATTTAACACCATAGATGTACATAAAGAATCCAAAAAATATTAAGTCCTAGCTCCTTAACTCATACGTATTTAGTACAGGAACAATTCAGCATCGTCAGAAAATGCAAAAGAATTAGATACGCTGCTAAAAACTTATCCTTAGTTGAATGGATATCGCATCTGCTTACATTCGAAAAGATGACGAATGGAAAGGATTTATTATTTAACCCTTTGACCGCCAACGACAGATATATCCGTCATACGAAAGAATGGCCATGACGCCACGACGGATATATCCGTCCATCACTTTATAACTTGAAAATGCGGTCACGTTATTACAAAATGAAGCAATTTATTTCATTTATCAACTAAAATATGAATAAATTAAAGTAATCTGCCGCAAACGTAGTAAAATAAAACTAATATTCTTTTGAAAATCTCTTAAAAACAATGGTCTACAAATAACGCATGATAAAAGTTTACACTCAGACGCAGTGTGACGGATATATCCGTCACGTAGCGTTGCTCCCAAATCGACTACTGATCGACATCATTTGCGCTTGAGCAGTCTAAATTGTTTTAGATGTGGTTAGCTCGCGGACGAATTTGTTTAAATTGTAATCAATTAGTTTTTTCTATTAAACTAACATGTCAAAAATAAAGAAACAGTAAATACACAGAAATAGTAAATTCGTCTAACATAATTACAAGATAAGGTACTAGACGTAACGAAGCCTTATGTTCAACATCTGATAGGTGTATTTAAATATTCTTAGATTATTTAATAAATTGTGAATGATTTCTTACACTCCAGATTTCGGTATAAACATAAATCCTCGTATGCGCCTATTTTGCTCTTAAATATGCGCTCGTGAGCGCAATTCCTGACGGGTATAAACTAACTGGTCACGTTGAATACTGAGAAATAATCGACTGCCTAAAAGATATATTAATTGATTTATCTTAATTTTATAACAATTCTAATTAATTTCTAATAAATACTATTGATTGTAAACACTGCAATTGTAAATACACTATTCAATGCTCAAAAGAAAAATATATAACGTACTCAATTACTAACATTACATAACTCTTATCGTTTATTAATCAAAATTCATTAGTTAATAATTGAACTTTAATCTTTTGTTCAATGCTCAAAAGAAAAATATATAACGTACTCAATTACTAACATTACATAACTCTTATCGTTTATTAATCAAAATTCATTAGTTAATAATTGAACTTTAATCTTGATTTGAGTTTACATTTTATCTAATAACCTATTATTACTCAATTTAATATCTACTCCCATCGAATAACGAAAAATATCGATAAATGTGTATGTTGACTTAGTTGGTTAGTATACATCTCTAAATAAGGTAATAAATTGAAGCAAAGAAAAGACGTCGCCGTGACGCCCGGAGCGGATACATCCGTCCGCTTACACCCGTTCATCCGTTGATGACGTTTCTGGACGCCGGTGACAGATAAATCCGTCCGCTTGTGTTTTTGCTAGTATTGCGCCGATTGTGATTTAATTAAAAGTGAACGACAGCACCGATGACATAATGCGGCTTATGCAAAGTTGTGGCCAAGGCTCTGGAGAAGAATTTGAATTAAGTGCAAACGTATTTTTTATATGAATGTTATATCAATTTATGTTTTAATTTTACAATTATTCGGGGGCAATGAATTTGTGATTTTTGGAAAATTTTAGTAAAATTAGCAAAGATAAGAAGAAGAACAGTTTACTCCAATAATTATTACAGATCGCTTTACGTATATTTCAACCTTAGATCTTACAGTTTACCTGTTCATTAATATTTTTTAAAAGTTCAAGTGAACAAAGTCACAGGAACAGTTAGTTTTAAGGTAGACAATATGGTATGTAATGTCCGAACTGAAATATTTACTTGCTATCCGTTTTACTCATAGCAATTACAAATTTTCATCAGTGTACGAAGGCTTATATTTTTTTAATTTATAAAGAAATGGATACATTTATTATAAATATGCATGCGTGTACCTCTCCCAGTCGCATTTTGTATAATGTTTGTGTTTCTTAGTTCATGACAACCTTTCCTTATTCATGGTAAACATTAGGAATTTTGAAAATATCTGGTTAGCTGTCCATTTCCAGGTTGTTGGCGCATGCACTGTTGATGGATTCATATGCACATCAGCTCATATCAACTTTCTCTGCAGCTTAGCAGTTATGTTCTAGAAATTTGGCACTATGTGGCCGGTGGCACTAGAAACATACAGAACATTATTTTAAAACAAATTAATTTTCACACTGCGTTTTATTTAAGATATTATTTTAAAAACAATCACAATCGAGAATGCGTGGTGTTCTCAGCACTCGCGCGAGATTCTTTTCTTCTGCAACAACACACGTCTGTACACACCAACGGTCCAATATAAACTAACTGCGGCGCGCTTCGCAATGCTCGCCGAATACCTCCAAACGCCGCATGATGTGTAAATTTGTTTGTGGCGGGTTTCATTCGAAACATTTGGAACATTTTTAAAGACAAATAAAATTTCACACTATATTTTATTTAAAACATGAGTTTAAAAACTATCTCAATCGAGAATGTGCGGTGTTTTCAGCACTCGCGCGGGATTCTTCTCTTCCTCAATAACACTTGTCTGTACACACTAACGATCCAATGTCAACTAACTGGAGCGCGCTTCACAATGCTCGCCGAAATCACGCAAACGCCGCATGATGCGTAAATTTGTTTTTGGCGGGTTGCATTGCAAACATCTGGAACATTTTTCTAAGCACAAATTAATTTTCACACTGTGTTTTGTTTATTATATATTTTAAAAACAATTACAATCTAGAATGCACTATGTTCTCAGTTTACGCGTTTGATTCTTTCATTCCGCAGTAACACACGTCTGTACACACCAAGGGTCCAATATAAACTAACTGCAGCTCGCTTCGCAATGCACGCCGAACTCCCGCGAAAACCGAATGATGCGTAAATTTGTTCTTGGCGGGTTGCATTCGAAACGTCTGGAACATTTTTAAACAAATAAAATTTCACACTGTGTTTTATTTAAGATATGAATTTAAAAACAATCACACTCTCGAATGCACTGTGTTCTTAACTTGCGCGTTTGATTCTTTCTTTCCGCAGTAACATACGTCTATACACACCAACGGTCCAATATAAAATAGCCGCGTCGCGCTTCGTAATCCTCGCCGAATACCTTCAAAAGCTGCATGATGCGTAAATTTGTTTGTGGCGGGTTGCACTCGAGACATCCAGAACAATATTTTAAACCACAACATAATTTTCACATTTTAAGATATGAATTTAAAAAATATCACAATTTTGGAAAGCAGTGTATTCTTAGCTTCCGCGTTTGCTTCTTACTTTCTGGAGTAACAAAAGTCTGTACACACCAACGGTCCAATGTCAATTAAATGCAGCCCGCTTCGCGATGCAAGCCGAATACCCCAAACGCCGCATGATGCGTAAATTTGTTTGTGGCGGGTGGCACTCGAAACACCTGGAAATTTTTTTAAACAAATAAAATTTCAAACTATACTTTATTTAAAACATGAATTTTAAATCAATCACAATCGAGAATGCGCGGTCAGCACTTACGTGGAAATCTTTTCTTGCGCAGTAACAATCCCAATCTAGAATGCACTTTGTTCTCTGTTTACGCGTTTGATTCTTTTCTTTCACAGTAACATACATCTGTACACACCTACGGTCCAATATAAACTAACTGCCGCACGCTTCGCAATGCTCGCCGAATACCTCCAAACGCCGCATGATGCGTAAATTTGTTTGTCGCGGGTTGGACTCGTAACACCTGGAAAATTTTTTATACACAAATACAATTTCACACTTTATTTATTTAAAACACGAGTTTAAAAACGATCACAATCGAGAATGTGTGGTGTTTTCAGCACTTGCGCAGGATTCTTCTCTTCCGCAATAACACTTGTCTGTAACACTAACGTAACTGTAACACTGCAGCGGACTTCGCAATGCTCGCCGAACTCCCGCAAACGTCGCATGATGCGAAAATTTGTTTTTGGCCGGTGGCACTAGAAACATCCAGAACACTATTTTAAAACAAATCAATTCACACTGCGTTTAATTTAAGATAATATTTTTTTTAAAACAATCACAATCGATAATGCGCCGTGTTCTAAGCACTCGCGGGATATTCTTTAATTTCGCAATAACACACGTCTGTACACACCAACGGTCCAATATAAACTAACTGCGGCGCGCTTTGCAATGCTCGCTGAATACCTCCCAACGCCGCATGATGCGTAAATTTGTTTGTGGCGGGTGGCACTAGAAATATCCAGAAAATTATTTTAAAACACAAATTAATTTTCACACTGTCTTTCATTTAATATATAAATTTAAACAATCACAATTTAGAATGCACTCAGCTTACGCGTTTGATTCTGTCTTTCCGCAGTAACACACGTCTGTACACGCCAACGGTCCAATATAAACTAGCTGCGGCAAGCTTCGCAGTTCTCGCCGAATACCTGCAAACGCCGCATGATGCATAACTTTATTTGTGGCGGGTTGCACTCCAAAACATACGGAACATTATTTTAAAACACAAATTAATTTTCACACTGTGATTTATTGAAGGTATTATTTTAAAAACAATCTCAACCGCGAATGCGTGGTGTTCTTAGCATTCGCGTGGGATTCTTTTCTTACACAATAACACACGTATATACACACCGACGGTCCAATATAAACTAGCTTCGGCGAGCTTCGCAATCCTCACCAATTACCTAAAAACGCTGCATGATGCGTACATTTGTTTGTCGCAGGTTCCATTTGAAACTTCCGGAATATTATTTTAAAACAAATTAATTTTCACACTGTGTTTATTTAAGGTATGATTTTAAACACAATCACAATCGAGAATGCGCCTTGTTTTCAGAACTCGCGTTGGATTCATTTCTTCCACAATAACGCACATCTGTACACACCAAAGGTCCAATATAAACTAACTGCGGCTCGCTTTGCTATGCTCGCCGAATACCCCGAAACGCCGCATGATGCGTAAATTTGTTTGTGGCGGGTGGTCCTAGAAACATCCAGAATATTATCTTAAAACACAAATTAATTTTCACACTGTGTTTTATTTGTAGTATTAGCATAAAAACAATCACAATAGAGAATGCGTCGTGTTCTCAGCACTCGCGTGGAAATATTTTCTTGCGCGGTAACACACGTCTGTACGCACCAACTGTCTAATATAAACTAAGTGCGGCGCTCTTAGCAATTCTTGCTGAATACTTCCAAAGGCCGATGATGCGTGGATTTTTTTGTGGCCGCTGGTATTCGAAACGTCCGGAATATTAATTTAAAACACAAATTAATTTTTACACTGTGATTTATTTTAAATATGAATTTAAAGTCAAACGAAACGTGACGAAACGATGCGTGGTATTCTCAGCACTCGCGTGGGATTCTTTTCTTACAGAGTAACACACGTCTGTACACACCAAGGGTCCAATATAAACTATCTGCGGCTCGCTTCACAATGTTCGCCGAATAGCTAGAAACGCTGCATGATGCGTACATTTGTTCGTCGTGGGTTGCACTTGAAACTTCCGTAACATTTTTTTAAAACAAATTAATTTTCACACCGTATGATTTTAAAAAAAATATTCAAGGTATGATTTTAAAAACAATCACAATCGAAAATGCGAGGTATTCTTAGCACTCGCGCGGCATTCTTTTCTTGGCCAGTAACACACGTCTGTACACACCAAAGGTTCAATATAGACTAGCTGCGGCGAGCTTCGCAATGCTCGCCGAAAACCTTCAAACGCCGCATGATGCGTGGATTTGTTTATGGTGGGTGTCGTGCGAAATATCAGGAACGTTATTTTAAAACACAAATTAATTTTTACCCTATATTTCATTTAATATATGAATTTAAAAACAATTACAATTTAGAATGCACCATGTTCTCAGCTTGCGCGTTTGATTCTGTCTTTCCGCAGTAACACAAGTCTGCTCACGCCAACGGCCCAATATAAACTAGCTGCGGTGAGCTTCGCAATCTACGCCGAATACCTTCAAACGCCGTATGATGTGTAAATTTATTTGTGGCGGGTTGCACTCGAAACATCTGTAACATATTTTAAAACACAAATTAATTTTTGCAGTATGTTTTATTTTAAATATGAATTTAAAATCAATCACAATCGAGAATGCGTTATATTCTCAGCACTCGCGTGGGATTCTTTTCTTACACAGTAACACAACTCTACACACACCAACGGTATAATATAAACTAACTGCGGCTCGCTTCGCAATGTTCGCTGAAGACCTAGAAACGCTGCATGATGCGTACATTTGTTCGTCGCGGGTTGCACTTGAAATTTCCGGAACATTATTTTGAAACAAATTAGTTTTCACACTGTGTTTTATTTAAGGTATGATTTTAAAAACAATCATAATCGAGAATGCACCGTGTTTTCAGTACTCGCGTGGAATTCTTTTGTTGCGCAGAAACACACGTCTGTACACACCAAAGGTCCAATATAAACTAGCTGCTGTGTTTTATTTATTATATGAATTTAAAAACAAACACAATCTTGAATTCACTGTATTCTCAGCTTGCGCGTTTGATTATTTCTTGCCGCAGTAACACACGTCTGCACACACCAAATGTCTAATATAAACTAACTGTGGCGCGGTTCGCAATGCTCGCCGAACACCCCAAAACGCCGCACGATTCGTAAATTTGTTTGTGTTGGGTTGCACTCCAAAAACTGGAACATTATTTTAAAACACAAATTAATTTTCATACTGTGTTTTATTTAAGGTATGATTCTAAAGTCAATCACAAACCCATCACTTGGGTCTTTGAAGTGCTGTTAAGTAGTAATTAAATAAATGAAAAAAAATTCACATTATGATATTAGGGTCAAGGACAATTTGATCCTATAATAAAACTCATAATCAATTCATTATTTTACTGTTTTCATAGCTTTTCTGTGCGTTATTCATAATCAATTGTCATATAAGATGAGTTTTTAAGAAACACTCTTCTTAAGATTTCGTGTGTACGTATTTTTAGTTATATCAATAAATGCGAGTACTTCACTTCTCTTGCTATAGATTTTAACTTGTAATTTATTAGAATAGATATGTTGTAACAATATTCTCCAATAGTTCACTGCTGTAAGATTATTCCTTAGATTACATCACCAACATATTAAAATGTCTGACAGCATCTTCGAAAGTGTGTGATCGTCTTTAAACATTTTGAAAAATAGTTTATAAAAATGATTTCGTTATTAATAATTTTTGTCACAACATGATGTTTCTTCATCTAATATAATTGGTATATTCGATTGGTTATTCTCATAGGCGTATCATCTTTCAACCAGACTGTGGCGAAGTCGACAGTACAGTAACTGGTCCATAAGCGCAAAAACGTGTCAAGTACGAGCAGAACTCGCACTACCGAAGTTCTTTACATATTTAGGTTCTCAAAGATTTAGGGATACGTAATAATTTTATCAAATTATTAACAAATATTAATTTTTCAAAACGTAAATAATGGCTACTGTTATTCTCAGAAACGCAGAAACATAGTGCAGATTTATATTATGACATGTAGAATCGTCACTACAGTTATCCTCCAAACATTACGTGGGTTTTCAAAAACCCTATTTTTTCATCTATTTAAATCAAATAGTTTCGGAAATTAGCGGAGGGAGTATATATTTTTGTTTGTAGAAAATATTCAATATACGTCTGAATACCCACTAGCTGAAATTATTGATTAATTACCTACTAGCTAAATACCCACTAGCTGAATTATAAACCCTATTTTTTCATCTATTTAAATCAAATAGTTTGGGAAATTAGCGGAGGGAGTATATTTTTTGTTTGTAGAAAATATTCAATTTACGTCTGAATACCCACTAGCTGAAATTATTGAAAAGTGTTCTTGAAAGATATAACTAGCCCTTTCAAACGATTTCTCATAACAGATATGGAATTTGAAAAAAATTTGATTGCTTAATTTGCCCTAAAATTTTGAAAATTAATATATTTTAATGCATGCTACGTATATATGCGGATAATATGACGTATTATAACGCCAAATTTCAAGTTTCCACGTTGGACCGTTTCGGAGAAAAACGGCTGAGATATACAGACCGACATATAAATAAGTGATACTTTTAGGATCCCGTTTTTCCTTTAGAGGTACGGAGACCAAAAAAAAAGAAAAAAAATAGGTGCCGCAAGATTTAGTATGGTGGACACAAAATATATATCAGTTTATTGAGACATTATCGTCGTTATAAGCAGATCGCTGTGAAATTTCATAGAGACCACCTTCGAAAGCATCAAACAAAATTACACAACCTCACAAAATTTATTCGTTTCGCGTATTGACAGTACGAACGAAGAATGGGGGTACAAATTATATGTTTGATGGGTGCGGGTCATCTCCCGTCGATCTCACATTGACGATGTCATAGGCACAAGTACTAGGTAAATATACATGCAGTATTAAATCAAAAATAATTACCAAAAACAAGTAAATACCGCAATCTAGCGGATAATTTAAAAAATAACTGCAAATATATGGCAGTTATTTATAAAAGAAACCGATGTTACCGATATATAATTAAGTAGCAATTTAATATTTTCGTGGTCAATCTTCATGAAAAATAGTATCGTGGTTTTGAATACAGAGGTTAGCTAAGTTTCTACGATATAAAACTGCCGTTCAGTTAACTTCCTCCTGGGTCTTTGTGTAATGTACGCACAGACATGACCTGTTTACCATTTTCTTATATGTATTAAAATTATTATGTGAGATAATGAGACACTGTTTTGGCAGATATCCCACCAACGTTTCCCTCTCAATCATAAAAAAGCACAAAATATTTTCAGTCAATTTCTAACCTCAGTTTTTGAGAATATACCCCATATGTCTTTTGGCTTTATCTTCTAATGACAAAGTGAGGATAATAAAACGGAAATTACATGCAAACTGACCCAAAAATTGTGTGAAAATTTATATATTAAAAGGATCAATGTATCGAAAAAGTGACCTCCGACGTAATTTACTCTTGTTTTTTTATTTTCTTTTGTTTTTTCTTACGTTATTTTATATGTATTTAAAGAAAATTTTTATATTGCGAATGTTCAATGTTCACGTGGGGAAAATTGATTAAGACCATTTTTAAAATCAAGTAAAAACAAATGGCGCGCTTTCCTTCGGATTAGAATTTTCGTGAGGTTTTAATATGTATTTTTTGAGTTTTGTATTAGCAAATAACAGTTACATGATCAATTCGGATTAAAGGACTAGAATCGTCTTAATTATCGTCAAACAATTATATTTTATTTTCGGATAATATTAACATTATGTATTTCCGAGACTTGACAATAACCCAAAAAATAAAGCAGATTTCAATATTTTTATTTTCTTAGTTTTATACTTGTTAAAATATTGCAACTATATAACTGAACAATAAATAACTGCACTTATTCAATTACGAGATACTAAACAATTTAATATCGTAATTTATATTGTACATTTCAAACCATGAACACGTTAACCATTTTTATCGACTATGGGATAAAAAGAATATAAATCTAATAAAATTGTTGAATCGGCTTATTTGTACCTAGAAATTATATAAGAAAAATGTCTAAGGGGATATAATAACATTAACAATACTATATTTGCATATATTGTCTTATACTTGTCTGTTACGGGTAAAACTCTTATTCATATGGGGTAAAAACTACTGCGTAACCCAACACAATGCAAACCAAATCAACCCAAAACAAACCCGACACAAAACAAAACCAAAAAACCAAAGCAATCATAAACTGACCCAACACCGCCTAACCCAAAACAAACTGGTCTTGGTCTGGCCAAAGCAAACCCAATCCAAAGCAAACACAACCCAATGCAAAAGCAACCCAAAGCAAACGCAACCCAACGCAAACGCAACCCAAAGCAAACGCAACTCAAAGCAAACGCTACATAAAGAAACGCAACACAAACTAAACGCAACTAAAAGCAAACGCAACACAAAGCAAACGCAACACAAAGCAAACGAAACACAAAGCAAACGCAACACAAAGCAAATGGAACCCAAAGCAACCAAACCAACAGCAACGAAAAGCATAGCAAAGAAAAGAAAAGCAAAGCAACCAAACCCATAGCAAACAAACCCAAAGCAACCAAACCCAAAGCAACCAAACCCAAAGGAACCAAAACCAAAGCAACCAAACCCAAAGCAACGAATTGCAAAGCAAGCAAACCCAAAGCAACCGAACACAAAGCAACCAAATCAAATCCAAACCAACCAAATCAAACCCAAACCAACCAAATAAAACCCAAACAAAACCCAAAGCAACCAAGCACAAAGCAAACAAACACAAAGCAACGAAACACAAAGCAACGAAACACAAAGCAACCAAACCCAAAGTAAACAAACCAATAGCAACCAAACCCAAAACCAACAAACCAATAGCAACCAAACCCAAAGCAAATCTGAAACAATCAAATCGGAAGCCACCAAACCCAAAGCAACCAAATCCGAAGCAACCAAATCCTACCAATAACAACAAAAACGTGTCTAGTTGCTTACATTATATACATATAATATATATTAATAATAAACCCAACCAACAAAACCGAACACGACACGAGCCGTCACAACCGAATCCAAACCAAACCCACCCAACCCAGTGCAACGCCACGCAATCCGATTCCAACCAACCCAACCCAATCTAACCCAACCAAATCCAGTCTAACCGAACACAACCCAACCTAACCCAATCTTAAGCAAAACCCAACTCAACATAACTCAACACAACACAACTCAAAGCAAGCCCAACCCAACGAAACCCAGAGTAAACCCATGGAAAAACCTAATCCAACCCAATCCAACACAACTCAAAATAAACTCAACCAAACCCAGTCAATAAACACACCCAATCCAACTCAAATAAACTTAAACAAAACCAACCAAACACAGCCCAACACATCCATCCTAAACCAAACCAACATAAGCTCAACACAACTCAACCCAACTCAAACTCACCCGACCCAACCAAACCCAATGTGAAGAAATAGAATCCAACTCAACCAAAATGCAAACCCAAAAACAGTCTGACGTAACCTAACCTAACTCAACGCAACGCAACCAAATGAACACAACCCAACCCTGCCAAAACCATTTAAACCCAGCGCAAAACAAACACAATCTTATCCAACCCAACCCAAAGCCAACCAAACGCAACCAAAAGCAAATGAATTCCATAATTTATCACAGTCAAAACAAATATAACCCTACCTAATAAAGTGGTTGGAAGCAAGTACTGTATCGAATTTTTTATATAACTCACAAATTACCAGAACAATTTATTAAGGGTAAATTACAAAATCAAGAAATGTTTTACGATTCCTTTGAAATGTATAAAATTCCAATCTGCTTTAAGTTATATATAACAATTACATAACAATGTGACGTTTCAATACAATATATTGACTTGTATAAAAAAAGTTTACATTGTTGGCGGGGTGCGGACAATTAAGTGCGGTTAACGAAATCGACTGCAGCGTTCGATATAAGAGAATTGGAAATTCTAAAGGCTCATTTTACTTAGAGTATATTGTCATGCTTTCTTTTGAAGCCGGTGCAGTTTAATAAACATACGAATTTCGCTAACGTTTTATTTGAGAATATGCATTAAAAGAATATGAAGATACAATAATACTCTATTGTATTATAAATTTTTTCACATTTTCGCTTAAAATTTATAATCAAAAGATGACGTCTATCTCGCTTAATATTCGCAAAAACCTTCAGTTTTACCAGTCTTACAAATTTATTGTTAAATCTCCAGTTAATAATTTTTTTTAATTATAAATTTATAATTCAGAACGAATGCCTTTTAGCAACAATAAAAATTCGCTGTTGTTTTATTTGTTCCTAATAAAACAAAAAATTTAAAGTAAAGAAAATATATTTTAATTAATTTATAAATAATAAACTAAATATTCTAATAATAAACTAATGTTACATGAAAATTATTTAATTTTTTTCATACTTTGCAAATTTTTATTAGTAATATTACTTAATAGATGTATGTTGAGAGTGCGGTATATAAATATAAATTTAAGGTATATTTCAACAATCACAAAAATATTTCCTTTATATATATTTTTTTGAAATCAATTTTTCTAATAAAATAACAATAACAGTATATCTTTTATAAATACTTCAAGAAATAACAAATTCTAATTTTACAGTTTTTAATTATTGAATTCCAAATTGGATAAAAGAAATAATAATTTGATAGCTGTTATAAAATGTATTCCTTCTGTTATGGTTTGGGATACAAATGTTTTAATATGGGAAATACATTTATTATTTTACTCACATTATCGAGATGAAAACAAGAGGATATTACATATTCTGGGTACCGACAACAAACAACTTAAGGAACAATTGATAAATAGTTAGGAACACACGAAGATAAAAATGGATATAATACAAGAACACAGTTGATGACTTTGGTTATTTTGATATTATTCACGTAAATAATTACTAGACCCGTTAATTTAAAGGGTAAATATAATATAATATAACGTAATAGGTTTATAGAACTTGAAGCGTCTATAAACCGCGGACGTAAGAAGGCGTTGACGTTACACAACCGGGCAATAATTTATGTAACATATAGCGTTATGTATCTTAACCTGACAGCTAATAAAATTATTTACTTAGTTTCAAGCACCTAAAATGTATTATTTATATGATAGAGTTGTTTAGTGGCAAAATCCATTTTGCTCGTTCTAATGTGAAAATGGCGCTGGAGTTTTCGTTGGTGTTTGAATTCGGTACTGGCCAAATTTCAAATGATCCATCATTTGAAATTTCCGTTATGATGTAAATTTATTAAAAAAAGAATAAGTCCTAATTTTATATGAAATGATTCAGAACTATTAAAGGCATTGCATTGCTACAAAACATTTACAATTATTTCTATTAACAAAATTATGCGCGATTTTAGAGATGAGAGAAAAATGATATATACATTTTACGAATATGGTTAAAATGAACATTGAATAATTTCACAAAAAAATATTCGTTGAGACTGAGAGTACAAAAAGTAATAAAAATGTATTTTCTTCTATTTCATCCAGATGATATACAATCGTTACTCGTTAAAGTTTTTATTTCACAGTCTCTACTTGTATAAAAACAAGAATGCGAGTAAGAACAAAAAATTGTTGGTTATCGGAAAATAATTTACACATTAATGAGAGACGAGAAATTTCAGGCAATTCGCACGCTCGCAGTCTAAGCGTATTATTTAGCTGGTTTAGAAGGTACCCTTAAAATGTCATTTTGTCATTCCTTTCATATAACTATCGTAAAATGATATCGGTTTACCCTAACGCATTTTCAGTTTATGCTAATTTAATTTGTGAATATAAAAGGAAAAAAATGATTGCTAATTAGAAAAATCCTAATAACAAGTGAAAATGGTTTACTCGGGTTAGGTTTTACTAAAGTTCTTTAAAAGTGTAAACCTTTTCGAGGTGTATATTATTACATAATTTGTTCCCTTATACTTAATAAAACACAATATGCAGGTAACTATATATGTAACTCATTTTAAACCGACCTACTATTGCGGCTAAATTGTCCTCACATCCCATAAAAATAACAAATTGAGATTTCCTTTTCAATTCTGATATATTGATAGTTTTAGAAAAACACTCATAAACGTGAGTTTTTCGGTTTTGCATTTCACAGCAATTTCGAAAGTTATTTTCTTCCATGGATCGACGTTGAAATTAATGAAATTTAAAAGAAATTAATAATTTCAACGTCGTTTCAATTTGCTCTTTTTTATGTTCATTGAATATTTATCACTCTTAGATTCATTTTAGTGAAACAATTTTTTTTATAAATATAATATTTTATGTGGTGCACAAAAAATATGCTAATAATTACTAATATAAAGGATTAAAACCATTTTTCCATCATTACTTTCATACATTATTAAGACTGATTAAAAAAAAATTAAGTATTTTATATGTAGATGAGAAAATACTGCAAATTGGTAAACACTAGATGAAAATTGAATTCCAAGGTGACATTAGCATCGTTACGACATTGATGTAAATTGAGAGAAACCTAAAGTTGTGTACATTCTTAGAAAGGACATTTCCTTTAATTTGATACAGCATAAATATTTTACAAGCAAAACGTATCGTTTAAAAGATAAAGAATTATGGTTTATAGAGGAATAAAAATAAAGGATGAGACGTCAAGTAATAAGTAGGTAACTGTAATTATGAAAGTTCTCCTGTTTATAACATAGGACAGCGAGTACAATGTAGATACGAATGGGACAGAATTATTGAAAATCAAATCGCATTAGTTGGTTCTCCATATATAATGGCGTATACAATCCTAATCCATAATTAAAAAGACAAAATGAAACAATAGACAGATTTGATTTTATCAAGCCTCCTGAAAAAGTGCAAGTTTGATAAGAATAACTAACCATTCTTTTACTATTGTTATCTTATTTTCACATTTTGGACAATTCAAAGCATATAAAAAATAAGAATATAATTTATCGTTATAAAACGAACGAATTATGGTTTATAGAGGAATAAAAATAAACAATGAGACGTCAAGTATGAAGTAGGTAGATGTAATAATGAAAGTTCCACAATACACGAAGCCGAAAGAAAACCTTGTAAATGATGTACTAAAACTCATAATTAAACGTATCTATTTGATTTGTCTTGATTGCAAAACTTTATATTTGATTTGTATTGATTGCAAAACAATATTCCAAAAACTATCGTTTTAGGGTGGGCTGTCGAACAGTGGACCACATTTTTTTCTGGGACCTATATCTTGGTAGATTAAGCGTTTTTAGTTCTAAACTTTTTACTGTAAGTAGCAAATATATTATAGTAAATTAAAACATAATTATATTATAGTAAATTAAAACATAAACCCCACAGATCCTTTTTATTTTAAACTGAGAATTGGTTTACCATCCATGATGCACACTGAACCAGTACATATTGTACAGTCATGGATAAGTTAACCACTGGATAGCGCATAAGAACACATTTGTATGAAAACCAAGCTAGCCACTACTCATTAGAGTAAACGTACCACGTGACACCGTTAGCCAATCAGTGCTTTGTCTCTTGGGGTAGCATAGAGATGTAGTTTGCTCGATACTTACGTATTTTCGATATGTTTTAAAGTAAGAGTTTTAACAAATTAAAAACATCGTTATATAAAAAGGTTTTTATTAAATTATAATCACTATATTAACTTAATAAACTATTGCACGAAATAATGTTTATACGTACATATTACTCCGTTATTTTGCTAATATGAATTGTGAAATTTACTGGACAAAAAAGGATAACATTTCTTGTCGATTATACAAATTTCAGAGAAATAAACAATTTTAATAATAAATGCCAAATAAATCCATATTATATTATTAACGTGAATAGAAAAAAATATTTATAATGCCTGAACTGCCAACATGTTTGTTTACAAACATTCCCTTTCGGAATGGCATAGAGTATACAATAATAATACAATATGTATTATTAATTTATTGTATACATGTTTACAAACATAAGGCGTATTTATAGCTACAGGAGTAAGCTCTTCCAATCGACAACAAACAAAATATAATTATTAACTAGCGAAAAAGTTGGTTGAAAATATGATAAGAATATATTAACAATAAAAGAGAACATCTTGATAAAAATGTTAAGTAATCGATAAAAAAAAAAACAAAATAAAATAAACAACTTTTTTTAAATAGCTATAAATACATCAAGCAAAAAATTAGTTAAAAGTTTAAATTTTTTTCCAATCCTGGATAGGAATAATAATTGGTAGGAACCTCAGTACTCAAAAAAGTAGTTTATAAACTACTAAGTTGAATGCGAAAACTAACTTCATTGGTTTGCGTCTATTTAGAAGGGGAAAAAAAATTTATTTCAAACCTGGTACGTTTGTTTAGTTGATAAGTAAGGTGATAAAAAAATTTGTAATTGTGATAGAAATGAAGAGCGTATTACTACTGCCCTTTGAATAGAATCAATTTATTAAATATTTGTCGTTTGGTAAATGTCGGGTCATAATTTTTCGTCAAAAAAGTTAATCTGGTATTTAAGTATTTATGAATTATCGCTTTGGTTAAATCTATTAAATGATTTGACAAGGGATCTGTATCAAATTGGTGCGTTAATAAATCTTCAAATAAAGTTATGCCAATAAAGGATTTCAAAACTTGTGACTTTATGAAACAAGTAGTATATTTAGGTTTGATGTGCTTACCATCGCTGCTTTGTAAGCATTTCTTCAGAACCAATTCACATCTACGGCAAATCTTAATAACATCTTTCGAAGGATACATAAGATTACCTTTATCTTTTATGTTTATAAGACTGTTGGACAATGGTTGGGACGCTATAAGTGCACCAATACAGGTTTCACATTTTATGGTTTTTATTAAAGCATGGACTATGAAACCAGAAACATACTCAATTATTTTTTCAGAAAATGTGGATAGTGTTAGATATTTGATATAAGAAGTGAAACATTTTCAAAATTATCGCTAATATTTCCGTCTTCGTCAACAAATTTATATTTTTCGGACGTCATATTTATTCTTTGTACCACCGATGAACAATTTAAAATATGAATATTTTCTAGTGGAACGCAATTTCCACGATCACTGTTGGATAGCTGAGTGTGTGTTAACATTTTTTTATAAATAGTTTGGAACTGCCTAGCCGTTGGATTATTATTACCACCTCCATGGCATCTTATATTAGAAAAAAATAGCTCGATGTGGTCTTGACTAACCTTATGCATAGGGAAATACGTTAATACAGCATCTTGGTTATCAACTAAATTTTCAAATAACAATTTTGCACTTTCTATGCAGACGCAAAATCCTATGTATCCAGTCTTTCGATTGGTCTCTATTAGTTTAATACTTTTTATGTTTTGACGCTCACAGATTCGTGTTGTAATTGTTTTCAAGTAAAAACTAGCGGATTCAAGAAGAGTCAAACAATCAGACTTATTTTCCTTGTTCATGGCTCGTTTATATCCGTATTGGTGAACTTTTGAATTTAATACATCGAAAACGTCATTTATAATGTTTAAAAAATTTACCGTTCCCGAAACAGATTCAAATTCATTTAATTTTAAATGGGAGTCGCAAAAAATAAGAGCTTCTGAGACGCTTTTACTAAATAATTGCGACGCCAGTTTCACTTTCATTATTTTGTTCTTGAAATGAATATGCTCTTTTCTTAATTTATTTGCCATATGGAAATTTTCTGATTCCTGTAACCTATTTAATTCTTCCAAAAAACGCCATTCAATCTTACTTCCCGTGTTATCATAAAATTCCCGATAGGCTTCAAAGGAGTTGCGAATTAATTTAAGCATGTGGCATGGATCCAAAAAAATTGCAATTGGTCTTCCAGTTGAAGGATTAATGAAATTGGTCTTCAAATTATCTGGTTCCAATGAACAGCCTAAGATTTTTACCATAGATAAATTAGACGGGCATCCGTCAAAAGTCAAAGCTACTATTTCTATTCCTATTTCACTAACAGTTTCAATGCATTTTAAAACAAGTGAAGCTCTTTGGTTACCGCTTACACCATTCACCAAAAAATATCCAACAGGCACTTTCCAACTTGCGTTAATTGCTACTAATAAAAAAACTAATGCTTCTTTAGCAACAGCCATGCAATCACTTTCAAAACCAGTTCCCAAATCTACATACCCCCAAAAACGTTTCCCGTTAGGAATCTATTCAATCTTTTGTCTTGGAGCCATCTCATCTATTACATGTGTACATAATAATTTTGTTTTGGATTGTTCAGCTTTCAGTTTGATAGAAATGAGAGCTTCATTTGTGAATCCTGGTTTTCCTTCAATACTGCGGTACCATTTATTTAAAGTGCGTGGTGACGGTAAACAAGTATTGAAAGTTTTACGTACATAGTCATACGCTTTGGCTGAATAAAAGTTCAGAGTCAAAGCAAATGATCTTAGGGCTGGGGAATATTTTACTTTTGGAATATATCCTTTACTTGACTTAAGTAACCGTCGCTTCATTAAATCCGCAGGCTGTACACCGACGCTACTAAGAATTGACTTATTTTCCTCAGTTATGAATGATTTCGATGTTAAATTTTTCAGCAACTCCTCCAAGTTAGAAATTTTTTTCTTAAACTTACGTGTTTCATATTGCAGTCGTTTAATTTTTTTTAGTCTTTGCTCTGATGTAATCTTCAACTTCTGGATCGTTTCTGCCATTTTCTTTTTCCGAGGTGTATGAATTTGAGTATTGTTTGTAGGTAAAGGACTTTCCGTATTTAATAATGTCGATTCTAATTGCTGGCCATATGTTGATGGTATAGCAACCTTCAGAGAATTAAAAATCGTTTAAGAATAAGACTAAGAATTGGCTTGTTGCTACTAAATGAGTGGCAAAATGTTTGGAACAAATGGTGCTTGATTTTGTTGGAAACCATGACTCGCATTGCCCAGCCACCTGTATCCATTTTTCTTTTCGGTGCGGGCAGTTCGGGAACCTAAAATAATAAGTTATATATATAAGTATATAGTAACAAAACGAAGTATAAAATGAAATATAAGTATATAGTATAAAATCAAATATAAGTATATAGTAACAAAAGTATCGATTTGGTTATCGATAACGGCGCGACGCATCTCTAGAGGCGAAAAAATCAACAATATGGCGGAATCACAAAAGAAGGCATGGTTTATTTAATTTTGATTTAAAATTACGAGAAACTTTCGCTGTGACGTTCGTTTTCTTACTGAAATACTCGCGTAATCGCTTAATCGCTTTGCCCACTAATTGTGCCACCGCGCGGCTAGAAATTTTGTGTTGATGCGTTATCCAGTGGTTAACTTATCCATGTGTACCAGGATGTTACACATGGATAAGTGAACCAGGATGTTATTCAAAGAAAAATCAAGAAATTAAATAACAATAATATTAATATTTATGCTTTTTTATTGACTTACATAACCATTATGTAATAAAAAAAACATTTCTCATTAAAACGAAAAAAAAACAGCTGTTAGGAACAAATTAGGAACTCTTAAGAAAAATCAGTCTCCTTATTTAGAAATAAATTTTCATCTCACTTAATCATAATAAAACCAAAACAACTTCTATATTATAACAAATAAACTTCCTTTCAAAGAAGTTGCCAACTCTTTAGTTAACAAACGGGCGGTAAAAACCATATTTTCTTTAGTAAGTAATAAAACAAATAAAAATCTTCTTAATAAAAAAATAAACAACGTTCTAAAAAATTTGACGTCAAATAATAAATCAGTCTCATTGCTAATAAACAACAACTCTTATTTAACATTTAAATGCGAAAAATTTACTTTATAAAAAAAAATTGTTAGCCTTTTGGTCGGTACCTGAGCTTCTTGGATGAGGAAGAATAAATTTAATATCAGAAAAACTCACAACTGCTAAGTCCGATTCTAAAGGAAATAGAAAACACAATTGTTCTCCTATTTTCAATTTTAAGAAAGACACTGAATATTCATTTTCTGACTCTTCATCCAATATTTTAGCGACATAATAAACGGCTTGTTTCTTAGATTCGAGGAAGATTAATACAAAGTTGTGAAGCTTTGGTTTTTGACGTAGTGGAGGAAAATTCTCATCTATCACCCAGTCTTTATCGCCATCTGTGAAATCCACATTGGTATAACTTTCTAGTACTATTTCTTCTATGGTTTCATCACTTTCTGTCTCATCTTTCTTAGGCCATTTCGCTTTCTTCACAGACTTTACTCCACTTGTAGATGCTTGATTGCTTCGGATATCTTTGAAAATTTTTGTTTTAAAATTCCCTGATTTTGTAGCGGCTTCTTTTTTTATTTTAGTAGCAGCTCTACTTGCTGCAATTAAGATTGGACACTTTTCTGGAGTGTCAGTCGCAATGATACTCCTTCCTGGCTTTCTTCTTCTTCTATCAGATCTAGTTCCTGCTTTAATTGAGAGACGAAAGTCATTCGGCGAGATGAAATTGACTGGGACTTTGTTCTTTCTTTTAAGACAGATTTTGTATTATTGTCGTCATCAGGTTCAAAAGTAAAAGATTTAGAGGATAATAACGATGGACTATTTTTTCTTGAACTTGAGCCTAAAAGAGGTTCGGGAGTTGAAATATTTTCGATAATTGGAACATTATTACGTGGTGATCTTGGACTTGAAATTCTAGTGTTATACTCATATTGAGCTTTATTTTCTGCATTTGGGTCATTATTTGCAGGTGCTGGACGATCAGTTACTTTGCTTGGCAAGAAATCAGTTTCTGTAAAGACATGTCGATCAAATGGGAATATTCCACATTTGGAGAAAGCAGACCATAATTTTTTTGTAGGAATCATAGCTCTAGGATATGCTTGTCCAACCATCCCAGCAATGTCGTATATTGTGACTGACCTTCCCGGGTTACGAAGCATCCATGACTCCAACGCTGAATAATAATAAGTTTTAAAAGGACCCATCAAACCCACGTCTAAAGGCTGTAGTTTATTCGTCGTGTGTGGATGAAACGTTAACACAGTCACACCTGATTTTTTGGAATAGTCCAAAGCATCGATTCTCTAATGTGACTCGTGATTATCCATAAGCAGTAGAGATGGATCTTCAGGGGATATTCCAGTCTGTTTAACGAAATGTTTAATAACTTCGAGAAAAAGTTCGCTCGTCATCCAACCACTTGGATTAGCCAGAATTTTTTCGGGGAAAAATGATAACAGGGGGCAAAGCAAATCCCGTTGCACTAACCATGCAAGTAGTAACCAGTGTCTCCGCTCGTAACTTTGCCTACGCTGATGCCTCTTGCAGCTACAGCCTTTTGTGGCTTTTGGATGGTCGTAGTGCAAGTCTCGTCCAAATTAAATATTCGCGTTCCATCAGAAAATTGTGGCTGTCGGTCGATAACAATCTGTAAATTATCAAAAAACACTTTAACGCTTTCGGCATTGAATGCCGTTGCTCTTGCAATGCTGACAGGTTCAGGTTTTTTTATTGTGAAGTCCGGGTGTCGTTTTTTGAAGAACCGAAACCATTCTATTCCTGCCAAACCATCTCTTTCCTATGTAGGTGGCATTTTCAAGTTGTTTTTTATAGCCATTTTAAAAGCAACTTGCCTGCAGTCTTTTACAGATAAACCGTAAAACATTAATGCACATTCTTTATAATATTCTAACAAAATATTTTCCTCTTCTTCAGAAAATACTCGATTTATGTCATATCTGGGGAGTAGTGGAATATTTTCACCTTGCTCCTTCCGTTTTTTAGCATAGCGCTGGAATGTAGGGTAAGCAATATTAAAATCTTTTGCTGCTTTTCGTATCGATGAACCCTCTTCAACAGCTTGCAATGCCAATTTCATACTCTCTTTAGTGTGTTTACCTATCTTTCGCTATAGTTTTTTACATCGTGGCATCCTACGAAAAGAAAATAACAATTAAAATATGATAATACATATATGAGTACACAGTGTATCATGGTTCACTGTGTACTCATGTATGTACTTTTACTGGTTCACCGAGAACCAAGGTTTGACCGAAATTTTTTTAAACGAAATTTAGTTGGAAATTGATGTTATGTCTCACTATTATTTCTCATAAATAAGGAAAATTTATGCAAGAATACACAAACGTAGTTTAATGGAAGATATTTAATATAATAAAAATTATAAAAATCAAATACTTACGTGAACAAAATTTAGGTTTTCATATCCAAAAACAGAAAAACACTCCTCACACAACAGCCACATGCGCTCGCGTTTGGCAAACTAAGTGAGGTGGGAGGGGTTCACACCAACACTTACTACTACACAACCAGTAATACCAGTAGGTATTGGGTTAGCTGAGTTTTTACGATATAAAACTGCAGTTCAGTTAAGTTCCTCCTGGCTATTGTGTATTGCACGCAGAGAAATTACCTGTTTATCGTTCTGTTATGTATATTATATAACTCCCAACATCCATGAACTGGAATCAATAATAAAGAACTTGGATTTGGTTCTTATTTCTCAATCACATACCTCAATCAGAAGCGCTTTCCGCCTCAAAGGCCATAATATCTATGCTACTCCTCATCCGGATGGTAGAGCGCACGCTGGAACAGCTCTTGTCATTAAAGCCAAATTAAAACACACATCTATGCAGTCATTTTCGACAGAGCATCTCCAAGCAACGATTATACGACTCGAAAACCGCTCTGGTCCTATTTCACTCTCCTCAGTATACTGTCCACCAAGACACAGGATAACCGCTGAAATGTTCTCCGACTTTTTCCAAACTTTGCGGCAGCAGATTGAAATGGCAAGCACAAGCAGGGAGCTGAAGCGCTGTGTCGATGCGAACCAACCTATTGGTCCAGCGATACACGAAAGTTGCCTGTCCTCCTTCAATCACCAAGGGAATAGCTTGTTTACGTACTGCCATAGATTCAAGTTTTGATGGATCCTCAGATCATATACCAGTGATTTTGACTTAACACTAGCGCTCTGTCACGAGAAAAATTCGACTCATTGACAAATTGTAGAACAGATAGGGAAGGCTTCAAAACATACATTGATGAAAATATTAACCTATCGGTGGCTCTCAAGGACCAGGGCGAACGTCATCAATCTCATTCAAGTAGCGGCTTGGATTAATACACCGCCTCCCAATGAATATAGTGGCGCCTCTACTTACCCGCCAGACATAAAAGAAAAGATCTTGGTAAAGCGGCGTCTAAGAAGGATCTTCCACCAATCTAGCCATCCTCTAGATAAAACCAGACTCAACAGAGCAGCTAAAGAACTCAAAATCATTATCAAGGAATCAATTAATGATGCTATTAACAATAAGCTGCAGTTGTTGTCTCCAACGAGCACTGGAAAGTATTCTCTCTGGAAGGCTACAAAACATCTTAATCAACCACAACAAACATGGGGGGACCCATTAGATCAAGGACCTCTTGGGTCAGAACTGACATGAAAAAAGCAGAAGTTTCCATATCTAGCTTCTGTCTTCATACCAAATGCGGGTTAAGTTGACGAGTCCGACCTAGATGCAATTCTACAAGACCTTCAGATGAACTTCTCGATAAAATCAACTTCTTCGAGAGAAATTACTTTAGAAATCAAACAGATGGATTCAGATAGAGCCCGGGGATATGGTTTAATTACTCCTGCAATACTTAGAAAATGACCCATGAAATGTATTACGTTCCTTACTTGTTTATTCATTGGAATCTTTAGAACTTCTCACTTCCCGGTTCTATGGAAAACATCACAAGTGGTCATGATACAAAAACTGGGAATGCTTGAACATGAAGCATCATCCTATAGGCCCATAAGTCTAACACCAGTGCTTTCCAAACTCTGGGAAAGGATATTCCTCACCAGATTAAAATTAGCCATGGAAGACAATGCTGTTATTCTACCCCATCAGTTTGGCTTCCGCAAATCACACTCACATCATATACAATTCTGGGGCGTAGCAAGCAAAACCAACATACTTTGTTTTCAGTGCGTCCAGAACAGCATCCTTCTGGCGACAGTGAACGCCGCTTGGTACATGAAGGTACACACTAACGATGAAGTACACAAGTACCTTAAGATTCCGACAGTGTCATCCGAGATCGAAATCGAATATGGAGCATCTGTCCTTACAATCCCCAACACACTCATCGTCGAGTTAGTAGATCCATCACCGGTGGTCAAGAGGCTTAGATGGGACCACCTTATCTGACTGATGGGAGGCGCAGCACTGGCTGCTCCACTGTAATGCCACACGAATGCACTCAACACGTTTGCGTATGGTCCCAGCCCGATTGCAAATAAAAACAAATAAAAATAAAAAAAAAATTGTTGGTCAATTAGCTATAAAAATAAAGGGACATCATCTTTATATTGAAAGAAAAAAAGGGGGTAATATTGCAGAAGATGCATTAGGTTTCGCTGCGAAAACATCGAAGGACTACGACATTCCAATAGACTGAGGTGTTCATCGTAAAAAACAAGACCACTTAATTAGCCACTGATGCAGGACTCACACTGAGAGCTGATCTTCAAAGAGATATGTTGGAATATTTTGATCGATTCAGTGTTGAAATCCCAACTAGATCGAAGTATATTCAATATATGGCTTCATTGTTCGAGATTACAGTTAATAGAAATACTTTGCTTATGGTGAACGCCGAAGAGTTGAAATTAACTATATGAAAATTTATTGGTTTTTATAAAGAAGTATCAGAAGCAGAACACCTTTTAGAGGTATGAAGGTTGAGAAGATATTTAAAAGCGGCCAATGTTTCGGTTTCTGATTGGGTGTCTCCAGACATTTTGAAATTGGTTGTGGAATGGGACATTACATAACTTTCTCCGAATCTTATGGTTGTACTTTTGTTGTTAATAACAATATGCTAATGAGTTGTTTTATGTGAGAGGAGTTTCAGTATACCAAAAATTAATTAAAAATTATTTGCGGGCACCAATGACCTAAAAGAGACTTAACAATCTTGGCATATTAACAATAGAACACAAGGTATCACAACCTTTTCATAATGTACTACATTTTCGGGTGTTTTCTATTTAGCCCTTTCTCAGTATTTTGTGACTCCAATTGAGATACTTCGTTCTGGGACGCCCACTTCCGACCTGATCATCCATCTCTGCACATTTTTATATATATATATATATATATTTATATGTATATATATATATATTTATTTATATATATATATATATATATATATATATATATATATATATATAAATATATAATATTCTTGTTCGATTATCCTTGACTCTCCATTTGTATTATTTAAATAAAATACTATACTTGATGTATATCGGATTTTTATTGCTTTTGACAGTTTCATTCTTGTGGTGACAACACCATATACGTTCCCATCAGATGCCACCTGTGCTATGTCACTGCTAATTGTAAAGGCCAGAGTTCACCTAGAGAAAATGAAACATTTTTCTAAAATGTTCATACAATTACGGCTTTACAATAAAGTAAAATAGTGAAATTAAAATTCTACAAAATCGTATCTCCTATTTTTCATTACTACAAAGTTAAGAAAAGTTAATAATTTGTGAACGAAAATTTGAAGCCAATGTTTAGAATGCGATAAGAATTCAACAAATAAAATGCTTTATTAAAACACGAAAGTTATTTATTAAATAAATCTCTTACAATAAATATCATCTCAAGATCATATCTTATTTCGAATCAATGGAACTTAAAAAGGAATTATTACATTTATTATATCTTACTGAATATTACCATTATTCTTCCTAAATTTATTTATACAAAATTTAAAAATGATTTTTACAATTAATGTCATTTCAATATAGATGTTTTTAAGTAAAAATGTTGCATAGAAATATATTTACCATATGAGTAAAATGGTAAATATTAATCAAGACAATACTTTATTGTCATCGAATATTGATAAGATCTTTTTAACCATACTACAAGAGATTCCTAAATGCTTAGCGGGCAAGCCTTATAATATGAGTAAGTCTTTCATTTCCCCCCGATTTCTTAATGCTTTTTAATTGTTTGGTGGATCCATTTAACATTCCTTCTACTTTTTTTTTAACATTACTGCCTTCATTCTTTATTTAAATGTTAAGATATACACAATTATACTTCCGTATTTGTATCTTTAAACCTTACATCTTATACTATTCCTCTAAGTTTTTATTTGTATATTTCGCAATTGATCAATACTCTTTTTTCAATTGCAGGTTATTTGGGTTATCAGGATTCCTTTCATCGTAAAGCAACAAAATTTCCATAATTTTTTTGCTGGCTAAGGCAGCTTCATAGCTATTCATTGCCGATAATCTGTGTGTTATAAGTTTTCCCACTCGTCCATAAATGCTATTGTAATCAAAGCCAAACACTCCATGTTGAACACCTTTGAAGGCTGCTGTTATTCCGTTGACTATGTTCTGACATTCTGTTGAGGCAGGATTTTGGGATGTTATTTCATCTTGGAAAGCTTCATCTTCATCCCCAGATGATACTCTACTGTTCAGAGCAGTCTAAAATATATTAAATACTTTATATCATACATCAAGTGCAAGATAATTTTTAAATCAGATATTTGAATTTACTGAGGTTTTCCGCATGCATTATAGCAAGATTGGTTACTATAGCTTTACTGTGTGACTTTAATAAGTTGTTTATAAGAAGCATTTGTGAAAATAGATTTTTATGGTTAAGACTAATAAGTAGCGGTGGGTGATTATGAACAATATAAACAGGATCATTTGATTATAAGGACACGTCGAGGTGTACTGAATATGACCATTAAAAATTACTTAATAATAACTACGGACAAATATGAACTAATGGGTGATAACGAATATTCTCTAGAATATGTACTACTAACATAGGAAAGAGAACTAAATAGAGCAACACTCAATGAGTATGTGTGTGAAAGAGCGGCAAATTCACTATTATTGCATATGATCCACAGTATTATAAAAAATGTGTAAATTAAATTAACGAAGTGAGTTATGCATTTATGGAAATATAATTTCTTATGAGAGTTATATAGAGTATTAGTGTGAAACCTTCTGTAGCAAACTTCATATAAGAATTCTCTGGAATTCAGACTTGAGAAGTTAGCCATAGATGACATTCTTTTTATATGTTTGTTCTCGAAAAAAAGGCATGGGTTGGAACCATTTGCATTAGAGAGTCGATTCTTCTAATCCATTGAGATCAAATTCAGTTTGATTAATCGAACAATTAAAATACTAAATACATAGTAGTAGTAGTTATATAAATGCACAATAAAGCTGGCGATAAATTCAACAGGTTATTAGAATAGCTAAGCATACACTGAATAGGCAGCAGACAGCAGATCAAATAAAATGGTACACATAAATTGTGTGACTAAATGTCTAAGTGCCTGTGTGCACTTACTAGAAAAAATAGGTGGCTTGTCAGCCATCAAACTGGCTTGTCAGTCAACACTGAAATTGTTAATAAGAATCAATGTGCATGTTCGCTTGATGAATGTTTTGGATGATTGACATTAGGTTAACTGATGTTCTACTGTATTTGCGAAGGGTAGCAAATTAGTTTATTGCATCTGAAGTAAATCCAATGAAAAATTGTGCTGTTATCTATTGATAAACAAGTTGAATATTTCTTTTTTCGTTTTACAATAAGTTATAAGCTTTGTAACTTCTAGTTTAAAAGTCGAATAAAAAAATAAAATACCAATCCCAACTTATATGATAAATGCGAAATTAAATTTGTTTCTCTTTCCGGCCTCAAACACATAACCAATCTTCTAGAAATTTGCATACAGGTACCCTGTGTCAAGAAGATGGGCATAGGATATTATTTACCCGGAACATGGTAAATAATATCCCATGGTAATCAGTCACACTGTTAGGAATCACAAGAATGCAAACATAAGTATGTATATATTTTTACATCACATATTGTCTTAATCTTAGAATTAATTTTTCAATCAGTGCTATTTTTTCCTTTTCTACTCTTGTGAAGCAGTTGGTCAAAGCTAGTAGATTCAAAAGTTTTATATGATTGAGTAATGTGAACATTTTTCATTTAAATTGGAAACGACTGGGTGGTATTGAGACTACAATAGACCGAAATACAGATTTTAAGGGTCCTTAGTTAAAAGTATGGAACTCTAAATATGAAGGGAAATTTGTAAAAATGAAGGGAAAATGTTGAAGTATAATTTTAGTTAAAAGGTAACTTCGGTGCTTCCTTTTTATTTAAAGTATAAAAACTAAATTAAAACCTTTTTTCCTTCTCATCATCAAAGATTATTTTAGTTTTTTTTTGTAAGTATCTTACCAATATACGGTCTTCTTCTGTAGGCTCTGGTTTAATTAATTCTCTTAGTCTCATTTTAGCATCTTCACGGTATTTTAACTTGACTTGATAAAGGAATTGACACGCATCCCAGAGTCGCCAACAGGGCTTATAAACCTGCAAATCATAATAAAAAGATATTTGATTTAAAAAAGTTTTTTAATAAATATGAAATGCTAGTACCAGATTCTTTGTTGTCATCAGCTTTGTGTATGTGTTCTTGGTATTTTTAGAAACTACTTTTGCTTCATGAATCTGACATACTCATTAACACACTTATAAATTTACTGACATATGTAAGTCAAAGATAATCTGGTGACTACCTTTTCCCAATTTTTCTTTTATTAGATATACGAGGGGCGGCTGAAAAGTTTTGAGCCTAAGTTATTTAAAAATCCTGATAGAAATGTATATTTTATATTTTTAAATGTAATCTCCTTCTATTTCAATACCCTTCTTACATTTATTAAAAAGGGCTTTTAACTCGTCCAACAAATATTCAACGGTTTTGTCTTCGAAATGTTTGTTTACGGCAGTCTTCATTTCTTCATCACTGGATAATCTTCGTCCTCAGAGGTCTTTTTATAAATTTGAAAAGAGGAAACAATCACTAGGGGCCAGGTCTGGACTGTAGGGTGGGTGGTTGATTTCTTCAAATCCTGTCTCAGCGAGGGCACGCCTTGCAACTCGTGCAATGTCTTGCAAAAACAGGACTCCTTTCACCAGTTTGCCTCTCCTTTTCTCGACAACCACTTGACGCACATTTGTCAACAACGGACAACATAGTCTCCGTTTATTGTAATATTTTTAGGAAGGCAAAAATTCCTGCGAATTTGTGACTCGATGCTGCTTGTCCAGTGACATGAGCATTTTCGGCTCCCATCGCGTGCATACCTTTTTCATGTGCAAATGATTATGCAAAATGTCGTCGATTCGTTCCTTGCTAATGCCCATGGCTTCAGCTATCTACAATAACTAGATTCGCCGATCTTCGAGAACAAGTTTTTTCACTTTTTCAATGTTTTCTTTGGTAACGGGGGTGTTTGGACGCCCCAACCTGGGATCATCTTCGAGCGACTCTCTTCCGTGTTTGAACTCTCGGTTCCAAAGTTTTACGGTCGTAAATGAAGGTGCAGACTTCCCATAAACTGCTGACATCTCTTTAAATATTTCCATCGGCGTTTTGTTCTTCTTTGTAAGGAATTTTATGACAGCTCTGTACTCCAATTTCGTGCAAAGTGCGGATGACTCGGACATGGTGACGTTTATGATTTCGTTACTAAAAGCGTAATGATGCTAATGACATGAAACTTGACATTTATATTTCTTAAGATACCTGCAATTAGTGATATGCTGCGCGAGTAATACTTAAAAATACTTAGCCTCAATACTTTTCAGCCGCCCCTCGTAATTTATAAAAATACCACTAATGGCAAACGAAATGAGGGAATGGAGAAGAACTGGGATTGGAGAAGACTATTTCATTTATAGGACAGGTTCATTTATATTCATCAGTAAGAATTAATGTAAATACAAATTGAAACTAGGGAAATTGTAAAATTTTATGGGATTTAATTTATAATATTTTTTATTCACTACAATAACCAGACTAATACGGCAGGCTTAACAGAAATAATCATTATTTTGCTAATAAGATCTAAAAGTGTAAGATGAAAAGTTTAGAAAACCATGTTTAAAAATACCCCTGAAAGCAAAAATACACTAACAAAATAATAAAAAAAAGTTACTGAATTCAAAAGTATTATACCTGGTGCATGGACTTGAAAACAAATGAAGCTTAGGCTTCAAAACATATATGACTTTTTCCAGTGTTATCTATTCAGCTTCTATAATATTTTTCATACCCAATGCCTCTTTGTTTAGTTTCAGTAAAGTCTCAGAGATAGTGACTATTATGAAGACCTTCTTGAAAAATAAGTTTTATTCAACGATTTTATATGATGGATATGTAACTAACTTGTGGAGACATGTGAATAGCCTTTTTTGAATAGATGTACTATCAATATTTTTTTCAACTGAGGTTTTTAATCTATCTCTATTGTCAAAACAAATTTTGATTAATGGATAAGAACCATGGAAGTAATTCAATTCTTAATAAAAAGAAAAACTTTTATATAGCATTTTTAGAGTTCCATAGTAAAAAAAGGAATCTTTATAACTTCATAATGTCTATCCATGCGTCTGTTAAACTTTCTACAATTTTAGATATGGTGCATGAGATTTCGTATAATAAAATTATAATTTTTGCGTTTAAATGGAACTGAAATTCCATTAATTATTTTTCACTTTAACTCTATGCACTATCGCTTGACTTTTAACAGGCTTACATCATTATCACTTTTGGAAAAGGCAGTAGGTTATTAAAATGAATTAAAACAGTTATATAAAGATAATATACAAATTGGTTTAAACGGCAGTTTTTACAGCTCATTCATTAAAAAATTCAATTTATAGTTGTCATACTTACTTTGTCAGTATGTTTTGAAGCTTCGATTTTTCGTACATACTTGCTAAATGTAGATCTGATACTTATCCATCGCTCTTTGACTGCTTGACCTGTAAGGATAAAGTAAATTGTAATAATTGGATAAGAAAAATAATTAAATGAACAAAATCACCTAAAATGGCATAAATTACAATTCTGAAGTTAATTCAAAATATTTATATCAATTCTATAGTTAATTGAATATATGAAACATACAATACAATAAAAGACAAAAATATAATTCATAATTTTTTGTGCAAGCACTATATTTAATAAAAAAAAGGAATACTATAATTTTTAAAGGAAACTATTTAGATAAATTAACAATAATTTTAAATTATATTTAAAAAAATAAAAGTGTACTTTATTTTTATTTTACTTTATGAAGCTGTTGCTATTATGTTTATAAAATTTGTAAACATTATAGCAAATATAACAAAATACTATAAACATTATAGAGCCTCCCACTGTAGAGTATAAATACTAGTGCATCCTGGCCAAACTTCCGCCGGACAGACATGGGTGCTCAATGTATTAATTACAGGCTCTTATGACACATTACGTATATTCTTATGAATACAAAGGGTAAAATAATATGCTTAATATAATATTTATTAATAATTGTTAATGGTTGGTTAGGATTAAAATTACTGATTACTGGCAGCAAAATCTTTTAACTTGGTTATGAATAAAAGTGAATCTTAAAAAATTTAAAACTAGTACCCTGGGTATGTACCTAAATATATGAACTTTTTAAAGATATTAACTGCGTAAACTAATATTAGGTTGGCAACTAATAAATCTGCCACTATTTTCCATTGATTCGCGGAATATATAAACTTTTCCAACGTTTGCAGTGAGTTATATATATACAAATATGAAGGACCATTTGATATTTTATTCAGTTAGCAAGTGAAGTGGAGTAAAGAAAGAAACAAAATATGGAAATTTTACGAAGAGAACATTGAAAACTCTTGTTTCATTAAGTCCGTTTATGGTGGAAAAGAGCAACCCAATACACAATATTTGCATAATGATGAATGAAGGTATAGTCTCCTTTGTCATAGCCAAACATTGATCGCAAACATATAAAGAAGGAAATGTTGATCGCTTTGAAAATGCTGATTCAGGGCGATCTCTAAAAATTGAGAGAAATTAATAGCATTATTGAAACAGATTCTAGGTAGCAGAATTACTCCCATGCTCTCATACTGTAATAAAAAAAATAACAACATGCTTTGAGGAAGAAGTAAAAACTATCTGTTTGGGTGCTGTATGAGCTTATACCATATTATTTGAGATAAAAGTTATTAGTGCCACCCTGATATTAATTTGCGAATATATGAAATTATAAACATTTTTGGGAACAAGTCTGGTTTTCTTTTAATTAACTCACTTGTAAATTTATTTCCGTTCCTCTCAGCGAATTCGACGTACACTTTCTCTTTTGATTTTGCATTGGAATACTGTTTGTGTGTTGGATCCCATATATAACGTTTTGATTCCAAAAATTTAACTAATTTTAATTCGGTTTTCATAGTCCAATAAAATTTGTCTTCTGGTTTTGTAACTGCCATTGTAAGTTAACGCTAGGAAGTACTGAAATTGTAAAAAGTATTTATGTTTATTTATATTGTGATTACGAAAGTTTTGACTTTATTTGAAGCTTGACATTTCGTTACAAAGACGCCAATCTTTATCTTTATCTTTTATTTTATGGCGATCATTCTTTTCATAGAGAAATTTTGCCAATGTCAAGTTTAGGCGGAGTGCCTAGGGATAACTAATTAGATCATTAAATATAGAATGGTTTCATTAGTATCGGATAAAAAGAATCTTATGTTAATAGGTAGCTAGATTTTATATTTTAATAATTTATAAATATCTAACTAACGAAAATTAATCATTTGATGGATATGTAAAAGTGCCACTTTCTTTTTGTTTGGCAATGGAACTTGTTCCTTTGTGTTATTACGAACATCTATGCGAGTATAAAGTTGACAGATGACCAGACAGCATAGATATTTATTAATTTATCACATGATTATTATTAAATTATATTTGATTATTATTTTTTGTATATATATTTACAAATATTAATGAATTCTATGGTTTGGACATAGATGTATTCCATATTTTGGAACCAAGGTACCACGCACAATTCGTGAGTGTTACAAAAAAACTATTAAGGATAGATATATAAACTATATTGCATTTAACAGTGTACAAAAGATGTTTTAAACACTTATTAATTACATATGTTACAACCCTTGTAGGTGAGTACATTGCGAAATTTAATCACGAAAATGTACACAGCAATATTTATGTAATTAGTCTAGCTCCAGTACTCATTATATGAGCAGGGCGTTTGTGTTTTTATTTTTGAGATTTATCAAACAGATTATAAATAAAACCTCAAAATTTAATACTTGTTTAGTAATCACCCGTTGTATTATGGAACTTTCGCAAAAATGACAAAATATCCAAAACATGTAAAATAAACACTACAAGACTAAAGAAAACGTTAATAGAAAGAAAGACCGAGATGTAGGAACTCCAAAAAGATCTGAATGTTAGACACTAGGATTTCAACGGACTCGGAAGGCATCTTAATTAAATGGCAAACTCAAAATAAATACACCACTTCTCGAAATTCATTTTTGGACAAAAAATTCATCCCATCAGTAAATAATAGATTTGTCAGCACAACAAATTAATTAATGGTCATTCGGTTTATTGAGACATCATTTGCAAATAATGCCTCAATGATCTGACTACAGAAAAATAAAAAGGCGTTTTTGTTCGCAATAACTAAAAAGCTAGATAAACGTTTGCTGTGAGATATAAAAATATTCTTACTTTCACAGGAATGGCATTGAATACTTACAATAAAAATATAACTTAACTCTTTTAATGTAACTATGACTCTTTTAATTTGCTTAAAGAAAGGCACCCTCACCACCAAAAGTCACAAATTATTGAGTGATAAATTATATAAGAAGTATCTTTTAAATAACTTGTTTTTAAATTAATTGAATTATGTTACATATTACTGCAAGTGTTTTTATTGACCTGTTTACAAAAAATTTTTAGTGCTCAATGTTCTAATTAAAATAGAAATTATAAAGATTATAATATATTCGTAATTAACATTATTACCTCTTTTTTACATACACTAAAATTATATTGCCCTTTTGTCATTTTATGTTTACACTTTTTTTTTGTAAGTAATCTTGGATCTTGTTTTATACTGACTATTATTTTATATTTGCTTCTATATATATCAATAGAATCAATGTTTTTGATACCAGAGTATCAAAGTTAAACAGAAATATACGAATAAATTGTGTTACCAATTTCTATGTCAATATAGGTTAATTTAGTATTATATGGCCAGTCTGATGAAATGGCCAATCGAACAATTTCACTGTTTTTGTTCTAGATGTCGTGAGCTTAGACTAGTGAAGACGTGAGCTTAGCTAGTCGAACGTATACGTTGGTGTATATGTTGTTTTTTTTAAACAAAAATAGAAGTAAGTATTTGTATACTTCACAATTTCAATTTACCTAAGATTTTTAGTAGTTTGGTATTTGATATTGTAATGTTGTTATTTTTTAAATTTATTATGTTTTTACTGTTTTTTCGTTGAATACAATAACCTGTTCATAATATAATCGAATCAAATCGAATAACAAATTTATAAGTGGCATTAAATTTAAATACGTCGCCACAACATCGTGATTTTTTAATAAGATGTCCGTATTTTTCTTTTGATAATATGGTCATATTTATTGAGATGTTTTTTTATCAACTATTTACATTGTAAAGACATACTGAAGTATATTTTTTTATTTTCAGACGAACAAGCACGTTCGGAAAACAGACCATGGAAATTGGACTCAAATGTAAGTTACCACAGACAAAATAAGGAATCCAAAGGAATAATAGGTCCTGATTCTACATTTGGATATGACGATGGACGCAGTTTGGCTCAACATATCATTTGAATGCAAAACATGGCTATACTCTTACTTGAAGTGACCTTAGGAGAATCAGTTTTAAGTTTGTCATTAAGAGTCAAAAGCAAATTTAATATTGGGAAACAAAAACCCGGTTATGATTTTATGATTATATAAAATTCGCAAATTTGAAAGTACTTCTCTGGTTCGTATCAAAGGAGTGAATAGACACGAAGTTGAAAAATATTTTGAGCTAATAAATATAACCTTGACAGAGAACGATTTAAATGAAAAACCACCTAACATCTTGAATATGGCTGAAACTGGTCTTCAACTGAATACTAGACCCGGTCACGTTCTAGTACGAAAGGGGAGTAAGTGTGTTTTTACCATAACTTCGACAGGGTAAGGTGGGACCATTACTGTGATAGTATGTTGTAATACAGAAGCTATATTTCTACCAACAATATGTATCATGAAAGGAAGGAATAAAAAAATAGAATACGAAGATGCTATGCCTCCAGGCTTTGCTCTCCACATGTCACCCAAATTAGTTTATATCAATGGAGATATATTTTACAGTTGGTTAAAAGATCATTTTATTCCACATAAGCCAGCGGGTAAGCTATATGGATTGTTGATGGGACACTGTTCAATAGCAGTTTTAGAATTAACTGACGTAAATGATATCATCGTTTTTTTGCTTACCAAGTCAGACGATGCATTTCCTTTAGTCACTAAATCTTTAAAATCTTTTTTTTATCAGGGATGTCGTCGTTGATTAACCGTCCATACCGCCAGAAGAATAACTCGATCATACCGCCAGAAGAATAACTCGAGTTGAATTTAGAACTCTTTGAATTTCGAAAATATTTCCCTTTAATCTGTTGCCAATTCCAGATTATGCCTACATATCTGATAACCTTCATCAATTAACGATGCTTGAGAGTCCTACATTTGAACGGGCTTAAGAAGAACTACCGCCAATAGTACCATCAGCAGGGCCGTCTTAGACTATGCTGGGGCCCTTGGGCACACAAGAATTTAGGGCCCATTTGGAATGTAAAGAAAGCGAACTATACAAATTTTTTTCACTATGATCTTCTTTATTATGGGTAATCAAACATATTATTATAATACAATATGTCATTAATGATATTAGCATGCTGCTGTTTTTTTGTATTATGATTACGATAATAGTTTCTTTCGAGATTTCTGTTGAGCAAAATCTCCTATTAAATCCTCAAACTCAATTTTCTGAAGAATATCACTTTCTATGCTCATAATTGACAAATTACTTAGTCGTTCTTGTAACACTGTTGTTTGCAATTCATTTTTTATTATCTTAAGCTGCGAAAATGAACGCTCCCCACTACACTTGGTAACCATTAGGCAAAGGAATATTCTTGTAGCAACTTCAACATTTGGAAAAGTTTCTTCTAATTTATCAGACTTTATTAAGTTATGTAAGACTGAGATATTTAAATCCTCTGATTGCTTTGCCATATTTTTGAAATATTGGCTTAAATGAAAACATTATGTTTTGAGCTCATATCCATTAATGTCTTCATGATAAAATTCTGCAAATTCGTTGCATTCTTTGGTTAATTTTTTCAGATTAGATTGTTGTTAATTGACAAAGAAAACTAAATCGATTATCAATTTCTTGATATGCTGCCGAATGTTTTTTTAAATGTGTAATTAATGTGTCAATTATGGGAATGAAAGTATCTACACGAAACTTTTCATTGCATCTCAACTTGAGAGTCTCTGATGATCCTTCAAAAAAACTGAGGCGTGAGCTGCGAATTCTTTTTCTTTCAAATTTATCTTTGTAATCAGCATCTGGATTTTTTTCTTTAGCAGCTGTTTCATACTAATCAAAGTTATTGCGTGCGTTATACGATATAACTGATCAGAGATTCGTAGTGTTGTTACAATGTCCATAGTCATAGTGCTATTCTGTAAACTTAGACTTGTTTTATTCATAATTCCCAAAATATCATCACATATTTCCGTTAGAAGAGCAGTCTCAAAATTTTCCATTTTTTTACCAGGCTTTGAGCTTCGTTTCTAATGTCTCCTGGTTGATTGATGTCACTTGCGATGAAGGATAATGCTTCGGAAATATTTAAATAACCATTTCGCAAAGCATTATAGCATTGGCATGTGCGGACCATCTGGTTTCCGAAAGAGACTTCAGGACTCTATTTACACCTAAATGCTTTGTCAAAATTTTTCATCGTTTGGTCGAAGCTGAGAAAAAATTGTACACTTTTTGTACAAATTGAAAGAATGCTACCGCTTCAGTAATACACTCAACAGCTTGAACACCCACTAAATTTAGCGAATGTGCCGCACATGGAACGTAAATTGCATATTCGCATATTTCTTTTATTCTAGACTGGACACCAGAGTACTTTCCAGACATATTGGAAGCATTGTCGCAGCTCTGCCCGCAGCAATATTTTATGGGGATCTCAAGGCTTTCAAAAGAGTTTAAAATGGTATCTGCTATATATTGTGCATTATGTCCATCCATAGGCAAAAATTGCAAAAATCTCTCAATAGGCTGTCCGTCTTTTACGTATCTAACGATGAAAGTGAACTGATCAACGTGGGACAGATCCGACGTAGAATCTACGCTAATAGAGTAGTATTTTTTCTGATTTAAGTTCTTTGACAATTGTTTTTAAAACTTGCTGTCCCATTAAATTAATGAATTCATTTCAAATATTTGCAGATAAATATGATATACTTCCTTTTCCACGATTTCCGCAGTTTTGTATGTGATCATCAAGAAAAGGATCAAATTCACTAATCAGTTCTAAGCATCCCAAACAATTCCCATTATTTTTCGATCCCAATGTCTCATTATCACCACGAAAAGCAAGATCTCTTGAAGCTAAAAATGACACTACAGCAACAAACCTCCTAAGGACATTTTTCCGATAGCTAATTTCTGTATTATATTGGGACAACAACTCACTATCAATTCGTCCAGTAGTTTTCATTCTTGTAACATAATTCATCATAGATTGCCTGTGTTGCAAACTGTTCTCATGCTCCATCAATAAGTTACTTATATGCTTCCAATCCTTATATCCATTTGGGGAACTCAAATTATGTCCAGTACCAATAGTGGTATTAAATAGACGGCCGCAATAACAGTACACAGATTTCTTTACTGGGGAATAAAAATATTTTTTGTCAAGTTTTTGTTTTACCTCTTGAATCTGGAAAACTTGTAGAAGTTTCGGAGAAGTAGCAATGTTTATTTTGAAAAAACTCTGGCCCTTTCCAAATATTATGGACTTCTTCCGTTAAAATGTCGTCACAGTACTTACCAGGGTCATGAAATACAGATACATTCTCCAAGTTTGCAATTATTAACTCACAGTTGCTTGAAGTCGAGGGTTCAGCATTTGATGTGTGTATGTCATTTTCGTCACACGTAATAACCTCTTTTTCCTGGTGATATTCAGAGGTATTTTTGTCTTGAGGTGATGATGATAAAGAATTCCCCAACTTATTTGTTTCTTCCACCATAAAAAACGAAGTAAGCTTAGGAAGTTTTTCCGTGATTTCTTTTTGAGCTATAACTTTTTTTCTCTTTTGTGAACCACTTAAATATGTTCTTTTCGACATAATGAAATAATATTTAAACATAAACATTTTTGTTTACGAGGATAGCACAAGAAGTTCTTAGAAATGGCGATTAGTAATGGTGGTATAAAAAATTAATTGAAATTTTAGAAATCAAACTTTGGTAAGCCATTTGTGTTTTTTTTTTGAGAAGATTTTGCTTGAATTTGTCATTAGGTTTTACAAAATGGCGGTAAAAATTGTATGTATTACGTCAATATAAATCAATATAATTTTATTTGTCTTTCGTTGTAGTTTCAATCAACAACAAAGTTTCAATCGACTCTGATTTGCATTTCATAACGTAGACACATCCCGCGCTATTATTTACAATTTAACAACTAGTTCAAATATGGTCGTACCAATCAGTCATAAGCTGCGTGAAGGATATGACTCAACAGCGATAACTGAAGATAATATTTATGCCTCATCTGATCAATGATACAGGCTGATAAGAGAGTAAGTCTGGTATGAGTGACATACAGAAAATTCTATATGAAAATTTAAGCGTCACGAAGCCTTGTGCTAGATGCAAATCTCATAATTAGACAGCAGCTCAAAAGCACTGTCGCATTGATCGGCGTAGTGAAATGTTAGAAAATTTTAACAGAGGTCACTATAATGTTTTATTCGATCTCATTTTGGGTGTCGAAAACTTGATACATTGCTAGAAACCCGAAACCAACAGGTAGTTTGCACAGTGGGTATTTTCTTCCGAAGAGTCGCTTACAAAGGCGAAGGAAGGACGGAGTGCTGGAAAAAAGATGGTCGCTTCCTTCTTCGGACTATCGAGTTATTATGCAATGATTGTACTGGAAAATAAAAGGACAATTACTACAGGCTGGTATAACAATATTATTATTTGCCTGTTGTTTTGGGTTCAAGAGTAATGCTCTTTTTGGATTTGATAGCTGATCTTTGGATATTTTGATACGCTGATTAAGAATATATACTTAGATTTTCCCCATCACCCTCAATTTTTTTGGAAAAGCCCTATGTATGAAATCGTAAAAGAAATCAACTTTACTAAGTAAAAAATTTACATTACAATAAAAAAACAAATACATGACTTTAAAATATTATAAATACATTTAAATGAGGTTAATGGATAAACTATCACTTTCTTCACAATTTTCTCATTTAATTTGGACTTTTATGGTTTCCTAGGAAATTATTCACTATTTCCTTAATATATTTCCAGACTTTTAATTCAATTTCACTTAATTTTTCATCGAAAGTTGTGTCTTTCATCAATTTTCTTATGTCCGGGCCAACGAAAATACCTTCTTTCACAATTAAACCGTCTTCCACTTTAGTTTCAGATAGAGATGGAAAAATTTGGTGCAGATATTTAAAACATTCTCCTTCTTTATTCAGTGCCTTTGCAAATTGTTTCATCATTCCCAGTGTTATACGTAAAGGATGTAACAAAACTTTTTCCCGGATGACTAAATTTTCTCTCACAACATTTTTGGTTCCAGGAACTAATTCAGTTCTCGGTGGCCACTCTTTCTTCATCCAATGTTGTCCTCCGTCTCGACTACCCCACTCGCAGATAAAGCAAGGGTATTTTGTGGAGCCACCTTGTTGACCGAGCAGCATACTTATAATTTTCAGATCTCCACAGACTATCCAATCGTGTTGTATGTACTTTGTTTTATCCAATACATTTTTCAAATTGTCCTAGCATTCTTTCAAATGTACAAAATGGGCGACTGGCAGTGAAGCGTACTTATTGCCGTTATGCAAAAGGACTGCTTTCAAACTTCGCTTTGATGAGTCTATGAACAATCTCCATTCGTTCGCGTCATATTCGATGTTAAACATTTTCACTAAGCCAGGAATATCTTTGCAATACACTAGATCACGACCTTCAGTAAAACGTGGTACAAAGTCTTTTTCTCTATTGCGATACCAAGAAAATTTAGTGATAGGAGTAAGCATAGTCTTTTCCAATTGTCTTGATCCGAGGAGATCAGCTGCATCTTTTGGCAGGCTTAGATCTCTCGTTAAGTCGTTCAGTTCTGACTGTGAAAATAACTGTGTTCGACCTGCACTTAGCTCAAATTGAGCTTCAGGTTGAGATACTTCTTTGATATCACTGCTCATATCTTCAGCTTTCACTGATTCCAAGTATGGAAATGATTTGAGGGGCAATATTCGAGTCGCGATGCACCGCGTGCGTTACCGATTGCACGGTTTTATATATCAAGCCCTTTTTTGTTTTAGAATTTTAACCTGTAGTCTTGCAACAGCAAAAATAACATAAACTGCCTACAAATACAATAAAAAATTGTCCGGTAAGTTTAAACACTTTCGCGATGACATCTTTTAAGTGAGCGTTACGAATTGCACGGAAGTGCTGATTTTGTAAAAACAACGATGTTCATATTTATACAAAAATCTATTAATCTACCCTTATTAATCCTCTTCTAACGATTTACGTTAATTACGATTAAATGAGATCTTTAGCAAATGAATTTTTTTTCAATAATAAGGATATATCACTTAGTTAATTACATTATATTTAACTAACTACAGGTGAGAACTTATTCATTGTTGTCTACTGCAGCCATTCAGTGTATTTTGTCCAATAAGAAACAATTAAAATAAAATCAGATCTTGACTAGGTAGGCCTAGGTACTCATACTTTTGACAGGAATTTTTTTAGCATTTTTCCTGTAATCAACGTCCCAAAATCTATCAAAATCAATCATCTGAAAGGGAAAAACCATTGTAGACTCCTAAAAACGCTCGTATTTTTTTCCTTGTTAACAAATTTATATTAATCAGTTAATATATTGATTGTAAATGTTAAATTGTGAATTATGTAGCATGTGAAGTGAATATACATGTAAGGAGTACTCACACAGAAACATTATATAGTGTCGTCTTTAGATTGCCCAAAGCGAGTATCCTTAGGGAAAGAAAAAAAAACTGATAAAAAATGTGATATTCTAATAAATTGTCAGAATATATTGCTATAAAAAGCTGCATTTATCTCTTTAACTCTGTGACCTCTTGTACTGCTTTCTTCATGGTACTTTCATCTCATAGACTTATTGCGTCTTTCTTTTATCTATATTTGTTCATCGTCTGAAAAGACGAAGTCGTTATGAAATAGTATAGCAACAAATTTTTATATTATTTATATTGGACAAATAATGTAAAATACATAGCAGTAAAATATTTTGTATTTTTATTTTTAAATACGTATTACAATTTTTAAAAATGTAATTAAAATAAATTTTAAATTCTATCAAATATAGCCATGGGATATATCGCGGTCACACGTTTGTTTTAGCCAGCTTTAACCTTTAGGTCACTTGCGGCTTCTTATCAAACCTAACCTTTAAATATACTGAAAGATTCAAGCAAATATGACTAAAACACAGTAGAATATATACAATACAATAATCATATTTTGATATTAGCAGAAAATACTAACAACACAAGATTGAAATTAGTTTTTTTTCGCACAGGACCCCGCTTTCGTTCGGTTAGGCTGGGAGACTGTTGCGACTTGGGCAGAATGCGAGAATGTCCACACACCGCAGGACTGCGGTAAATTTGAAAATGACGCAGTACTGCATGCAAAATTTGATTTTGCAGCAATAATGTTGTCTCGGGTTAAGTGAGCAGTACGTTAGTTTCTACCTTAAACTATGTTCATGCAAAGTTTTATGAAAATATGTCGCGTCGTTTAGGCGTCATTGGGTAACAAACATAAATATAGTTATACTTTTTGCGGTTCTTATTAGTTCTTATTTGTGCGAAGTCATTAATAGTATGTAGTGATGTTAAATTCGGCAGTGATTGAATTGTTAGTTGCAGATTCATTAAGTAACAAACATCTAAACAATTGCGTTATTAGTGATATGTAACACCAGAGGACCACCATGTTACACTCATAAAGTGAATTTTCGGAAGAATTCCATCACGATGATCGAAAACATATTTTTTCCTATACGCTAGTGTATAATACGCTAGTGCTAGTGTAGTGTAAATGCCCTAAACAGAGTTAATGAAGCAGGATTTCTCTAAGTTTTCTTAATGAAATGTCCATATTTTTTTTGTCCTTAACTTGTGTAAAATTAGTAGCTAATTGAACAAATGATCAAACGTCGCAATTTTAATGTACCTTGCCAAAGATGTTCAAGAAGTTTCTGTAATATGCAAGAAATCTCTGGAAAAAAGTGGTGTGTTTACTTGTTGTCAACCTAATAAGAAAATGTTTAACTGAACCTACTTACTAACGTAATATAAAATTTAACTTACTAATTGAATTTTTAAAACTCATTTCTAAATAATGTAACTATAATGAAAAATGAATGTTTAAAAAGACTGACAATGACACCTCAACAGCGCCATCCAAAAAAAATAAAAAAATTATCGATATTAAAATTAATTTATAATTATAATTACATTACAATAATAAATATATTATCTTACCTTGTAACTCCTATACAAAAAAAATGGGATCATTTAAATATTGAGAATTATCCATTAATCAGTTTATTACAAATCACGTACAAAATTTTCACCCAACTTTTTTAAGGAGAATAAAGAACATCTCAGAATTCAACCATCTGAGAGAAGCAAATTGGATTTCGTTCGGGATATTCTACGGTAGATAATATAGTTATCTTAATATAAATTATGGAAAAATGTGAAAATATGAAAAATAATATTTATTTAGCTTTTGCTGATCACTTGAAGATGTTTGGCTCTATATCGCTCTTCTTTCTTTGGAACACACTATCAGATCAACGTATACCATAACTATATTAGAATCATATAGAAAATAAAAGTAATAAATCGTATATAAAGATAGAAAGGAAAGGAATAGTTTTTTTAAACCCAAAGAGGTGTTCGACAGGGATATCCCTCATTCCCAAATCTGGTCATAATTCTACTTCATGGAATAAAAATAAACTTTTAAGTCGTCTATTTTACACAAGTAACAATTAAAATTTACTTTAATATTAGATTAGTTCTAAATAGTGGTAAATACTACGATTTAAAACGTATGTTACTGACACTAGATAGAAAGAAAACAAAAAATCAACGTAAATATAACGATGATACACAGTGCACCTGTAAAACATAAATTTAATTCAACGATTCTTTTATTTTATTTTAATATTTATTAATTTACTCATTAGTTTAATTATTTTATTTATTTTTGATATTATATTTTAGCATTTAATCTGTTGCTTGCTAGTAGTAATTTATCATCTCTTTGAAAGTAATCTTCAGTTTACACGTGAACAGAAGTTAGTAAAAATTGAATAAATTGATAAGCTTCGATAAAGTTTTTGTTATTTGGAATAAGTTTAATTTCGGAAAAAGATTTATTGTATTCGAATAATGCTTTTTGCAGCTTCATGGTCTTTTTAACCCATGATAAGTGGTGAATTCTTCACTCCACATTTGGTTAACAGAGAACTGGTTCAACTCAAGTTTCCTGCTACTGTTAACTTGTGCACGTAATTTTTTCTCCAAGAGTGAGTGTAATTAATGCTGTGCATTATCGTTAATTGTTGACAAAATGTGAAAATAATAAAGTAATATTAAAAGACAAATTGAAATCAAGTAAATATGAAACATGTAAAAGCTCAGTCCTTATTGTTATTTTCACCGTAACCCTAATTGGAAAGAAGTTAACGTAACTACTCGTAGCTACTTAGTATAAAGTTAAAACTTGGGTTCCTCAATGAGGTTTAGAAAGGATATTATTATAATGAAGAAGTTCATCAGAGGTATTTTGTTATATGATCTGTAACCGAAATTAGATTGAAAATATATTTCTGTGAATTTTACGGACAATGCAGCTAATGACGGCCCACAACTTCCAACTTTTGTGGGAGAAAGTCGTTGACAATCTTTATACCGACTTACTGTTTAAGATGAGACACATTCGCTGTCGACTATGTATCTGACGTATCCGCTTGCGAGTGTTCAGTTCTATGTTCTATTCAGTAGTGTGTTTTAACTAGTAATGTTCAGATCAGCAAGAGTCTATTCTAGTTACTTCGATTTTTCTAGAATATGCATGTTAAAGTATTATGTTTAATAAGTTCAATTTTCTCCGATTATTTTCGGTCCTCGGGGGTAAAGTATCAGAGACGAACTGTAATACGTAGAGATGCAGAAGTCCCATAGGTTTTTATAATTTTCGCGTCAGGTATGTTATTGTAGATGTATTAAATGTATTAACATTTATGCATAAAAGCTGTTAAGTGTATTTAAAATGACAGTTTTCAAGAATAAGGAATGCAAAATGATGATAAAGAATCATATTGATTGTAGATTAGTTTGTTTGTTTAGGAAGTTTACCAAGTTTTCTATCGCGGAAACGTCCATGGAAAACAATTTGAAAAGTAAATATAATTGAGTGAAAAAAATGATACGTATACATTTAAGCGGGTGTCGGACAGAAGAGTGGGAATTAGATAAAGCGGAGCGGACCTTTACGTGCTTGTACGTACTCGTGGAGAGCTGGCTTCGCACCGATCGACGAGCACTCTATAGTCGTTCAATATATGTTCTTAGTTTATAAATATTTATTTAAAACTATAGTTTATATAAATATTTATTATAAACTTTATTTATTATCGCCACAGCAGAAAAAGAAAAATGTGGATTTCAAAACACATCAAAGATCACAAAATACGCGAAGAGTTTAATTTTCATAAAGATTTTTTCATACATTGAACCAGGAATAATTTAAAAATTATTTTTGAATGTCTGGACATTCAAAAATTCAGAATTTACTTAATATAATTTAAAAATGACATTAAAAAATTGCAAAATCCACAGATACAATAGCTCTTGACGGGAGATATTTAAATAAGGTTTATAAAAACACACATTTACTTATACTTTATATTACTAGCTATTATTCTTTAAAATTTATCAGTTTGTACGGGGGGAATTGTCAACGGGCGCAGATTCAATAAAATTAACCGAGTTCTGATAATCATTCTGAATCTATGAAGAAAGAAGTTGAACCAAATTAGCCACTGCAGTAGCAAAGTAGTAAGTGAGATAACTTTCACCCTCAATTACAGCGGTAAATATTTTTTCTTTATCCATGTAATAAGCCATGCTGGCGTATATTTAGTATTTTGATATACACTATTAAAATAAGTTTAGCAAGCGCATCCTGTTCCCATGTTTGTATTTGTAAATCTCTTTCCTTTACACGCTGTCCTATTTTTTATCAATGTGTTCCAGAACAGCATTGCTGCTTTTTAGTTTGAAGCTTGGATATGAATTTCTTAATAGTTCTTGTCTTCTGGATCTTAATAACACGAGTTTGTACTAGCTTCATTGGTACACAAAGGAGAAGCGATTGGTATTTCTCGACTATTAATTCGTAAAGGTCTGCCCCGCTTTATCTATTTCCCGGTCGATAATATACGGAAAACCTCCAAAGAGTAGTATTGTTGGACACTCCTCTGCGAAATTTCTCCCATCATAAGTTGTTTTGTATTTTGTGTCTGATAGCCCTTGGAGTTCTATTGTGTTGATTCGTTTCTGTTTTGTATTATAATGATGTCGGTCATTTTAGGATACTTTGTATGTACTTTCATGGAGTTTTGTTCTTTCTCGTTTGACCCTCGTGTCCTTTTTGTTTTTTGATTACATCTCGTTGGTTGTCATGAAGTATATTCCACTCCGCAGATTTTCAGTGGAGACAGATAGCTGAAGAAGCAATTTTTAATATATTTCACGATGGTAAAAATAATGATGGAGGAATATTGAAAAACGGTACATCCGAAAGAAAACTTGACCATAAACGGTTATCTTTACCAGATTCAAGACTTTTTGGGAGCAACGGAAAACTCTTGCGTATTTGTTTTAGATAAGGTATTTATGCTAATAAGCAATTTGACGTGGCTCTATACAAATAGAAAAAATAAAAGAATATTTAACTATAGGTTAAGTCGTGCTCGTGTTGCCGGAAATGCCTTCGGTATTAGATGATGAGTGTATCAACATCAAACGGAGTGTAAATTAGAAACTGTGAATAAAACTGTAAAGGCCACTTATTATGAAAGGAGTAGTAGTCTAAATTATTTGTCAAGGGCTGGAAAAAAATAGTGCTGGAATTGATGGCCATGCATTAATGAAAACTCAACCTGTTGATATAGTCTCAGAAAGCGTTCTGGAGTAGGGAAAAAGATTATCAACATTTTAGGAAAAGTACCATGACAAGAGAACTCTATATAAAACATACACACACACACACGCACGCACGCATGCACGTACATACGCACATACACACACACACACATTTATATATATATATATATATATATATATATATATATATATATAAACTTTTAATAATAAATGTGCATAACAAAATAAAATATTTTTTAGTAAAACGATTTTACGTATATTTTCATGAAAATTTTGCACTAAATGGTATAACTGTGGCGCTTGCAATGTATAGCTCAAATGTGCTATTAATTGGTTATTTAATTTAATTTAAAACTAAGAATAATAACTGAATAATATATCTTACATTTTCAGTCATTAAATAGCGCCCACGATTCTAAACGAATTAATTGAGTCCCAACACGAAAGAGTTTCTTTGAATACCTCACGTCTCCATCATCAGATCAGCTCCATGTCATCATTAGATTACAAGATTTGATTGTTAGTTAGACTGCTGTGAAAATAAATAAAGTATTTAAAAAATAATATAAACGTAAATAACTGATGTTATTTACGTTTATATTATTTTTTAAATTCTTAATAAGTTTATGATCTCCTTCCAAACAATCTCCTTTTCTTGATCCCGTTAAAACATCAAAGTAATGTTCCGTAAAATAGGGCGTTCATAAACAGGTTCAATAAACAGATCCAAAATTTAAAAAATAGTGCTTCTTTTACAAAAGTCGTATCGCAAACGAATAAAACCGACGCGAGCTAGCCCGAGCACAGTATTGAACGGAGTCCAGCCGGGGCTGCCGATAGTCGACTGCTCTACACCGCTCTTCCTAGTTAGCGGTGTGCCACTCTAGGTACTCGTATAAATGTTATAAAGAGTTAGTTCCAACGAGTCCGTACGGGGTTACGCGGGATTGTTCCGGCTATTTCCCGCTCCCCTTTGTGACGCCCGCTTTAATAATACTTGTTACCTTGCGTAGAAAAAAGTACTATAATGAGGAATATTATAAATATAATACGAGAACGCATGTCTTGTGCCAGGTGAACAAAGTAAGGGAAGCAGTGGCTAATAACATATTAAACGAGTTTTATATTTCATAAAAGCAAGCGACGATTATGTTCTACCAAAGACAAATTTATTTAAATTCTTTCTTTAATCTTCCATCGAGACGAATTTATTTGTTTTCTTCACTCAGCCACACGGTTATTTTAATGTCGTTCACATGTTACTCTCACCATTTTTCACGTGATTTCTCACAAAAGATTTTAGTTAGTAGTTATTTCTATTCATAATAACTCATTTATTTTCTTATCCAGGATTACAACTCACGAAGGATCCGTCTACCACCCTTCGTTCGCTACTCAACTTCTCCAGTTTCAGATAAACTGCTTCTATAGATTAGCCTCTTCGTAGTCGAGCCAAAAGAAATTATTGACCGTTCCACTGGGCGGTTGCTTTCCGGTTTGTGGTAAGAAGGTGCTCATTTTCTTAAAATTCCGTTGGTCTCCCGTTCGTTGTATTTAACCTCTACTTTTGAATCTTTGAATGCTTCAACGCTTTCGTATCGTAATCGTAGCTTCCTTTCATTATGCCCTTTTCATTAAATATTCTTAATTTAAGAGCCACTTTTTAATATTCTCCAAAAAAAATCGCTCGATATTTCGTACTGATTGATATTTGTTCTTTTAACTTTAGCTATGAATTCATGAAGTGCTACGAAATTTGCCTATTATGTCGTATTGTACGTTTACCTGTGTCATGTCGCATGGATGTAATACATAATTTGGTTCCCATCACCTAAACTACGTCTTAATTTCCGCTAGTAAGTTAATCGTACGAAACTTTTAATCCTTATAATAGTTATTTTTATTTGTTTCTTATAAATCCCGTGATCGTTTTATTAAAACACAATTAGCAAACGCCAAGCGATGAAACATGACTCAATTGACAAATCCGAATTTTGTCTCTTGCACGATTACAGGAGTCAAAGAATGTCAACGCAAAGATAATCAAGGTACCGCGCAAGGGACGCCCGAGCGGCACAATTTATTCGTGCGTTATTTAGATAGCTGAAATAACATACGTCTTTAACTTAAATGTAAATAACAGTCGAACACTTAAATGCAATTTGAGTCAACATCGTAATTAATTAACGACGCTTAAAAATTGAGAAGTGAAAATCATATAATACCAGATTTTGCTCGCAATTTTGGTTGTGTAAATTAATAAAACATGGACTGACGTTGATAACGTGATTCTATTGAAGACATTCGTAGATAGTATTGAAAGATTGATACAGTTATATTCTTTACATTATTTGGTCATTTTAGGGATATATATATATATATATATATATATATATATATATATATATGTATATTGATATATATATATATATATATATATATATATATATATATATATATATATATATATATATTTCTTCTTCATTGTTTATTTATAGTCTTCTGAACTTATTTTTTCTTAAAAAGTCACTGTAAACCTTGCTGTTTTATAGTATGTAGTTGCAGATAACAGACTAAATTCAATGCAAAATCTATAGTGTGTAAATACAGACAATAAGTATTGATAAAATCTTAAAATTTGTTGAATGTTTTACATATTTTATTCGAAGGCGTATGTCTATTGTTTTGCAGATCGAATGGTGTTGTAGTTAATTGTGCTAACCTCAAATCATTTAGTACGTCTCTGTTTTATGTAAATAATTATATTCAGTACTGACAAACAAGCGATTTCTATAGTTATTAATCCAAAAACATGCCTGCCTTTAATATTACGGTATTATGATAATTTATCAAGTATTTTGAAAATTATGAATTATTCAATTATGCAACATAGCTATATATAGATTCTTAATCTTAAATATATTAGTTTCGAATATAACAAGGATTATAACGATACTCGAACGGAAGACTGCATTGGTAATTTACAATATTTTTTCGTATATAAATCGAGGCATCTGATTTTATAAAAGAACCTTTTCAATTTGGATGATATGGAAATAATAAAGAGTATATATCAATGAATAGGAACACTTGAGTACATTACAAAGATTAAACAGTATCTGCGCTCGCTACACGAGTCGTAATGTTACAGATTGTTACAACATTGTTAAAACACACCTATCAATAGGCTCCTGTCAGAACTGTCGTATGTTATAAACATTTTCTTCAATTCCACTGCCTGAGCTAGGCCATTATCCGAGCTTAATATACTTGTGAAGATGTGCTGCGTATCTCGAAAATACGTAACATTTATTATGTGGATGCAACATCCAACAATTTAAGCGGTCTTGTTTAATTGCCGTATGATTGCCTTTACTAACTGTTACATAAAGGTAATATTTATATTTGATGATATGCTTGAATTATATTATAGCCTTAATATACAATTAATCATTTGTTATTATTCCATAAGAAACAAAAATAATAGCAGTGACGTCTGTGTATGCTTTGACTTGGAATCGTCTATCTGTTGAGATACGTTCTCCGTAACAATACTTAGCTTAGGTTTATTGGATTACTCTTTCTAATAATAATACTTTCTCGTAATAATACTTAGGTTAGGTTTATTGGATTAATACTTAGCTTAGGTTTATTGGATTACTCTTTCTAATAATAATACTTTCTCGTAATAATACTTAGGTTAGGTTTATTGGATTAATACTTAGCTTAGGTTTATTGGATTACTCTTTCTAATAATAATACTTTCTCGTAATAATACTTAGGTTAGGTTTATTGGATTAATACTTAGCTTAGGTTTATTGGATTACTCTTTCTAATAATAATACTTTCTTGTAATAATACTTAGCTTAGGTTTATTCGATTACACATTAATCTCTTTCTGTTAATATAGGGAAATCAGTATTTCTTCATCGGTGGCCAAGCGAACGAATGCCTCAATCTTCGATTGCTTTATTCTTCCCAAGATTTCTTTCAGTATTTTTTACCAAATATTATTAGACTAGAAGTGATTGTTTCTTAAGAAATTTTTGAAAGATTTCCCTGATTACACTAACATAGTACTAAATGGCCGGTAATGGTATACACCGTCTACCTCCTCTGGTACGTTCGTCGTTCTTATTGGAAAACAGTCTAATATGTATATATACCAAATAGTATTTATAATATGATTACTGCTATATTTTCTGTGAAAAGATGATTTTCGCAAACTAGAATTTAACGGACTTGATATTTTTGACATGCTGTGTGACGTCACGTACGGGACAGACACATAAAATTTCGGTTTTATTAATTTACTGAATCTATACAGGTATATATTTCAGTACTATTTGCTTTTGACCTAGATTCCTTGGTACGAATTCATGATTTATTTATTGTAAATAATAATATTGTGCTTTATGTTGTCGAACTGAATATATTTTTCTTCACTCAATAATCTGCTTGGTTCGTACAACCAGTTTCTTTTTACGACACACATACAAGTATATTGAAACCAGCCTTATTCGTGTTAAAACGAAAAAAAGTGGATGTAATTTAAAAAAAATATTCTTGGGAAAGTTTTACAAAATACTAAGTAGATTGAGATGAACAGAATTGAAGAAACGACGTGAAAAGAAAGAAGCCTTTGTCCTGCAGCAAGTATCTGTAGTCGATGTTGCCGACAAGTGTCATATAACCATGTTTACGATCGTATTTATGTTTACGCTCTTACACCTAACGGGGTGATTTCTGTAACCATCAAGATAAATTGATTTCATTTCATGTCTTTGCGACACAGGATTCGTGTGTACAATTTGACGAAGGTCGTTTGACTACTTAGAAGGGAAAATGAGACAAACAAATTCATTTTCGCTTTTATATACTAGTTTATTAGGTAGGATTAAGAATTTCCACTCTTTAAGGTTCTCAACTTTTGATAAACGAAAATGATTTTGCCGGACGAGAAAGATCTTTTCAAACCCGAAGTGTTTGAAAAGATCTTTTTCGTAACAAGTTTCAAATCAAATCAAATAGATACACAAATGGGCTTATAAAACGGGAGCATTTTTTTTTCGTGAATCCCATAGAGAGGGCTATCACTGGAAAGGTATTTTAAAAGGAATTTGAGGTGTATTATAATTTTTAGTTCCGTTTGTGAAATGTGCTTTACATGCAACTTTTCCTTAATTCTTCAGTTATACATTTGACTAATACTGAAAAAATTTTCATACTGCGATTTTAATAGAGCTTTCAAATGAAATTATTTCAGTTCACTTGCGTCAATAATATATATATATATATATATATATATATATATATATATATATATATATATATACATATATACATATATACATATATATATATATATATATATATATATATATATATATATATAAATAATTTCAGGATATATAAGTACAGAATTGTGGCAGTTTATCTTATATATTCGCAGATAATTCATGTCCAACAGGTTATACCGCTTTAGCGACTGAATGGATCCACATGTTTAGCTAGCGTTTTTTTCCCGATTTCACCTCGTCTTTTTGAACTCGTGATACATCTATGTCACCTTGCTATCGAGTAACTGGTACACTATCTTATTTACTCGAAAGTATTTTGGTAACAAGTAATTTGGAAACAAGAGTAACAATACTGGTTTTTTAATATATTAACTAGCAAAAAATTAAATTAAAAAAGCATTACAAGATAGAGTTAATTTTTTTTCAATAATGAAGAGTATTTTGGTCGAGTGCGGTAAAGCCCAAAAGAAGAGTTAATTTTTTGCTGGAACTTTCAACTGCTGTATTTATTTTGATAAATGAAAAATAAAATCAATACTTTTTTCAAAAAGATCTCCTGCACTCCTTAGCAGAGATAAAAAATTGTTGCCTTTTCCGTTTTATTATTAAATCTATCTCTTATTTTATTATTACTGGATCTATGCAAGTGTTTGGTTTTCACCGAAACCTAATTCTAGAAACTCATGTTCGATAAAGTTTTAAAGGTTTTTTTTTAATTTTCATAGCCCTCTTAACCTCTAATTCTTTTATTTTTTTAAATTCCATTTCAATTAATATAAATATATGTATTACAATTATATCTAATATTATTTTTTATTATAATTTTAAGTATAAATTATATGTTCTTTTTTTACAATCTGCCGCACACAATTATTTTTTCAATCTTTGTTTGATTTGCATGGAAGAGGTTGCCTTTTTAGCAATAAGTCCATCAAATCTAATAAGCTTATACCATCAATGAATTAAGGTCTGTTGCTAAATCAATTTATTAGTTGGTTACGCCACTCAATGATGACCATGAAGTCTGCTCCCAGTGCCACCGCATCGCTCGCACCGCATTTTTGCATTTTACACAATATATAAAATATTTGGTTTCATGTTGCAAAGTAGTCGCGTTTGAAGAAAATAGTATGATACAACTTTAATTTTTAACAGAAAATTTCTTATGCTATGACCTAAGCTATGAACAAAAATAATTTGAAATTTCTTGAAAACGACGGAACTTCGATTGTTTAATATTTACTGAAGAGGCCATAATGTTTACAATTATGGACTAATTTTTCTACTACTTCAAATACTTACTTAATTTTTTTTTAATGAATCGTAACACAAATGATACTGGTTCAGAAATCTAAATAGAGTATAAACATTAACGAGTGTCAATGTTTATACTCTCGTATTTACTAAAGTATTACTGAAGAGGCCATAATGTTTCTAATTATGGACAAATTTTTCTACTACCTCAAATACTTATTTCATGTTTTTTTAATGAAACGTAACACAAATGATACTGGTTCAGAAATCTAAATAGAGTATAAACGTTAACGAGTGTTAATGTTTATACTCTCGTATTTACTAACGTATTACTGAAGAGGCCATAATGTTTCTAATTATGGACTAATTTATCTACTACTTCAAATACTTATTTAATTTTTTTTAATGAAACGTAACACAAATGATACTGGTTCAGAAATCTAAAGAGAGTATAAACGTTAACGAGTGTTAACGTTTATACTCTCGTATTTACTAACGTATTACTGAAGAGGCCATAATGTTTCTAATTATGGACTAATTTGTCTACTACTTCAAATACTTATTTAATTTTTTTTAATGAAACGTAACACAAATGATACTGGTTCAGAAATCTAAAGAGAGTATAAACGTTAACGAGTGTTAACGTTTATACTCTCGTATTTACTAACGTATTACTGAAGAGGCCATAATGTTTCTAATTATGGACTAATTTATCTACTACTTCAAATACTTATTTAATTTTTTTTAATGAAACGTAACACAAATGATACTGGTTCAGAAATCTAAATAGAGTATAAACGTTAACGAGTGTTAATGTTTATACTCTCGTATTTACTAACGTATTACTGAAGAGGCCATAATGTTTCTAATTATGGACTAATTTATCTACTACTTCAAATACTTATTTAATTTTTTTTAATGAAACGTAACACAAATGATACTGGTTCAGAAATCTAAAGAGAGTATAAACGTTAACGAGTGTTAACGTTTATACTCTCGTATTTACTAACGTATTACTGAAGAGGCCATAATGTTTCTAATTATGGACTAATTTGTCTACTACTTCAAATACTTATTTAATTTTTTTTAATGAAACGTAACACAAATGATACTGGTTCAGAAATCTAAATAGAGTATAAACGTTAACGAGTGTTAACGTTTATACTCTCGTATTACTGAAGAGGCCAAAATGTTTCTAATTATGTACTAATTTTTCTACTACTTCAATTATTTACTTAATTTTTTTTAATGCAATATAACACAAATGATACTGGTATAGAAATCTAAATAGAGTATAAACGTTAACGAATGTAGGTTGAAATTCTGTTTCTTATATTGAATTTAAAAAAAAATTCTGTCATATAAGATCACAAACTAAAGAATATTTTCATAAAATAATTTAAAAAAACACTGATATTGAAATGTGGAGCGTTCATTCTCTTTACGTACCCAGTTTAAACATCGTAAATTTATTCGTTATTAAGTATTCTAGTCAAACATTGTAACGCACATATCCAACTCGGGTACACAATTGAGTCGTCTATAAACTTTATATCAAGAGGTTGTACGTGACTGCATTATGGAAACAGAGAGAGGTATTTCGGAACCAAGGTTTGTTCGGATCAGTTAACTACCGACCGCCGAGCGTGTCACTGCCCTGTCGAGAACCGGTTAGATAAAAGAAACATTCTTTACAAAGAAAAAAAAAATATATCGATAACATGGGCCCGCCGCTTAAAAGAATTTTACCGTTAGTTAGAAATCGAAAGTTTTTTGGGGCCCGCGCGCAGAGTACGGCGGGAAATAATCAAAATAGCCGTTGTCCCATAAACAAACGTCAAAATTCACAGGTGGCTCCTGTAAGTGTTTTGACACCGGAGATTTTTTCTACAGCTAAACCATATTCTGAAGTGCCAGGACCGTGGCCGGCGCCCATTATTGGAAATACGTGGCGTCTAATACCGTATATTGGACAATATGATATATCGGAATTGGCTAAAGTGTCTCATTTGCTGATGGAACGGTACGGGAGGATAGTCCGTATGGGAGGATTGATAGGAAGACCGGACCTCCTGTTCGTATACGATGCCGATGAAATAGAAAGGTTATACAGGCGCGAAGGCCCGACGCCGTTTAGACCCTCCATGCCCTGCCTCGTGCGCTACAAATCGGAAGTTCGTAAGGATTTCTTCGGGGATTTACCCGGCGTGGTCGGAGTGTAAGTTTCAACATGCGTATCTTTTTATTATTTTTCAAATTGCCAGCATAACACCCATTAATTGTTTGATTGTTACACGTCCCATGAAACTCATTTAGTTTTGTTATTTACAGATTAATAACAATAATTTATTAGTTATTAATCTGTAAATAACTTATTTATTATAAATTTGATTTTTGATTAACATTTGCATAGAAAGGTATTAATTTTACCTACTTCGTGTAATTTTTGTAAAGTGTATCTTGTATATGAAATAAATGTTCTAAAGCGCTTTTAGCGATAGTAAACGTACATCATAAAATAAACAAAATTAAAATATAGGAGGCAAGAGGCGAACCAATTAGAATTTTGTTTAAATTCAATTCATAAAATTAAACTTAAACTGAAGTTTTTCTTATTATTTGGTTATAGGATTGAACTGTGTTGGAAGCCGTAATAAATATTGATTTTTTTTTTTAAATATCTGAGCAACTTTAATTTATTTCTTTTAGGTATTTCTTTTATTGTTTAATTTATGTTTTTGTGATTTTAACAATGTTAATCTAAAATATCCAATTGGAGATATTAAAATAACAATTTTCCTTTTTTTTTTTAAATCGTATACGATATGCAGAATCGGAGCATTTCTGGAGACTTCATGAAAAAAGAGGAATAAAAATGGTTTTCACTTTTTCGTAATAATTAACAGTCAAATAATAATTGCGGTGTGAAGATAATGGATATTTAAACTTTCCCCATAAAATATTTCTGGCATTGGAAAAGTTTTAAAATGAATCGTGATTTAAAATTATATGTTTCTTTCGTGAACATATTTTTATACATTTGAACGAATGTAGCGTCTTCGCGTTTTCTTTCTTTTTTTTTTAATAAATACTTATGTTGTATTATTTATACAATAAAGTTGTGGGGGCGCTCTTATTTTATTGTTTGTTCTTTCTTATTCTCCGTTCTTGAGATACGAGGAAGTGTAATATTTTTTCAATATTTTTAATAAATATTTCATTTATTGAATATTATATTAATTTATATCTATTAAGTAATCAATACACAGGTCGGTCTATATATCCTTAGAAATTTGAATTACGAATTTAGGGAATGTGTCGCGCGGTTTTTAGGGGAAAATTTAGTTTGCACGGCTTTTGTGTACACGAGGTTCGCAAGAACAATTCTGCGAGTAGTGTACGGCGGAAATTTCGAGTACGTTACTATTTACACAGCTTAATTGAAAGTCTATCTGTTTAAACGATTAAAGGTTGTGTTAGTAAATTTTGAAGTGATGATCAAACTACCTTAGATAAATAGCACTCGTGCCTATCAAGGATGTCATGAAGAAAAGAAAACAACAGTATAGAGCAAGGGCCTATTCTTGAGAATTATGATTCATCTACACAATCCGTTCGGTTCAAGAGTTAAAAGACAGTATCTTGTTTGATAGATTTTCAACCTTTAGAGACAGCTTATTCTCTGATGAAGCACATTGTCTCGTTGTTGAATATAATAGATCAGCATTATTGGTGCGACTGGAGGACTAAAAATTCAAAATATAAATATCAAGGGCTCTGTACTCCCCTAAAGTGACACTTTAGGTCGCTATGTCACCACGTGGCATAATACCGGCCTTTATTTTTTGAAGATGCAGGCGGTCACCCAGTTATAGTCACACAACAGACGTTGTAGCGATGATCGAGAAGTTTTTTTTACATTGGCGTTACAGAATTTTTCAGGCTATAATATGCGAGCCTAGTTTCAATAGGTTGGAGCGGCAGTTCGAACTTCTAGTATCTCAATGTATATCGTTTATCAACTTTTCCCCGACAAAGTGAAGTCTCGAAATCGAAAAATTTCTTAACCCTCTTGCAGTTAAGATTTAACTTCACTGGGTTTCTTTCCGTGTCTTAATAGTAAAATGTATGATGCAAACCGGAAATTTATTGATGAAGTGAAGGTGTAGCTATCGATAATTTCAGTACTGGTTTACAGAACAGCCGTGACTTTAATGCTTTACATTTAGCCGACATCATTTCTAAAAATAATTATCAGATGTATAAATTCCAATAAAAAATATTGGTGTACTGTTACTCAAATTTTTCCAAGTGAAAAGTAACAGAAATAATGTTGGTCCAGATATACAGATAGAGTGTTAACGTTAATTGATATATTTCTCATTCGAATTTCTAAACAGTTATGGGTCACCTGATATTTATAAGCTCATGTTAAAACATGTAAATTTGTTTTCAGATGGGGTTTAATCATTCAAACTATTAAAACAATTGTTATTAGATTTCCACGAACGATACCCAATATAAACAAAAAATGTTCTTGTGTTGTTATTAGTTCGGTATGATTCCAAATCGCGATCTTGATTTATACTAAAATTCAATGATCGGAACTAATTAAATAATTGTCAGCCAGATATTTGAAATTTTATATATTCAAATTTCTCTGTTATGTTTTTAATCAGCGTAATTAGTTTAGTAAAGGTTCGCTCGAATTTTGTTAATTGTTTGGTATGTCCTTATTTGGCTATTTTTTATTTGAAACCTTCAGATTACCAGACCTTGTTGAATCTATCAACAATGTTTTAGTGTGAAATGGAATATCCAATGTATTTAAACATCAAATGGGAGAATGCGCTTCCAATGAACTAGCGACCTCAGGCTTAAAGGCTGACCTCTCCGACCACTTAGATTGTCGTGACAACGAGTGGCCTGTCTTCGCGCGGATCGTGTTTAAAACTGTGTTAATGATGAGACAGTAACCGTTACCTATATGTTTAGGCACACGACAGTATGTTTGCATATACAAAAGTATTTCAACGTTTGTTTTTTCGTTTGTAGGTCCATTTCAAATATATCACGTAAGCTACGTGTCTTAGTGAGAGATTAAAAATAGTTTAAATAAAAGAATTAGTTTCGGAATACAAGTTTCGTTTGAGTAAATTAAATCGTCATAGCGAAAGTGGAAACTGTTTTATATTGCTACTGTCTAAAATGCTTTTGTGCATTTTAGGAATATATTAATTTTCCCGTGGCCGATACACAATGAGTAACTTGGGAAATATATTACGTTTTTATTTCATCGTCGTATAGTTGAACTAATACTTTACAAGTAGTTAACCATAATATCAAAAATTATTTACAATTTAAAGTTAGTCCGATACACATAGGGACATCTAACTTTATTATTGAGAAAGTCTTAGCGCAAATTGATATTAAAATTTTGTTAAGAAACTAGTCCCACGGTTTCACTCGCCTGATATTCGGAATAAGAAAATAGTTTTTCTCGCATATTTGTATTTCTCTTTGTTATAAACAATTATCACAAAAAATTTCATCAAAATCTGTCCAGTAGAATTTGCGTGATTGACGCCAAAATAACGTACAGACAGACAAAAATTAAAAGTAGGTTTTCCAGCTTATACTATTATTCTATATGCTAAATTAATCACTCTTTAAAATATTTTCCGTGTGCAGAATTTACACTATTACACTTTTATTATATATATATATATATATATATATATATATATATATATATATATATATATATATATATATATAGTTAAGGACATGTGTATGATATATAGATTTTTCATAGATATTAAATAATTCTATATGTGTGCTTTATGTTCGTTAGTGGCATTTTCTTTCCGCACAGATCAATTCAACTTATTATTTAGTCGAGTAGTTTTTAATTTATAAAATAATAAACAATTAATTAAAATTTCGATGCGAAAATTTTCAAATTATTACATTGGTACGTTCTAATCTTAAAGACCAATTAATACAGTGTACACTATGTTTGTATTTCATGATGTATATCATTTCTCACCGACGCCGTAAGCAGTGCTAATGGAACGAAAGACGCCACAATTTCGTGCTCACTGGCAATGCGTCATGTCATATGGGCTCCGAATTTGTGGGCAAAATTTATATTTTGTCCCACGTCCCAGTGAGCAATGTGGAAGAGTATACACATTTTACGCACTTGCTATGATTATAGGACGGGCGATGGGAACTGTAATTCATTAATCATATTTCTAACATTAAAAGAATGGGTGAAATTGGATTTAAAATTTATGTTACATATGCATTGTGGACTCCAATTCATTTTAGTCCTGGCTAATATCGTAAATGGGAAAGTTTGGATATATGTATTTCTTTAATTTTTTTATTTCTGAATAGATCCCCACGAAATTTGTCTTTTTATTCCAATATCTGACGTAGTTCTTGAGGGATGGCATCCATCTTTTATGATGTTTATTATTACTTCATCACGTAATTTAATCTGTAAGGGAAATTTTATAAGTTTGATTTAAGCGAGTGTTAGCTCATACCATTTGTTCTGAATACCTAAATCTGAATGTGGTTCATGTGGGGTAGAATACGATATTTTCTCCATTTTATAATTCGATCGTGATTATTGACTTTATGTCAAGTGGTATTTAGTATGGTAAAATAATTATCTAAAGTTCGGAAATGTTTTAATACTTGCGTATATCACAATGTCCTCAAACGGAATGAAGCCCGTCAGCAATGATTTTAATATGAAACAATATGGAAGCAATGAATTTAATATGGAAATTTGAAATGCACTCAACGTAACGTACATTGAAAAAATATTACAATCTTCTTCGACTTCACCGCTATGTAGCGCTATTTTGCTAACTTTGAGTATCATTAAAATGATAATCACTTCAGTATTAGTAACGGGTTTTTATTCAACTGTTATGGAGTGAAAGGCTCTATCGCTTTAAATTGAAGCGGTCGGCGGTTTGTGGCTTGATTTAATGAAATCGTATCTAATCGATCGTCTTTAGTACGACATGATTAAATGACGTAGTTTGGTTATATTATTTGAATTTATTACGAATTTTTTGGTAAAATCTTTTTGGGAGGTAATATCATACATGAGAGGTTATGGTTACACTTTATTTCTGTTCATAAACGAATTCGGATAATTTAAGTTTTGTCCCTTAACAACTCAGCAAAGTGGTTGTAGTTGTGAAATATTTTTGTAATTGTAATCCCTAACAAAACTATTCGATCACAATATCAAAATCAATAAATCGTCGAGGGGTAGATTTAGCAACGAAACCTTACGCGGTTTAGAAACGTGTATTAAGTGGAGAAATTCACAATACCATACTGGTTTCTCTGGAAAAATCGACTGAAAAATTGGAAAATTCAGCGCTCAATTGGATTATTTTCATATTTTTCTGTGGCAATTTTTTTTACAATGTCATCAAAGTGTTTTTATATTATCTTTTACAATCGAATTTTACACAAATCCTTTTTACGTATATTTACGACGATTGTACATTAAATTATCAAAATATGTTTTCGTTTTTGTTTATAATAAATATGTTTCGATTTAAACAAATACTTTACGTTATACATTTTATGTTTTGTCGTTAAAATATTACAGAGTCGAAAATTATGTTTGAAGTTATTTCCGTTTTCAGTTTTAACTATTTGTATCTTGCATTTTTTTTGGAGTAAAGTTCGATTTGGTTTAGTTGAAATTAATTTAACGATTTCCTGATTTTTTTTTACTAGAAAGGCAAGCTTATTATCCTATCGGATGGTACAGATTTTTAAAAATAGTTTAAAAGACAAATACAGGACGTCAAAAGGTAATAAAGTTTTGATCAAGTTTGACATTTTATACGCACGAAAATGAATATTCAAATGGCAGATCAAAATGTTTTGAAAAATATTTAATTACCAGACCTTATGCATTTTGAAGAAAAAAATTGTGTGAAACGTGTTTCATTAAATGTATCCAAAAAGACATTAAAAGTTGAGATAAATTAAGGTAAACTAGAGGTATGGCAGTAAAAATTAGCGGGGGTGTCATTATAGACAATTGATCTTATTAAGTCCTATTGTCAAATCGGGAACAACGAGTAAGTACAATAAGATAATGGCAATTATTCTTATTAAGTCCTATTTGTCAAATCGGGAACAACGAGTAGAAATTAATAGTACTAATTCGAAAGAATTTATTCGGAAGTGCTTCAGGGCTATATAGTGGGTCCATTTTTGTCCCTTGTCTATACTAATGACTTACCATTCATGATAATAGATATGTGCGATATCGTTCTTTTTGCTGATGACACCTCCTTAATTTTCAAAATGACTAGGTCTTTTTAACAAACTTATCAAATATTAACAAACTCTCAAATAAATAAATGGTTTTCAGTCACCAAATGTATTAAATTTTCGCCACCTAATGTACCCCAGGTTAGTGGCAGTGTAATTTTGAATAACAAAGTACTAGAAACAGTAACAACTGCCACTTTCCCGGGTATAACTCTAGATAATAAGTAACAATGGGCTGCTCACATACATTCAGTAGCCGGTAGGTTAAGCTCGGCTGCGTTTGCGGTTTGAAAAATTAGGCAGTTGACGGATGCAGAGACCGCCAGGTTACTTTATTTTGCTTATTTCCACAGCATTATGTCGTATGGTATTATGCTGTGGGGCAGTGCTGCAGATATTAAAACTATTTTTATTCTACAGAAGAGAGCAATTGCATCTTTCTTTGTCCGACGTCTCTTCCCGGACGCCGTGTATATTAAGTTACGAAAGTTATCGATAATGTTTCTTAAAGGCAGTAAATTGTTGTAAATTATTCCCTTTATTTGCTTGCAATATTGTGTTTTATAGGACGTATTATATAAAAATGAAATTTATAGGATGTGTGGGAAATAAAACACCGGAAAATTGTCTGGTACATATATTTTCAGCATAATAATTTATAGGACATTAAGAGAGGCTTCTGTCGACTTAGGAATTAGGAGAACCATTTAGGACATTAGGAGAGCTGTTTAAAAAACTCACTCGTCAAAAGATTTTTGGATGTATTTTTTATTACTTAGAATTATTGCATTGGTTAAGACATAAACGAAATTGTATTAATTTTACATTTAAATTTTTTTTTTGCTTTCTTGCTGTTTTCTGACTCAATATTGATTGGAGCATAATTTACATCTGATCCAAATTTCATTCATATCTTTTATGGATAGACTGAAAATTCATGAACAGTATAATGGAGTGAGTAGAAATCGAGATTTGTATCAGTTGTATCAATCGCCATAAGTATCAATTGTATATATCAAAGTCTATAAATAAATAAAATACAATATATAAATACAAGCATTTCATTTAGTATTTAACATTAGCTACCTTATATCATCTAAAAAGAAGGTGAACATAGGTTTTTCTCGCTAAAAAATTAAATTCCTTTTCACTCTGCGGTTTATATGTACCCCATTTACGGCATCGGGTAAGCAATAATTCATCATATAAATAATATTTATACTTATAAATATTATTTATATATATATATATATATATATATATATATATATATATATATATATATATATACTTATAAATATTATTTATATAATGAATTATTGCTTACCCGATGCCGTAAATGGGGTACATATAAACCGCAGAGTGAAAAGGAATTTAATACCAATAGAAATAATATAAAAATAGAAAGGTACAATAAAAGTACCTTTTAGGGCTAATTCTTGTGACTGTACAAGAATTAGTTCAGTAATCTATATTAAATTTTCTAGTTAGAATTTACAATTATTTTAATAATCACATTTAAAATCTGTTGTCGATCATTTGTATGTTTGGCGGCATCCTGCAATTGCCTGTCTACACAATCTCGATTGGAGCCTTTAGAGATATTTGGACAATATGAGATAACAATTAGTAACGCAGCGTTTAAATACATTATTCATATAGTTTAAGAAAATACGGCCTTACGCAAGATTTATACAGGCACTTAGCATCGGTTTACGAGAATGTTCGAAGTGTTTAGAGCTCAATTTGCACCAATAACAGATCGTTTGCTAGACCTTAACATAAATTTTTGTGTTCACACTTTAATGAATAATATAAATGACAGGTCGACGTAAAAATATTTCGATTTAAAATTGAAAGAACATTTCAAAGGTTTGAGTGCATCTTGGAAAATTAGTTAATTTTCTCAATTGTATTTACAATTATAGATAAAAAACGGTTAGGAGTTTATGCATATCGGCAAAGATAAACCACACCTAATATTATAAATGCGGAAGTGTGTTTGTTTTTCCTTCTTTCACGTTACAACGGGGCCATTGATCGACGTGATTTTTTGCACAGATATAGTTATCGGAGAATGGCTAACTAGTTAAATCATATCCTTTTAGAAAATTCTTATTTGGAACTGAAAAAGTACACAAACGGAATAACGAAGGAACGTCTTAAGGGAGCAACGAATCGACGTGATTTTTGGAACGCTACATACACCATACGGAAGAAGAACATAATTATCCCTTTTTGGTCCGTAATTTAAAGGGAATTGTTTTTATTTGCATTGTCGATTTTATTAGAAAATCACTAAGTTATACACTTTTCCGTAATCATTATAGATAGGGCTGCATGTCTTAATATCTCCCTATAAGTTTACAACTACAACCCCGCGTGGGAAACTGCGGATAAAACTAGTAGATTAATAATTTGATATTAGGTACTCAGGAGAAGACGACCTATTTTAATAAATACATTGTCACATTTCCAGTGTAATATACGACTTCAAGTATAATAGTTCTGGTTCATAATTGTGATAGATATTTTAGGGAATTAGGGGCTGCGCGGATGCAAGTTATTATAGTGTATGAAGAATGGATTTTTTAAATAACATGAGCCATATAATTCTGTCCTTCGTCAACAGAGAAATAAATTTGAAAAGGGTAATATTTCTGCTGAGTAGCAAAGAATATTAATTAAGAAGTGAGAGGGTTGCAAATAGCAAGAATCTGTCAATATTTACTGATGCAAAATCGACTAGAGCAAACTATTTTAGCATACTGCTCGAAAAGAGGCAAATCGCGCCTATCAGTTGGCTTTGATTCGTCGGAGACCAACAGATGACGCAGGTGTTTGGCCGGTGCCGGCATGGTGTATTTGATGCGGTCAGCATTACCTTCCTTCTCATCATCATTTGCAGATACCGTCATTTATTTCCTTATACCATTGATATAAAGTTGTTTTCAACCGGCTAATGCGAGTTCGCGTCGATGAATGTGATAGACACTATTCACAATTCATTTATTCACAAAAATAAATTTATGGAAAATATTGTTTTTGGTATCGCGGATTAATGGACAGAAAGTTCATTAGAAAAGCGAATTCCATAGAAAAATGTACATATTCCATATTTTGACGGTGTAAAATGTGGCATGATACAAATATGGCGAATTGCGTGAATGCAAGAAGCCATCGTGTAGAACAAGCAAAGTTATTTCTACAACAGAAAATCATTATAATCACTGAAATCATTATAATCAGAGTCAAAATAATAATAACAAATCATTCATGTAATATAAGAATCATGTCTCAAAGTTTCGAAATAATAATAACTAGTCATTCATGTAATATAAGAATCATGTCTCAAAGTCAGAAATAATAATAACTAGTCATTCATGTAATATAAGAATCCTGTCTCAAAGTCAGAAATAATAATAACTAGTCATTCATGTAATATAAGAATCCTGTCTCAAAGTTAGAAATAATAATAACTAGTCATTCATTTAATATAAGAATCATGTCTCAAAGTTAGAAATAATAACTAGTCATTCATGTAATATAAGAATCCTGTCTCAAAGTCAGAAATAATAATAACTAGTCATTCATGTAATATAAGATACATAAATTAGAGTTGTAGTTGTAAATGTATATTGACCAAGGATGCTATTTGGTCAAGGTGCTGCACGTTATGAAATCGTTACGGTGCACGCTCGCTGACGATTGTTAATAATGTATATACGTTGTAGTAGGTACGTTTACTTGTTTGACCTCATGCGGTTTATATACGACTTGTGGGCGATATTGAGTGTCAGCAACTTTTTTGAAATTCAGGTCAAGTGTGAGTTGAATTCAGACATTTTTTATTTCGTATCTTTTCCTCATAGCTTTTTATCTTCCAGATTATGTTTATACTTTTAGTGGTTAAGTATTATAATAATCTCAATAGACTAAATATACTTCCAAAATGTTTTTATGAAAAAAACACAAGAAGCACGGTTTTGTTGTCTGCTTTCGTTCGATTATTTTATAAATTATGTATTCAAATATTCGTCTACTTTATGTAGGTGACCCTGATTGCAAAAATACAAAGAATTTAAAAAAATAATAACAAAGATATCGTAATATTATTTTTAAATTCTCTATATTTTTCTAAATTTAATTCAGATTTTCCATTTCACCGTTATATTGTAAGTATTATACCTGTTCTGCGAAATTTACTCCTATGGTATAAGTTAGTTTTGTATTTTACATCGACTTATTTACAAAACGTTGTGTCTCGTGAATTAAAACAAATATAGAATGTGACACAATTATATGAATTACTTTGATAAACAATTAGGTGGTGGACAATTTTGTGTAATGATTGTTGAAACGGAGTGCTCCAAGTTTATTTAATTCTTCTTACTTCTTTTAACGCCTTTGTTACTTTTTGTTGATATGCTTAACCGTTGATACGTAATTACTGTAAACATTGATACATTTTGGTTTTTTCTTTTGTTTTCTAAAACATTTCCCGATTAGATCAAAGTTAATTGCCCATTAGCACTTGGTTGCTTAGTGCGATTGGAATGTTTCTGCAAATGCAACAGGATCTATAAAATCGAAATAAAACAGGACGTTTTTCCTTCGTTTTTTTTCAAAATATGGTCGTTTTCTTTGTGTACCAATAAATTGGAAATTTAAACAAAAATGTTGTTAAATATTATTAACAAGATATAAACTATATTTAGTTCCAATGAAATATTATTACGTAGACCACTTTAAAAGGTTCTTGATGTTTCTCAACGATCATAATTTAAAATGAGTCTAGAAGTAAGAAGGTGTGAAGAATATCCGTGAGTACTTTTTGTGTTTATTTTTCATTAGGCAGGTCATTTTTCATAATGGCTTGATGAATAAACCGAGATGTAGAAAAAATACATATCGGATCACGTATAAAATCGGCAGTATTTAAAAAGCGCGTTAATTATATTGCATATAATTGTTGTGATTTACAAAACACAATGTTCATTAAATTTAGAGGAATATTCGTCAAAATTATAAATTTAAGATTTGAAATAAGAAGAAATAACAAATTGAACAAAAACACTTTATTACGCATGTATGCAGTCACATAAATAATGTGTTTTAAATATTACAACGTAGTTTCTCGCCGAGTATGGTTTTTAAAATAAAAGTTACATTTGGAAAATTATATCATTTATTAAAGTAAGTAAATCATGAGCAACAATCAAACGTAGAGAACAGTGTCTAACCAAAATAATCACGAATATAAAATTTAATACACAAATGTGATCTGTCAAATAAGGTAATGAAACCGACGACTGCAACGGTACATACATCGTTCTTCTACACGTGTGTTGCTGCGAATCTGCCAGCGGTATTCGAGGATACAGAAAAAATCCTCTTTTTAACCACATCTCCGAAACTGCTTTTCATAAATATTAAGTACTATATAACTAAATCAATATAACAAAACTAAAGGCCTAAAACTTTGTTAGATTCGGATGCAATATTTTTTTCTAAGTTTTCTAGTTCACATTTTGAACACTTTCTTCTCGAAATCAGTAAGCTTTTCAGAATCCTGATATCTTTATAAACATGTTGCCAAGCACGATGTAACCAAAACAAGTCTAAAAGCAGTCGGACGTTCCGTTAAATGTTGGTAAATATATGAAAACATTTGAAGAGTACATACACACCTTTGTTATATAACTTACCTAGAAAATACATACTCATAGACTTGGTTTATGATTCATGCTTATCTACTGTAATTTTCTCCCAGACTCATGGACCCCGTCCCGTACTGATTGTTAACGTAATATTTTCATATTTTTGATGAAAGTAAAAATTATTTTCATTTTTGTATATTTTCTTGATAAAATCCTTACTTTTCGTACAAAAACAGTTTGCTGCCAATGCGTTAAGTTAGCGAGAAGAAAAAATGCTTCCAGAATAGATAAACAAACATAAATTTTGATTATTAAAAATCAAATATAACGAACACAAAACATAATGAAATATAGTGAGTCAACGATGAACCACCCAAAATACTTCAAGAATTTGATTATATCTAGAATCGCTCACGAAAGCAAGTGAGATGAGGTAGTTCTTCTAATAGTGAAGTAAACAATTACAGTCCACGAGAAAATTAATGTCGGTGCGTACATAAAGAGTGAGCCTCCTTGCAAAGGTCGTAAAAGTCCGGTGCAAAAAACATACTAATCCCGACATTAATGCACGGCCCGTGGAACCATTTTATATTTTAAATCAGTTCAAGTGCAAACTTAACTCTTTCCTTATTGATATTATAGTTTTAACAAATATAATAAATTTAAAATTAGTTTTAGGGATATCAGTTACCTAATAAATTCGTAAGTGGACAAATTTTTTAAAATAATGAATAGCGCCATCTCTTATTAACGATCATTAATGCTTTCTAGTGTTGCGCGATATCCTCATTTCGGCTACGTCGCTCACGTCACACGTTTCCATGATGCTATTCAAGCCGATTTACCTACGCCTACAACCCTTATCGCTATAAGAAATTGAAGCTAAAAAAACAATTACCACTAGCGACCATCCAAGTATGCTTATTACCTTTATAGAATTTAAGATACTTATATAATTTATGGATATTGTACAAAGTGGCAGCAAAATAATTGGCAAGATTAGTAGCTAACTAAAAATAAAAATAGTTTCATTTACTGAAATAATCAACATCTTGAACATCTCAACGCAATGTGTTGGCAGTAGAACGGACACGGAGCAATAGACGCAAGACAGAGCAGGCGTCAAGTGGTGACAACTTTCACTGGAGGCGATTTAACCTGTTGACGGCGTTGCGAGCTACGCACCGCGACCAGAATCCCATGTCGGGTGTGGTGCGGACGCGACTGGTTAGCGAATAGGTGTGCCGTAAGAATGATAACATATCTGGGGACGCGTCATGGAAATTTATTATTTTGTTCATCACTTTTTCTTACAAATTTTATTTATTTTTTTGTTCTTTCCAGATTGTAAATCGCCGAATAGTGTTGGTCTTTTATATTCTTAAATAAATACCGGTTTTTTAGAAAATTATATTATACTTCTGTCACGCCTGACCCATTTTTGCTATTGATCTTTGTCATTCCGTTGTTTTGCATGCGTCTTTGTAGTTTGATTAACAATTTATAATAATTGTTAATATACTCGGGAATTATTATTTAATGTGGCGAAGGCCATTGCGCCGTGTATCTAGGAAACTGCATAATTCATGGCAATGTTTATAATTTTGCTATCGACATTAGGGTATTTTTGTAAAATATAATCTTTTTCACGAAAAGTTACAAAGGGCTAGTACATTTAAAACCCGTTATTGAATTATTAAATCACTTTTATAAACTTTTAATTTTAAATTATTTAGGCGTATTTTTTATCATTTTATGTTATTTAGGCGTATTTTTTATCATTTTTAACACAAGTAGAAAAAATAAGTTCAGGCTGTAAGCGGGTTTTTAATTTTCATTTGGTACACGTTTCAATAGTTTCTCTGATAATTTTATATGAACTTATAAAAATCAGCTTCCGTTTTTGAGCCAGTCTCACTTTTTTGCGGACTATGTTTTTTATCATCTTAATTATGTAAAAAATAGATTCCATTAAAGCGTATGGGTGTATTTGTGTGATTTATTCCATATTTGATGCTAATTTAAAATTAATTTTAGTTATTCGTTATTTTCCCTGTACCAAGTGGCAACAAATACTTTACTGACAAAAGGAAAATCAAAATTGGTCATTTAAAAAAAATCAGACCACGTCTTTCGCGAAAAGCTGAAATACACCGATTATTTTCTATATATCAGTCTTTTAGTGATATTTATTAGAATTTTAGATTATTTTTATTAAATTATAGAAATAGTAACTATATTTTGAATGAAAGTGTATTGTTTTATATATTAGTTTGTACATAAAAAAAAATTATCAAAATATGCGTTCGATAGCAGGAGCATGCTCACGCACTCTACTTTGCTTTCTCGCAAACAGTTTGGTACTAGAGGTAGATTTACATGCAATGTTTTTTAAAGATTTTGATATATTTATATAAAATAAAGTACATATTGTATGTACTAATGACAGACAACAAAATTAAAAATACATTTTGTATGTTTAAGTACAAAATTAGGAAGGGTATTTAAATACGTAAACCTTAAGTGAACTGATTTACATTGAAATGTGGCACATTTTTGTATTAGCTTGTTCAGAGTCTTTTGTTAGTGAAGGCAAATTATGACTACTGAAGGTCTTTTGTTGAAGTTTTGCTTATTGAAGGCCTTTTGTTGTTAAACTCGGTTTATTTTCACCGACTTATCATTGTAACAGTAAACGAATTTATGTCGAATATTAAAGCGTTTAAATCTTACTTTTCTCACTTATCAAGGTTTCGTGCCTCAAAAGGAAAACGAAACCCTTATTAGATCAATCAGCTGTTTATATCACCATCTGTTACAAGCGTTTTTTTAGAAACTGCTTTACTTGGAAACTTGAAATTTGGATAGAAATAAAACATATTAACCCGTATCTAAAAACCAAAAAAATGTTGATGGAAATATTAGGGGCGGGGGGGGGGAGTGGGGGGGGGGGAGGAGCAAATGAAAGATTCAAAACTTTGTTCTTAATTCCATATATTATTTGACAGAGCTAATATTAATCGCCTAAAAAAATTTTTTTTCTTGTTTTAAGCAGTACTTATATCTTCAGAAATTTACAGAACAAAGTGCAAAAAATATATGTTAAGGCTCTTTATTTCCGAAACAAAACAACTCAATCTGAAATTATGAAAAAAATAGGTTTGTTCGAAACTTTCGTAAAGGTTGTAGGAAAAGTTATAGCGATTATCCCAGATGTTATAATTTATAATTATGCATCATGTTTTTAGGCCTGTGAAAGATGTAGTAAGCAATAATGTTTACGTTGAAAAATTAATATTTATGAATAGTTCAACAAAAACATTAGGCACCCTCAAATGTTTATAAGTGCCTAAATTTGTACGGAACCCTCGTAGTGCGAGTTCTACTCATGCCTAATAGGTTTTCATTCTGTGAGATTGTTTCAGAAGCATTAGTATCGCAAAAGATAAATTAAGAAATTATTGAAATATAAGCGAGTGTGAGTCACAAATAGATAAATTTTGAGGTCGACACCACTTTAAACGAAAGAATGCACAATCCGCAAATTTAATTATATCCATGACTTTTAGAACTCGTAGCTTGCCAACCAGACACATAAATGTCGCTTTGCTATTAAGTTTCATGTCGCACTTACGACTGCGTCGTCCCACTTCCATTTCATTGAGCGTTACGGCCGGCTGATGGATTCAAAGCTGCCTCTACCACACTTGTCTAGACGTGATGACCAGATCCGTCTATTGTCATCTATTGAATTGCTTGTATTTATTATGTATCCATTCTTGTTCAGAGCTGTTGAAGTCGTTTTATAAATCGTAAAGTCATACAAAGTGCAATTCAAATTCATTTCGCACTGTTTTATTGCAGCGTTGTTTTTTTGGGATTCCGTAATTCAAAAAGAAAAATGGAGCCCTTATAATCATAAGATCATTCACATGCCCGTCTGTTCGTCCATCACATCGGTTTTTCACAAAAAACGTTTGACGTAGAAATTTGAAATTTGGCACAGTAATGAAGCATATTATTAGGCAATTTGTTTACCGAGATATGCTGAAAATATATTAAAAATGTGCATACCTCCTTATTCCGGAAACTACTGAATCGAACACTGGAAAAATTGAGTTTGGAAGCGTAGGAAAATTCGAAAAAAAAACTTCAATTCGACGATTCATAAAGATGACTGATGTCTTCGAGATATTCATGATAATACCTATGTCCCTCAACTAAATCACATTAGTTATTATAATATACCTATTGCGTTAGGAAATCTGTAAATTATGACTTATTTTAAAAAAAATAATTTAATTTTAAAGGAGGTATGTACGTACGGAGGAGCATATCGAACGCACGGCAGACTCCTCGTTTGACCGGTTTTTTATACTCACTAGACTGATGTGGTACATTCCCGTTTTTTTCATATTTTCCAAGATTTTGGCGGTTATTAGGTTTATGGCTATGACCTAAAATATGTGATTCTAGCGATCCTTTCCAGTTGCGATCGGGCTGTAACAACGAAAGTTCAAATCCAAGACTGGAGATTATATTTGTTTACTTAATCATTAAGCATTTATTTACTTTTTATAAACTTTCAAGCTTAGTAAATTTATAATGAGGTTAGATTTGTATGCGTGCATCACAAAAAACTACTCTACGGATTTTAATGAGCTTTGCAGTTTTGTACCTTATACCTTTGGTCAATCTCTGTCTCTTTTATAAGTAGTTTGCTCAATCTGTCTCTTTTATAAGTAATCATTATAAATCTCAAATGCGTGAATTCTGTACCTGTCTGTGGCCTTCAGGGTCTATGTAATATAATATGTGCAAAATATTACTAAAAAATAAAAAAAAGGTAAATACAAAATAAATAACAGAGATGTTTTGCTTACTTCTGTTGACGCGACGTGAGGCGTTGCAACGTTCGTTCTTCTCCGTTCCAAGAAGCAATATTAGTCGCGCTTAAATAATTTCGAATCGATCACTGTGCCGTATTAGTTCCTTGAATTAGTGAGAGGAAAGTAGCATAATTTTTCCATTGCGGGTCCAGAAAATGTTCTTAAATTATTAGCGGGCTTCCTTGAATAGAAGTTGTCTCAATCGAAGGAGTGATAATATATCTAATACTGTTCCAAATATAGTGAAGTGGTTTGAAGTTAGTTGTGTTAATGTACTTTAGAGTTAATAATAACATTTGCATTAAATATAATATCAAAAAAGATAATTTTACGTTAGCTCAATCAACTAAATATTAATATTTTTTTCAGACTTATTTGTCTAATTATGAACGATAATCAAAATCATCATTTCATGTTACAAGAACATATGATAAGTGTCTTTCGAAAATAAACAAAAATCGTCATCGCCTCGCAAGTTTTGAAGCTCAAACGTCAGTTATGGCCGAGATTGTATTTTAGTTTAGTTGCTCGAGATTGTATATTACTATTTTTATTATAAGCGTTCTTCACTCAAGAATGTCTTGAAAAAAGTCCATAATACCTTAATACCCTTTGCTTGACAAGGTGACGTTTGATGCTACGTGTGGTTTATTAACAACGAAGCATTCAATAAGCTTTCACATTTATAGTGTTTTCTCTCATATATCGAATCCAGTATCTGGTATTGCATACCTGACAAGCCACTAAGTGAATTTGCAGGAGTAGCTGTGCGAACTCTTGCATTACCAATAAGCTTTCCTGAATTTTGCCTGATAGTTTTCGTTTGAGGATTGGTGCGAATGAAATGAGCTGTATATTTAAATAACTCAAAGATCGGTCTATTATCAATTAAGTTACGGTGATTGATGATACCACCTTCTAAAGCTCTGCGTGATTTTACTCTACTGATAGGAAGTATGTTCCTCAACAACAACTCTACACACATCATCGTGCTCACTGCAGTGGAATAATTCGTGAATCATCTTCTGAATTTTGAAATCGCAGATCTAAACAAGCTAGCGTGAAATGCGCTATTTCACATTAAAAAATGCGAGGTGAATTAGCCACCAATGCAATTCCACCAAGACAATTCTTATTTAACCACTCGGTGTGTCCAAGTTTCAAGAGAAGAATTACCTAGTTGTTTCCCCTTTGGCATGGGGTTAGTCTCTTTGAAATTATAAGGGATTCTTCTGCCACAAATACGACTTTAACGGATCCGCATCAAAACTCTTGGTACGTGCCAAAACGAAATTTGCTGCGCGTTCCACGATTGCGAGTTCGGCAGTTAAAAGACCCGCTAAAATTGGTAACGCATCCGTCAAATAAGTTATGTAGGCTTTAGTTAACGCCAACAGCGGTGCGCTTTGTGACCTGAGCACAGCCTGTCAATTTGCTGGACCCCGATGCACCACGGAGTCCAAATTGATGACGCATTGGCCAATATACCGATGGTGTATAGGTCAATAGATCAGTTTGAGAGTAGAGATATTCAGCCGCCACAGGAAAACCGGACCATGGTGTGGAAGGTAATCCAATCCCTCTCGCCTATGTACCACGCTTGTGGTAAAAATCGTCGTATCGAGGACCATGCCCAGATATTTGATCTGATTCTCCATACCAATTCTACATTCGGCCATCATCATTCACTGTTTCCTCGCCAGCCTGCTCTTGAAGATGACAATCTCGATATTTTTTGGGAAAAAGGTGAGCTTTTTCTTATGTACCCTGGTTAGAGAGTCCGCTGTCCGACTCTCTATTTCTCTACGGCTCGCTCCTCCGACCATCAGAAAAGTATCATCCGCATACGCAATGATACCGCACCCTTGAAGGGGTATCGCGAGTATACCATCGAATATGATATTCCATACGATGGGACCGAGGACTCAACATTGCAGTAGCCTTGGTAAACATTCTCTGTACTACAACGATTCCATCCTGCAAATAGACAACTCGATCACGGAAATAATCTATCACAATCTGGCGGAGGTCTGCTGATACTCCCCGGAATCCTAGCGCGGACAAAATGGCTGACCACCAAGAATTATCAAACATGCTGGAAATGTCCAAAACAATACCAAGAACGTATTTTTCTGAGCACGCGTCGACTAAAGACAAACCTGTTATAAGATGATATTGGATATTCCGGGACGAAATCATATAATTTTTATTTGTAATCCATATAAAAATAACGAACCTTGACCGTCAATCGAGCCATACTTCCCAGCTGTAATGTATTATTTTGAACACGTCCATCGCTCGGCAAACACGAACATTCCAGAGTAAAGTATATGCCAATATTGATAATCAATTTGCCACCTGTGTGTACTGAGTGAAATCTACGAGTATATTAAGTATCGTGAAATGCGCCCGATTTCGTTTTTATAATACCGTTGCTAAATATTTACGTACAAAAATGAGCAAAATTGCAACGAATGTTATATATTTAGAAACTTACTGGAGTAAGTTTGTTTTTCTTATTCGTATATGAGGGAAAAATTTATAGATATTACGATATTTAGAAAATATAAACTTTTTAATACTCGAAAAAAACAAGTTTAATAGCAAAACACAACGTGATATTCATTTAATTTTCCTTTTTCTTGTTCTGTTCTTTTTTATTTGGACTTGGCGAATATAGCGAGCACAAAACAATCATAATTATTATTATTTTTCTTCTTTTTCTCTAAATTTCATTCTTTTGTAAAGGCCTAATGAAATCAGAATTGTAGACATTTCTTTAGATTTTAGTAATTTAATAATTATCTTTAATAAATTATGATTATATGTAACTAAATAATGAGAAGTTATGTGAAAAAGTTTCTAAATATACGCAAAGTATATTTAGAGACTTTTTCACATAACTTTACTTTATAATATTATACGCAAAGTGCCAGTTTGTCAATATAAAAAGTAGAATCGTATTTGGAAAAAAAAACTTTCGTCTAAAATATTTGATTGACTTGATAAAATAGAACAATTTAATTTTTTTTTTAATTGTATAGTTAGAATTTTTCTTCTACTTCAACGGCTTCTTTTGTTTATTTTAGTTAAAACTATATATGTCATTAAGAACTATATATGTCATTAAGAACTATATATGTCATGTATGACATTAATTTAAATAAAATATTTATGCAAGGGATAAAAACGTCTGGTAATTTTTTATACAACTTTTGTTTATTTCAACGAAATAGGATGCACGGTAACCGTTGTTTTAGGTCAAGCTATTTAATTGAACTTATTTATTCTACTTTTTTTATTAACAGAATCCGAACATTACTTCCTTTTATGACTTACCAGTTAGATTTATTTTCGAGTACATTTCGATCGATTTTCATTTATCCGAAAAGTCTTCTGTTGCTCTGTTGTCAACATTCTGTTCCTTCGTGCATGCCTTTAGGTAGAGTTACTAGAATGTTAGCATTTAATACCAGTTAGGTATTAGGATAAGAATCATATTTCCAATCTGGCGCTCTGTCCTTGGCGTTGCTGCACGCACGGTTTATTTAGTTGTTTGTGACAGGGATATTTACCATTATTAACCTTGTTGTGGTTATCACTGGGTTGACATTTTTTTCTTTATTACTCAACTTTTTGACATCGTACTAAAATAAAACATAGTTCACTTCCTTTCTTAGGCTTCAAGTAACATAACAGTAAAAATTTCATTTTATTTTTTTCAGTAATTTTTATGTAATGAGAATAGAAACAAGATATTCCCACCTTTTACACCCAGCTTGTCTCAGAGCCCCTCCTGGGACCCGTAACATCCCCCCTCATACAAAAGAGGGCATCATTGAAAGGCCCCTAATAGTGTCCCGTATCTAAAATCGCGGCACTTCCATCCAACAGGGTTAGAATTTTTCACTTCTCACTGAATCATTTAGGATCTCCATCTTTACAAAACTGCACTTAGCGAACGCTCTAAGTGACTCAAAGATCGGTTCATTCTCACCAAGTCTCGGTGACTAAAGATACCGCGTTCTAAAGTTCCGAATGATTCTACTCTAATGTTATGACGCATGCTCACAAACAAAACTCTACGCACGTATGCTTACTGAAATAAATAGAAACAAGTTACAAGAAAACGACAAAAATTTCAAAAATGTTTATATTTTGGTTTATTCACAGTTATATGTATAATAAAAGCACATAATTTCAAATGCCGCGTAATTGTAAATGCAGTAGGTAGAAACGTAATATTATCACAATTCACAGGTTGTTTCAAAACAGTCGTAACAATGAAAACGTGTGTGCTATGCATGTATTTATTTTGACATATCCGTTATAAAAGTATTGTTGCGCAAACAATAATTATCGGTCTAAGTGCGCGAGAACGTGTCTAATTAGTCAGTTTGGTGGATCCGTGTAATTCTGATATAACCAGTTGTATAAAAAGTTTTATTAATACGTATACGTTAGGTTGTCACTGAATGCGAGTGGTGTATCCTTACTGAGTGGGTTATCGGGTCACGCGTCACACGCCGATCCGGTCATCCGGGGCGCGCATTTCGTACAAAAGTTGGCGTCACAATTTTCACTTTATCTACGTAAATGTTTGTTATCATTTGTTTGTTAATGTCCTGAATTGTTTTTGGGAATAGCCAAATTTATGGAAGTTAAAATGATATCAGGAGAAATTGTTGTAATAATGAATTGTATAAAAAAAGGCTGGCTGGGACGCACATTCGGAAACATGGAATAAAAGGATCGATAAAAATAAGAAGTGGTCGAAAACAAGTCAGATTCAAACGCAAAGTGTTCCGTATATATTTTATCTATTAATTTATTTCTCAGGGTCATGAACTTAAAGAAGTTTTTTATTACAAATACAATTTAAGAACCATTGACTTAAACTGTAGAAACATCACCCTGGTTTCGCCTTTTCTTGTCATTTTACAATGCGTAACAGAACCAAAATATTTTCTTTGAAATAAGAAGTGGTGTTCTGTCAATCCGTTTGCCTCGATGCTATCTTATTATCGTCTCTTAAGTCAGTATCACAAATAATGTTAATTTTTTATTTATATCATTTTTATTTCTGACTTTGTTTTAAATAATCTTTTAATAGTTTCGTAGACAGTTACGAGTATTATTGACAAAATATGAGGCATATGGGGAATTTCTCGTATGTTGTACTCTTAAATATTACCATTACAGAAAACACGTTCATCTTTAGAAAAATAAAATGTACTCTATTACAAGTTTTATCTATACCGGCCGGTTATTTTTTACATACATTCATGTTTAATGATATTAAGGCTTTGGCCAGTTTTTCCCGATCAATAAATTATGAATTGAAAACTGATGTATTTAAAAATTAAACTAATATTATATAGACACTTTATTTTCATTTATTTAAGAAAATAAACAATTTATCCCTGATACTTGATGAACCGAATCGTTACATTATTTTTTACCACCAAATATTCTCGATCACTCATAAAGTTAGGCTGATAGCACGTAGCGAATGAAGTCGTAAAAAATATACACCCTAAACTAAAGTATTCGTCTCGTGCTGTCAGGCATGGCGCACAGTGGCGCGAGTTCCGGTCGCGCGTGCAGCGGCCGCTGCTGCAGCCGCGCGTGGTGCGCCGCTACACCGCGCCGCTCGCGGGCCTCGCCGACCGACTGATCGCCTACGCGGCGCGCTCGCGTGACGCTGATGGTGATCTACCGGCCGATTTTGACAACGACATACACAAGTGGGCATTGGAATGTGAGGATTATCATTATATCATTTTGCCTTAAAACCAGCAAGTGCTTGTCGGTACGCTTATAAAGTAGAGTTCCCGAGGTTGTCTCTTGAAATAGTTGATACAATTATCCCAAATTATTGAATTGAAGGTGCTAATCAGATGCCAGTACCTACTTTTTCCAATTGGTCAAGTGTGTAGTAGAAAAGTTGTAGAGTTAACAAAATTGTTAAAAAGAAGCTAACAAATTAGTGATTAGAACCCCACATTTATTATTATATAATTTAAAACTTCCCTGTCCTATTCGATTGGTCGTATAAAATAAAATTCGCCTAGATTTCGTATGTATGGTAAGGCATATAACTTTTTAATGTTTTCCTTTTTAATAACTGAAACCTTCCCCTGAAGCAGTTACTTGTAAAATTTCATTACATAGACATAAACATGTTTAAACTGTGAGATTGCAGCAGGCAGTTAAGCGGACCGTTATGATGATATTATAATGATTTCTTGTTTGAATATGGAACATTAAAATATTAGTTAAAATATAATTATTTAAAATTAAATTGAAACTTCGACTTCTTCAAGTACTAACCACCAACCCGAGAAGCGAACTGAGCTAGAAGAGTTTTACAAATCGTTTGGTAAATGTATGTAAAGAATCTCCACGAATCATATCGTATCGCTGTTCAATATTATTATTTTGAATAGAGTTTTAAAAACGAAAATACGCTGCTAAAAGATCAGTACAAATATAATTATGTACCAAATTTTTGTCTTGCCTTTCACACTACCGAATAATTTTAATTCACGTGCAACATGCAGCAGTTAGTTTTCATTCTCGATGGAGTTGATTTTTGAATCGTAATATTTTTCACGTTGTGGTCATCGACGTTGCTTTTATATTTTTTTTCTGTTCCACCCTTTTATTAGTTATCTTCTCCTAATATTTACATTACACATTATGTATTGTAGTTATCTTCTCCTAATATTTACATTACACATTATGTATTGGAGTTATCTTCTCCTAATATTTACAATACACATTATGTATTCTATTAAGAATATATCTGTTTTACGTTTAATATTTTTGTGAGAATTTTTTTACCCCTATTTGTTTTTAATAAGTATGCTATTAACAAAGTAATTTATATCTTTATTGGGCTATTAGATCCTTTATTATATCATTTTTCAAGTAGAGTATCATAATAAAAGACAAGCTGGGAAGATATAGGTTTGTCTATACAGTGAAAAAATTTTTTTTCGTCTAATTTTAAGCCGCATAATTTTTTACTTCTAATTAAAAATATGGAAAAAAACATTCCCTTCCACTCTGATCTTTTAAGTTTACAAACCGGGAAATGTGAACGAAGAAATGAAACAAAATACTAGACATTTATAATTTTCGAAAAAAGATGAAGCTTTTAATTTCTCCCTCTCTGACTCCTTAATTTATAGACAATAATTATATATTCCATCATCATATATTGTCGTCGTCGTTGTGTTGGGCTTATTACAGGGCATATGGCCTTTTTAACGTGCCGGCGTAATATGGCGGCTCGGGTTCAATTCCCGGTCGCTAGGAACTAGAAGACTCTGGATGGTGGTAGAATATTGTTTTCGCAGCAATAAGTCTGCCATAAGTATCAATTGTGTTGTATTTAAGTACTTAAATAAAAAAAGAGAATGTATATTTATATATGAATATATATATATATATATATATATATATATATATATATATATATATATATATATATATATATATATATATATATATATATATATGTGTGTGTGTGTCAAATAACTCGCCGATTAACTTATGATTAAATAGTAATTGCTTAAGTGGTTCTTGCAAGAAATGATGACATACACGTGTAATTAGTGCGATGAAACTATAACCAACCGATTAAAGGCAATCATAATGAAATAGAATCCTTCACAGGTATAGGATTGGTGGCGCTGGATGTGAGGCTGGGCTGCCTGGAACCAGACGGCGGACGTGAGACGCAGCGCATCATCGACGCAGCAAAGTTCGCTTTGCGTAACGTAGCTGTGCTGGAATTGAAGGCGCCGTACTGGCGCTACGTACCCACACCACTTTGGACCAAATACGTTAACAATATGGACTTTTTTGTCGAGTGAGTGTTCGTTCAAGACAGTCTGCTCTTCTTTGGAGCAAAATTAATGCTTTAAAAACCTACAAAATAATATCAAATAACCGTTAATACGGTAAGTTTAGAACTACACTAATCGCATTATTAATTTCTGAGTTTATCTGTAACAAATTTGTTTATGTTTTGAAGGGCTACAGAGGGAAGAAGTTTCAAAATTGTCAAATAACTCACCGATTCATTGACATATCTGTTTAGATAAAATTATCTTCATGTTAACGTATTGATATGCTTTTTGATATTTTTTTCTTTCACAGATCTTGATAGATATGCTGACTAAAATAGTAGCATTCATAAAAATATTAAAGATTACTGCATTACTGCGACAAGATTAAGAGTAGGCAACATTTGCTCATATTAGAAACATTTTTACTTAAAAACTGTTCGTATTAAAAAAAATATGAACATCATATACGTGGCTGTCTTGCAAAGTACATGTTCAAAGTTTTGTATGTAAGTGTAGAATTGGCTAGTGTTATTCGTTTTTGGTGAGTTTTCCTTCTGCAAACTAAATTCAAAATATTGAACATTAACAAAAAAAAATAAGAAAATGTATGTTTTCATAAAAACTGAAAAACATGTTTTCATAACCAAAGCACAAATTGACAAATTGAACTAGCCCAAACTCGACGGAGTTACTGTTAACACTGAGTAGTTCCCATGACTACCTTCCTCGTCCATTATCAGGTCCTTCTGGCTACAATATGAAATCAAAAACTCATTAAAACAAACCAAACGAGTCCACACTTAAGAAAAGTAGACTCGAGTTAGTCATTAAGATATTCAAACGACAACCTCTTTCCTCCATCATCATATTAGCTCGATGCTACCATATTACTGTATTGCCATTAGAATTACAAAATTTTAAGATTTTGAAAACTTTTACTTTCAAGAAGTGACGTGAAAAGTGATTTGTAAGATGTAAGCATATCTTGTTAGGAAGTTACAGGTCAAACTAATGAAAGTGCAACTCATAGTTTTCCTCTTTATTTTTTTTTTAATCTATACGCGGCTCAATTGGCTGGGAAATATTTAACCGTCTTCAAAAAAGTCGGTTGTACTTTAATTCGATTTTATTGGATTGTATTCTTTATGTAAGCTGACGTATACCTGCTTAATTTGCGGGACAATTTTTAACCAAATTAAAAAAGTCGATCGTGTTTCAGTTCGATTATATTCGATTGTATTTTTATCTAGGTAAGCTAATGTATATCTTCGGCATGTGTAAACTGATTTAAATTATATTTTTGATTTGGAAGGGTTTATACCCTTCTCAATCATTCTATTTCGGGTCATTCCATATCAACTTTGTCAAGATCTAATTATGCACTTCGGAAATGGACAACGAAACTCCTAAAGGGATGACAGCAGATCAACTGATTGAAGACGTTGGTTTCGTTGCACACATTATCGTCGCCGAAACAATTATAGAATCAACTGGACCGAGGTTTGACAATATTGTATGAGCTTATGCTATTCGAATTCTTAAATGAATGATTGCTCGTAACACGTACTTAAACCTTTTTTTAATACTAGACAGACATTTATGTATCAAGTTGAGGCAGTAAACATTATTCTATACGTTTTTAATAGTTGATACTAAATTTGTATTATAAAGTCTGTTAAGTGCGAGTAGAACTCGTACTATGAAGGTTCCATGCATACTTAAGTTCTTACAAAAGTTCAAACATTTAAGGGTCTATAACCTTAACTTTCTATTAATCTATTTGTAAATGTTGATATTACTTTTCACCGTATTAATATATTGCCTAGAATAGCTTTTACAGAAAAAAAGGTGGCTAATTTGTCGAAAATTACAAGTCCTTGGATGGATAATGGCTATATTTTTCTTGTTATAGTTTAGTGATATCCTACTAATTTTGTTTTTTTTTATGATATTTGATACACTATTATGGAATATTTTTATGCTCTCTCAAATCAATACCAACATCACGTCAGAGTTGTTGATATGTATACCTCTTGTGGTGTAGTGCGACCAAGGTTGCTAAATGGAACACATAGAATGCCAAGCTTGTAATAATGAAGAATGTGAAAAGACGGAGAGAACACGGAGATGGAAAATGTGTCCTAACTGCGAGTTAAAATTTATACGGAAAGTAATACGTTGATTTTTGCGATGAAAGATAAGTGTCAGTTCTTGTTTTAAGGCCAAAGAGCTAATTTAGTTTCGTTATTACTAAAGTTTGTTTAGGTAATAACGTCGGTAATAAATTCTTTTTCTAATAACTCCGCATAAAGCCCACGGCAAATTATGACTAAAAATGAATGGCTGGTTCGAATTACAGATTATCTGTAACAAATAAACTAAGAAAGAATTTCTTCTTATTTGATTTTTTACGGATTAGTTAGCCGTAAAAGAGAAAATAGGTTAAATTTTTTGAGATTTTTTTATTTTATTCTAATTTTTCATCTTAATAAATTTAAGTAATAATATATATAACTAATTTTGGCTAAATTATTTTGCTAAGAATTTGAATTTAAATTTAAACTAAATCTTCTAAATTATCATTTGGTAGATAATAGTTATTACCTTTGATTTTACTTAATGCACATAGTTGTATGATAGGTGTTATTAGGAAACAATATTCCGTTTATGTGTTTTGAAAAGTTGCCTTTTCAATATGAAAATCCAACAAAATGCGACGACTTTTTTCTAATATTGAAACCATAATTAAACTGTGTCTTCTGTACTGATGGTAATTTTGATTAATTACGTAATTCCCTGATTTTACAAACATTTTACTTTGTTCGCCGAATGCGCCTTATTTAAAAAAAAAATTCAATATACAAACATGATTTCGTTACGATTTTCTTATACATACAGACATTTATATATGTTTTTGTTCACAACATCAACCAGTGTCGTTTTATTATGTATATATGATTGGAAATAAATAAAAAAAATATTCCAATAGTAAAGAATAACTTAGTAAATACCACTAATATACGTACCTCTTCGTGGATAGCTCTTAAAATTGTTTATTTCTTTTAGAAGGGTACGTACGTAAATACTTAGTAATTGCGGAATTATAGTACTATATACCTTTTTGAAACAGTCTACTATACGCGCCGCACGCGCTTCTCCTATTGCTTAGCCATGCCTATTTCTGTATTTTTTCTGACGTCTACCTGATTCTTAAATGTAGGAGGGCAAAAAGGCATTTGGGAGAATATGTTTACATTTTAAAAGATAACAGTGTGTATTACACGTAAATAGAAAATAATTAACTTTGTTTTCTGTTTTTGAATTCATAAAATATTACTTTAATATATTTAGTTTAAACTTGACATATTTAACTTACCTTCAAATATATCATACACAAGAAACAAATGGCGTTTAATACAATTGCTTTATAGTGAAAACCGTGATGAATAATTTTGTTAAGTTTGCTATTTTGTCGTATTGAATATATCAAAAATTTGCATTAAGAAATCAGCACAGAAATATAGGAAAGAAATTAGTACAAAAGCCTAGGAAAAATTTAGCTGACGAGATATTTTACTTATAGACATATAGACTTATAGACATATAGACATATAGACTTATAGACATATAGACATATAGACGTGAAACAGAAATGGCAACGGGCAGATAACATTGCCAGGATGCACGAAGTCAAATAGATGAAGGTAGCGACGCTACGGAAGGGTCCAATAGGTAAAATAAAACAAGGCATACACATGCTGGGCGGACGAGATAGAAAAAGAGCAGCAACGAAGAAATGGATGACCCCTCGCAACAGACCGCGGGCGTCGGAAGAAGCTGGAAGAGACCTTTTCCCGAATCGGTCCTAACGACATTCAAATTATTTTTCTTTCATAACATTATAGGTTAAATTAATTTTTAATTACTGAATAAACCGGTTTTCTATTTTCATTTTATTTTATTAATTTATATAATAATTGCACCAGAAAATAGTGATGTTCATAAGTATACTTTTTCATAAAATAGTGACTATAAATTAGGAGAAATTATTAGGAAGTGTTTGTTGCGTTTCGTTATAGTGACAAGAGTTTTCCGCTAAAATGAATTTGTAAATCTATATGCAGTGGTAATTTTAACGCCGATTATGATGAAATAAATACCTTTAAATTTTTTATTATTCATGCCACCATAAATGATACACGACTACATCATAAGATATTACGATTTTTGTTATAATAGGATCGAGTTCCTACATTATGATAGTTTTTTAACAAAATGAATATTTGAAATGGAAATAAAGACAATGAGGTACTAATACTGATGATCATACTTGTTACATAATTTAATACACAAGTAGATTGTAAATAATGAAATATAGGTAGCTGTGTTATTGAAAATATTACGAAAATTATCGCTTAATTCATTATATCTATTTTAGCACTGGTTTAATAACTATATCAAAGTACCCCAAGAAATTCGTTAATGGTTGGCTTAAAAAAATGAAACTCGGTTTGTCCTTACAAAAATATTTTGAAGTTTAAATGTCACAAAAAAATCAAACCGTATATGCAGTATTTTTATTTATGACTTGCCGCTGTTATGCAGGCAATGATAATATTTTTTCAGTGGAAAAATTTAGATTCTAGAAAGTTTAGAAAATTTTTTATATCTTCTAAACTTTCAAATTTATTTTCCTGCAAATGATTACTTAGATCTCCAAACAAGTAATAATTAGATTGCAAAATGCGGTTCAGTGATGTACTGGAGAAATCCAGCCCAACTATTGTAATTTTTACGAGTATATTTAGCGTTATGTGGTCTCTAGCCTTATCGTAGAGAAAATAAGATCAATTCAATTAATTACTTAATGTGTTAGCTAGTCGCTAAGGCATATGATTTCGCCGTATATTTATACGGAAGCGACTCGCAATGAATAACGCCCTTGATATATCACCGGCAACTCAATGTTGAATTTCTGGTATACAGTTCCTGTTAGGATACTAAAACTCCTGTTTGTCCTATCTCATCATCTATCAACAATGGTACTAGCCAATCGCAGTTATGGTTTAAGGTCAATAAACGTGACGCAGGCAGAACTTAAATCGAATTCGTGACTAAACATTTATTAGCCAAACCGAAGTTATTAGAAAATGTAGAATTGTGTAAACATTTTTGATGTTACGTTTGAATGAACATTGGCTTAATAATGCAAACTTGTTTATATTTTGTCCTTTGATATTAGCCGATTTACAAATGTAAGAGCTTGGAAAACTGTTTTTATATATTTTCTTACAACAAAAAAGTTAACATGTAATATTGGGGTGGACAAATATTCCATACCTAATGAGGTAACTGTACTTTACTATTTTTTTCCCTTTTAATATATAAACGGGCACGTTTATATAAAAAACGTTACTTTCAACTTAGGGTTTCAATTATGAAATTACCAATTTTGTCCTGTTGCTTGTGCGTGTTTCATTCCAACCTATAGTTTTAAATGTAGAACATGTTATCCTTAATTCAACAATTTAAATAATATAGAATATGCAGCAAATACATAAACGAGGCATTGGAACGAATGAAGACGAAGACCACGAAGTCGGAGGATGACTTGTCTCTGCTAGAGCGCGTGCTAGCCAGCGAAAAGGATCCGAAGATAGCTACAATCATGGCATTGGATATGATACTTGTGGGAATAGATACGGTAAGCAATTTTAATTCATACGCGAAGTAACTCTTGAGCGGATATTAAAATCACCTTATTTTGAGTCTCAACACTTTCTAAAGACGTTCGTCTATATTTCGCGTTATCCATAAACGCACGACAGAATTCAATTTGGTTTAGCCACAGTTGCTGATACAGTGTAAGGGTGATAAGAAGAACATAAATATTGATATTTAACTATAGTTAGCTCACTCTTGCATTCTAAATAAAAATACTCCAAAAAATAAATATTTCACTTATTTTGTATGTACGAATCAAATTTTGTTATAAAAATTTAGCCGTGTGACTTCATCATATAAAAAGGCAGTTTGATATATACATTTCTATGTAGAAATCAATAATAACAAACAAAATATAAGAAGCAACTTATGTTAATCAAAAGTTAAATAAAGTTATGACAGATTTTGAGAACCACTTTTAGCGTCATTATACATATACTTACATAACCTTAATTTATATTCACATAAACTAACCTTATATTCACATAAACTTAAATATACGGCTACACTTTACAGGTTACCATTTTCGACACTCCACTCTACTCGAGAACTCGTCTATCCCATCGGTTGTTAGTTCTTCGACAAATATGGCCACTTCAGATTACTGGTGTCAAACAAGAACTATGTCGGCTACATTGGTTCTCCGTCGGACTTTATCATTTTGGATTTTATCCTATAGAGATACCTCGAGCATAGCTTGTTCCATAGCTCATTGCGCGATTTTAAATTTATGGATTAGGCTGGCCGTAATTGTCCATGTTTCAGCGCCCTAGGTAATTACGAGCAGAACGCATTGATTATACATCTTTGTATTTAGCGACTGCGGAATCGGTGACTTGATGACCGGATGTAATTTCTCAAACGCTGCCCAGCTCAAATTAATTCTTTTGTGCGCTTCTTTGTCGAAGTTGTGTCTAGCCAGTTGAAGCACTGGACCAACTTCAATGCTAATATTACCGACCTTCACTGGCCACGCTATGATCTACGAATTGAACATGACTTTTGTCTTGGCAAGGTTTATATCGATGCCTACTCCTCTGGAACAATCATTTAAGTTTGTCAGCATCTTCATCAGCTCCAGCGGCGTGTTTGCCAAAGTTACGATATCGTTAGAGAATCTCAGGTGCGAGATGGACTATCCATTTATATTGATGCCCTGTTCTTCGGATCAGTAGTTCTTGTGAAGTGTCTTATCTCCTTTTAAGAAAAAAATATTACAAACTCATTTCTAAACCACCTTGGGCACTGCTCCATTAAGGACAACGGCAATTCCATCGTCACCCGGAGACTTTTTAAGCTCAGAGCAATTACAATCTCATCTATGTGAATTTCAGGGATATGTTCAGTGTAGTGACACATTGATTTTATGCAACGATCATCACTGGATGAGGCAGTAGGTTTGGATGCTTGGGAAGAATATAATTTTCTATTAACAAATCATAAACTGCATAATTTAAAATTACAAAAATAAGGGTTTTTTAGGAGCCCCGTAAAAGTTTTAGCAAAACTATGGCGGTGATTCTAAGTGTGACAAGTTTAGAAATATGCAAGTATCATTGGTCCTGAGGTAACAGTTCTGCCGTCTGGTGTCCTCAGCTTCATCAGTTGCGTCCGCGACAATTCTTATACAAATACTTTTCACCCCTTATTTTGCACGGTGCATTTTAGTACGACGCGTAGCGACATAGGTTGATTTTTATCCTCATCTTGGTAAACTTGTTAAGGACGCAACATTCTCACGATGTTCTCAATAGCTCCCATCTTTGCTTCATTAGATCCAGAGTCTTGCGTGAGATTTTGGATTCCGTATTTCCCAACTATTAGAAAAAAATTGGATTGAATAATATGATATGCATTGAAAATACCACATAAAGTTACAAAAATTGCTTTTTGACTAGAACCCTGAAAGAAAAATCTAAAAACATGTATTAAAGTATAGGAATACGCAGACCTAAAAAAGCCTTCATTACTTCTTTAGATTTCAATGGCATTGTGCTCGATATTGTACCAGCTGGCAACGCGGCCCAAGGAGCAGCAAAAGATATTCGAGGAACTAGAAAAGGTTATTCCGGATGTGGACGAAGCTGTCACCTACAATCATCTCGAGAAGCTTAACTACATGAAGGCTTTCGTTAGAGAAGTATTCAGGTTAGATGAGTTTATTAAAGAAATCTAATAAATATTAAGTGTTCTTAGAATGCTGCATAAAATTTGTGAATACATTCATCAATAGAAATATGTTTAAGTTGTTGCTTTTTTAATACATACAATAAAATCATTGCGAAATTCAATGGGAAAAAAACGCGAGTACTAAATAAAACTTTTAGCCTTTTTTTCTGTTTCAAGGATTGAAACGATTAATATAAATTGTAATCTTAATAATTTCCAAAAATGATATAGCTAATTTATTTATAAATTATTGAACTGCTTTAACACGATTAAAACTTTTCGTAGCAATCTAAAATTCACGCAGGTAAAATCATGGACAAGAGTTAGTGAGCAAGTAAATCTGCTTAAAGTATATGTTTTTATAAAAAATGAAGCAATTGGCCGTATTAATAGAGTCAATTAATGACCAGTCTAGCTAATCCTAGAAAGATGATTTTTCAATCAGGGTTACGTTTGCAGAGTGTTTATTCTTATCAAAGTATAATTTTGTATTCTTTTGCGAAAAAAGATTTTGAAATGAAAATATATAAGAAAGTCAAAATTTTTCTATATTGTGTTCTATACTCACGTTTAAACTATTTATTAGGTAACTACGCGTCACAAATTGAACGGACCGTTGCGTTTGAAGACGCTGCTGGAGTAAATTCACTTCCATTTAAAAGAAGTCATTACTATAATTTCAAATGTTTTTTTAATTTTATACGGATTTATTTAAGGTCTCGCCATGCATCATTATTTTCTGTTTTTTAAGATTCTTTATCTTAAAAAGGAAAACTTAATCCTTATTAGATCACTCACGAGTTTCTCCCTCCATCTGTCTTAGGCGCATTTCCCAAAAAAGGAGCTAGCTTTAAGAGACTCAAAGATATTTTTTTCTTAATTTTAGGTATTTTATTTACAGAGATATACTGAAAAGTATGTAAAAAATATATGTCCCTCCCTTATTTCCGAAATCATAACCTAACATTATGAAAAAATATGAGTTTTCGAAGCCATAGGAAAAAGAAAAGTTATGGGAAAATTATGGCGATGATTCTAGATGTCATAATTTTTGAAACACGCACCATATTTTTAAGACTATAAAAGACATAATAGGTAATATATTCACGTTTTTCCATATTCGCAGCCTGTTTTCTCAGAAACCATGCGACGTTAAAACTTGAAATCTGCCCCACTATTAACCCACTAATTCTGCAATAGCTATAAAATATTTATATTAGAATTGAATATTTTAAAAATTTTAGAAAAAATTTAAATTTTATACTTAAAAAACATTCCAAAAATTTGCAAAATCAATGCCTTTTCTCTTTCCAAGCTCTTTTGTTTCCTCTTCAAGCTCTTTTGTTTCCTAAACTACTAATCCAAAATCGTAAAAAGATAGAATCGGTAAAATCTGATTAGGAGATTGCAGAAAAACTACAGCGATTATCCTCGGTCTTATAATTTTTTAATTATGCACCATGTTTTTACGCCTGTGGAAGGTATCGTAGGTAATATGTTTACGTTGTGAAAAATTAATATTTGTAAATAGTTTAATTGAATTACTATAAATGTTTATAAGTGCATAAATGTGGGTAAAACCCTCGCAGAACGAGTTTTACTCGTACTTGACATGTTATTTGAAATATATTCTCATTCGTTGCTTTACAAAATAATTTCGAGTGTAGTTCATCTCGCAGTCATAAATCTTTATTTCCAAACTCAATAATATGTATACGTTTTATAGTGTTTATTTTTTTTATAAATTCCATTTAACACGATTTTCCCACCTTGTAATAAAAATACCCTAAAAAACAATATTATGATATAAATAATATGCAAAAATAAAATTATTTTCATGTTCACAGAATGTATTCGACAGTAATCGGTAACGGCAGAACTTTACAAGAAGACGATATTATTTGCGGTTATCACATCCCTAAAGGGGTGAGTCAACTTTACGTTTAGCGTTTTGATTTAAATTATTTTAGCGTTTTGATTTAAATGATTTAATTCTCTTACTTATTTCTACCTTCGTTCGTAGCCACCTCGCCATCTTTTATCGCAGCAGGGTAAAAAGAAATGGCGGCGTACTACGTCTAACGCTTTTGACTAACGTTTCTTTTTAACCTTCTTTAAAAAGGAGGTTCACTATTTCACCCGTATGCATGAAGATATATTGGGTAGGTGTGCGACCTGAACCGATGTGAACTACTGAACCGATTTTTATGGTTCTTTTACCCGTAAAGTCGTCATATTTAAGAAAAAGTTTAAGTGTATGATACTTAAGGTATCACTCTTGATTTAATATTTATGATTCAAGAACTGGTGGAAGGTGAATTTATTTAATTTTTAGTAAGCCTTTTATTCGGTGGTTATTTGAAATAGGTTAAATTTTTTAAAACGATTTTTTATATTTGTTCACTTGCGTTGCTTAACGTTAGATTCATTTAATATTATAATATGCCTATATTATCCATTCAGGCTTCACGTGCTCACACCATCAACAATCTTATTTCCAATGTTTACCTGTTGTATGCTAAATTTAGACAAAATTTATGATTATTTAGTATTATAAAACGATTTATATTAATGAATATATTTACGGAAATTTACATAAAATTCGCGGCAAATTATTCGTTTCAAATTTTACATTTTATTCGGCTGCTTAAGGGAAAGGAGTGATATTGTTTTTATTTTTATTAAGGAGTATATATTTAATTTACAAAAATTAACCGACTAAGAAAACTGACTGTTTTGGAAGTTTATACAGTATTATGTAAATACGTTTTCGTTACAAAATTATATATACGAGTTACTGAGAATTTAATGTTCCGTGAATTACCGTAAATTTAATGAGAGTTACCGTGAATTTAACGACCGTTAACCTGGTCCAGTTAGCTTAAATCTCATGTATAAATTTCAAATACGACAAAATGTGGAATAGCTTGTTTTTATAAAATTATTTAATCGGATCCTATGTTGCATATTGCTTAGAGCTTTCACGTTGGTTGGAATATGTTTTTTTCTTGAAGTGAAACTTACGCAAGGTATATATGAATCGAGTATAGAGCCTATGAAATGCATCATGGCCCTCACCCTAATGCTATACTATCGGGTTTCAACAGAAACTCGCCTTATGGCCATAAGTATGGCTAAAACATTCGTTTTACGTCACGAACAATTGTTAAGTTCGGGCAAAGACAAGCACCAATAATATATCTGTCGTTTTTTGCACCACAAAAGGATTTTGTCGCGTCAATACGCCACGAATTTTCGTCCGATAGTGTGACTATAATATTAGTGGTGAAATTTGAATATAGTCCTACACTTTGATATCATACGTGTCGCACAATAATCACATCGTTCGATTATCGAAATAGGTGATAATGAACACGGTCGAAATTTTTATTGGGTGACCGCATGGTGGTTTTGTTTAACGTTTAAGAAGTTTTGATCCTAATGAGTGAGTTTTACAAAAAAAAAATTTCAATAATTTCTTTATAGATGATTTATTTCAAAATCCTATTTTTGTAAATCGATTTATTATTTGGAAAAAAACGATAATTGCAAAACTTGTGGTCGGAAAAAGAATCTATGAATTATTCTCAATTTTTTTTGATATAATAAATAACTTTATTAATTTTAGGTGCTGTTTCTTCGATAAGATTTAGTGAAATGATAACAGAATAACTTGATATATTAAATTACGAAAATAATTATAAAAAATATTAATAAATAATTTTCTTGGGGCTATGTACCTAGATAGCTATGATATCGAAATACGACTCTATGTAAATACATTACACCCTCATCAGTAAACTGAGACAACTCGAAATACATGATTTTTGGAAATCGTAAAAAAATAGTTTAGAATTTTCAATTGTTGTTTTTAACAAATTAAAAATTAGAGATTTTAAAGAATTTTCAATTGTTGTTTTTAGTTTTTCTAGTAAAGGTACTAGTGTTTTAAATATTTCGCCGTCTATGTCTAAGGGAAATACATTTGTTTGAGTTGTATGGAAATATCTCATATAATTAAGTGCACTAAGCACTTAATTATAAGGTAACAAAAAAAATATCTTAAAAGTTTGACAATCAGTATGCTAAAAATATGAACCCAAATATAATATTATACGTAGTTATAAACCAAACATAATATTATACGTAATATGAACCCAAACATAATATTACAGTAGCAAATTTAAAGTAAAAGAAACTAAACAATAACCTATTTCATAGGAATGTGACGGAGATAAAACGAGTGAGAAACAAGCATGCAGACTTGTTTCTCATTCGTTAAGATTCTTTTTATCATGGCACACACTTTAAATACACTTTAATAAATAAAAGTAATAAAATAATCACTATCATGTACAAAAATAGTCAAAACTTTTTTATTAAAATAAAGCTTTGTAACTGGAAAACAAATTTGAGATTTTTCTTCTTATTCTGACTGTAATAAATTTTTTCGTAGTTGGCTCTCTCAACACAAATTATTTCTTCGGCTCTAAGCTAACGATGTTGTATTTATTGTTCGTCTGTGTGTAGAAGTTTTTTGGTTTTCTCATATAAGATTTTGTAGGAAAACGGAAACGGTTTGGTTTAATAAACTTTAATATCTCTCCAGGCAACCGTTTTCCGTTTATTGTTTTTTTTGTTTTTATAGCAACATTATACGCAAGTATATTTTGGATTCATCTATTTGTAAGAATTTGTCTAGTATTTTTTATTTTTGATACCATAGTATTTATTTAACATTAAACTAAGCTAAACTTACAAGGGTCATATGGAGAAACTTAGATGAAACAGAATTTAAATTCAGGGTTCGTTCTATTTCATTGAATTTTATGTTGTAACTTTATTTTTACATGACTGTACAAAAGGGAGTTTTATGTAACCATAGTTCATATATTTAACCATGTGAGTTTGTTTATTCCCTCGTAGCGACGAAACGGCTTAAACGATTTCGATAAATGGTAGCGTTAAAATCGGTATACAGTATTATACCGAGTAACAAAGGCGATTTGATGTTACAGACAACTCAGAATGGCATCCGTTATATCACACAACGAAGAGTAAACTAGAAATGGCATGTGAGTGTGATTGGCGCGCCAGAAGTAAGCAAAGCTCTGCTTACTTTAAAGTAATCAAAGTGTAGTTTGTCGTTGTCGGTAACGTGAGAAAGTGCTCCGTTATTTTCGCTTAAAGAAAGAAAAATATGTCTTACTCTCTCACTGAATTGTATAAAAATATGAGTGAAACAGGGTGACAACAAATAGGGAGAGGCATTTTGAGGCGAGAAACAGCGGCCACCCATAACAATACTACACACTGACTATGCCCGCTCTGTCAAGAGCGAAACGACGGAGAAGAAGGGAAACAAATATACGTTTATAACTTAAGTTCTGCTGATTGATATTCAATCGTTTTTCGCTATGGTATATGTAGTTTATCCTGGAAAGATCATCGTGTATATTACATTAATGTGGGTGTTGTTCAGCCATATTAATATTTATTGTTCCAGAATGCGGGCAAACAGGTAGTGATATCTGTAACTAAGCAGCGGCAGCGTTTGGTCGCGGGAGGGGTCACTAAAGTTCATCGTTACAATTTCCATACGAGCGGAGCTGTGAACATAATCTGGTTTTCAAATAAAAAAGAGGTCATAATCAAGGTCACTAACTATGAATTGGATTCCGGTCTTTATTGCACTTCTAATGTCGATGAGGAATGATGTCGATTCAAACTTCACATATATTTTAATTTATTTCTCTTTCAAAGTGTACGCACTGTCTTGGTGTGACATTTTAGAAACCCATGGGGTATTATTTTGCTTTGTTAATTCGACCGTCGTAAAGTTCTGTTTAGTCTTGTTTCGTATGTTTCTCCACTCAGATATTGTATAAACTACTTGTGCGTTACAAATTACAAATAAATTGGGTCACGACGTTTCTAATAATAATATTTATTTCCTACTTTTCTTTAATTACGATTTTATTAACTTCTATAAAAACACTGTGCTGAATACACAGATTACGTTGCTTATTTACTCCCGTAAAAACATTGGATTCCATACGCAGATAACATCTTTATTAAGATGGAAAATATTTGTATTAAGAATATTAAAAACTGTGAGGAGTTTTCTCATTGTTTTGTAAAAAATCTACAAATATCGGTTATTGCGTACGGTTTTCTAGTATCTTCAATAAATTCTCTGAAAGCTGATCCTCTTTGACAGAGAAACTCAACACGAGATATAGAATTTACTTTTATGCTTTTTTTCCTGTACAGAACAGATCTTAGGGACATGGGCGTGGTTTTTGTACCTGTCCATGGTTGCCACATCTGTCCATGTTTTCCCATATTATTCAAGATTTTAAGGCCCGACTTTAAAATCTTTCTCAATGCAACGTTTATTGTGTTTTGTCTTGACTATTCTAATCATAGGGTCAGTTATGTTGGACGCCTTAATATACAGTGTTTCGTAGATCTTCATGCTGTTATAATTAATCCTAAAGTTTAAAGTATGCTCCAGGAACGTTTGTATTTCAGCAACTCCAGCAATACAGAATATTTTCTTGATTTTTGTGTATTCGTTTTTTGGCGTTAGGATCTTAAATTGCTTCACGGTTTTTGTTGAGGTGTGTGAGATGGGTTTTATCTATGCAGACTGTCATTTTTAGATCGAAACTAAAATATATCATAGGTTAGACTTTTTATATCGTCGCTAAAGTGTCTTTAATGCTTCAGTTGACTGTACATCTAAAAATTAAACGTATTTTTTAAATATATTCACCGACATCTTCTACCGATGTCGACATGTATTAATTTAATAGAAAGAAAAATTACTTGAAGGTCAAAATGAAGCATATTTCGAGATTGATCTGCAACAGCAACATTTTCTTCAGTTGATTGTAACAATATTTATATATATATATATATTTTATATATATATATATATATATATATTTCGAAATGTATAAGTTTTGTTGAAACATATACATTTCGAATATGTCTCCTTGTGTATATTTATATTTAGGAATCGGGAGATGAAATCTTTTTTTATAAATTGCTCTTTAAACGTTCTGAAAAGATTGATGTAAATAAATTATTCCATGCGGAGCATGTTTACTGCGAGTGAAGAAGTGAATTTTTTTTAAAGATTAAAATCTGAAAGATTAATGAAATCGGATTAAAACTCTAATTGTTCTTCTGAACTGACTTTAACTTTTAAATAACTAAAACTTGTTCTATCACATTTTTATTGGGCTACTATTAGTTCATGAAATGTTTATTTTAAGTTTTTGGGTCTTACGGACGTCTCATTATCGGTTATCTAATACTTGTCATTGTTTTGATATGAAAATGAACCGAAATAGTAAATAGCCTAGCCTCCAACTATATGCCTGTATATATTTTTTCTAGCGAGAAATTGAAATCATATTGTTTTAAGTCTTAATGGCTGTAATAATTTCCAGTTAGTCATGAATTAATTTGAAAATGAATTTTAATTAAGTTAATATTTAAATGGAGAAGTGAATTTCCTAAATATTTCCCTCGTATTTCTGCACTAAAACTACTAGTTCGACCCATCTATGGCTAACATTGCATTAAAAAACTAACAAGCGAAACTTAAATTAATAGCGAACTGTAATGTTTTTTTGTTATTTTTGTATGAACATATACAACGGTTTTAATTATTGAGGCACACTCATTATAATCTCAGATATCTAAAACTGTTTAACATTCTTCTACTTTACGGCAATATTGGAAAATTATAATATAAGCGTATGTAATATGCACATATTAAAATCGATATATCGACCTGGAAAACACAATTTTATTTCAGCAAACTTTGTTCTGTCACTTATTTTTAAGTCATATGATTGATGAATTATTTCAGGAAATAAGACAGCAATATTTAGCAATGTACAATTCATGCAAAAACTTTTTCAAAGTAAAATTCAACAGAAGTAGTCATTATTGAACATATATAATATTTCCAACAAAATTTACAAATGTCATATGCATTTTGTGAACAAAAATTATTATAAATTAAGTAAGTGTATACAATTTTCGGAATAATTCCATATCTATATACCGGCCACAGATAACATCCACGTAAAATAGATCTTCGACATCCATATAGATGAGAAACGGAAATAAATATAAGTCCACTGCAGTATCAATGTTATCTAACTATAATATAACTAGAATATATTAAGTATAAATAAAAAGTATTCTTGTTAAACATCATATTCCTGGACGTTTGATGTGAAAATTTATAGTCCTTACATAAAATAAATTGCATTGTTGAAACTATAAGCTTAACATTTACAGTTTAGTAGTTATAACAACTTAATTTTTCACAACTAAATGAAACTACGTGATGTAGTATTATTTCTACTTTATTTTTCAAATTACCCACCTGAAGATGTCCACCTAATACAACGAAACCTAGGTCGTGGTTAATAATTTAAATAAAGTAGATATAATACTGCATCGCGTAGTTTCATTTAGTTGCGAATAAAAATTAAGGGATAATCAATTTCTACAAAGTTAACGCCAAATACATTCAATAGTTATAACGATTTATCTTTGGCCGTATTTAGGGGGTACCGACGTATTTCGACCGGATAATGAATTTTGTCGGATAAGTATTGCTATAAACATTAAGGATTGTCTTTTAAATGTCTATAGCAAGAGCCTAGTGATACGAGAGGTATCCAAATCGATATATAAGTGTAATGTGCGAACAAAAATATTCAACAGAAAAACAACACGTGAACGTAAAATTACATTTAATCATCAGACCTAAGACTCAAATCTTTATTAATATTACCTTAAGATAAAAAGAATTATTTATGTCGGCATGGTAATTTACATTCATTTCCACATATTACCCTAAGATGAAAAGAATTATTTATGTCGGCATGGTAATTTACATTCATTTCCACATATTACCCTAAGATGAAAAGAATTATTTATGTCGGCATGGTAATTTACATTCATTTCCACATATTACCCTAAGATGAAAAGAATTATTTATGTCGGCATGGTAATTTACATTCATTTCCACATATTACCCTAAGATGAAAAGAATTATTTATGTCGGCATGGTAATTTACATTCATTTCCACATATTACCCTAAGATGAAAAGAATTATTTATGTCGGCATGGTAATTTACATTCATTTCCACATATTACCCTAAGATGAAAAGAATTATTTACGTCGGCATGGTAATTTACATTCATTTCCACATATTACCCTAAGATTAAAAGAATTATTTATGTCGGCATGGTAATTTACATTCATTTCCACATATTACCCTAAGATGAAAATAATTATTTATGTCGGCATGGTAATTTACATTCATTTCCACATATTACCATAAGATGAAAAGAGTTATTATGTCGGCATGGTAATTTACATTCATTTCCACATATTACCCTAAGATGAAAAGAATTATTTATGTCGGCATGGTAATTTACATTCATTTCCACATATTACCCTAAGATGAAAAGAATTATTTATGTCGGCATGATTTTACATTCATTTCTGTGTTTCCTACTAACTACAGATATGGAAGTACTTAATATCTTTGCCGACATGAATAATTATGGTTTTTATACGAATAAATATTGATTATTATAACAATATATTAAAATCCGACACTTTAATAACCATATATAATTAAAAAACAATTCTTTCACTATATTTCAATACTTTCCTAATTTTTACATTATATTTATTTATAGATTCAGTTTTCAGCGGTAGTACTTTGCAATAAAGTTGTCTATTAGAAATAACCAAAGATAATTGTATATACCAATACAATATCTTTCGAAATAACGGATATTGGAAGTATTGGATGAATATTGGAAAATAAAATTAAAACAACGTGGTTCTGCGGAACTCCAAAAATTGTAATGCAAAATGAAATAAAACTAAATATTAATGAATGAAGCGTAAGTAATAACAGTTTGACTGACTTGGTAATGAATAATTAAGCATGATAAATATTTTACAACATGTTAGTAGTGGTAAGAAGAAATGTACAGTCATGGCCTTAATAATTGTGTGTTATTTTTTACATTTAAACTATCTATTCTTCGTGTGAACCATGCCGTAACTCCGTATCCGCCGCTCCGCACTCGCAAAAAGAGAAAACGCTCAATACATCTCTAACGACGAACAAAATATAATGAAACGTATAATTTTCCCATCGACATCAATTCTCTTTCGCTTTCAATTGCGACACGGAACAGGCGTTACCTTGTTTTATTTCATCACCGTGGAAAGTGAGTGCGGTTTACGTCAGAAAATAATTAAAATATCAATATTTTGAAATAAATCAAAATCGTAACAATCTAAAAGCACTGTAGCTTAGAATAGCTCTTGAGAGTTTATCTTTATCGATATAAATCTGCCTGCCTTTACAATAACTGTCTAACTTGAAAACTTGAAAATTAATCTAAACAATGATTGGTAAAATGTTAATATGTTTCGTTAAATAAAAAGGAATTTAATCGCAGTCAACATATGGCGTAGAGGAAGAAGAAAAAGCAATTACTTCCCTGTGTTTTACATACGCTCCTCTATAGGAAAAGCTTGTTTTCCGTCTCTCTTCTATATGGATCGACATCCAGGTCTATTTTCACAAGGTCTATTTTACGTGGATGTTATCTGTGGCCGGTATATAGATATGGAATCATTCCGAAAATTGTATACACTTACTTAATTTATAATAATTTTTGTTCACAAAATACATATGACATTTGTAAATTTTGTTGGAAATATTATATATGTTCAATAATGTGTTTAATGACTACTTCCGTGGAATTCTTCTTTAAAAAAGTTTTGGCATGAATTGTACATTGCCAAATATTGCTGTCACGTTTCCTGAAATAATTCATCAATCATATGACTTAAAAATAAGTAACAGAATAAAGTTTGCTAAAATAAAATTGTGTTTTCCAGGTCGATATATCGATTTTAATATGTGCATATTACATACGCTTATATTATAATTTTCCAATATTGCCGTACAGTAGAAGGATGTTGAAACAGTTTTAGATATCTGAGATTCTAATGATTGTGCCTCAATAATTAAAACCGTTGTATATGAACAATAACAAAAAAACATTACAGTCTTCCGGGAATATTTTAATGAGGTATATAATTTACGTTTCGCTTGTTAGTTTTTTAATGCAATGTTAGCCATAGATGGGTCGAACTAGTAGTTTTAGTGCAGAAATACGAGGGAAATATTTAGGAAATTCACTTCTCCATTTATATATTAACTTAATTAAAATCCATTTTCAAATTAATTCATGACTAACTGGAAATTATTACAGCCATTAAGACTTAAGACAATATGATTTCAATTTCTCGCTAGAAAAAATATATACAGGCATATAGTTGGAGGCTAGGCTATTTACCATTTCGGTTAATTTTCATATCAAAACAAATTTTATATCGAGCTCTAATTAGCTCTGATGACAAGTATTAGATAACCGATAATGAGACGTCCGTAAGACCCAAAAACTTAAAACAATATTTCATGAACTAATAGTAGACCAATAAAAATGAGATAGAACAGGTTTTAGTTATCTAAAAATTAAAGTCAGTTCAGAAGGACGATTAAAGTTATAATCCGATTTCCTTAATCTTTCAGATTTTAATCTCTAAAAAAAATTCACTTCTTCACTCGCAGTAAACATGCTCCGCATGGAAAAATTTATTTACATCAATCTCTTCAGAACGTTTAAAGAGCAATTTATAAAAAAAGATTTCATCTCCCGATTCCTAAAAATATTTACAAGGAGACATATTCGAAATGTATATACATTTCGGATATAATCGTTTCAACATATCTTATATATATATATATATATATATATATATATATATGTGTGTGTGTGTGTGTGTGTGTGTATAGTTAGGCTTTTAATGCTATAGTGATAAGTCATCATTACAGAGTAAATTTGTATATTCACATTGTCAAAATATTATAAAATTTTAATAGGATGCAAAGAGTATATCAAACAAGTACATAAAATATAACTGGTAAGATAACTACTTCTATAACGTTAATTACAATATTAATTAGAACAAAAGACATACTCTCGTTTGTATATTTTAAATCAATAAAATTTATAACCAAAATATTGCTACAATCAACAAATTTCTACAAAATTAACGCCAAATATATTCAATATTTAAATTAATGATGTTTTTACCTTCTTTAATATTCGACGATGCAGATACAGGTAGTATTCCCGACGATAGTAACGGGCTGTATGGAGCAGTATACACCGGACGCGGCTACCTTCAAACCGGAGCGGTGGCTCAGCGATAATGAGAAGCCGCACGCATTCGCTTCGCTTCCGTACGGTCACGGCGCCAGGATCTGCTTAGGCAGGCGATTCGCCGACCTGGAAATACAGGTTCTACTGGCTAAGGTGGGTTCCTCCCTCCTCTAGCTAACTCTAAACTCGCATGTACTAAACGAGTAAATTGTAACATTCCCTCCTTGATCACAATTTGGTGACTTCCTACGAAATGTAATAAAAATATTTAGTCTATCATTTTTACGGAAATACAGAGGAAAAATTGTAATTTTGGGTAGTATCCATTTGTTGTAGTAGTTGAGTTTATTTTCCATATAAATAAGAAATCAGTAAGTAACCATAACTTTATTCGTTGTTGACAAGCATTTTCCAAAATTTTTTTTCATAAATGTTAATTTGCTGTTAGGAGATATAATTTCCACGTGATTTTCCAAATTCAATAAAAAACAAATTAATTGTGTAATTCCAAAAGCGAAGAGGTCGAAGAAATAATTTTTTAAATTTCATCTTCGATGTTACCAAATAGTTATTAAAGCAGAAGAAGACCCTAAAGGTATATTTCGATATCGGGGTAAACCGAAAATTAAGTATCTCAAAGATTATTCCCTAATTTTTTGTCTTCTTATTCGGCTATGTGTCAAACATTAAGCCTTCTATACTAATTGGAATGTTTTTTTATCCTAAATCTTCCAGTTGCTCCGCAAATATAAGTTGGAGTACCACCATGCGCCACTCGACTACGCCGTCACCTTCATGTACGCACCGGATGGACCTCTGAGGCTGCGCATGCTCGAGAGGTGAACATTTTTGCCCTTTGCTATGTCTGTTTAGCTAATGAGAGGATATCTGTTTGTAAAGTGTTATTAATAAAATTATTTTAAGTATTTCACCTTTTTGTTTTTATTCCTAATTATTTATCTTAAATACACAAACACTTTGATGAAACAATTTATTTTGGAACAAATTAAATAATTGTTAAGAATTGCAAACTTTGAAGTCAGTAACGAGGATGAGGAATTTTTGGTTAAGATGTAAAAGATAGAACTGTGATAGTTTAGTCAGTAATTATTTTTTTCCCTATTTTACAACAAACGCCACAATTTATGATAGATGTTAACTAATGTTGAAAGTACGTTTTTTTGCATAATAAAGAAGCATAGGTCTCTATAGCTAAGTAAAAAATTACGGTTAATTTGGACTCAGCTAACGCCATCTTTTATTGATCTGGGATAAATATCTACGAGTGTGCTACGGATTCATTAGAAGTTTTATTTATGTGATAATTTTGAAATATTGTTGATAAACAGACACAAAAGAAATGGCTGACCTTAGCTGAATGGCTGACACATATGGTTTATCTTATAATCTCTATAGTTACCTAGAAAGAACGAAATTCGAAGAATCTAATATTTGGTCGTGAAGTGTAAAATGAGGAGAATGACACGAATTTGTAATATAAAAACAACGTGTACTATATGTAAATCTTGAAACTTAAATTTTGCTGATTAATTTTCATTTAAAATGACAGAAAAAACACATTTCAAACGTCATTTTTTTATTAATTATCTCAGCTTATAAGCTAGAAGAATTATTTTACCATGATGTTTTTGCCGCTTTACCAAGCACGGATAAATGCCATGTCAGTATGATTATTCACATTTAAGTAAGCAAGACATCACATACTTCAGAATATAAATATTTCTATATTTAATACAAAATTAAAAATTTATTAGTAATTTTCATATATATATTCGAAACAAATCATTTTTCGGTGAGTAATATTAGTCTCCTAATGATATACGAGCGGCGCTGGTGTACCTAGAAAACTTAATGTTTCGATCTATATTTAAATGTTGTCACAGCCAATAGATGGTGCTGCTGTGTAATATTCGTTAGGTAATAGGGTTGGTCGCTCATAATTGAGATTTTTTTACCTGATTTTTTTAAATAACGATATAAAAGTCACCCACCTGCAGCAATGTAAAAAATAGCAAAAAAATTGTTCTAAGTAGTCTCCTTCTACTTGTGCTTGTGTTGTTAAATATCTGAAATAATCTTATTTTTTCTATCTTTTTGACCATCATTTTTTATAACTCAAAAGGAAAGGCACATACATTTAGTAAAAAATACACACATTTTTAGATCAATAAATTTATTTTAATCAAGTATTTTAACATTACTGTTAGAATAAAATGAAAAAAACACTCAAATAGCTTTTAAATATTTCTTACTTTCAAACTTGGCATTCCATTTTGGGAATGAATTTTATCACAAAGCCGTAAGGACGCCTCTGTGATTATCTTTACTGCCCGCTCTATAGCTTGTGTGCAACATGGCAGTCGCAGACAAAGAACTTTTAAGAAAAATAACCATTAGCTCTTGCCTCCATTAAAGGTTGAAGAGTTCTATTTGAAACATTGGTGACTGAGAATATGTTTGTTGCCAGTCAATCAATTCTACGTATATAAGACGAGGTGTTTACATTTATCTTTGACCCCTTGAATAACCGAAGCTATTTAGAATTAGGCGCTGCCCTTGTTTTCAAAATGAGAATTAAGTTCTCGTATGTGTTTCTGTTCGTTAGATAGAAAAGACAATAGCAAGTTTTGAACGCATTGCCGAGTATGAAAAGAACGCATTGCGCATAATAACAGGATCGACTACATTTCAATTCTCGTGGAATATTTTTAGAATTAAATATCAATTTCCAGAAATATTTTGTTACATCTTTGCATAATGAATGTACTTTGATTTTAAACCAAATGGGAGTGTAAACCTTTACTACGAACGTAGCAATTTTTTTCTTTTCGTTCAACGGATCGTTATTCGAAAGATAAGAACCTCAAATCCAGTTGGCATTTGTTAGCCAGCTGGCACAAGAAATTTTTCCTGGGTTACGATTAGTCAAATCGGGAGGACACTTGCTACTTATAATACTAGGTGTGACATCATAAAACTAACATTAATCAGATCTGAGCTTTTACTTTCTAATAACACCAAAGAAGTGGAAGATCCTGTTGTGGTACCATCGAATTTCCAAAATGAGTGAGGTAAGGGCCATTTATTTATATGTAAAAGACAAATAATCCTCTGAAGAGATCCATTTAAACGATTTTTAATAACCGCATAACTCTAGCATATTTGCTCGTATTTGTTACTATTCCGTCACAACCTATAGCCACAGTATCTTGTAGGGATATATTCTGTTGACAAATTATTGTTTCATGGATTGCAAACTACCGTCTTTTAGCTAATCCTTGACTCGAAACAGCATAACCGACATAAATCGAGCTTAGCCCGGTCCTTTGAGGATTTAAATATGTTTTTCAACTATTTTTAACAGATATTTCTTCCCCCTGTAGTTCAAATTTTCAAACTATTATCTTTCCGACTATAAAAACCCACAGCAGGAATACTAATAAATTGATCGTCAGTTAAAGTTTATTGTCGTAATTTTTGCCTAGACCACTGTAATCTTGACCTGTCAATTATTTTCTCATTACTTGCTACCTATTGCAGCAAAGTGGAGACGACAGTAGCTGTAGCTCTGTCTGATATCCTGTGACGGTCACAAGCACTCGATAAATTCTTTAAGGACTCTATTTTTCACTTTTTTGTATCTTTTGGTATTGGGGCGATTTCTTTGTTACTTTCAAATTTTACGGAAAGATGGGTATTTTCTTGAGAAAGACCTTGTTCAATAAGTTTTGAGAATCATAATAGGTTTCCAGTTTCGTTTTTCTCTTAATTAGTTTTTTCTGACTCTTAGCAGTCGTTAAATTAGTACTTCTCATAAGCATTTTTATGTTTATTATCTGATCGATTAAGAAAGCTTGTAATTCCTTGGATACCTGATCTTTAGGACAACTACTTAATTCAAAACTTTTACCCTTACATGAACTTAAATCAAACAGTTTTTCAGAGCTTTTGTAAAATTCTTGCATCTTTTCGTCTGACAGTCACTTTGAGGATGTATCAAGTTCTTGCACTTAGCATGGTATGCTTTTAGTAATTGTAACACATGCTTATGTAATGCAATTGAAATAGAAGTTTTTTGTCACACATTTTCGACTTTTCTTGATACGATTTCAGAAATCTTGTTAACGCTTGGTTCTTTTCTACTATTGTGCTAGAGTTTAAGACGATATATTATACAATTTTAATTTTTCTTTTCTTCTTTTTACGTGGGTAGTTGCTTCTTACTCATTTCTTTAAAAGGGTAAAAAAATTGTGGCTTTACGGGTATTATCTGAAATTCCATGATAAATATTACACAATCATCTGTTAGGCATGATCGTCTTTTATATGTTGTGAAGTTTATTGAACGAGTAATGTTAGAATACGTTAACCGTGAATGTACATAACATTGACAATGCGTCGCGTAAGTTTAACAGCATATAACACAGTACCATGCTTGAACACAAGGAGTCTGCGGAGGTTTCCAGAATAAGGGCCAAGATCATTTTCACTTAAGGCTGATACAAAACAGAGACACGCTATGGAAATATTTAAGCATATTGAAAAAGAGTCGAAATCTGTGTCGATTATATTGATGACTTGTAATGAGTTGAACTATCACCAATAGCTAGAAAGGCTTAAAACATATTTACAATAAGGTTCAAACAAAAACGAAGTCTAATCTGCACAAGTAATTGTTGATTTATTAATTTCCTCTGATTAAATCGATCCGTAATGGTGAAATCGTTAAGTAGAATTTAAACCAATTCAAAATAATGGTGAAATTGTTAACATATTTCAATAGAACTATGAATAAGTCGAAGTCAACAGAACCAGTGCATTAATAACGTCAAGCAAATAAACCGTTAATCCGAATGACTATTATTTACCCTCCAAATTGAAATTCGATTTGAGAGGAAATAAATTAACTCGAATGATGAGTTCAAGTTGGCGGCGGTTCCAGCGCATTTTGAAGACAATGCCGCAGATTATTTTTTAAAGGAAAAACAAATTTTTATTTAAATTACGAAAGCTATATAGAAATTCGTGTGGACAATATCGATTGCTTTGTACGAAAAGATGACGATTCCAAAAATATATGCCTTGACATGTGTATAGTGAAAGCACAAGGTGAGATTGAATGACTAACAAGTTAATTAAATATAATTTAAAACGATAAGGTTACTAGACTACCTCCAATCTAGTTTTTTAATTAACTTGTTTTATTAAAATTGTGTCACTCAAATTAACTGAGGATATGTGTTTTACAATGAAAATATACCAACTATCCAGTTATTACCAGATATCAGTAGTACTTTGAGTCTTTTAACTTTAATATCTTGATCCACAGCTTATTGGTTATATCTATGATAACTATGTGTCCTTTGAGACGCACTCAAAACCTCTGAAAATTATACTAGAATTGTTGGTGCAGGAAGGTTTTTGCTCCTTATTCTAATAAAGTAACTCTCTTCAACTTATCGTTCGCTTAAAGTAATAGCCTTGAAATTTATTTTTACTATATATCTACTTATCTATCCTTGATGAAATTTCTTTCCACATTTATATTTCGATTGCAGGCCTCAATCTAATCAGCCAGTAGATGAATAAGTAGAGTCTTCTGATTGATCCAATTAAATCACTGGCTTCCTTTATACACTTTATCCTGCTCGCACATAAGGTTTTGGATTATTGATTGAATACTTTTCTTGGTACGATTTCAGAAATCTTGTTAACGCTCGTTATATAGGTACTTCATCCTGCTAGTACATAAGGTTTTGGGTTATTGATTGAATATTTTTCTTGATACGATTTCAGAAATCTCGTTAACGCTCGTTATATAGGTATTTCATCCTGCTAGTACATAAGGTTTTGGATTATTGATTGAATACTTTTCTTGATACGACTTCAGAAATATTGTTAACGCTCGTTATATACTTCATCCTGCTAAATGTGGCCTTGTTTGATTTTAAAAAGTGATTTGATAGAGTCAGGAATGATATTCTGCTAATAAAATTATTGGAGGCAGAAATGCGTCCCCCTTTTGTAAAATTTTTCGCCAGTTACTTTCAAGCACATAAACAGTACACTGAGTTTTAAAATTACGAATCCCGACCTTATATTAGTCAATGTGGAGTCAGCCAAGTTAGTAATGTAAGTCCACTTTTCGTTCTCATTATGGTAAACAACTTGCCCTCACTTTTGAACACTGCTCGGTGTTTTCTTTTTGCCGATGATATATAATTTTTCTTTGGCGTCAATAACCAATCAAACCAAATAAACCCAATAATGCAATATCAACTCAGTATTATGGGAGTCTGAACAAAAATTACATATAAAAGTGAACAAATGTGCATAATCTCACATATCACAGCCATATCATTGAGACTTGTTAAAAGGCCTATCGAGTACTAGGAGTTATCATATGCATTCCAACGATTTTCATGATGATTTTCATGTTACTTTGTGCAACTTTCATTACGTAGTACTTTTTAAAATAATGCAATAATCTGCTTTAATTATCTGTTTTTTTAATTCTTATTCTCGTGTTAAAGATAATATTTAAAAAGTTGAATAGGTTTTTGTATAACAACATTTATAAATATCACCCATATTTATTTCTTTCTGATTTTATAACGGGCATTGTCGAAAATAATTCTCTTCAATTTCTTTTGGTTATGATTTTTTTTTAAATGATTTAATAATTATCTTAAAACTCTTCGATTTTGACGTTAGTAGTGGATTATGCTCTTGGCTATTAGATGAGAGAACAAAGTCATGGTTTATTTCAATTGCTTAGAGCGCACATGAATATCCTGCGGCATTTATTGCTTTTCGTACACTCACCTTGTTCTACATTGTATTGCGACATGCACCAAATCTGGATATATTTTCTCCATCGATCGTTTCAGGGAATGGATTAAGAAGTCGCTTGGCAGTTTACGCCTGAACACTAGTTTGAGTGATGTTTATTCGAATCACTGTTTATTTCTGTCTGATTAATGATTGTTTATACTATGTTTTATAACTATTTGTTTTTATCCTTCTTCGCATATACAACGATTAGGATAAATCTGTAAGTAAGGCATTAGGTTTTAAATAAATTAATTAATTTAATCGAATAGCGCTAACAGGGGGCTATAAATAACTAACAAGTTGTTTTTATACACCGATTCGGTTGTATTGCGGTGATGAAATCATTACTTATAATTTATCGTATGTGTTGAGCGATATTAATCTTTGCCTAGTCAAGTAGACGATATGGAAGCCGGAGAGCTGTCTACACTACGCCTTGAAGACTTGTTATCCAAATACTTTTACATATATTTTTTAATGAGTTATTATTGATAATGGATAGAAATATTTAATAACATTTATGTTTAAATGGTTAGTCTTAAGAGAAATTTTCGTTTAAACTATCAGCAACGATATATCACTACATACCTTTTTATTTTGAACGTTAGATCGAACTTAGAAACAATAACAATATAATAATTATTATTTATATTAACGAGAGTCAAATTCACGTTTCACGATAGTTTACACCAATTTCATGGAAATAATGAGAGCCATCTATTGTCACACTCTACACTTAAGTACATATTTGTAGAAAGTTTCGTTTTGCAATTGAATTGAAATATCGTTGGCTTTTAATTTATTTTAATTGATTTTCGACAATACTGTTAAGAAGTGCAAAGATTAAGAATATATTTTGATATATTGGAAAAATAATAAATGAAATATTTTAAATATTTCAGTCCGGCCTAACAGATATAAACAAGTTAAGTTAAATTTACAGAATCAACGTAATTCTTTACTTTATTACACTAGTCATTTAAAGAGTTAAATATAATACATCAAATCAAAAATGTTAGAAAATACATTTTTTTTTCAGAATGTACTTTATCGTAATTTAAACTGTATTGTGTCGGACAAGTCTACTTTGACAATTAATAAGCTAAGCATTGGCTGGCGCATAACGCGACTGTTCGGTGAATTCACCGCATCGAACACTCGAGTTCCGCTTCCTCGGCGTCTCACCGATTCGCTTTGACTGTCAGAGTGAGTTTATAATTAAGAGTGAATTTATTTTCGTCAACTTGAGGTGTATATGGTATTTTGTCTCTGTAGAGTGCAGATGTTCGTGGTTCGAAAGATGAACAAAGGAAAAAGATCGACACTAAACAATTCAAATTTAAAAGGCAACCAATTACATATTTACATGTGGATAACCAATTTACATATTTACATCGAATTATTTACTTATTACCCTAATGATACAATGTTATTGTTGTGTTCATGGATAGTTTATATAAGACCATTGGTATTCTATACCGCTTTGGCAATCTTAAGACAATTGTCTTCATATAGATGGCATAGGATTTGTAAAGAGAGTCACTGATCGTCTGTATTTTCGCCAGGAGGGCGAGTCGAAAGAATATATGATTAGGGTTCAGTTCTGTGTCAGGACATTTTCTTCAGATAGATTAAGTTCTACTTCTTTCGAATTTTCATCCTTTTAAACTGTTGAGTTCTCAGTTTTTTTAAGGTTTTTCTAAGAGTTCTATTTGCGTTTAATTAACAGATACAATAATGATGATATATATATATATATATATATATATATATATATATATATATATATATAAATATATATAAATATATATATATTTCTAATTGATCGTCCTGTCATTATATATTGACTTTGCTAATGAGTTTAAATCACTGAGAGTGACTTGAGGAATTAATTCATTTTTAAGAAACCTCGCTCCTTTTACCAATGCATCCGCGACCTCATTTCAATCAACACCAACATTCAAAAATATTGCCCGGGGTACTATGTATATTAAATTTTTTCCCTGAATGTCCTTTTTAATAGCTTAAAGGACAGCTTTAAAGTCGCAAAAAAGTGTTAATCCCTCAGCTCTCTTAGTCTCTTGAAGACCAATGTATGTGTATATTTAGGGACTTTTGGATCGCTAGGAGTTCACAGGGGTAGTTTGAGGCCATTTTATTTGTAATAAATTTAAGCTATTTTATACTGCTTTCTGGAAAAAAGAAAATTGAAACCAGTCTCTACCTTTTCGAGAGTTTTGTCCAAAAATACATCATTTTAAGCACAAACAAATCCCTCACCTGAATTCGTTTCAATGGTTCTTATTACGTTAACTTTGAAGCTAGAAATTATTCGTTTTTTGGATGTCGACGCAGAGCTGATTCTTTAAAATTTCCAAGCACTTTGCTTTTCCTGCGTTTAGTTTCTGTAATATATTTTCTTTGAAATGTATATTAACAGCTTTTTGTTCTTCTTCTGTCTATTTTATATACACTTTATTCCTTCTTAATTTTGCTTTTTTGCCACTTTTAAATCTGTTGAAATATTTTCCCTATTTTCATTTTCTCTTTCGGCACTTTCTGCAAGATTTTTATTTACTTCAAATAGGTCTTACATACAACAAAATGTTTAAATATATCTTTATCGTTGTTTCCTCCACGTTTATTTGGCAGGATTTGATTTTCTCATCTTACTGTTATACATACAGTTTCTTCGATTCCTCAAAGAATCAGATATAGCTTGCCTTTCCATTTTTCTGATTTTAGGAACAGCTTATTAATAAGCATATATTCTATGACTTCTTTCTCATTCTTATGGTGATTTTTAATATGATGAGTAAAATTTTTCACTAATTTGCTGCAATATAGGCAGGTATTTCGTCTCTTTCAAGATCTGGTTCTTTTAATTTGTTCGGGATTCACATCAATACTTTTTTTCTTGCTTTCATGTTTCTCCTCCTGTTTTATTGTTTTAGGAGTTAAAAGTAATGAAGCCTTGTCATAACCTTTGCTAAATGAATCATCAAAATTATGATTACTTGAGTCACTTCCTGAAAGCAGATCCTGCAAAAGAAAAAATTATAGATTTAATTAACAAGATCCTTCATTTTTGTTAAGAATTTCAACAGCTTTACAAATGTTATCTAAATTATAACACAAATGGAACTTGAATTTTTATGTACTCAGTAAATATTTGGACGCACTATCTTTCGGAGTATTTTATGCTTAATTGTTAACAATAACAATTACCGGATAACTTATAAATATGTTTTTAACATGTCAAGTCGAACAGTAAATATTTAGGATTACAGAACTACAAATATTTAGTTAAGAATTATATGTACAATTTACATTAACTATGCATCAATCAGGTGCCCATGTATTAGTCGATAGTCAGTTTTTCTATCTATACGTAATAAGTAAATGTCAATATTTATCAACGTCCATCCTTTGTAGACAAATATCACAAAGAGGGATAAACAATAAAGAAAATATATTTGCTTATTGCATGAAGCTCTCAATAACATTTTCATTCACGTAAATATTTTCCCCATATTTATTGGGTATTTCACGATTCGGTTGTTTTATCTGGCGGGTATAAAAATAAATAAGGTTTATTGTTATTGAGGTATTTTGGGTTGATCCGAATTGCCTTGTACATATCTATGAAATTTTTTTGGCTATTATAAAAAAAAACACATAGCGTATTGTAATGTGGCTACTCTATTATTTTTGCCATAGATGCTCACTAATGGAAAATGTTATAAACCTATAAAATTACTTAAAAATATAAGAATTTCCAATGTTTGAATTAGAACATTTAAAATCTATTGATTAATGTATAAGCGCATTTGTATATAACAAAATTTATCATTTATTATATGCAAACACACGTGATTTAACATTAGACCTGCGAGGTGCGAGAAAAGCAGGCACTATGAGGGTTTTTTACATGCTTAGGTACATTTAGATATTTATATATGTACAAAAAAATAAAGTGGGGACAAAAAAATATATTTTTGTGACGAAAAAAATACATAAATACCAATGTATTTTTTTTGAAGATATTTTTTACACACGTACAAATATCATGAATTTCTCAAAAATTATTTAGGGATATTATTCGAAACCTTCTTACTATTATATGTGTAATCTGTATATTCTTTGCATTATAGGTATGTTAAAAAACTATATATTATTTGTATTATAGGTATGTTGAATTACTGTTTAAATACAGAGTATGAGAAAAATTTAAGCTAAATCACAGCTTCACGCGTAATTGCGTTTTTCTTACATTAACCCAGTAATAAAAAAGCTGTAAATATAGCAAATTTACTGTTCCACTAAACTGTTGTTTACTACAAAAAACTTAAAATATAGAATTACGTTCCACTCAGAGAGCTTTTTCTAACGATAGTCCACATATTTAGGCTGAAAAACAAATTCGGCCTCTCTTCCCCTTTCACTTACGGGAGGTGCCTTGAAATAAAATTTTTAATATAATTTTCAGTTCCAAATTTTAAATGTCTCTATCATTTCGTTTAGAAGCTAAAATCTGAAAGACAACATGGTGCACAACAGTTATTTTTGTTCAGACCCTATGAATTTAGTTTTGGGATGGACGTTATATTAACAATTGAACATTCAAAATATTTAGTGCTTAAATAAATTTAACTCGTAGAAAACTAGTGATATCTATCCAAATAATTTCACAGGCCAATCTTTAACGAATATTTAAACATTTAATTAACTAAAAGAAGAAAATATTATAAAAAGGTTTCTCTAATTAACTTTCATACTAATATAAGCATTTCGATAGAAGGTATCAATACTCGTATAAAATATATTTACGCACAATTATTTGTGATTATTTGCCTTTAGATATAATATGATAAAATAATTAAAATCAGCATTCATTCAAAAGTTTAAAAAGTTATGAAGTTTCTTTGAAATAGAAAGAGTTTATGTTTCATGAGTGTGATTAAAGTTGCCAAGTTCTAAATTAAAAATGGTGGAAAAACATCTTATATAAAGATGATTAAGTAGTCCGAGCCAGTAATCATATAAGATCTTTAGTATATATTTTGAATCTTGTATAAAAATTCCAATAAATACTAGTAAAACTTTCGGATGATTAAATTTAATGACAAAGTTAACACAAAATCATTGTAATTATTTGCAAACAGTGAAATGAAATTACAAATGATAAGGACTGAATTAAATTTTACCTCAAAATTATGTAAAATAATTAATTTCATCAAAATAAAATAAATTTTACCAAAACATTAAGATAGCCGTTCGATATTAATAATCCTCTTCGGTAGCTCTTCGGAGATAATATTCGGTACAGTAAGAAAGTAATAGTTAGTTTTAGTGTTACTTGAAACGTTTTATTAAAAGTTTCAATTAAAGAATTTAAAATTGCAGTGAAATATAGTTCGATTTTGAGCAAGATTTTAATAAAATTTTATTTCAATATCCACTGAAATTGATGACTCAAATGTACTAGAGACTAAGTCAACGTACGTAGTTTCCAGTTATTAATGCTTTTCGGTCACAAACAAAATAAAAGGTTAGCTTTTATGGTGCACAGGGATATTTTCATACTTCCATTTCATACAAAACTCGCTAAGGTAAAGAAAATTTTTTCGGACATTCTCCAACCCTACAAAATGAAAGATTATTAAAAAATTAATGATAATCAGTGAATTTAATAACTCACAACACTAAACTACATGAACTAATTTTCACACTAAATATTTAGCATTTATAAGGATGGACCTTTACCTGAGAAATCACATCTTTTTGTTTCAAATATTTTTTCTTGTTTTTATGTCTTGTTTGATCTCTTACCATCCACGTTCTGTTTCGTCATGGAAAAGAACTTCCACGTGAAATGAATAAATAGTTTGTGTGAAACTCTAAAGAGAAAAGTTTTGTAACGCTGTTTACTACTTCGCTATCAAAAATGAACATAAAAGTAATTAAAAATATGAAAAATAATATTACACTATGAACATAGTTTTAACTTTACATGTTATCATATTTATTAAACATTACATTTCATCACACCCTAAGTACACGAAGACAAATAAAAGAAATACTTGACATGCCCGTTAATTGGTCCATTTTTACATAAAGTTTTTTTAAAAAACTAGAAAAAATAGTCCACAACCTGTTTGCAATAACGTAACGTATGCACTGCCGCCGACCACAGAGACCCGGGTGAGTGTTCGAGTGCGAAAGAGAGAGTAAGAGTTTGAAGAGAATATAAAGTAAGTGGTCAACAAATTAAAATATCCAAATTAAAATATATACCTTGAGTCTCAAAAGGCCTAAACACCAAGAGACGATTTTTCAGTTAAAGAAAAAACAAAATTTATTAAATATTTTTTTGATGTATAGTTTTTAATCTATTTAATTTTCGTTTCGACCTAAAATACTTAGCGTCCTTTGCTTCTTAATATAATATACGCCGTCAAGAATAGTTGCTGTACAAGGTTTAGCCGTAACTACATTCTAACTCAATTCACTTATTTCATATTATTATATGTAGTGTAAGAGTAAATTTCCTTAGTAGTTATAGTTGTAAAATTTATTTATTTACGTCTTTGTTTACTTTTTTGACAGAAATTGTTGCAGCGTATATATATTACAATCAACATATGACGATTTCTCACATTTATACTCGTATATGAGTATTATGATCAACATATGACGATTTCTCACGAGTATATATGAGTTTTGTATGAGGTTTGTGAGTACATTTGACGATTTCTCACGAGTATATATGAGTATTATGATCAACATTTGACGATTTCTCACGTGTATATTTGAGTATTATGATCAACATTTAATGGTCTCTCACGTATAGATACGATCAACATTATCTGTTACAATGCAAGAAATTAAAACGTTACAAGATCCATTATTGACGGAATAATCGGCAAAATTAAATGACAAATATAAAGACGGTTGTTTGTTTTTTAATGAGCGTAAATTATAATATGAACTTTACATTACACTATATATTGTTTATATTCATTAGGAGCAGCAATATATCAAAAACGAAATGATCAGGTGGTGGGAGTTAAGGCTCGATCAACATATGACGGGAAAGTTAAATAATATATAGGAACGAATATGATACGAAAATTTCTAATGCACATAGGAAAAGATTAACATATGAATACTAATTGATATAAAATGGTGGCTGTCAGAGAGCATTCTAACGGTGAGTAAAATAAAGAAAGACAATGTGACGATAGAGCAAGTGGATTAGATTAGTTAGGTAGGAAACTGTATAGTAACAAAAAGACAGACAATGATGTGAAGCTTCGACAGAAAGACATATGACATTAGACAACAACGCAACACCAGGACCACAGCAAGAATTAATCTTTCATAAAGAAAGGTAAAATTAGCATATCATAAAAAATAGTATCCATTAAAAAAAAAAGAAAACAAATACAAGTTTGTTTCCAACATTAGAGTGAGATTTTAGTTTAAATAAATTTAATGAAATCGTAGATATAGTTTCGTGTTTATTTATTTTATAACAATATGCTATAGTTTCTTCATATTTATTTAAGTTACATATTTAACCTATTAGGGCAAGTAAAGTAATACTTATATTTTTTATAAAATGACAACAGTTTTCGAAAAAAACTTTTAGTATATTTCAGGATCAACTTCTACTTTAATTAATTGACTATGACAGTCAGAAAGATGAATACCGTATTAATTCCCTTAGGCTATTTGCGTCATTATTGACGGACGGTTTATAAAAAATAATTTGTTTATAAGGACTATTATATTAAAGCAAGGTTGTAGGATTAGATTGTAGGATACTTCTTTTATTTTTTTTCCAACACTTCTCACAGTTTTATAAAAAAAATCTTCTAGAATACTTTGAGATCTACTTCCCTACAGTTAACTGACTATGATGGACAGAGACTTCAATAACAAATTGATTACTTTTGGTTATTTGTCTCATCAGTGACAAGATTTTAAGTAGTTCCGGAGAAAACAATTTTTTCTCCTTTTTTGTTGAAGGATCAATATCAGTTTTTCTTACCGGTAATGTTCAGTCTTTCAGGTCACAAGTTGTCTTTTCGGGTCTGTTTCATTTTGATAGAAATTGTTTACTTCCGTGCAATTTGCTACAGTCAATATTCATTTGATTTACCGTTTATAATACTTCGAAATTTTTTGAATACTGCTATGTACACAGTTTGAATTTAAAATTTTTGAAATTTTCCTTCGATCTTGGAAAAAACATCTAGATCATTCTTTTTTTAGGAATAATGTAATGTATTTAACTCCGCATTTTGCTTTTTATAAATATAATAATATTATTATTGTCGCCACATTCGTTAAAAAGATTGAATGACAATTTGAAAATATATTATAGGTTTGAAACGAATTTAAGTCACAGTGAAATTAATTACGTAAGTTTCAAGAAGATGGTGTTTTCTTACAAATTATTTGTTTATTATTTTCTTCATGTCTAAATGCGGATCGATTACTTACGGCCCACTCCATAAGACTTCTTTGAATATTGTTTTTAATTATTACACTTAAGCTGCGAGTTAATTACAAATGGATTTTTCAGGACAGAAACTGGAAATCACCTATTCACCTTGCAACTGGGTTATGAAATATTGGCCAAATGTCCACGTGAAAGCAACAAAAAATGATCGGACGCTGAAATCGATCGCGTAGCTCAAACTTAAATTTACTTTGCCGCATTCTAAAATGAAATGGCTTCATAGTCTGAATAGATATACGTCACTTCTCTACAATATCAATTTTAAACGAATGTTCGGCTTCCTGATTTAACGCAAATAAATATTTTACACTTCGTTTTTAACGGTATTTGAACGAAAATATTAATCTATATTGATGTGAAATAAATATTAAAACAATTATTGTAATTTCTATATTTAATGTAAAAAATACTGTAATAGATACAAATTATATGAATATAAAAATTTGCTAAGCGCTAGTAAAACTCGTACTGCAAAGGTTCCGCACACACTTTGATTTATAAACTTATAATGGCACATAATTTTTATAATTTCCTCTCGTAAACGTCTTCAACATTTCATTCCCCATTAAACTAAAATTTACCTGTGTCAAACACTACTTTTGTAGCTAATAGACTGCTGTGCTATCCAGATCTTTCAGAACTATTGTTTGACAAACTTCAACGCCTTCAACATTTGCCTATTCGCCTATATTTTCAACCTTAGATGATTTGATCACGTTTCTGACTTCAGGATACGGCTCAGATGGATGGAGATTCGCGACCGACACAATTTCCATATTCATTCATTACTCTATAATATCTTAAATAACCCTCACAGTCCATCTTATCTTTCAGTAAAATTCATAGCCCTTTCTAGCCATTGCCTGTATCTTCATGACAAATTTCTCACGCTCTTTATCCCCAAACATTCTACTTCTATCTATGAGCATTCTTTCTCTATTTATGCTGCTAAATTATGGAATAAACTGAATTCTGACATCCGACTTTTTCAGTAACTTGTAGCTTTCAAAAGCCGTCTGAAAAAATTATACGTACCTCAACTTTAGTTTAAAAATTCTATTTCTTTCATATCTCACTTCCTTTAATTCTTTTCATTACCCATTCTTCGCCTCAATCCAGGTCTAAAACCCCATAGCATATTTGTTTTCTTTGGTGTCTTTTTTTGGTTTCTATTTGTTTATCTTTTAAATATAATTGTAATGTGTGGCTTTCTATCTATCCTTTTTGTTGTATCTTTTTTTGGTTTCAATTATTTTATCTTTTACATATTGTTATAATGTGTAGTTTTATGCCTATCCCATTTTGTTTTTATTACACTATAACTCTGGTTAACGCTAAGAGATTGCTCCTGTAGCAATAAGTTCGCCAGATGACTTTTTATCAAAGTTTTTAAATAGATAAATGAGTTAGTCAAATGTTACCGGTGTTAAAAGTACTTTGTTAAATCATGGATTTAGATAGACTCAGATTTTTAATTTGCGAAAAATCGAGTTTGGAAAATTCTTTCTAATTTAATAATTTCGTAAGATGGCATTAAATATCATTGGAACCATAATTTTTTTCTTTGCTAAACAAGTTAAAAATAAAAAGGAGAGAACGAGAATGTTTCAATTTTAAAATATGGTTACTGTATTCGTAAATTATAAAAAATTAAATTTTTCGTGTATTTTAATTGCTATGAAAATTAGATATGACGTATGATTTGTATCCTAATTTCAATAAGAAAATGTCTACATATAGAATGCTTCGAAATAAAATGTTTCAAACAAAATCGAATTAATTTGGCAAGAATTTGATATGAGGGATCACGGTTATTATTTATTACTTATGTTTAAAATATTTGCCGATTCCTGCATTGAAAATTCTATTACAATCATTCAACTTCATCAAAATATATATTCAACACATGTTTTTACAGAATATGAAATATATTCCGTAGTGGGTAAGAAGATGTGAATGTGAACACGCACACCACTACTGGTATTTAACTATCTTCCACATTCGCATTTACCCTAACGGGAATTTAAAATTGCGTGTGCGAAACATTTCTCGAGACAGCGGACGGGTTACTTTTACACCGCGCTGGGCCGTCGAGTTATGTGAATAATGCCGTGTAGGCTGAATGGGGGACCGCCATTTGATCGCCGCCCGCGACTCTACGCGGCGTGTCTATGGTGCCCCCGTTTGCCGCCAATTTTGTTGTCAATCTGATTTGACGCTAGCCTGCGAAAAAGTTGCCGCGTTTTTTTCGCGTGATTTTTATTTGTATTTGTTGATATAAACATTTGTCATTGTGAAGTATTCATCGGATATATCAATTAAGTGCATTCATGAGTGATATTTCATCAAGTTATTGTGTGTGAGTTCGATTTGTCAAAGAAAGTGTAAGTATTTATTTATATTAAATATTTGGTATTGTCGGTGATGATATTAAGTTAAATACTTTTAAATTACCAGCTATTGATAGAATTATTTGCAGTTGCTGTATATAATATACTTTGTTCTTGATACCGTTTTCCGAAAATATTTGCAACTAAACAATATGACATTAGTAAATTAAAGTTAAATCTGATTTTGAGTACAAAAATATTCGTGTCCGAATTTGTTGATGAAATTTGTTCGGTGCTAAGGAAGTTTTTCGGAACAACTACTTTTTTTTATTAAAGTCATCAGAAATTGCGGTAATTGTTTTCTTAAATATTTTTTATGTATATTCGTCGATTGAAGAAAAAAAAAGTGAAATTATCACTGGTGCTAAACTGGATTTATCTTTTTTTTCAAATGTTGTGTATTACTCTGATCGCGCTTTAATAATACTTATTCCCGTAAATTTATCGGATGTTCTATTATACAAACTGCTAGTGGTAATATGTTGAAAATAGGATTTTAAAGATTACATTATATTGTTTATATACAAGTCGCAGTATTTTTGTCATTGTCGCGTAATTTGCTCTGTGACAATTGAATTGGCTACAAATGGACGGAGTGAACAGACGAAAATTTTAAATTTCTCATGAAATACTTTCAGGGTTATCTTGAGATAAGCTGCCTATTCTCCAAGTTTTTTCAATAAGTTTTATTAATAACATCTGACTTTGATCTAAATGGGAAAGTTGGACAGACGAACATTACACTTTTATTACATGAATGCAATGTACAGGTGTGGTTTAGACATGAAATAGTGGATGATTTAAAACAATATTTTTGTACGTATGTTTATTGTTGCGTTTTAGTATTCATTAAAGCTGTTTTCAACGTCATTTAAAACAATTTTACTTGAAATATTTTCAACATTTTCACAATCAAAACTTTAAAAAATATTTATACTTAATTATTATTGTATACTAAATAGTTACCTCATAGAAACAGATCCTAATACTGGTCATAACCAATATATAAGCATATTGCAAGCAAACAGTAAATGTTAAAAATTACTATACAAATAGATATGCCACAAATTATATAATGTAGCATACGAATTATAATTAAATAATCTTGAAGAATTAATTACGTTGTCACTGTATTACGGTTACTGCCCCGTTAATACAATAATTTATATATTTAATAATTGTCGTGCCATACATGAACTAAACACAAAGAATGGCATGTGAAACTTGGAGTTTTCATCGACGTATATCGCCATTAAACATGATATGTGGATTTAAAAAAAGCTTAGCGTGCAAGAGAATGCACGTAAGGTGGAAAATGTGGCGGTAGCAATTTATTAAAATTGGAACTATTTTAAGTATTAAGGCATTATTTGCGGATATTGATGATGACAAGGTAGACGCCTCCACTGAAGCTAATATTGAAATTAAAAAAATATTGCAAATTATTGAAAAGGATATTGAACAAGACAATTTGTATTGATATCATTTGGGTAGATAAAACGAATCCACAACGGGTAAACCTGTCAAATACGTGTACGGTCATACTCACTTGTTCGTTCGTTTTTATTACACTATTTACAAATGTTAATATTACTTTTCTCCATGTAAATATATAGCTCAAACATTTCTTTGATTTTTTAAAAACAACACCATCATCGCTATAGTTTCAGTTATTTTTAAGATGTTTTTGTGTATTTTCAGCAGTATCTCTGGACTTACATAAAATTCTGAAAGAAATTGGAATCCTTGTAACTTTGCTTTTAATTGAAAACCCACATGTTGCATGAGATAATTTTTTTTTGTTCCTAATCCGAACCTTTTAAAATTTGGAATATGTAAAATCTACCGGTATTGGACCCTAAAAAGTTCAAGTATGATTCAAATTTGTACGCCGGAGTTTCGCTATTAGTTGATTATCTACCTATATCATGAATTATCACATCTATCTCTCAAACAAGCAGGCAAAGGTACAAGCAAGTAAGTATAATGAAATTTAACCCTTTTTTTAGAAATCTTTACGAAAGGTAAGGACACACGGGTGAAGTATACGTAAATGGCTATTGCGTGACGTGATTGATAAAATTATGCAGTGAAGTTACGGAGTGAGATAGATAAGAGTGTTTATGGATTTTTTACTGACAGTCATGTCGTTAATTTTGAAAATTATGTATTGGAATAAGAAAAAGAAGCTAGATAACATTTCAAATGAGTGTCAGATAAAGTAAATTTAAGGAAATTTAAAGTATTGTATCACTCTCCACCCGATAAAGGGTTTATGTTTGACATTTTACACATGCTCGTATATATTGAAGTTTATTTCCTAGATGAAGTGTGAAATTGTTTCAGTTACGCGAGTTTCACTGAGTGCATTGCAATTTAGTAAAATAGCGATTGCAAAACCAAATTTAGAAGAACTAGAATAATAATAATAAAAGAATTTCGGAAGTACACTGAGTCTAAAAAATTTTCAGGGTAGATAAATTTAGTGACAGGAAATAATCGTGACATCCGCTGAAATGTTTTATTGTATAAGTGTAGATTACGTCTTATATACTACTTTCTTTGCCATTACCGTTGTGTTAACTTATTTGCATCAATATTAAAATAATTAGAAATTTACCGTTCAAATGCAATAAGTACCTAGCATGCTCAATAGTCGCTGCTGGTGCCTACGTGATTGCAACGAGCGTCGGTACATTTAATAGCTGTATATTTAGTTTCGCATCGGTAAACCTCGTTTTTACTCAACCAAGTTATTTTTCACTGAATTTTTGTTTTGTAATCAAACGATAATTTTCGCTGCAGAATTATACAATTCACTAACTACTGGGTGCTTTAATAAATACAATACTTTTTAAAGATGAACAAACGTAAGAGGGGACAATGGTAAGTTGTAAGGATAAAGAATATTGAATATGTTTGATATATAAATGCTTAATTCATGTGAACTGAAATTTATAAAATTTCTTATTTAATTAAGAAGTAATAGCATTAGTAGACAAGGTTATATTCCATTTTATATCACTCAAAGCCTTTTTACCAGAGCAGAGAAGAAGACAGAGAATGACTTTGTAGAACAATGGATAGAATAAATTGTCATAACAAGTATGTACAAATAAAGTTAATTAACGATAATTAAGTCACTTAAAATTGTGATAAATCTATAGAAGGAGTTTAGTATAATTGAATTTTAGTTAATTTGATTGCATTACTAGATATACTTACCATAGGTATTTATTTTATATTCATTAAATTTTTACAGAATATAAAAAAATATATGTATATTAATCGGGATAACTTTTACTCGAAAGAATGAAATGGATCTACTTAACATAAAACTATTTAAATTATTTTACGGAAAAATTAATGCCAAAATCATATTTAATAATGAAATAAAAATAAAGCTGATGAAAAGAGCCAGTCGCAAAAGTAAATTCGTAGAGTTTTTGATTACTAATATTCTTAAGAAAAAAATAGAGAAGAAAAACCGTGTATGACGGCCAAATATTTTGAATGTAATTTATTCAAAAATTTCACATTGGTACCCTAATTTTCAAAAAAGCGCATTAAATCTGATAAATACCGGTTTTGTCTACGAACTCGATCTAGATTTTGATATAAGATGCTTTTGTACTAAGTTTCATCCTATACTTGAATAAGAAAATGTGTCCATAAATTTAATTGATTTTTCCCTATGATATGATAATAGTATCCCTAATAAATAAATATTTGAATTAACATATACAGATAACATTTATACCTTAGCATAGTTCTATAAATACCATAAGTTCCATGACCATGCCTTCCATTAGAACTCGGTATACTAAAAAAAACCTCATAAAATACTTTCAAAAATAACTTATAAAGATAAGATTTAAGGCCATTGATAATAGATACGGTATAATATATATTTAAATTTAGTATGAGTGTTATTTTGTGAACAAAGCATAACTCTGATCTTGTATATTCTTTTTTTTATTTCATGAGACTCATAAAATATATCATAGGTATTATTAACTTTTATGACATATATAGGTACATATATCTCCGTCATTCTATTCTTCAAAAATAAATGACTATCTCTAACGCCAATTACTGAACAAATTCTGCATGTCGTCTAGGTTTCATAAGTTTTAAAAACCTATAAGTTAGTATGGTCTGTGTTAGATACCAGGTAGGATTTGTTTGTTGATGTAACGAAAATGTTGCTTTGTAAAATGTTACATTGGTAAAGAAAGAGATTAACGTTATTAACACGGATCTTATCTGTTAGTAAACCATTAAAGTAAATTTTAGTCAATCAAGTATGATGTGACGAGTCACTTCTCCTCATGAACGTGGTTATTCTTTTATTTGGAGAAACACACGATTTCTCTTTTTCAGTTTGTCACATTTTATTTTACATATTACATCTATTCATAAATTAAGTGTAAGTTTTAGAGATATTTCATCCCAAAAGCCAAGAAAATAAAATGTTTTTGACGTGAATACGTCTTTAAATTTGCTACCATACGGGGGCAATCCAAATAACCTAATGATAACAAAATTGGGGGATGCAGTTTGGCGTTACAGTTTCAAATCTATCCTCTACATCAAAAATTAAATTATACCACTGGATAGCTAAAGGAGAATTCATTACGATAGTCGAGAACAGTGACGCATCGTGCGCGGTGGAGGGGGAAGCGCCGCCATTTTGAAGTTTTGCTGCGTATCGAGATTTGCAATTAGTATAACTTTTGATTCGGAAAAGGTACGATGTTCGTTTAAGTTTTAATCGTCGACTGTCGTCAAAATCTATCGATTGTATATAAAACATTAGTTTAAAATAGTGACAGTGATATAACAAGGTGTTAGAATAAAAAAATATTATCAAAGATATATAATGTCGGCCTATACGTTATTGCAACACGATAATTATTTGTTTCCTTGCTTTTATCCTAAATACATAAACCAAAATATTTTATTTAAAAAATATAACCCGTTACATAGACGTATTTAGGTACAAGACACGGCCGTGTCCATGACACAGCCACATCCAATTTTTTCTTGTTTTATCTATCTTGCACTTAAAGAAGGTTTTTTGGAAAAAAATATTTATGTGGTTTAAAAAACCGACAATTAAATTATCGGCATTCGTTGTTGTCCGAACATTCATTGCCGCTCGAAACTAATGTAAGTTCGTGATAAGAAATCAATCCTTTGGCCATATTTTCACGATAACGCGAATCATCGCCGAAGCCTAATAATAATCATAAATTAAAATAAAAATCATAAATTTTATTATTTTTCAAAACTTTTGATTTACCACTAAACTCATTTTTAAGATAAACTCTCACTTTGGTAAACGATGGCGAATGTAAAAAAGGTTAAAATAATAACAATTAAAGTTGGCAAAAAGTTTCTATTTAAATCTGATTAAAAAATTAAATAGTAAAGAGTAAGAAATTAAAAAGAAAAATATATTTCTCTCCAAGTGATTTTAACTATTTAAGCTCCGTATGATTTTGATAATTTTCAAATGAGGCCATTTAGAATGCTTTCGAGAGCAAACTTTGTAGCAAATGTAAGTAAATTATTAAAATATTTTTCGTTCTGAACTTAGGCTATCGATAGCTATTTAAAAAGTAGATGGAAAAGCGAATTCTAAAATATTACCCAAAAAACTGATTAACAAATGTTTCTTCAAATGTATTTAATTACAAATAAATGAAAACTAGATAAAATTATCTACTCGTACAAAAAAGCACAATACAATATGTGGTGACTTTGTTTAATTTCAAGAGTAGCATTCACGCACCCATTCAAAAAGCGTGTGAAAAAAAGAAAAAAAAATGAAATTTTTCCCATTGAGAAACATCTATCCTACTTTTTTAGTTCTAATAATTTTAATTAATTTCAGGTGACAAACATTGCATTACAGGAAACGCCGGTAGCAGACCTTCCAATTAATCAAAACTAGAGAAACAAAAATTTGTCTTTAGTTCTGCAAGCTTGTTGTCACGCTATTATTAATATTCAAACCTTCATATTTACAACAATTTGTGTTCATAGCCAGACAGTTGTGTTTATATTTAATAGTCGTAGGAGTTTAAATATTAAGTTTCACCTTGCAATTTCGAAAGTATGTTATGAGTTTAAATCGTAATAACATAATAAGATATAATATAACTTTGATATTGGAGTTATAAACCTTATTTATTGTTAATTATTTTGTACTTAAATAGTAACTTTGACGTTAAAGTGTTCTGAAATAATTTTATAAATATTGTTGAAAAATCATGTCTTACATGTGTAACTATTGTATTACATCCTTATTAATATTACAAATCTAAAAGTTTGGTTTGCTTGTTACATAATAACTATATAAAAAGCAACGAATTACTATCAAAGTATGTTTGAATGTATATAATCTCGAAGGTCCAAAATCTGCATTTAAATACCGTCGTTTTACACGAAAATTCACGCGGATGAAACTACTGCAAAAAAGTAATAATTCAAAGCAAGTAATATAAAATAAGTGATTAAGTGATAAATCTCCGAGTAACTTAAATCAAAATAGACTGAATTGACATGAATTTTTATTAAATTTGAATTTTTTTGTATGAACTACATGTGAATACATTTTACTGATTTTATTGTTTAATGATTTTTGGTAATGAGAGGGTTTTAATTGTAATAAACATCTGTACTAATTATGAATTTTTCAGTTTGAGGTAATTCGGAAAACTATTCTATCAATTTAAATTTGTTTCCCTGGTATATACACACACAAACACACACACACACACACACACACACACACACACACACACACACACACACACACACACACACACACACACACACATATATATACATGTGTGTGTGTGTGTGTGTGTGTGTGTGTGTGTATATGTGTGTGTGTGTGTGTGTGTTCAAAATATATGCTGAAAAAGATGTTTCAAATTATAAAAATCTGAGAAAAACGAATATATTTCACTACAATATTCATCGATTATGCAGCATATTAAGTTAAAATTTTCAGACATTTTTATAATAAACCTAAACAAAAAGATTAAACGTGAAGTAGGTAAATTTCAAAAAGCATTCCATTTGTCGTTATTGAAAACCCCGACAACGTTGATTGGCGTAAACAAAAATAATGAAGCGTCGTAATGACTGGTCTTGATATACATAAATTGTTTTTACCGTTTAATAAAAAAAAAGACGATACAATGATTTTCCATCTTGTTTTCGATTATACTGTTGAATATAGTTGGCGTTAATTTTGTAGAAATACATTATAATTTAATTTTACACAACTAAATGAAACTACATCATGTATTATTATTTCTACTTTATTTAAATTATTTACCACGACTTAGGTATCGTTGTATGATATCATTTTCAGGCGAACAACTTCTAAAGATCTTTACAAATTGTCCAACTAAAGATGTTGTCATACAACGAAACCTAGGTCGTGGTAGAAATAATACTACATCACGTAGTTTCATTTAGTTGTGAAAAATTAAATTCTATTATACTTTAGAGTTTTAATTTTTAACCAGTCACTCGCTCTACTGACTACTAACGAATAACCCATACTTCTAACAAATGACCCACAACGTCTATAAATCGACATTATCCCGAAATTTTAATTTCGTTTCTCTTATTTAATAATTTATTACATTATGTATCAGTGTTGTTCTATCTTCATTTATCCTTTCTGCATATATTTAATTGTAAAACCTCATTATAAGAATATATTCAATAATCTATGAGAGTATGTCAATACTAGTTTTGATCTCTACCTCAGATATATTCCAGAATTTATTCAATAATCTAAGGTTTCGTGATATATTTGACTGATATAATGTTTTCTGATATTTTTGTGTGTATATTCAATAATTATTATTCTGTCATTTGTAATATACGTCATTTGTAATATACGTGTGGGAAATTAGTTATATCTATGTGCATTAGTTAGGTAATTCTTAAGGGAAATTTCCCTTATGGGATTTATTTGCAATTTGGCACAAAAGTACCCTATGTTCTAAAATACTCTCTTGAAGTTAGACCTTCAAAGATGAACCAAATTGACGTGGTAGTTCCGAAATGGAGATGACATTTTTTTTCAAAAATTCTTAAACTTCTTACGGAAGCAATATATCATAAGACAGCTTTATAATTATTGTAATTTTTATTTAACAATTTATTTAATAAATGTGTAGAGAACGAAGAAATAATGACAAAAACATTTTTTTTGTACAGGTAATTTATTCATTCGAATAGTCATTTATCGTATGTACCTTAATAAGGCATAAAATATTCTTTATATATTATTTGGCCAATATAGTCCCCTACACTATGGTCGTGTCCAACGCGTTTGAAGGACCCAAAAAATACCAACATTTTTAAAACTAGATCCTTTTAAATCGAGTGAAAAACCTATCGTAAGAAAAACATGAAGGAACTATAAAGCTGTGAATTAGAAATATAAGTTGCATTAAAAGACTATATGTGGAGACGTGTAGGTAACATTGTGACGGATTCATATTTTTTAAGACCATCTCTTTGATAAGGGCAAAAATGTATCGACAGAATCAGTATGGAATGTTCTTTCTCTTAGTCGTTAAACCCTTGGCAGAGCAGTCATGGTTATAGTATCAAGTATGTTGCAGACAAATGACCCACCACAAGACATGTTCCTCTCTGGTAGTTGCTCTCAAGTGTGCGCGTATAGTCTTAAAGAGTAATATTTCGCAATATATTTCAACACACAATTTCATTTATGAAGGAAACATAATTGCGATACAGATCGGTTGAAGTGGGAAATAGGGCAACCTAATTATCAAATGGTCGGCATAGAGACGCATATATAACTATGTATATTCTGGATATTTAATTAATATCTGATCTGTGATACGATTGGTTCCATTTTCTCTTGTCGTTTAATGAACTTAATTATATTACAATTAAGATTGGTCAAAATTTATCAGGATACTATTGGTAATTGTTGTCTTTTAAACAAAATAAATCTTTACCGTGTATATAATATTATTTTGAATCATTAAATAATTAAAATATTGGTGTCAAACTTGTCAATTCTGAGTCATAAAAATGTAAATTATGAGCATTCTTTACATTCATTTGACTACGGAGAAAAACCGATTTTCGAATGAAAGTAAAACCATGTTAGAAACATTAGATTAACACCGTAATAATGCTGCGTTTGAACTGTTGTCTTTTTATTACACTTTCTAAAATTAATAATGGTGTCCGCTATGCGGCATGTCTCAAACGGGTCTGCGGATATCGCGCTCAGATATCGCATTAATATTCCGCTTCTTGTACAAGTAAACGAGTACAATTTTACAATAGTGGGCAAGCGAAATTGCTAGTAAAGAATTTTTTGGCTATTTAAACATTATAATACCTTTTTTTTTTAAATATTCTTCTGCTATTATTATTAAAAGGGAGAAATAAAATTCATTGGAAAATATTTTTTCTAAACTAGATATATATATGGGTATATAAGCACAGCATGTGTGTTGCCACATATTAAACAATTTAAATAAAGAAGGCATTAAAGTATAAATATTTTTACAAAACTGTGTATAAGCGTGAACATAAAAATTTCAGTATTGAATGGAAAACTTGTTTTAAAAGTTATTTAGTTAATTTATGAAACTCCGTGTAACCAAAAAACGAAATGAGTAAAGAAATTCATATAAATTTATCCTATATGGTTATTATATTTGCTTATATGGATTTAATTATTTACTTCCTATTCTATAACTTTCTTCTAGCTGTTAACGATATATAAGAGTAGGATTAAACTTCTAGTATTATATGATATATGGGACAAAACGAAAAGAAAAAATATCAATAATTTCATGTCCCAGAATAATTTTCATAACATCGAATCGATTTTCGGCATCTTACTTTTTCGATGTTTAGTTGCTGTCGTATCCAACAGCAGCCCTTTATGCTAAAGGCTTCCTATAAACATATAATAGTCGTCGGAAAGACATTGAACTGATTTATATCTATTTCTTTTAATTTTGGTAACGATAAAGTAGAAATTACAATATTCCGTTTGATATAACGCCTACACTTATACCTGTGTAAATCAACACAGGCGCTTATATAACGAAAAAGATAAACAGATAATCAAAATAAAAAAGGTATTAAAATGAGTAAAAAAATCAAAATGAGTAAAGAATGTTTCTTATGTTTAATAATTATTAAAATACTTTAGTAACGTTACTTATGTTTATACATTTATGAATTAATGTATGATTATTTGAGATAATAGTGCGTTATGTGAATACAGTTGTCAAAAATCGACGACTAACCACGTCGATAAAGACAAAACGAATTTTCGGCACAGAATACTGAGTAGGCTACTCAGTGTTCCGTGTTTGCCGATTTTGAGCGAAAGAAGTAAGACTTCGAAAGAAATATTCTAAAAGTGTAAGTATTGAATATTCATATTTAGAAATCTTCACAATTAAAACGACTGAATTTTTGTTTTTGATTTGAAACGTAGTTTCAGGATATTTCACATTTTTCTTCATTTTTAACGAGATAAATTTTTCATTAATTAATTATCTTTACAGATACTATCAATGAAGGACGAGTTTACACGAAATATTCTATGTGTGTTAATTAAAAAAAATGTACATGCTTTTTTCAAATGAAAAGAAGCCAAAAATATTATAGTCCGTTTATCAAATTGATAGACAGTTTTATGATGAAACCAAATTTCACTTGCGGTTTAACTTTCGGTATATGTTTAAGCGGCGGGACTCGTTCCTGGCGAACTAAACTTATTGTAAAACTTATGTATAAATAATATTTATCGTTTTGGTAAGTTCAGTAAAAGCATGAAGGTTTTGTGCTCTCAAATTATGGAGCAGCAGATATAATAAACAAGTCGTCCCGTCTCTTGGGACATGTCACAGTTTTCAATTTTTATTATTCAGAAAATAACGAATTTTACGCTACTAGAGATATGCTATTTCTCAGGTTAAAAACTATATCTATTTCATTCTAAATTACATAAAAATCGAATAGCAAACATCTAAATACGCTTTTCGTAACATTAGTATTCCACGTAAGTAAAGCCACGGGTAACGTACAAATTTTATAGCGATTCGTTACTTGGTTGCATAGTTGTTAGATAACATATATATCGACTAGCAAACTAAGTTTCGTATTATAGTATTATATTAATATCCATTATTGCAATTCACTGTATTTGGAAAGGAAATACATGTTATTTGCGTTTAACCCAATTTTGTTCTTTACATTATTGAATGTCAAGCTTTTAATTTAATTATTATGAAATATTAACCTCTACTTGTTAAAATGAATAACATAATTAAATCTAGCCTTAGTACATATATTTAATGCTTGAATTTTACAATCAAGATCGTTTTAATTACTTTTATAGATCAAGGTAAAATAGAGTCTCGATTTGTTTTAAAATAGAGTCTCGAGGTGTTTCTTGCACCGTTAGACATTTATAAATATTTACTGATACATAGATAGTATTTTTATTAAATTTTTTGATAATATTAATTTTAGCAACGTAAATATATTGATTATTATATTTTTTACATGCGTGTATATTTAAAAAAATATATAAGATCTAGGATAATCGCTATGGTTTTCCTGTAATTTTCTAGTCAGTAATTTTTGTAGTTTACGAAATAGGGAGGGGAGGAGGGAATGCTCTATTTTCTCAATTTCAAATGATACCTCACGTGATAAACTTTTTTTGGTAGTTCATTGACCCCACCTTTAAATATTAAATAAGTTTTAAAAAAAGATAGCTAGTGAGAAATGTACTAATGATGTCGATGCCTAATTTAAAATTTCTACGCTACATAATTTTTGAGAATATCGGTCGTGATAGACGAACAGATAGACACGTGAGTGATTCGATAAGGATTTAGCTTATTCTTTCGATGTATTAAAACTTAAAAAAATACGTAATATTTTCTAACTGAAAATTAACGACTGAAATGATTTTATTATCCACGTTTTTTATGCACATGCCTAAATGAAATATTCAAATTTGATTACCGAAATTAAATAAAGTAATGCTACAATTACGCTAATTATATAGCATAAAGGATATTGTAATCTGGAACAATGCGTTACACAATTATTTGTATAAAGTACTGAATGACGTAACGCTTATTACTACTGGTCGCGACATAGAATTACAACATTTATCCTAATATATAATGAATCCAATACATAAATAATTAGTCGTTGAGTCGTCCTCGACCGTCATGTGTAACAATTATAATTCACGATCGAGCGTGTTGCTTAATTGCATAGGACTTGTACGTCTAAGGTTATCTTTGGTGAATTTTAATTAACTGCTATGGCACAACTTGACGTTACTATTAAGTTTGGTTGCAATAAGTTTAAAGTTTCAATGATGGCCGGGCTATTAAATTTAATTAATTCAAATAATATGTATGTCGATATAATCGGTCATCTTGTTGGAATTAATTACATATTTTTTTAAGAATCCAAGCAAATTTTGGGAACAAATTGAGAAGATTATGGCCCAATTGAGAGAATGCAGCTTTAAAAAAATGATTCTCGGAAAGGAGTTGCAGATTAAGAACTTTTAGATATAGCCTACCATCATGGTGGCTTACAAGAAGGATTTTGACAATATAAATATATGATAACAGTAATAAATGGTAATATTACTACATGCTAGAAATTATTACTAGATTTCCAGCTAATAACCCGCTACATTTTCCAGCGATTTCTGGAATGTTATAGAAACTTTTTAAACATCACTGGTAGTATGTATAAATAGGAGGCGTTAAATTTTCTGTTCAATTAGCAACCCAGCTTCCGCGATAAATAACCGAACAAAATATGAAAATTTCACGAAGAGAACTTAGAGTGCTTTTATTCATTAATTACGTTTAGACCGAAAAAAGAGTGAAGCAACACGTAATATACAGGTTCTCATGAAACCAAAGCTAATCTATAACATTTTTTTTATTTGTTGTTTTGTTACGCAAGAATAAGTTATTATTTAATTTGAAACATTTTATATTGTCAACATTTTCTGAATCATAATAATATTTAAACGATTCATCATTATTAATAAAATCTCCATGAATGAAGGATTTCAGAAAAACACGGAATTTTCAGTGTAATCTATTTTTGTTCTGCAAAATAATATTCGTATTGCCTAATATTCAAAGTTGAATAAGGGGTTCACCGCGTCGCGTCGTTTATCTTTACCTCGCGGTTGCTTTGAAGTTATTGCACGGTGAGTAAAGTACGTGTACTTTTATCCATCGCACTAATGTTGATATAGTGTATCTCGATCACAGGATGAGATGCGAATACAATTCTTGTTTATAGTCGTCTTATTATTTATTCAAGAATCCATAGAAGCCGGTTTGCTTTACCAAATATGTACTCTTTTATGACTTAGCCAAACATTGGTTTCAAATATTCAAAAAATATATTTGATCCATTTGATAATTTTTATCAAGAACGTCCTACATTAAATTTAGAAAAAAATTAAAAGCCTTGTTGAAACAGGTCCCACGTTAAGTTCGTTCTGTTAACACACTTTTATCAGATCGACCTGTACGATGTGATTAAATTTATGAAACTAAATTTCACGCACTTCTAATTATTGTATCTTCATGAAACTTGGCAGTTGAGTTTAGTTCTGATGACAATATAATAATTTCATAAAATTAGAAAAAAACAGTCTTAAAACAAATAAAAACGACTAAGAAATAACAGAATTTTTCAATTACATTTTCCCCCACTTCCAGACATCCGATTTATTAAAATTTTTGCACAAATATCAAAAACCGTTGATAATCCAATAATTTCACAAAATAATATTAAATCAATGTAAATTAAAACTGAAATGGTAAATTATAACTGAAATGGTCAGCATTTCAGTTATAATTCAAAACAAAGCGCCCCACGCTTTCACACTCAAATATTATATTCAATAACAAACACGACTTACACTAAACTCCTTACTGAGTGGACAAAGAAAACAGATTCGATTATTTCTTCCTTTTTAATATAGTATTGTTAAAATCGTATTTAGTTTTTTTATATATTTAGCAACGGTTACTCCCAGGATGTTATACAACAATAAATTATAATAAATTTGGAAAGAAGTGAAAATGTTATGTTTAGCTACAACGTGAGCACTTTAATTGTGCGGCACCTTAGTTGTGCAGATAACTGGAATTTTATTGTATCGAGTGATAGTGAGTTTAAAAACTCATCAAAATATTAATTGTTTTTTTACTCTAAAACTTGCAAGATTTTTTATCCTTTATAATATAAAGTTAAATTGAATTACAGTTACCTAAGAAACGTTTACAAATTTGGGAGATTCCGCTATTCCTAGGTAATTTATTGCGAAGATGAACATAGGTATATTAATTGTAATAAATTTCATTTGTCAGTTTCTAATCCTAACTAATATTATAAATGTTAAAGTATATTTGTTTGTCCTTTTTTAACATCACAACAGAGAATCGGATCGATCTGATTTTTTGAAACGCTACATATTTTAATCCTAACTAATTTTATAAATGCAAAAGTGTGTTTGTTTATTCTCATTTCACGTCGCTGCTGGTGGGTCGGGAAATGATATAGGTTACTTTTGCTCCATGAAATTGTATTCCTACGGGAAAATTCTTATTTGAAACTGACTTTGAGTATCCAAACGGAATAACAAAGCAACGTTGTAATGGAGCGAAGAATCGACGCGGTTTTTTGAAATTCTACATATATGCACTGCATTATATTATTAAGTCACTAGTAATTAATTTAGTATTTCACTAGTATTTAATAAAGACATAGTATTTAATTTGCCTATTTAATTTTACTATTCGTATTTTTGCAATAACAAATTATTTCAACATTTTCTTAATCATTATAATAGGTTAATTGACTAAATTTGGGAAAGTGGTTAATATTTTACCTTAATATCTATTTAACCCAAGAATTAGTATTTAAAAAAAATCAAAGGTTTATATTCTATATTTTGCGTTTTGACATAAAAAACAATTTAAATTTATCTCGAAAACGCTCAAGACTGTCATGGCGGTTTGTATGACGTCACTCCTCATGAAATAAATCAAAACAATCATGTCTGTGTATGGTAGTTGCTTCTTTTGTTTTATTAAAATGAATTGGTCGTATTACAAGTCTTGTTTCAAGTAGTGTTCCAGTGAAAAACTTATAAACTCATAAACTCTTTTTCATCTATATTTAATGTTGATCACTTTACCAAACAATAGTCATATAATCTCTCGATAAACTTTAGCACCTTAAACAATTAGGCATGGAGGCACACAATCGACGGACTCACCTCAAGGTCCAAGATAAATACTCTGTCGTGAGAAACGACTACAAAGAGAAATAGCAAATGGAAAAGCCTGATTATGTTTACTTTGAATAAGACTTTGTTTGATAGTCATTAACAGATACGAGTATGTCGGTATGTCTTTAATAACTGCGATTACGATACCTATTGTTTGATACTTGTTGTGTCAGTGCAAATGCCATGGAAATAAATAAAAAAAATGAAATTTTGAATTGTAAACTGAAAAGCATTACTTGTTTTTTGGCAAGATTTTGTATAGTCGTATATGTATTTTATGTCTAAGATTTCGTATTCTTTTTGTAATAAATTCAAACTGTTATCTTTAATTTAATTAAAGTTAATATTGTTTGAAGGAATACTTCAATAAAAGACTATTGAATGATTCAATTAACCTTTAAGATCTAAAGATATAACGTGACTCAAAATTTGGCTCGACTTATTACCATAGCTCTTTGGATTATATGCCAGTTTTTTATTCAGTTTTTAAATTCATCAAGGCACTTTATATGCACTATGAGCATAGGTGGTGATAGTTTATTATTACCAAAATTTATTTTACAATCTTGACTTCAATACTGGCAGTACATTTATTACTTTTATAGAGTATATCTGAGGTACAGTAAATAAATTTTGTGCATTGTTTGTTGAAATTGTCTGACATGTAACAATGGAAATTTTTCTCTTTATGAAAGGCTCCAAGATTAGTGACTTAATAGTAAATATTCACAGCTAGATAAAGCCAATTTCCTGCTTGACTTGCTCAAGTATCCAAGCGATGAGTAAAGAACAAGCAGCGTAAGCGTGAGGCGCCAAATCTTTGTATTGTTATTTATTTTCTATAAAGATTAATCTTTTATTATGTGAAGTTAATACCTTACCACCTCAGTGTAATTATAAAATTGAATGGTTCAACTTATAGATCTTATACCTAATTGGAAAATAACATTGAATTGGAAATTGCATAACTTAATATATGAAACTTAAAAAATATGTTTATTTCGGTGCTAAAACTTTAGAAAGTGTGCGGTTGCTCAAAAATTTAAATTATTTCTTAATCTTTTTTGCCAAATATATAAGATCTACTTTCATGTATGTTTGTTTGTAAGCTGAATTTAATTCATTATACATACCTTAGGTAGAAGGCCTGTTGATAGTATGCTTATTAATATATAACCTACCCTATATATATACCTATTGGTTTGGTAAACGAAGAAGGTTAAGAGTATCACATACCCTACTCTAGAGTATTAAAGAGTTCATTAAGTTTTTTATATTAATTAGAGAGAAGATATTAGACGTTAACATAAATCATCCATTTCAGTTTTCAGTACAGCAAAGTCAATATATTTGTTGACCTGCGCCTTCAATATTCGTTCAGTCTTCATAACTTTCATTATGCATTTACATATTATTTTGATTTTTCAACTATTGTATAAACTGACATTTTTGTACTTAATCTCTATTTAATACTCATATATACATATATATTAATATATATATATATATATATATATATATATATATATATATATATATATATAAAAGCGACTCAAAATTTTGTTCGACTTCTTAGTATAGGTCAAAGTCATGGTAACAAATATATTCACTCGTTGCTTAATGTTGCAATTTTTAAATGTATACAATTATTCCTCTAATACTGTAAGGACATCTTCTTATTTTATTACTTACGATTAATATGTAAAGCTCAAATAAACATGGTCTATATAAACGGAAACTGATAAAAAAGAGACAATATACGTATGTATTATAATACGTATACCAACAGACAGCACGGCGTCGCATATTGACAAAGCGATTAAGCTTATAATGATACCGCGGCAATGTGCATTCATGCACGAGTCGCATTCTATAGCTGGTGACGTAAGAAACAACATTAACGGGTAGGCCTTGATCTCCGATATATGTTTATGTAACGTCTTTCTTCCCTCAAATGTCAGATCGTTGCCTTGCTCGCAGATTGCTAATGAACTTTGATATTGGCTCAGTTTAAGTTAGTTTCACGTCATCGTTATATTCAACATCACTTCTACTGAAAATTAGTACTAGAATGTTTCAATAATTTGCTATTTTCTGTAAATTTAAAAATGTTTTTTTTTCTTTCAATAGGTATAATTTATTTGTGTCAGTAACGAAAGTAAAAACGATCTCACCTCGGTGTCTGTTCGATTTATTTTCCGTCATAGCCTTCTAAAATTTAGACTTCATGACTTAGGAAATTAAAATTTAGCATACACATAGATTTTGATGACAAAAAAAGAAATTATAATATGTTATTTTTAACGAGTATAAAAATGCAGACTTTTAGAATAGCTTGAAATAAAAGGCGAAAATTTGTTTGACCCATCCGGTAACTCCTGGACTATCAATCGGAAAATCAGGTCAAAATTGAAATAAAAACTATTAGAAAATTTTTGTAAATCCACCATGCAGGTATTTCTGAAAACAATTTATTTATACGTACCTAAAATTTAATTAAACTTTTGATGGAAGATAATAATGATTGATATAACAAACTCTTTATATTAAAATACAGAAAACATGATTCAATCGTTTTTTTTCATATTTTAATTATTTATCAAGATATGACAACACGTTTGATTTGTTCATTGTTCACCTAAAAGCACGTGCATCGTAGGTGATTGGTTGGCCAGTTTACGTATGTATACAAATTTGCTTATGAGAGTTGAATAATATGCCATTTAAATAATGCTATAAATCTATAATATAGTATATTTTAGGGCGGTACACTCATTGCACGATGTTCGTAATAATTAATAAACTTCTTGAATTTAGTATATCTTTAATTATTTTCAATAGATATAGTGTATATCTGAGTAGGTTGGTAATTACGATAGTATGCTCTTTTAGAATAACTTATAATATAACAGATTTTCACCACATTAGTCAATATATTATTTTAAAGAAAGAATAGAAAATTAAACCATAATGTTAGTGGTGATTACTTTCCAATGGTAAATTTATAACCAATGTCGTTATATTGAATAGGTATGTTATACTTTCATAAACTGAATAAAAAACTGGTTCCAGTTAGCGCTTATGGGCGAATTATAAAAATGAGATAGAGTACATAAGTATTATATATATATATATATATATATATATATATATATATATATATATATATATATATATGTATGTATGTATATATATATGTATATAATTTTGTTGTAAATGTTAAATAACATATTTTTTGGATATCTTTAGAATATATAATGAAATATTCATTTTTAAACTGTTTTTGTACGACCTAAAATAAAATTGCTAAATTCATGATATTAATGTTAAGGAGACTTCAATCAATGGTAAAAAAGTCAGATTTTATATTAATGGCTTACATTCGTTTATTCTCCGAACGAATTATATTCTCGAGACCTAATTTGAATTAGGAAAGTAAATTTACTAAGATCCGAGGAATATTATATTTTCGTTTATATTACTCTTAATGTGGAATAAAATAGCAGTGCCGGAACCGATACAATTGATGCTCGCGTGTCACTTTGTAATTCGTGAAAGGCCCTTGTTTGTGGAATATGATATGGAGCTCTCATCTCTGGATCTCAAATAATTTTTCACTCGAACGATATTCGAACCGCACTCGTTTAAATTATCCGCTGCGTCTCCGCACGTGATAGTAATTATCTTAATATGTTATTTATAAGGAATTAAATAACGTAGCAAGATTTAAAGACCAACATTCATCCAATATCTACTACTATAAATTATGAAATAGTACCTTAAGACCAATGAAGAGTTGTAATTATCTTGGTATCTGATATGGATGATCTGTAATGTTGTAATTACCCGATATGTAATGTTGTAAGAGTTGTAATTACCTTGATAGATCTGATATGGATGATCTGTAATGTTGTAATTACCTGATATGTAATGTTGTAAGAGTTGTAATTACCTTGGTAGATCTGATATGGATGATCTGTAATGTTGTAATTACCTGATATGTAATGTTGTAAGAGTTGTAATTACCTTGGTAGATCTGATATGGATGATCTGTAATGTACTTGTACAAGCCACAGTACATTACAGATCATCCATATCAGGTACGATACCACTGGAACGATATTAATTCGATGCAATCGTAATTACGAAAATAGGCAACGTAAATTCTATGTAACAAATAATTATTAGTAATTTCAAATTTCAAATCGTTTTCTCATCTCAAATCATTTCACTGCAAATGAACGATCGCACCAACATGCGATGACAAAGAATATCTGGTACTCAGCGCGTTGCGGTACCTGCGGTGCGCGGAGAAAGTCCGCGGTGCTTGGGTGTGCTCGTCGAGATGCGGGCGCTCGGTCGACGTGAATTTCGATATTTTTTTTTAATCCGACTTGGGCCTTAACCCGGTTTCTTAATGGGGCCGCTGTTAACTCGTCTTTAAAATACTTTTTTTAAAATTTGCAGTAAATATATTTGTAATAGACAAATACATTGTTAACTTATTTATTTCGCAAATACGGTAAATTAGAAACATATTTATCAACAGTAATAAACGAAATAATTATTCGACATTTATTACAATCTAGTTTAATTATCCGGCTTCGGTTAAGTGGCAATTATATTTAGTGAACGCCGATGAAATCAGATAATTTTGTTAAATGTACATAGATTAATATTGATTTCATTTTATAACTTTATCTTATATAATGAAATTTTTATTAAATTTATTGCCGTGTTGCGCATTTAGTTTAAGAGAACTTAGTTTTAGATAAATAATGTATAAGCAATTTATCCAAAGATATTCAAAATTTTTTAACTTTGCAATCTTTGTTTTGTTTCTGTGGATTTATACCTTTTAATACGAGCGGTATAAAATTAGTTATTTACCCAGTATTTTTCGTAATGGTAATTATAATTTCAGTTAAGTCATTATGTATTTCAAATATATAATTTAAGTATATATCGCTAATGAAAAGAGAATTAGATCACCGAAAATCCTGTGGAATTTATGGCAAAAATTAAGAAGAGGGGTTAAAAATAATTATCAGTATTGCTTTATCTCGATGATTGGGTAATTATCGAATGAAATAGTTACTAATGGTGAATTTTCTGCTTTTCTTGAAAAAGAACATCCTGACAGTTTTATTAGCAGTCTACCTTGCCGTAAGAAGTTTTCAATAATTTTGTCATTAATAGAAATATATACATACGTGGTCTCATAAAATACATAAATATTTTAAGTGTAAAGACTGTAACAAATATAATTTCGTTCGCTTCTGAGAAATAAGAGAAAGAAGATTTTACGAAAAATTAAATTGCAATTTTAGATTACAAAAAATAATAAAGCATTTTCGTTTAAAGCGGATCAGTTCAATAGTTTTCATTTATTGTTACTCAATAATAAAGTAACTACAATGAAAATAACGGATAAACGATGGGATTAAATAAACTCATTTTCACTCACACACGCACACACACACACACACACACACACACACACACACACACACACACACACACACATATATATATATATATATATATAAATATATATATATATATATATATATATATATATATATATATATATATATATATAGACGAGTTAATTTTGATGTGAAAGCGATCATACTAATACCGTGGCAAAGTGTTTGATGAGAGACTTTTATAATAACAAAAGCAATAGATATTTTCCTTTTAATAACAGAAAAAAAATAATTTTGAAATTTTCTTTCGAGTTTGAAATGTATAAATCTGGCATACACAGAATAAAATAATGTCAAATAGATAGAAAATAATATCTTTACTAATTTTTTGTTTCGTAGACAAGTCATTACTTGTACACGCCGTGGACTTGGTTGGTAACGGAATGTAATTATTTCATGTTTGATGTTGACTGAAAATTAATTCTTGTCTTTGTTCTTTGTCCAGTGGCAGATTTCAATGTTTGAAAAATTGTAAAAAAAAACTACACCTCTAATACAAAGTAGGTTTATTTTAACATTATAACAACAAATGCGGATTTCATTTTTTTAAAAACCACGTTTTCCAAATGGCGGTCATCGAGTCTGACACACTCTTCGAGTCTAGCACGCATGTTTTCAAAAACGGGTTTGCAGAGCGACTGGGGTATCCTACTGACTTCGGCTCGAATATTTTCTTTATGTTGTGAAACAGTGCTCGGATTTGTTTTGTAAACAACGGATTTTAAGTATCACCATGAGAAAAAGTCACATGGGCTTAAGTCGGGTGACCTAGGTGGCCACGGTACGGTACCGTTTCGGGATATGTTTTTTTCTGGAAATAACTGCCGCACTGCATTTATGGACAGATTAGCAGTGTGAGCTGTGGCGCCGTCCTGCTGGAACCATGTGTTTTGGTTGAAGGATGGACTATTCTGTAGTTCTACTCTGAAAAAGTCATTTAACATCTTGGCATATCTCTCCGAATTCACAGTTACAGTTTGGTCACGTTGATTTTCAAAGAAATAAGGCCCTATGATTGCAGATGCAGACATGGCACACCAGACTGTTACTTTAGGCTTATGTAAAGGCTCTTGATGTATTTGTCTTGGGTTGTGGACATCCCAGTAACGAAAGTTCTGCTTATTCACATATCCTCCAATGTGAAAGTGAGCTTCGTCACTAAAGAATATGTTGCCCATCCGGGTAGCAGTACGAAATCTCAATAACAAGAAAAACTTACGCGGAGGTGCCGCGTAAGTTTTTCTTAATTCAATGGATGGAACTTGAGATTTTTTCGCATTATTACCTGTAAAGTTGATTTCGGAATTCCCAATATCGATGAACGTGTACGCAGTGATAAACGGGGATTTTCAACGACAGAAACCATAACACGCTCGACATTTTCATCCGTGGCTACGAATGGTGTAGGTCCTGGTCTGGGCCTATTTAATGTTGATCCTGTAGCTCTGAACCTTGCTACCCATGACTGAATGAGGTTGATCGATGGTCCATCACGTAATCGACGAATACTGTAACGATTATTAAGTCGACGGCGTGCTACAGACAGCGAAAATCCACTCGAAATGTACGCCTCAATGGCAAAAGCGCGGTGCTCTCAGCTCCACTGTTCCGTGGCTACTAAAACATCCGCACCGCTTGCGTTTCTAACGACGCCCCTCGCGCCCCTCTTATGTGTTGCGTTCAGAAACTATGTTTGTTCAAACTTTGAAATCTGCCACTGTACACCCAGGTATATTGACTATGATGTAGTGAACGATCGACGCGAATCGAATCGAATTTCTGACTCAAATTAAATGATTCTATTAAATTAAATGATTCTACTAAATTAAATGATTCAATTATATTAAATTAACTCAGAGGTGTTCTACCCGACAGGTATTTGTAGATCCAAATGTGAGTATTTATATATTTGTTTATTTATGTATGTATTGATGTAGGTTATATTTTTTAAAATAATCATGTAGACTATACACACTAATTACTGATTCATTAACAGTAATTGTAAAATAAATTGATCTTAGCAATAAAAACTATTCGAATGTATACATTAACGTTCGTAAATAAATACATATTGGAAGTTAAATGTGGTATTCAAATTATAATCTAACACTGGAAATATAACAAGGGATTTCCGCACCCAGGTGATGTTTTTATGTAATCAGAAAATCTCTGAATTTTTATATTTCAAAAAATGAAAAAGCGCTTATTTACAGTTCTGGAAAGAAATACACCGGGAAACATCTTTGATGCTATCCGTATAAATGAAACAATGTGAAGAAGATCGAATATTGAACTATAGACACTATATAAAAAACTAATTAATTGCGTAAAATACAATGAATATGAATGCTGAGCATTTAAGGAAGTACAAGGAATAATCTTGGAATGAATGAAAATGGAAATACCAACAAAAATCTTTCTGGCATTCCGACATGCTTCAGAGCCAGGCCAGGGCCATCCCAAGCTGAATCAATTTATTTAATCCAACTAATAGATATTATTCAGTACGTGTGGGATGAATGGGGCACATGTAATACTAGTGTGCCTAAAAAAGCCATTTTGAGTGTTTTTAAAAATGTTTTTCCTTTAACATTTTTTTGTAAAAGGAAAAAAACGCCGAAAGAATTTAATAGTGCAACATTAACTGATAAAGTACTCGAGCAGAATAATTCATGAGTGAATCGGTAGTTACAATACGCCTGTTACTTGTAGAAATCACGTCGAATGACTTTCGCTTTTAATGGCCCTCATCTGTCAGTGTCTGTAGTCAGCGGTTGGGTGTGATTATTTAAATAATTTTCAGCAATCGACGCCGTTTGTTCTGCTTTTTTTACTTTCTTATCGTAACAATAAGTCACTTAAAAACTACAAGTGCATACATGGAAATGAGTTAATAATAAGAACGCTGTATACAGGAAAAATCAAATTTTTTTAGGGCACACAAACTTTAAAATTCGCTTTTTCAGGACAGGTTGAAAAAATAGGCTATGAAAATAAAGTCACCATTTAAATTTACATTTTTTTCACTTCTTTATGAACAAAACGTGGTAATAAATTGTTACTGCAAACAATTAGTATTGTTTACATAATATAACCAAATAAAAAAAAGACTATTCTTCTAGTACTTCCCAAAGCTAATGAAATATCTTTACAAAGAAGTAAATTTATAAAATTTTCAAATAACAGTAATTTTTCTATTAATTAATTAGTTCAAAAATCAATAAAATAATTATATTTAATTTTATGTAGCTTTTGATAAAATGTTTAATTAGTGGCGAAACTACTGAGCATAACAATACAAAATGATTAAAAAAATTAAATTAAATTACTTATTCATTTAAGGAGTCATTTCAGTCTAACCCTTTCACAAATCTTTTTTAATCAGTTATTTTTAGGAAGCGTATTAAGAAATATTTTCTTTTTAATAGTGCAACAGATGAAGTATCGTCTCTATAGATCAATTATTAAAAAGTATTGAAAATATTTTTTTTAAATATTTCTTTCTAATACTTGAACGACGACAGAAAGAGACATAATTAGAATAGTTTGGCAATTTATACATACAGTTTTGTAATTTATTAATAATTTCAAAATCATTAGTTCTTAGAAAATGAACGCCTCTGGATACGGTTGCGTTTGAATTTTTGGTTTTTATTTTTGGTAAATAACTTATAGTTGCATGCATAGTCAGTGCAATAATTGTAAGCCAGTTTAGAACATTAGTAAATGCGAATGTGCGACCGTAGAATGAGGATGCGCTCTCTTTTCACCGCCTGCAATTATTCACTCTGCACTCGTTCGGGGTTTGGTCTGTGGTACAGTGCACAGATGACGCGCGCATAAATATATTGAAAAGATAAAATCGAGATAAAATATTATCGGCCTGCTCGTTTGATGGAACACGGAGTGAGACAGCAAGAAATAATTGGAATCCCGATTATGATTCGTATGGGCTATCATAAACTTACCCGTATAAATAGAGCGGAAACATAATAGTAGCGTATTTACATAAAAAGAAATGTGTGAATGTGGGGTTAAAAAATAAAAAAAAAACAATAAAAACAACCTATTTTGCTCGAGCCTTGAATTTTTTTTCAAAATTGCCAATGTGGGACACACCGTTGAAAATGTTTTACGAAATGATTTCAAAAACATTTATTAATTGATCAAAAAACCCCATATCCGAATCACATATTACTTCAAAGCGCTGAACATGTGCAAACACTGAAAGTATAACAATTTATATTACACGTAACAATACAAATAATAATTAATAAAACAGAAAAAAACATACATTAATTAAAATTAAACATCAAACTATATAATCAAACGTGAACAACCAAGCAACTCAATAATCCCATCCCTAAAGCAGTCAATGAAGCAGAAGGAAATATTAGGATTTAGTGCTTTATTCGTATGCATATTTGAGTATTTAAGTATAATACTGTCTTTAATAAATAAAACTTCTTAAGTATGAGTAGAACTCCCACTACGTGGAGTCCATAATTTTGCAACCATCAAAACTCTCGAGCAGACATTTTTAGGATTCTGCTACAGCGGAATATATGAGTGAATTAGCTCCATCATTAGTTCTGTCCTTTCTAGGTATGAAACCGTAAAAAACTCGTTTAAGTATGTTTTATGAAGTATGAATTGTTCTTGTATATAAGTATTAATAGCGACGTGATTAATAGTATGTAGTTTTCGAAAATACTTTAAATTAGTGCTAAAGTTTGGTTGCGGAAAATGATAGACCTTTAGTTACGAAGTTGAAGAGTTTACCTATTAGGTACTTTACAAAATGTTAATTTTGGTTTTTGCTTTAAAGTTGTTGGGTTGGTGTATATGCAATATCAAGTCATATGTGTGTAATCGAAACATGAGCTGAAAAAAAATTAGTAAGAAACGGGACCAAAGCGTATGTCGCTTTATTGAACATTTATAAAATATTCAAATTTATATTAAAGGATTCAGAACCAAACTATTGAAAAAGTATATATAACCTCGACCGCTTATCGAATTAATTATTTTTTTAAGCATTATAAAAATGGTGAAGAATCTTGCGATCAAATGATTGAGTCTGGCCAATTGTTTTTCTTCATTGTACTACAACGTGAGGTCACATGCATGACGTGGCGGAAGATATGGTCCCCAATTTTGTTCTTTACTCGACTGCAACACTATGAGAAGGATATTGTGTTGTTTCTAAGGGTTGTTTACAAGAGCTGAACGGATAATCTGTTTGAATAAATGAGGTATCGTTAGAATAGTTTTAACCTTCCAGGTGTATTTAAATAGATGAGGTCATGGTTCATCGGCTGGGAGTCACCGTTTTGTCCATTATAAAAAAAATACGAATTCTGAAAGGCCAAATTTCAAATTAAAGATATGAAATTTCAAAAATATTGTATTATTGAATATTGTATTCAATGAAAAAAAATGTTTAAATGTTCGCCAAATATAATATATCTTAGAATTTTGGTTTGGTCTACTTGGTAATGTTTCAATTAATAATCAGATTTTCCACCTTAAAGTGATGTAACACTTACCAAATGGAAATATTTTGAAAGACCACTTGACGCGTACACTACCACCACGCGACACACACACACACACCATTTGACGCGTACACTACCACCACACCACACACACACACACACACGCACGCACGCACGCACGCACCCACGCACGCACGCAGGCACGCACGCACGCACGCACGCACGCTCGCACGCACGTACGCACGCACGCACGCACGCACGCACGCACGCACGCACGCACGCACGCACGCACGCACGCACGCACGTACGCATGCACGCACGCACGCACGCACGCACAAACGTATGAACATTTTGATTAAAATCAAAAATTTTTATGAAATATTTTATTTGAATCCATCATGAAAGGCATCAAAGAAATAGTTTCAAAAAACAAATTCAAGAATTTCTAGACCTAGACAAAACACGCAAAAAAATATGAATTATGACAGGTAACAAAATTTATTTCAAATTTGCTTTCTAAACTTCCACGTTATCGTAGTTGGTTTTTTCCGTAACGGGCATAACTTTCTTCAACAATTCTTAATAGTACACAATATTTTATTTCCAACAATCGGCGGAAACTATTCTCAAAGGATTCCTTGATTTTCGATCTGTTCAGTTGTTGAATCCTGTTTACTCCGACTTTTGTAACAGTGATTGAACTGCATTAAAAAGGGTAAAAGTGCGTAAATAACATGATTACATACAAAGCATACAAAATAGAATTTAAATTATTCTATATAAAACGGTAACTAAGTAGATGAAGATTTAACATAATTTTATGGTTTTAGCAACATTTTAATTTTGTGCACCGAGGGATGCAAGTTCATTTAAAATGGAATCGCGAAAATTACATACAACTGCGAGAATCAGTTTATATTGTATATTGTTATATTGTTTTTAAGGGTTTCGTAGCCAAATAGCAAAAAACGGAACCTTTATAATTTCTTCCTGTATGTCTGTCTGTCCGTATTTCACGGTCATTTTACTCGGAGAATATTGGTTCTATATATATGAAATTTGAATGGTAGATATCTTCTATTAAACGCTATACAATGAAATAATGGAATGATGAAAAAAATAATATTAGCATGTAAAAAAAGCCTGTTCTAATGAAAAAAACATTCAGTGCAGAGGCATGTGCGTTATCGTTAGATAAGTATTAGAAATTATATAGAGGTTCTAGAATAAGTTTTTTATTCAAGTTGATGAGATAATCGCTTCTAAAGTATTAAAAAGTATATCCCTAGAAAAATTCTGAAAAAAATGAAGGTTGAAATAAGATATGTTATGCAATTTTTGAGATATGTGATATTTTAGTTACCAATAGCAGGAATAACTTTGTTTTTCTCAATGTCTTTGAGAAACACAAAATTCTAAGTTTAATATTGTTTGGTACTAACGGAACCGTTCGTGCGCCAGTTCAACTCGCACTTGGCCGGTTTTTATTCTTATTTTTTCAAACATTTATTTTAGACAATGTTCGCAATTTTATTTATTGCCTTGTTTATGTTTAATCACAATTACACTTGATTTAATTTTAATTTTAACTAACTTAACATTCATGTTCTCACTTTAATACTGGCGTTTTAATTAGATGGTCTTGTATTTATAATTAGTAATATAGTCTGCAAACATTAATTAAGGTGAAAATTATCCGAATAAGTGGAACGTGAGATTCGTTTGTCTGAAATAGTTTTATATCTCATGATTTGTCTTTGTTTTTTAATGAATAAACACACATGCCTTAGCGGTTGAAAATGAGTTTATTTACTATGGCTTCATTATCTATTCGAAAATAAAATGATAAAAATATATTTATGTAATTTTTTTGTAATAAAACATTTTGTCTTCGTAAAGGATTTTACTATTCGTAGTCAACGGGTCATATAATTTTTGTTAAAACTTCTTTGAATACTGTAATGCAACAATTTTATTTAAACAGATACGCGTTATGTGGGCTATATTTAGAAAGTGTTATTTACATATAACATAAAAAAATATAACATTTATATGTTTGTATGGCTTTTTCTATATTTTTAAAAATTGCCTTTGTTGTTTTATTATGAAATTGTTTAGGAGATTCCGAATTATCTGTGAGTTATTAAAAGAAGCAAGTAAAAGTATAAATTTTTATAAGGAACGTTAGAAATATTTTTTTCAGACGTGCATGTTTAGGTGTATCTCAAACTAAAAAGTTAATAATAAGATCACTCACGCGTCTGTCTGTCCCCTCTCACAGACAATTTTCTCAGAAACTGTGTGACGAAAAAATTTTTAATTTAGGGTAACAGTACATATTATTAAGCCACACATTTTGCACTAACTTTTTTTAAAATAATCATCTTCATTGGTGCAGAGCCGATTAGAATCTAGCTCCGTTATTTGGAGCCCACACGAAGCCGAGTACAGTTTGATGATTAAACAAAAATGTGCAAAAAACTTTCCTTCGATATCCGTATATGAGATGGTATGGTTACTTCCCCTCTTTGTTTCTTAGCGATTTCCTCTTGAGTATGCTAGGTTTTCATTCCTTGCAACATCTCTTGTTGCGCCTATGAAATTTATCTTCCAGCTATTAAAAGGAAAAATTGTATTACTGTGTAAACTTTCATTCTTCGTACCTGACAATTATCTGCGTTCACGCAATCATCACATGTCTGTTATACCACCCTCTAGAACCGTACTATATTGGAACTTTCTGATTTCCTGCGGTGTTCAACTGCTCAAACACCTGATCGCGGTTGCACCAGAGTGTTATTTATTTATAATGAGTGAAAGTAAATTTGTCGAAATATGTCGTAGTTATGTTTTGTATTCATGTTTAATACATACCTTCTTTAATTTTAATTTGTAAACACGTTAATTCTTATCATTATGAATCATATGTAACGTATCAATAAATGTAGGCAAATAAATAAAAGAATAAATAAATAAATCTAAGTTCTGAAGAGATCCTACCAGATCATTTAAAACAGATATCCTACTTGATCATTTAAAATAGATATCCTACTTGATCATTTAAAACAGCTTATGACGAGGAATATAAAAATATTGTTTTTGTGATTTTAAATTGCATATTTAAAAAGATATTTAAAAAAAATTTAATATGGGGAATATTCTTTCCGCTGTTATTTTCAAAACTACCGGAGAGAACATCATGAATTAAAGAGAATTGTTAAATTTTTACTAGAAAATTAAAGAAAAGCTCTAGCGATTATTCTAGATCTTATAATTTTTTAAACTTGCGCCATATATTTACGCCTGTGAAAAACATGTAATCTATATATTTACGTTCTGAAAAAATGTTCGATCAAATAATTTATTAGAAATATTATGTAGCCTTAAATGTTATAAGCGTCTAAACGTCTACGGAACCATCGGAGTGCGAGTTCTACTCATGCTTGACAGGTTTTGAACAATGGAAATAGAAAGATTGAAAGAAAACAGGGGCAATTCACTCTTTAAAAATTGTAATTAATAACTATATCTCAAAAGATGCTATACAGGTCTATACAAGAGTTACAAACCTCTGTATGGAACTGATAAGGATTTAGATTTTTTTTATTTTAATAGAATTTGGCTAAGCCGTTTAGAAAATTAAAAATACTGCAAAAAGAAGAGCTTCTTAATAATCATATTGCATTTACAGTGTAAGAACTAAACATAATTTATTTCCTCTATCGATGATGTTTATTTCAAAACAGAACAAGTCGATCTAGTAATGTAATTGTGAATTATGTGACATAAAATAAATCTAGCCATCTGTTAAATTGTCGTCGCACCTGGGCAGTGTAAGCATTTGTATTGTCACATAAAACTCTTCCAAACTGACGCACCTAGTTAGCTCCACTGGCTTTCACACGTCATTTTAATATTTTGTTCTATTTTTATAAGTGATCATATTGTCTCGTATACAGTTTTTAAAATCTTTTTCTTTCTATACATTCAAGCGATCAAATAATTTCAATACTATATATATATATATATATATATATATATATATATATATATATATATATATAAACCATTGTCGTGGTTATTACGTCCTCGTCCTCGTCTGGTATATTTCATATTCTTCTAAATTCTCACCAAATATCTTGATTTTAGGATGTGTTTGTACATGTTGTCTGCCTATCTATCTTATATATATATATATATATATATATATATATATATATATATATATATATATATGTCTTTTATTGGAATGTATATTTACGAGCCATAACATTGATAACTTTTTTGTGAATTTGTTATAACATTCTACACATATATGTTTTACATATCTTTTTAAAAAGTCTACATTTTATTTTTGACAGAAATTCCAATGCGAGCACGCACGCCACTCGTGTTGGCCCGGAGGCTGCGTTCCACGCATCCTTCCGTGGCGACGGAGCTGGCCGGCGAAGCGATTCGCGCGCGACCCTACCAGGAAGTGCCGGGACCTAGACCTCTGCCTCTACTCGGAAATACGTGGAGGTTTATACCATATGTCGGTGAGATGACTCATTATTTTGAATTTAGTACGATTATTTCGTATTCCTTTATTTACGGCGACATCTCACGTTACATTAATTATTTTCCATCAGTAATTAGAAAATGTATTCAAAATTACTTTAGGAATAACATTCAAATATATGTTAAAAAAAAATTATAGAAAAAGTTAATGTTAATGTTGTGTACTTATAACTCCTAAATTACTGCAGGATTTTATTGACATTCTCATCCGTTTTTATTTTAATTAGCCTGTAAAATGTTACGTTAAGTTTAAATTTCTACGGCAGTAAACCTGGGGTTAAAACATAAATGCGCTGGGAGTTGTAAAAAAATGCAATGCCTGTATCGAGGAGCATCGACATAAATATCTACTAACATAAATTGTAATAGATTATTGCATGTCGCTTTGAAGTTTAGTACTTCAAAAAGGGCCTTAAAGATAAAAAAATGGTAACCGGAATCCCAAACTAATTTTGAGGGATCTGTTCGATTATTTGATGAATCTAAATTTTATGTACATAGTTGTTGGAACATTTTATGTACATAGTTGTAAAAATTATGAAGCTATGTAAGACGGAGGGTTGGATGCACGGCCGGGATCCTTTTATCTTCAGAAAGCAGGCGATAACCTTGAAAATTATTTAGTAGATTCTAAAAATGATGTCACTATTTTTCAGGGATGTAAAAGCTTAAAACCATTAATTTCAGAGAAGCTTGTTCTTTATAATATCGTTTATATGAGTACGTATAGAGAACCTGATTGGCAAATCGACGTGAATGACTTTGAAAGCAGCAAGTAAAATGATAGAGTATTTGAATTCCTATTTGACTAATGTGTGGTCTAGTCGGGTAGCATATTTTTTGTATCCATTTTATTTTAATGTGAGTACAAGTAAATTTCAATATATTTTCAGGAAAATTGTTATCAAATGGTTTATGAAGGTTTAACAAAAGGTTTGGATACATAGGTTTGAACGGTGTAACTGAATTTTCTTAAAGGAATGAATAAATCATAATAAAAATATTAAGAGAATTACTGAAAACCCACAGAGAAAAGGCCACAAAATTAATAATAGGAATCGGAAACTAATTAATCATAAACCTTATTACAAAGATACCAAGATTTTCAAGCCAAGACTTTCAGTAAAATTTGAATAATTTATGTTTCAAAATATCATAATTTATTAAATATAACAGTGAGAAATATCTAAACATATATAATAAGGTCGAATATTTTTATATGCCAATACTATTTGATGTTATGTACCGGATAGTTATATAAGAAAAAGCGCTCGTAATAGAACACACAAACATGATAATTCAATTGTATCCAATAATAATAGCTGCTCAAGGGGTTCTTCGAATGCCATTGAAATAACAGTCGATAGAGAAAGTCTGTTTTTCCAAGAATACCTCGTAACGAAAAAAGACGTTTCACACTTGAGGGCAAATGCTATAAAACACGCCTTTTATTGGATAAGTTTGTTATTCAACAATTGTTATTAAGTAACATTTAAAATATTTGAGTACTTATTTTTTTCATATATTGGTTTTGACGGCTAAACGCGTCTATAGAAAATGTGTTTTCTGATATAAAATTGTCAACGTCATTAAAGTTAATTATGTGTTCAATGAAAATATAAAATAATTTTTTTCATTTGATGCCTCAAAATAATATAACTTTATAAAAATCACTCTTAAATGTTTAATTCTTTTAACAACTATTTCAAAATAAAGAAGAAATAATTGCTAATCTTTATAAAGCTAATAATATTCAGCTCGATTCAGAACGGATAGGTTATATTTATATGTTATAAATATGTGAATAACCCTTTTGTGAATACGAAGAAACATTATAGGGGAATTAAATAAAAACAATTATTTGAAAACATTAACCGGGAGTTTTCACTATTAATTGTATTTTTTAATACCATTCACGTTACTGTAATGAGAAACTGACTAAATAAAGTCAGACGTTTCACTTTGGAATTACAATTTACTAGTTATCTTGGCCTAACAATAGTTACTTATTCAACGAATAATGCTAGAGGCGAAATGAAAGAAATCGAGCGTTGAATTATAAAAGACTATTGCGTCAAATGTAGCCAGCGGTTACGTGCGGTCATCTTGAAAATACTTACTCTGACTACGTAATATTGATATTGATCTTGATTGCTGTGAAAATCAATAGGCTTATAAATTTTATGGTAAAGTTGCTCACACGGCAAAGTGGTCAGAGAGATCTGTGTTTAATAAATAATGAAACCAGATGAGACTGCCACACAGATGATTTACATAGAATTATGATCTGACTGCTGTTAACAAATTTTGCAGTCATCTTGTTCGGTACGAAACTCCCTGTCTTGAGGATTTGAAATTTAGTTGAGAAGGACGTAAACTATATTAAGTTTTTCCCTTTGCGCGTGTCAACCTCCAAACTTTATGATTGAAGTTGTGTAACTTACTTATTTTCTATTATTATGGATATTTCGACATGTGAAAATAAGGTTAATTTAACATGGAATTAATATCAGATAATAAATAAGTATAAGAAAATTTGTTTAAAAAATTGAATACAAGCTATATGTATGCTAATAATTATAATCTTAATTAATACGTTTATAATCATTCAGTATGTTGATTTGAGGTATAACTGAATGTATATATACCAATTCGGACCAAATTATAATCAAATTCAAATAAATTTGGTCTAGAGACTAGATACCTTTTCAAAGAGTTTTGTTTAGCTTCATGCTCCTTATTGTTTGATTTAAATTTGCCATCTATTTTTCAGATACTTTCACTTAACCAATTCTCATAAAACTTGACATACGTATTCAGTACTTTGACAGTACGACATTATAATATTTTGTCCTTTACTTCTCAAACCGAAATGCTGCAGAGCCTAAATGCCTGTCTAAATCGTGAGACTTGACGAACTACTGGTTTTGAATTAGTAATGCGAGTCTCAAGCAGATACTTTGTTGCCGAACTTCAAGTCCGACTTCCTTAGTCCAGGTGCGGCAATCTGATGCTGTCCCTTAGTCCTAGTTTTTCCACCGTGAGACTTAAATATATGATGGTTTCAAATTATTAATTTGCGTCTCAAGCGGTGGCTTTATCATTAAACTCAAAACTGTAACTCCTCTCCCCTCTTTGATGCTGCAATCATATAGCCTTTATAAATCAGGACGCATCACACTTGATGATCTGTTGGCTGTAGGTTTATAAAGTAGCTCACAACAAATTAATCCAGTCATTTAGTAAAGGTCATAAAATTAATTTAAATAAATAAAGCAAACTAAAAGTTACAAATAAAATGAAGGCGAAAAACTTTTTAAATTAAGCGGTTTTGTTGTACAAGCGACTATGTACGGAAAGCTAGAAAATAATTATACATTACTAATCTTGCTCTTTGATCAGACGAAATCAATATGGGGCGCGTCCATTCTTATACTTGGTATATACATGTTTGCTTTTTTATATTATTACAAAGGATTTGACTATAATACAATTACTAAGTTCGAAGAAGACAGTATAAAGCTAGATATGATTTCTAAGCTCCAAAAATTAAAAGTTTTTACGCAATGTGGCCCATAAATTTATATTCGTCTGATTGAAGCCCCAGACATCATCGCTTGTATAACATAACCTTTTAATTTAAAATGTTTTTCCACCTTTATTTTACTGCATGTTAAACATCATTCGTAATGAGAAATTTTAAATCAAAAAGCATATCTACATTTACGCATTCCAAGAAGTACCTTGTAATAGTTAATACTTTTCAACTATATAATATATACGGCAGTGTTCTCTACAGAAGTCAGCCTTTAGCTTGTGAAAATTGTTTTTCCTAAGTCGATTCAGCTGTTTCTATTTTGTGGAATCTGAGTGTTAGAAACACATTCTCACATTGTGCTTGTTCATAAGAGAGGCCAGCGGAACTATTTTTATTCCTTAATTCCTTACAACGTGGTGAAAGAAAATTATTCGTATAGAAACTATAAATAAAAAAATTGGCTAAGTTCTAAAGCATCAGCAGCTCAAGGTCTTAATTAATTATTATCTAAGTGGAAAATAAATATTAACTAGCGTGACCCGTGCGAAGTCTTCGCATTATTTATTCCATTATGAAGCTCAGATGACAGATCAAACAAATATTTTACTAAAATTGACATATAGAGGCGCAAGTATCAAAAGCATTGAGCTAAAGCGCCACTTTATTTATACGTGAGTGGATTTGAAATTAAACAAAAATTTTACCGATCGTCAATCATATTGACGTTGAGCCGTTAGATGGCAGCATTGCTGTTTTGTGTATATAATTTTAATAATTAATTAATTTGCAAAAACAATAGCAATAATAAATTTTTTAGTTGTGGATGCCGGTAGAGCAAGCAATTATCTATAAAATGATATATAATTTATGTGGATTAGTTGTGAGGTTTTTTCTAAAAAGGGAGTGTAACATCTTCACCTTAGCGTATTAATATATATGATGATGATTGTTGTACGATATAAAGAAATCTAATAAAAGAATATATTTAATTTTTCATAAAGGGGTTTTCATAATACGTTTTATTGATATTGTAGGTAAAACACAGCTATTCATTTTTATATTGTAGGTAAAACACAGCTATGCATTGTATTTTTTTTTCATTCTTTCTAAAAATGACGTTTATTTTAACATAGATAAAAACAAAATTTATTTCCTCCCCATTTTCTCCCGAGTGTGTTAGATCTCAAAAGACAATTTGTTTTTTGGTTGTTAAATGGAAATATTCTCTGTTTTCTATTGTTGAGAAAAATTACGCTCTTTGTACCTAATAACTTCCTGTCCTTCTGTCGTTATCGTCAATGCCAGCATTTATAATTGTATCTTACCTGAATTCTTCGCTTCCTTTGTTGAAATGTATCGTTTGGTTCTTTATTCTAATCGAATTGAATAGTTAGCCAACTATCTTTTTAGGCAATTGTATTTATTAAAAATTAAAGTTTCTTTAACAATGATATTTCCAAGGGATCGATGCTTCGTCCGGTGGTGTATTTTCCAGCTTCTTTACCCACTTTAGTGCAGCTGGTAGTAAACATTCCATTCACTTTGTTTTTATTCTGAATATTTTCTAAAATATTTTTAATAAATACAACCGTTGCAACGTTGAAACTGAAACCATGAAGTTTCAACTATTATGAGTTGACGAACTACAACTGTATTGGGAGTTCTAAAGAGAATTTCATTAATATTGTGAATGCAATTTATTGCTACTAGAAAGTCTTAAAAAATCGGTCAAGTGCAAGCAATATTTGAATAATTAGTGTTTTGTTCCATCAGTCCCCACTTAATTAATAGTAATCCATTCTGTCCATCTGGTGCACTATCTGTCGCTTATGGCACCAATGTCGTATCACATCGCGTATGCACGTAGCTAGAGTAGAAGCTTTTCGATTGAGCCAAAATGAAAAATTTTGAAAAACGAGGTAAGGCGATCCATGAGAAATATTTTTCATCGTGAGAAATATTTTTAATTAAGAAATTTTTTCTTTAAAACCAATGGTCAGAAACTATTAGAAAATAAACAATTGTTTATAATAATTAGTCGTACTAAAATTTTTCGCACTTAATAATTTCGGTTCAATCTATATTTAATTCTCTGAGTGATATTTGGTGATAAGGGGAAGACGTATTTTCTGTTATTTATAAATTCATGTTGTCTATAAATTCATAAAAAAATCCATCATATATTGTAGAATTAGTGCTTCAATAAGTTGTCATTTGACACCCTACGCGATTCCCTTGAAAAAACCTTTTCTTTTCTCCTTTTATCGTCTGAAATTAATCCCCAGAATCAAAATTGCACGTTTTCTATTTCATATCTATAGTGAGCTACAATACTCAATCTTTGTGTTAAATTTAACATTTTTACCTCCGTTTTGGCAATTTTATCACGAAAAAAATCGTATACATTTGTCAATGCAACACTTCATCGCTTTAAGTATCCTCTTACAATCTTTGTCGAGTTAACGCAACCTGAATCATTAACATTCTTTTCATGTAAGTTATTGCGAAGAAAATCAACGCTAAACCAGAACGCAAATGCATACAGTGATAACAATCAGAGCGTGAGTACTCTCACATTACCCAATACTTTATGCTTTGCAAGACACATGTTAGACTTTCAGTTTATTCGTTTTCTGACGTCATTTCAACTTGTCTACGTTTCGAGGTCTATTCGCCAATTGAGAACACACTGTCAAGTTACAATTATGATAATGAATGTTTCCAAAACAGATGCGTTGGTTTGCATGTATATACAAGTGGAAAATAATAAACGTTTTTATGTTGCAGTTTTTTTGAGCCAGATAAGCGGGTTATATACAGTGGTTTTATCATTTGAACTAAATATTGAGATTTTCACTTTGTTAATTATTCTTATTAACGCATTAATTTTTCTTAATATGCATGCTAATCATTCATTAATGAACGTAAATTTAATTTAAATTAAGTTAAATTATAATTTAACATTTACTTCTAAGAATATTATTATAAAAATAGCATTATCTTCTCACATTAAGGTAATTTAAAAAAAGTTATATGGGTAATTTAGTTTAAGCTTTCCATGTCTATTAAGAACCGTTTTGCGAATAAAGACCTCTTCCATCTGGTTCTACGATATTCAGTCTTGAGATTTTTCTATTCAATTTTCTCCAGCTATTTCATCTGACCATCTCTCTAGCGGTCTACTTACTTTTGTTTTGACGCTTGAGCCATTCCATATTGCGATTCTTTCGATCTATTTCTCACCGCACATCCTTGTCATGTCCAATTCAGTCTTTGACAATGATTTAGGATATCTATAGTTGAATATATTTGGTGAAAATTTTGTAGAAATTAATTATCACTTAATTTTTATTCATAACGAGATAAAACTACGTGATGTAGTATTATACCTACTTTATTTAAATTATTAATTACGACCTAGGTTTCGTTGTATTACAACATCTTCTGGTGGGCAATTTGAAGAGAAATATTTCAAATTGCCCGCCTGAAAATGTAATACGACGAAACCTAGGTCGTAGTTAATAATTTATATAAAATATACGAGGATATAATACTACATTTAGTTGTAAGTAAAAATTAAGCATGCATAAAGGTTTTGGGTTTTTTTCTTAGTTTTATTTGTTTATTCTCTTGTTTAATTGTTCCAAATGAAATATATTCCGCTCTATTGCTCCTTGGAATGTTTGTATTTTTCTTATGAATGTTGTATGCTTATCTTTCCTACATGACGGAAATATGAATATATATTTAATAATTATATATTTCCGACATGTAGCAAAGATAAGGCAATATGCATGAGTCTAGAATATCATCTTTTTTTATAGATAGATCACTTTTGATTATTTCTTTGAAACTCCAAGATTTTAATTATGTGATATTTATGCGTCTGTTTACGTTTTCAAGATTTCCTGAAGATATTTGTTATATATATATATATATATATATATATATAAATATATATATATATATATATATATATATATATATATATATATATATATGTGTAATATTTTGGTGTCTTTTTAATGTTTAATTCTAAATAAATCTCATTAATTCTACCTGTGTTGTTATTTCAGGAAAAGTATTATATCGTCAATGAATCTAATTATTTAAGTATTGTTTATTGTTGTTAATCCTTTTTCAGAACCAATCCAAGTTTTCTATTATGATCTCAAGTACAGTAATGAATATTGTTTACAGTACTTGCCTGACACCTCAGCAAATATTTATTTCAGGCCTTATTTTAATTTAGCTTGACATACACTTTCTCTATGTACATATTAATTCTTCTACCCGTTGTTTTCTTTACATACATCGCGAGATATCGCGTCGAATGCTTTTTGTAGTCAGTGAATGCTGGATGCAGAAATTTTCTAAATTCTTCATATTTTTAAAATATAGCCGGTCGAGATAAACCTATTTTGTTTCCAGGTATCTCTCTATAATCTTTATATACAGATATCTGAATTTAGTCTATTGTTGAAAAGTTTGTCCTAAATCCAGCTTGGCTCTTGGTTTTTTGCGTAGATTTTAAGTTGATATTCATGACACTAAGCAAACAATGTACAGAGATTTAATTGTAGACTAATAGATCCCTAGTTGCTAACATTGGTTGGATCTCCTTTTTTGTACATCAGAAAAATGTTAAGTTTTGTCCATTCCGTGGGTATTTGTCTTTCAATTTATTTATATTTTTAAGATCTTGAATTTTTAATTTTTTTCTAATTTATTGTTAATTTGTATCATATCGCGAAGATTCCGTTGGTGCTTCTGCAGTAGCCTGCTGGGAGTACAGTAATATATAGAATTCAGTAGCCATGTCTTTAACATTTAACCTGGAGTTTTACTTCTTGGTATTTTATGAATTACTTTAAGAGAAGTTTTCAACTCTGTTTTCATTTGTTGGAGATTACTTTTGTTGTAATTTAGTTTCTTCTCTTAAAAGGATTTTTTTGTTTCACTAGAAAGTGTTTTCTTCTAATAGTGTTTGTATCTTTTTACAAATTTTCGATTATCTTTTATTGGTGTTCTTAGTTTTCTGTCATAGGACTCTGTATTATATTCGCTTCTCTATTAATTTTGTTCTTCACAGCATCTAGACACATATTTTCTTCTTACATAGTTTTTAGAAACTTCTGCGCTTGCATTTCGTAATTCCATGCGGTCGTAGTCGCAAGGTAAGTTAAGTTATATATAATTTCAAAAAGTGATTTTTAATTTCAGTTAATATATATATATATATATATATATATATATATATATATATATAACTAATGTATAGAACTTTTGTAAAATTTAAGTCTGTAAATATTTATGAACTAGGTGTTCTTGACGGATATCGTTGCTACTATAGTGAGTTCTGTCCAGAGCTTGTGAGTAAGGAAGGTTTAAAGGTTCAAATTTTGTCAAGCAATACTTATATATCAATATAAGTATTGCTTGACAACATTTAAACCTTTAATCCTCCTTATTTAGCCCGTATTTACCTAAATATGAATAGATAAATACGGGCTAAATAAAAAATAAATTAGAACCTTCACACTTTTGGTCATGATTTGTATATCTATGAATTAAGTGCTACGACCTAATTTCATATTTTTGTAGAATTGTATATGTTAAATTAAGTAAATGAGTAGGTGCCGATAAATGTAAAGATCGCGGAAAGAATATTGACTCCATAATGGATTAAATGGGTAGAATCTAAATAAGAATTTAATGGAGAAAATTTTGTGTGGTTAATAGACCTTTATTTCATTAAAGCATGAGAATCTTGTTTGCTCTCTAAGTAGCGTAAGTAGCGAAGAAATTTTCGGACAAGAAGATGATGTGGTTAACAGTGAAAGGAGTTTTAGTTTTCCGTAATCCATATATTTAGAAATTCCTCATAAATCAAAATTTTAGAAATCATAATTCTAAAATTTTGAGTAGTCATAATTAGTAATGTATTGCATATTACTGGAATGTATATTACAATCCCATGACATAGAGAGCAAAAAAAGTTAGTTTGGAAATGAAAAAAAGCAAAACATGTGTAATGATGAATAGAGAAACAAAACTGATAATAAAATAATAAAATATTTTGGACTGTATCAAAATTTATGTGTACTTAGGACAGAAAATCTCATTTATGAGTTAAACACTTGCTGACGTAGACAGAAGGATGAAAATAACGCTGACAATATATTGGTCATTAAAACACACATTTAATTTCAAATTACCAACTTCTCCAAAAAAAACCACTTGTTATACCTGTTCTATTATATGGACAACAATAATGGGCTCTAACCAAGGAGATAATCCAAAAACTATAGAAATTCCAGCTGGCTGGCTGAAAGGAATATGATGCGGCTCAGTTTGAAAGATAGAGTAAGAAATATTGCCTTATGGCAACGTATCGAGCTAACGGACGTAGCAGAGTCGGCATGTATATTAAAATGGAGCTATATATCATGTGGTATGCTACAAATGTGACTGGAGCAAGAAATTGCTGTACTGGTGGCCGTGAGGCGAGACTATTTTCTGCATCGTCCCTCATTGCAGCTGGAATAATGAAATCGTGCTGGTTTGTAAAATAGCATGCTATGGAGGAAGTCTTCGGCCGACCCTGGGTGCCTTAAAAACTTGATTATTTAAATTATTAATAACGATTTAAGTTTATTTTAATTATTAAAATTAATTATTTTATATGTATACTATAACCTATTTTTCGTGTCACTAAAAATAAATGCATGCTATAGGTTAATATCAATGTGTAGTGTAAGCGCAATCAATTAATTCAAAAATTGTGTTTTAGGGAAATAAAGACTTAAATTAAAAATAATAATAATTCATAAAGTCAGAAGGAATTCTAAATGAGTACAAATTATGAAACTTTTCAAACCTGTGCACAAATAAGTGTATAAACTTCAATGGATTGACCTAAACCAATAATTGTAAACTAATTTAAAAGTGAACGGTTTTATTAAATTTAAACTTTAATATAATTTGGTAACAATGGTAGTAATCTTCACAAATCAATAAAATTTTTGATTCTATTAATGTTAAACACGGATAGAGTTCAAATAAATGAGCGTTTTCAGATCTTAGTTTATTGAATTGTGATTCTAAAGGAATGGGTTGACTGATATGTTTTTAATTTCAAATTGTTTTTACAAATAATATTTTAAAATCATAAAGATATCAAACTACATGCCCACTATCTTTATTTACGATATGCTACGAGGTAGAGACAATATATCTTCTGCTTAAAAATTTAGTGGCTTATTTTAAAAAAAGTGACAGTCTTTACAGAGTCTTTCTAACTATAAAGTTTTCTTTATTTTTTAATTAGTTCTTTATTTTGAAGTAGTTGCAGCTAGATAGTGCAATGTCGGGCGAAGTAAGAAGAAACAGTCAACATGTCGAAATTTTTAATGAATAATTAATTTATTTAGATTAGTTAATTTATAAGCTATTGGATTTAATTGCTGAGAACGTCCATCGTAGAATTCATCATTCACTTGATATTTTACCAGCAATTCAGTATTACTTTTCAGGTGTTTAGTCGAACGTGAGTATTGGAATTCATGTTCATCCTGTACTAAACGTTTAAGTATGCAATTTTGTACGTAGCTCACTTCTCATAAAAAGTTATTAATTGCTGCCATCAATCAAAAGTAGGTTTTATTGTTAATAATCGTGACACAAACGGAACTCATAAAGTAGAAGAGTCGATTTAAATCCATTTTCTTTGGTTTAGTGAACTAATTGGCTTATTTAAAAGTATACCTAAATTTTCAGCAACATTTCGGGAAAAATCCCAAACTAGTACATAAATACTTATCAGTCAAGAAATAGCCCTAACGAAACTTATTTCTAAATAACAATTTTTCTTCGAGTACAAATTTTATTTATTTTGAACAATTTTACCTTCATGTTATTTTTCCACTTGCAAAACATTTAATATTCATGTCATTTTTCCGCTTGCATTACACAATAATTTAATTGGCTTCTGCCTCAAGTTTAGTTTCATTGTGAGGCAACATGAATATTGTATGTAAGCTTAATGTTTTGTAATACACAAGTTGACAAGATGTTGTTGAGTGTACCGTGTAAAATGTTACGTAACCGTGATTTATATAGACTTTCCATTGTGGGGAGATCAAATGTCGCATCATTTAAAATTATGAAAGAATGAAATAGGCATATTGATAAATAACTTATTTCATTTCGTAACGTGTAAAAAAAATAAAATGTTTAATGGGCAATTAGTTTTGTAATATAAATTAAATGTGTTAACAATATTTATAAGAAGTGGGTAGGTGCTTTCAAAAATTACTGAACGAGTGTATTATGAGAGAAATTGGATTTAGGTGATTGTGAAAAGCAAATTGTATTTTGGTAATTATCACTTCATAGATTTTCTATGAATAAAGTCACTTATCAAGATAAATAATTATTGAGTAAATGTAATAAATGAATAAAGGCAAAAAATATTTAGGTCGACCATTTTTGAAGTCTCTGGCTGTCAGTCTATTTGTGTGTCTGTTTATTAGCATAGCATGTAAAATTATTTTTTCTAAAGAATAGTCTCTTTATTCTTAACTCTTCACGTAAAATCGCCTTTTTCCATTCAAGCATGTACCTATATGATAATTGTATTCCATTCTACTGTAGAGAAACTGATACAAAATATCATATCCTACTTTTACCTATACTTTGATGTCAACTATTAAAAAAAAGGACTCAACTATAAATGTAATTCAAGGTTCCACCAGACTAATATTTTGTATTATAACTTTTTTTCTGTAAAATATGTCATTTGAACATAGTTTTAACCTCTTAACTCCAGAGACTCTTATGAAATGTTTATCAGTTTAAGTTCCTTGAAAACAAACTGGCCAAATGCGTATCAGAATGTGCGGATCCGTAAATGTCTACATCACCTGAAATTATTGGCTAAAGTTAACCGAAATAATTTCATTTGAAGGTTCTAATTAAATGCTAAGATGTCTAATATTTTTTAAATCCACCATTGAAAAGTAACAGCACATTCCAAATCACCTTTAAGCTAAAGTCCGCGAACTTTCAAAAAGTTTTTTTCATTCCTTAACACAACTAAACAGAGAATTACCTAGCTACTCAACATGTAGTAATTATATAAATGCATGGTGTAGTTATGTACCTACAATAATAGATAGCGCTATGTTTATTTTAAATCGCGCAATTAAGTTTTCCACCCAGACATATGTTGGCGAAATGGACGTGGCCAGAGGGGAAGTATAAAGTGGTGCGAGAGGGGTAGATGCTTGAAGAAGCAATCCGAATGAAGGCATATGCATAAGAACAATGTTGTATTTTCAATGTTGTATTTCGGTATAAACTCATGTTGTTTCATTAATTTTTTTAAAACTTTTATCCGTTATTAATAACTCTTATCTTTTATTAATATCTGTAAATGTTATATTTAGTATTAAGCTGTATAAATTTGGTTTTTACTTAATCTGTTATCTATATTTATATATACATATAATAATTCCATAGAATTGACCCTAATATTGAAGATATTCACAAAAAAAGTATATGGGGAGACATAGAAAAAGATAAAATATGCATTTTAAAAACGTTTACTTTTATAACTATTACAATAGACGGCGTAACGTATATTAATCTTACACTTAATAATATTTTCTAAAGGTTCGCGAGATCGAATTCGTAGTAACATCTATTAGAATATATAATTTTATAATCTGTAATTTTAACTTTATTTTGGAAGACTTAGCCTTTGATTACACATTACTGTAAAACAAAATTGTATAGTGTTTACAGATATTATTACCAGAAATGACTTAGAAAATTCATACGATCTAAATCACTCTTTAAAATATTATTTGTAAAAACAATTTGAAATTAAAAACATATCAGTCAACCCATTCCTTTAGAATCACAATACAATAAACTAAGGTCTCAAAGCGCTCATTTATTTTAACTCTATCCGTGTTTAACATTAATAGAATCAACAATTTTATTGATTTGAGAAGATTACTACCATTGTTACCAAATTATATTAAAGTTTAAATTTAATAAAATGATTAACTTTTAAATTAGTTTACAATTATTGGTTTAGGTTAATCCATTTTGTAATCTGTCATTTTTTTGTTTTGAAATACTTCGCCTTTGATTACACATTACCGTCAAACAAAATTGTATAGTGTTTACAGATATTATTACCAGAAATGAGTTCGCAGAGAGCTGAAAAAAATTATCTCCATGTGAAACATATACTTGTAAATTTATACTTTAACAGAAGTTTAAAACTCAAAAAACTATGAGACTAGGAGTGAAAGACGTTCCTCGTTTCACTATGAAATCCTAAAAACATCGCATCCGACGAAACGGCGTATTATTCAACAAGACATACATTTTAACATTTGATGTATCCAAATAAGATCAATACTCGTATATATTGGAAGATCGTCACAAGTAAAACCGTAGGTAAAAGTTTTAAATAAGCAGTTTTAAATAATTCAGTTTCAAAATTCTACAGGAAAAACATATATTCTCAATATTTTGTTTTTTTTTTAGGAATGGAAAGGAAGGCATCAATTATTTTATGCATATTCGCATGTTGAAGATGCGATGCTGTAAGTCCTAAAAGGATTTTATTGAACTTTGCTACGTTATTAAGATAGAAATGCACTGAATTGTTTAAAATTATTTACTTCGATAAATGTTGATTAACTTTCTGGTACTCCGATTCTCAATTAACGAACGCGCGGCATAGTAAAAGATGGTGTGAATTATTCTATCAATCAAATGTTATAAGGAATGCACGCTTATGTGTCTTTCAGGCGAAATTAGTTTATTTGCAGTTTTACGTACTTGGATTTTTGGGTTTGCTACGTTGAATTCTTGGGGACCGATTATAGGAATTTATAGGGGTAAAAAAGTAATCAATACGGTCAATAACTCTTGATCTAACTTATTACATTTTCATCTTTTTTTGCACTGATTGTAAAGAGTGATTTAGATCGTATGAATTTTCTAAGTCATTTCTGGTAATAAAGATATTATTACCAGAAATGACTTAGTAAACACTATACAATTTTGTTTTATAGTAATGTGTAATCAAAGGCGAAGTCTTTCAAAATAAAGTTAAAATTACAGATTATAAAATTTTATATTCTAATAGATGTATCTACGAATTCGATCTCGCGAACCTTTAGAAAATATTATTAAGTGTAAGATTAATATACGTTACGTCGTCTATTGAAATAGTTATAAAAATAAACGTTTTTAAAATGCATATTTTATCTATTTCTATGTCTCCCCTAATATTTTTTTTGTGAATATTTTCAATATTAGGGTTAATTCTATGGGATTATTATATGTATATATAAATATAGATAACAGATTAAATAAAAACCAAATTTATACAGCTTAATACTAAATCTAACATTTACAGATATTAATAAAAGATAAGAGTTTTTAATAACGGATAAAAGTTTTTAAAAAATTAATGAAACAACATGAGTTTATACCGAAATACAACATTGAAAAATTTTATGTGTGGAAAATGACTACGACGTTTGTTCTCATGCATATGCCCTCATTCGAATTGCTTCTTCAAGCATCTACCCCTCTCGCACCACTTTATACTTCACCTCTGGCCACGTCCATTTCGCCAACATATGTCTGGGTGGAAAACTTAATTGCGCGATTTAAAATAAACATAGCGCTATCTATTATTGTAGGTTCATAACTACACTATGCATTTATATAATTACTACATGTTGAGTAGCTAGGTAATTCTCTGTTTAGTTGTATTAAGGAGTGAAAATGGCTTTTTGAAATTATGAAATTCGCATGTTTTTTGATCGAATGAATCGGTTCGGATGGAATAAAAACTAAATTTTACATCAAGTTGATTTATTTCTGTTTTCATTCAAAAATTCTATTCAAAATAGGTTATTACTTTTACGTGATACGTGCACAAACGTATAGGCAGACAGACAAAAAACGGATAAACATCCAAATGCATTCCAAAAACAATATCTTCGTGTTCTATTACTTTTAATTAGGTTTCTAAATATTTTTTTCGTGAATATCTTCAATATATATATATATATATATATATATATATACATATATATATATATACATATATATACATATATATATATATATATATATATATATATATATATATAGATTGTGCAAACTAATAATTGTAGTTAGCCTACAATTCGTTTGCGTAAACGAGTTACCTTATGTTTCACGTGGCATTCACTTTTACAAAATAAATTTTCAAGCACTTTCAAGTGTATTTCTAATCTTCTGAATTGAACAGTGCAAATAAATATTATATTGGTTAATACATTTGACAGCGCGGAGGTTAATATCGCTATATTATGGAAATATACTTAGATTCATTTTTAGGGTTCCGTGCCTCAAAAAAAATTATTCACATGTCTGTTTATAACAGTAGATTTATTTAGAAATTATATCAAGTAGACATTTGAAATTTGACATAGTAATATACCTTATTGGCCCATATATTTTGCATTAGCTAACTTTTTAAAAATATGCATATAAGAATTAAAGAAGGGGTAAATAAGATATTCAATTTTATTTTTTATTATATATATGAAAAAACAGAATTGTCGCTGCCGTGGTGTGTTGGGTTGATCAGAAGGCATACTGTCTTTGAAGGCGCGACACACCGCGAGGAAGCGGAATCGATCACAGGCCGCTCGTCGAGCGGGGCTGGACTGTTGTTCTGGTTGGCAGTGAGAGACTGTTCTAGTAGCAATTAGTCCGCCGTATGCATCAATTAGGTACATTGAAGTACATAAATAAATATATACTATTATATAATATTATTGTGTATTATTTCAAAGGGTTATTATGAGTAATACAAAAATATTTTTCATAATTTTAAATTGCATGTTTAGCCAAGAATCAATAATAAAAAACAGGTTTGGTAAAATCTGACTAGAACATTAAAGGAAAACTGTAGAGTAACCCTATAGTTTTTAAGTAATTTTCTAATTTTAGAAATATGCATAATTTTTTTACGCTTGTAGTAAGTCAATATAATTAAATAGCAAAAAATTAATATTTGCGAATACTTTAATAAAAATATCACGTACTTCTAATTCGTCATAACTGCGTAAATATGCTCAAAATCCTTGTAAAGCGAGTTCTATTCACATTTGACATATTTTTCATTGTAATGAACTTAGTCTTTATGAAATAATAATAATTCTTTATGAATAACGTTAGCTTAGTCTTTATGAAATAATTTCACTCCATTTGTTCGTTACCTTATAACGAATCTCTGAAAAGTTTGTATTCGCATAGTTTACATGTAACCCATATGCTTCACTTAGGTGGAACGTTTATGGCGTGAAAACGTTTATACCCTTTGAATAACATACACGCCTAATTTGAGAGCTTAAAACCTACATGTAGTCGAAATCTGTGGCAAAATTAGTTATTTATAAGCATTTACTGAAAACTTTCAATACTGTATTGCATTTATTTATTATTATGAAATCAATATCTCGTAATTGTAAAAGCTATTACCACAACGCAACGAGTATAAATGTATAGATCATCAATGATTAAAAAATAGAAACTAATTATTAGCAACACTAACAGCAATTAAAAGCATAATAATAACAATAATGCATTTGGACATAAGTTTGGCTAATAAGTTTTTAGTAAAGAGTTCGGAATTTTTCTAGAAAGGTTGTCAATCGTTCTATAATATTATATTACAAGACAAAGTAGGCCGAAGGCAGCCCAAATATAGACAGTCAGATCAAGACTTCAAGTATATTAAATCAAAGAAAAAAAATCAACATCAAATACAGACTCTCCAACTTTATAAGTTGCTGTTGGTCAACAATTACCGACAAATTCGAGTGGCTTAAGCAATTAGTAAGTGTTTATTAGAAATCTTTTAAATTTATTAATCATACATCTCAACTGTGATGGCTTAATGTAGGACAAAAAGGAATTTTGGTATTGAATATATTTGGTGTTAATTTTGTAGAAATTCATTAACCACAATTAAATTAAACTACGTCATCTAGTATTATTTCTACTTTCTATAAGTTCTTTACCACGACCTATCTTTGCTAATAGCCCACCTGACGATGTTGTAATACAACGAAACCTAGGTTGTGGTAAAGAAATTAAAGAAAGTAGAAATAATACTACATCACGTAGTTTCATTTAATTGTGAGGTATTTTGATACCAAAATCTTATTTGAATACCGGAAAGAGAATCATACTGGGCTATTGGTGGAGTTTCAAGAGCGTTATTCAATGTGAATTACTTTTTGAGAGATTCTACAGTGAATGTAGAGGTTTACTGTCAGCAATTGGATCGACTTGCTAACAAACTAAGTAGTCAGCGGGACCGAGTTTTTTCTCCGTGTTAACGTTAGACTATATACTGTAAAGTACCGTCATTAAACATTTCAGGAGTTGGTATGGTTTCTACTATTACCTTACTTACCTGATATTATACCAACTGATCACTTGAACGGATGTTTAAGCAATAATTTACTGAATAAAAATCCAAATTTGTCGATAACTTAAAAAAACATTTTTTTAATTGATGACGTATTCATCAAATATTTAATCTAAAGGTGTATGGCCACTGTTCACTCGATGGCATCAAGTCATAGAAATCAAACTGTGTGCATATAAGGTTTGATTTCTTTATGAGATTTAAATTTTAAGATGTTTTTGGAATAGAATTTAAAACTTATTAGCCAAGCTAACACATCAGAACTAGATATGATACATAAACCGGAATTAAGTAAAACAAGCAACGTGTAAGGGATAGTAACAAATAGGTAGCTAGTAATCAAGACAAATACTTTTGTTTCAGAAAATTGAAAATGAAGACATTATGGCGCATTAAATATTTTATATGTTTTCTCCGGTTCATGCAATTTTAATTATTAACTCTTTGTGAAAATATGTTAAATGAAAGTTACAGGTAAATTTAAAACCACAAAAAAAGTAATAAAATTTTTTGGCAGGTTTATTCTTACCGAGATATAAAAAAACTTTTTTTAGGGTCCATGTCTAACAGGTGAAAATGGAATCCTTTTGATGAGATTTCGGTGTCTGTCGGTATGTTGAGGCTGTTTTTTTAGTAACTACTGTCGCTATCAACTTGAATTTTGGTACATGTATTGAAATATACTTATCCGTAATATTGAAAAACGGTTGGAATATTTTTATTTTTATTCGAAATGGGGTCTGAATGGGAAGGAACTTAAAAGTGAGGCAATATGTTCAAGTGGAATACAATATGAAAAATCTGTTTTTGTACATATCAAAAGTATTTTTCTTTAAATTTTAAATATTGAATATATTTGGCGTTAATTTTGTAGAAATTCATTAATCACAATTAAATGAAACTACGTGATTTAGTATTATTTCTACTTTCTTTAAGACTTTACCACGACCTAGGTTTCGTTGTATTACAATATCTTCAGATGAACTGTTAGCAAAGATTTAAATTTTAAACCAAGTTCTTTTGTCTTATTAGAAAAACTATGCGAAAAAACCGTTCCCCATGTCATCAACAAAGTTTGCGGGTCGGAAAATGTAAATAATTCAGATTGTGAAGATATTTTTTGTGTATTGCAGAAAAAATAAATACTTCCAGATATTTATAGCATTTTTTTCCATTTTCATTCTGTAATTTCTAGACAATAATTACGAGTTTAGATTGCTGAGAGTGTCGTAATTGCAATTCGTAATATTCTGCGTGCATTGGAATCTCCAAAACTTGATTTCTTTAAAACTTGATTTCTTTCTCTAAAATACACACCTTTTTTGGCCATTTGACTGGACTCATATCTTGGAAATGAATTACGTGGTGATCATTAAGGTAAAAACTCGAGTGTAAGTAATAACCTGACAAATTTTTAATAACCAAAATTTGAAAATACTATGTTGCCTTTAGAGATGCAACGTTTTTACACTTTAAGCAGGATAATTTAAAATGGACTTTTTTTTAAATCTTGTGATGGCACAATTTTTATTATTTCAGATAATGTTTACGTATGTTTCCTTTAAATTCTCATACAGTTAATTTAGTGAAATATGTCCAGAAATATGCCCCGTCACTTGGCATGATCTTATTTTATCTCCAATCTTGTTTTATAAAAACGAATTTTAAAAAGCCTCGAATGGAGGTTAATTTTTTAGAAAACTTTGGCGAATGGCTTTAAATATTGAAGTTTTTCTTAAATAATTATTTTTTTAAAATTAAAATATTAATGTATGTAAATATTAATGTAATGTTTGAAAAACTTTTTCGTGATGGGATGTAATAAACTTTTTCAACTGACTTCAATAAAAGTGTACGAATTTAATTTGATTGCTCTCAAACCGACACTATTGACGGAAACATTTTGGGCTTTCTGAGTAAAGTTGGTCTAAAATTCGAAAGGAAAAAAACTGACGATCTATATCGACAATGTAAAATCGTTGAAATGCATCGTTTATTGTAAATGGAGAATTCAAGATTTAAGATGAAAAAGAGGAGTTCAGTATTTTAATATAAAATTTTATATCGTACGATTTTTTCGCGCAGAATAAATCTTATTTGTTATATGACAACTAATTTGTTTTCAAAACATTCCTTAGGAGTTTATAAGTTTCAGGGGTCATCACTGTTTTGTGGAAACTTAAAATCATTTATTGCGATTTTAAGCGACTTTTAATATCAAAGTATTATAGAACTGGCATATTATTATATCTACTTTAAATCATACTGGTAAATAGGCAGAGAAATATAAAAATCACCTTTTATTAGCCGGCATTTCTTCTGTTTTCGTTATCTCCAGATAACGCGAAGATTTTTAAATGTTCTCAAAAATAAAAAGTGTTGTTTTAAGCGTAACCGTTTTTGTTTTTCTTTTCTATAAAAATGGGTGTTTATTTTATAAATAGTTTTATGAGATATTTCGTAGGTACCACGCGTCAAAAATAAGGTATGATGTGAAAAAAAAGACTTCGCACAACGACAATTAAAAGTGATTGACTTTTGACATAATTTTTCTGATGTGAAACAATATAATAAAATATTCTGATGGCACGTCGCTACGCGCCATTCGAACGGCTTCGTGTCTTTTCAGCTCTTTCCGACTTAATTTAGCCAGCTTCGCGTGTTGTCGGCAAACAAAATTATAAAATTATAAGTATATTTTCCACAGATTGTTAATACATTTTGTTTTTTTCATTTTCAGTCCGTTCAAATAAAAATATTTCAATAAAAAATATAACAAAAATTAGATGTTTCACATCTGCCAGGCGTCCCATGACAGATCACATTTTTTTTACATTTTGCTTTAAAGAATTTAAAACCTTTCATATGTTTGACTGTCTTTAATTATCTAAAAAATAAGAGAGAACAAATTAAAAAACATTTAAAGTGTTTTTATTTCACATCACTAACATCTATAAAACAGAAGACATTGAATTGTGCATCATAAGTTATTTACAAAAATGTTAAGTTCAAGCTTGTAGTTCAAGGCGACGTTCCACAGTGGGTTATGACATTCACTTGCCACTTTACTTTCAATTCCTTTCAGCGCCATCTTTGGAGATGGCGCTGAAACTAAAGAAACGAGATGCGTTTGGACGCATTTCGTTTCTTTTTATTATCTTGTTGATTTCATAGATGACGCTGCACAATATTGTAAGCTATAGATGGCGACTCTGATAATATTAAATATAAAGTGTATTGGCTTCATTTGAGTTTACGTTATTGTTACCAAATTAGTTAGTTGCTGCTTGCAAATCATCCATTGGTTTACGACCTCTGTTCCAAGACAAATTCTACGCTAAAGTTTCATCGAAATCGTTGAAAGAGTTTTCAGGCTATAAATAAAAAAAACACGACATAGGGGGGCGGAGGCTATTGCTGTACAGAGTGTAATAACGTACAAACGTGAAACGTTTTCAATGACAGGAACTTGGAATAGATACCTATCTCACCCTACACAAAAAGTCATATTAGGATATTTACAATAAGTCATATTAGGAATTTATTGAAGCGCTTGCGACAATTAGTTACGTGATATGGCAATGACAGTACGTCGTTTGCTTTGATGCCAATAGTTATAAAATACTACTTTCGAAGAATTAAAGGTAAGTCCATTAACATATGATATGTTCAATTGGTAAAATTATTTTGTCTACATATGGTGCCACTAATAAAAAGGAAGTGCTCCTATTCTCCTCGAAAAATAAAAGCTGCATTTGAAAAAGTCCTTGGCGGTGCTAAACTATGTTCTACTGCTGCTATATTTGAAATTCCAGTAATGTTACTTCATGACTACATAAAACGTCATGAAACCGATTGTCACCCGCGACTTGGTAGGAAGCCTATCTTTACTCGTGAGCAAGAGAATAGATAACACTCCATATATTAAAGCTGTCTAATTGTTTTATGGCTTAACACCTATGAAACTAAACCCATTGGTATTTGAGCATCCTGAAACTAATAAAATTAAAAACCCATTCAATAAATATAAAAAAAAAACTGAAAAGGATTGCCTGTGCGAATTATTGACACACAATCCAGGAATGAACTCTGGAAACAACTAGCATCAATAGGATTGAATCTATAAATAAGGATAAATTGAAATTATTTTTCCACAATTTTTAGGCATGATGGATAAAATCTCATAATCTCGTTCGTAGTATGTCGTTCATAAGCCGCAAAAGGTGCTAGCTCCATCGTGCATGCTATCAGTCGAGAGCGTATATAACTGTTTGCTATTATATGAGTGCCTCCGGGTAATTTATTCGGTTAATGTTTATTTACCCAAGGGTTTACTTGACTCCATCACTTGAAAGAGATGTTCCATCTGGTTCAATATATCGATGTTCCAAGTCCGGCTGGATGAACGAAGAGTTATTTTAACAACGGTTTTTACATTTTCAAAATATATCATACCATTCTTGAAAGATCCAGTGCTATTTGTATTAAACAATGGTAGCAGCCACATATTTTTAAGTATATATGACTTTTATCGACGTAATGGTATCAATATAGTAATATTAATACGCTGGATGTGGAATTCTTTAGTCTTCTAATACCACTTATCATAACGAGTGTGACATGTACATGGAAACTAATTATCTTCAAAAAACATCTGTAAACGCTGTTACTATTTTTTTACTAGAGCTGTTCTTGACAAAGGTGTAACAAAAATTGCAGTTACAGGTATCCCACCCATAAATTCTGACATATTTACAGAATTATGTGCATTGACATCAGAGAATATTAACATTTGGAACTGTGTAATCACACCTTCGTGAAATAACACCTAATGTTGATAACATATAGCCAAAACCAAGCACTTCTCGGACAGATGCTACAGAGGGATCATGTTTCAATTCCAAATATACAACACATTATACAAAAAAGTGGAACTGATGTGCAAACGATTTGTTCTAATCAGCCAATAACTGGTGATTCAAATAATATTAGATTTTTAGTTTTTTGTACAGTGAAGATATACTTAACAGTCGATAAGCTGAAAGTTTTATGTTTTGCTGATTCGCAGGTGACTACAGTGTGTCACATATAGATCGGGTATGTCTGAGTCTGCGCGCGCAGTACGGGCGATGCGTGCGCGTCGGTGGACTGCTCGGACGACCTGACATGCTCTTCCTCTTCGATCCGGCTGAGGTCGAGCATGTCTTTCGGACTGAGGATGGTCTACCGCATAGGTTGGTATAGTATTAATAGTTAGATAACGAGTTTGCTCTGAAACTACGGAAGCTTGTTTAGTCATCAAATAGTGTTATATTCATAGAAGTTGTTCCGGCTCGTGGTTTCACTCGTATATACGTTTATATCGGCTTTCGTTTTTAGAGCTTGTTATGAGTAGTCCCAACAATGCTCACGCAATTTCCTAGTATGAATTCTATTTATTGCATTAGGAGCTACAATAATTACAACAGTTATATTTCCGGCGAGTTTGTGAAGTTTGTGTGTTGCATGCCTCAATGCCGATTCCTGCATACGACTATGCAATGTTTATGATAATTACAAGACGTTTTAACCGATTAATATGTTTGCTAGCTCATTGACATAATTAAGTTAAATTTTTTGATTATCGAAAATAAAATATTTAAATTTGATTTAACTGATTGTGTAAAAAAATAATTTTATGATTTCCATTACTCGATTCATTATTTCTAAACGTCATTGTTTAAGCATCAGTATTATTTTTAAATTAATGTTGTACTTCTATGGTTTGATACATTGTTTTATTATTTTACATATCAATGATAGGCATAGAATATAACACCTAGTTTTCATAACAATGAAATAGAAGAGATTGTTTGCATTTTTGATAAATGCGCAAAATAAAGAAAAACAAAAAAAGCTGTTACGCTTAACCGAGACGTTTAAAAATTTTAAAAAACCGGCGGCAAAACACGGACTTTCCATATAAATAAATAAATAGATAGATAAATGTTATAGAAAATATGTTTATTATATATGAGTAAATTAGATAGAATAAGACTTCGTAAATTTTATCCAAATTTTCAAAATTAAAATAGGCGTAATCATTTTTTTATTGGCTCAGTTAACAAATAGTTCTTCACTTTAAATCGCTTATGTGAGATGTGCCCAATATGGATATATTACGAACTCTAAACGAAGAAGGAAATATCACTGTCGATGTCATCGTCAAGACGAATTTATCACAGTTTTATTGGCTTACAGTCATATGACGAATGTGCTCGCGTAGGGTTAATTAATTTGTGTTTTTTAATTAATTTGTGTTTTTTATCAATTTATGCGTCTAGAATTAATATTTAAAATTTCATTGATTTCCCCATGAAGTAGCATGTACTTTTCTTATTCCTTAGGTCGTGTTAATAAAAATGTTGTGTTTATTCTCAATGGATTTCCATTGTTTACTTAGAAATATGTAGATATTCACAAAGTTAATTAGTTGTTATTATTATAATTATCAGATAATAATTATAATTTAGAAATTTTCAACCTTTAATCGATTATGCAAATTCGACAAAACAATTTAATTTTATAGCGATGGTATACCGTCTTTTTGAGGAGAACGGTAAATTGGAGAATGGTTGTAAATAAAATAAAAGTCGTTATGATACGAATTTTGTTTATAATAATGTGACAAATGAAGCATCTTGTTGCCCAATACCTCTACGAATATTTTATATTTTTTAGAATATATATTTAAATATGCAATTTAATATGGTATGTCGATCAGTTGATTAAGTTGGCTTCTACTATTTCAGAAAAAGGAGAATTTCCGAAGCGCACTTCTTTTCGATTTTGTATTTTTCATATTACCATAATCTTATAAGGATACTTAGCAATTAATTCGAAGGTCATCCCGCTGAGTCCTGGGAGTGCGACATGCTGACAGCATGCATTGCCCAATATATGCCCTATACATTGTTGACCAATAGTTTTGTTATAAAAAATTAATAATGGTTTGATGGTTCAAACTTATTGAAAATCCAATATGGTATAAATGGTGAATTTTCCACACCATTATATTGACATTTTTAATTATACTATTTTATTTTAATTAATGCAATAGGTAATTACTTTATTGACTCAACAATTTTTCCAAAATATTCTTATCCCTTCTTGGTTTGAAAAGTTATGAATTTTTGTCTAGGTCCACAAACCCTAAATATGGAAAAAAACGGCTTTTGAGTTAGTTTTTTTTATAAATTTTTAAAGCTTATATATTGAAAATTATCATTACACATTATGAAATTTATTATAAGAACAATTAATTAATTGATTAATTTAGACTTAGGCACTAATTTTTAGTATACGTGTCCATTTCACTGGATTCGTAAGTCTATTAAAATTTGTAAAAAATTAAAAAAAAAAAATGTTAATGAAGATTCCTTTCACCATGAACCGTTACATTCACATATACACATTATATTTTATTATGCTTATGTTTTAAGTTTTTTCGAGATTCTTATCTAAATTAAAATATTTTAGGCCGTCAATGCCTTCACTGGACTACTACAAGCACGTCCTGAGAAAAGACTTCTTTGGCGTCGAAGATAATTGTGCTGGTGTCATAGCCGTGTGAGTACTTAGAATTTAATTATATCTTAATTTAATACGATATTAGCGTTGTTTCCCAATAAACGTATTAATTTAAAGGTGTTCATTGTGTTTTATTTTAGCATATAATGCTTTCACGGACATTAAGACTTTTATTTAAAGTAGTTAGCAAATGTTACAAAATTATAAACAGAGAATTTTTTGAGAGAAATTATTTAAAAAACTGTTTTTGGTTCACAATTAAATGAAACTACGTGATGTAGTATTATTTCTACTTTCTTTAAGTTCTTTACCACGACCTAGGTTTTGTTGTATTATAACATCGTTGTAATACGCCACACAATAATTTTCGCAACTTTAACAACCAAAGAACGTTGAATGTATCTGACGTTAATTTTGTAGAAATACATTATTCACAACTAAATGAAACTACGTGATGTAGTATTATTTCTACTTTCTTTAAGTTCTTTACCACGGCCTAGGGTTCGTTGTATTAGAACGATGTTGTAATACAAGTTCATTTAAAATTTAATTATTTAATTATATCAAAATTTATTACTTTGTGCATTTTAGCTGTTTCCAAATTTGAAGTAGAAGTTTACTGCACGAAATTGCAACTTACATATGTAAGTAATTGGAATTACCTAATGACATTCTTGTTATTTCTGATTGCGCTTGAAGGGGTTATTTTTTTAATTTCGATGCTATTCTATTTCTAAAATTTGTGAAAAAATAGTAATAACTTTTTTGAAGGTGGAATTTTCAGACAATCTTATGTCATTACGTTTATTTTTTAATCATCCTATCTAATTGAACTAACCAATTATTACATACGAAGAGGGAAATGTTAACCCTTCATTAACTCGGTCGACTTCTTATTATTTAATGTTTTCGCGCAGAAAAACTCTAACTTCTTTAAAACTATTAAATATCTATATTTTATCGATTTACCGAATTACGTTTTTATTTTAATAAAATAAAAACGTAATTCGGTAAATCGCTCTGTTAATTATTCTTTCATTTTTTACACAAGACATGGCGAAGAATGGCGCATTTTCCGGCAGCGCATTGCTCGAGTACTTCTAGCCGCAGGCGCCGCGCGGCAGTACGCGGAACCTGCCGAGGAAGTCGCTATGGATTTAGTAGGGAGGTGAGTTCATTTTCCTCAAATAATATTTTATATGTTTTAAAATATCGGCTGAAACTTGAATTATGTGATGAAGAAATGGCAAGCACTTTTGAACATATCATTAGGAAATCGAAAGCAAGTTCTGTTGTTATCATATCCATGTTAAAATAAAAGCAAAGAAAAAAAATTACCATGTAATAAACAGTAATTTCTAAGTTGTTTTTATTGTAATATTGAACATAATACGAAAAGGTATGATATGAGCTAAAATGTGGCGGTATTTACTGTTAATAAATGTAATGGCATTGAATCTCGACTGTTCAGTACCTTATGGGATACGAAGTAGGCAGGAATTTTATCGTTAGATGAAACTGAACGTACACATACTATATTTAATGATACATTTTGATATTTCAATTTTAACGATAAGCTGTGCTCGTTTTCATATATTGATAGAATATTTTGTTATCGTCCTATAATGTGCGTAAATCGTTTAAAGTCATTTTCACTTTTATTTCAAAATATTCTAATTTTAACATTTTCAACGACACTGCTAGCTTTCCGCATATCCTTTTCCGCCGACTTTCAACATAATTCGTATTTATCATTAGTTAATTTTCCAAGTGTCGCCACTTCATTGTGTAACCACATATTTGGAAAAGAATTAGATTGAATGTTCAAGAGTAGTGGTTATTTATTGACTTTGATACATATGTAAATCTGGCGAACTTATTACTATAGGATCAATCTCTTTCTGTCAATGAGAAATGACGGTATATTTGTAAAAGGACACACTGCCTACAGGAAGATAGTAAATAATGGAAAATAAGTTAGTGAGAGGAACGAAAAAGGTAAAACTAATCTAATTCTGATATGTCGGAAGGAGCTTTGGAGCAGGATTAAGGCGTAGGAAAAGAAAGGAGAAGGATTAAGGGCTGGGGATACAAATCGTTAGGTTTCCTCCAAATATGTTTCACAGGAACAAAAAAGCGCCCCTAAAAGAAATGTGTAACACTCCCGACATATTGTGATAGTGCTATTATCTCTAAAATTTTTGAGTATTAACTTTTCGTATGAACTTACTTGTTGAGTAACTTTAATAAGTTAATAAGATTTCAGGAAAGCTTTTTGTATTTTACATGAACGAAACTTTTAAAGTGTTGATGTTGAAAAATGTCAATTTCAAGACTTTACATTAAGCAGTGGCTACATAGTGAAACATCTGAATCCCGCACCCTTATTGACTCATGAAGTGGTTATGCAGAATGTTGATCAGTCGAAGTAAAGGTTAAACTTTAAAGATTATTTTATCCCCAGCAACCCGTAATTCAAGGCACTTTTATTTCAGAGCGAAAGAAATAAGAGACGAAAATTTGGAAATGCCTCACGACTTCCTGAACGAGCTGCACAAGTGGTCGCTTGAGTGTGAGTTTGCACTTTGTCATTTTATTCTTAATTGTTCTTTAAACTTTTGTCAAACAATTTAATTTATTTCGTTCATATTTACTGTTTAAACTTTAATGTATAGATTTATAGCTACAAAAACATTTCAGAATTTTACATTCCGTTTTCAAAGATGTTTTTACTAACGTAAATGTGAAAAATTATTTACTTGCTTTTTTTTGAGCTTGGCTCCAATACGTTGAGAAAAATAATATAAAATATGGACTACGTCATTAAAAGAATTGTATTATGCTATCAAAATCGTAGAACCATTTAAACGATGGATAACAAAACCTTGACAGAGCTTTTTTTAATATTCATTACATTGAACAATTCTAGCACTAGCCCTGGTAGCTCTCGATACGAAACTGGGCTGCTTCAAGCCGGAGCTAGGCGACGCCCAGAGGTTGATCGACGCTGTCAATACGTTCTTTCTCAGTGTGCCCGTGCTCGAACTCAAGGCGCCGTTTTGGCGGATCTGGTCCACGCCCACGTTCCGTCGATATGTGGAAGCTTTAGATACTATGCTAAGGTTTGTGACAATTATTTATTGCTTTTTTGTTGTATTTTATTTATTGAATTTTACTAGCCTTTATGTGCATTGTTTGAGACGGGAACGCGCTTTGGAGTCAATGTGGGATTTCTTATGTATCTAAGAAAATACAAGTCTTTTATTTAATTAAATTTTCATTATATGATTGTTCAAATTATTTGATGAACATAATTGGGGATTGAAGATAAATAGTCGGTGTAGTCAAATACTTTTGAAATATTTATCGTACAGTAAGATTGAAATAGCTCTGATGGTAAGTACTAAATATTCTGTGACTAGATGTATTTGGAGGGACATATTTGTTTTCAGCCTAAATGTTTCTTTGTCTCCCAGATATCACAGGGACAACAAATACTCCGTCTTAAAGAAAATCGACTCGATTTTACATTCCGCACCTGCTACAATACCGTGTTACCATATTATAAGTCATATGAACCATATTATATGTCACATGAATAAAGGAATGAATGAGACGGATAAGTTTTTGAATCTTCTCTGATGAAGAATTTTGTGGTAGGAAATGCTGAGTGGACATGTGTACATAAACGTTTTGATAATAATACTATTCCAATCCCACATGTAACAAATTTTTGAACATTGACTTGGTGTATCAGGGGATCACGGTATCGACCAGAGGATTGAATTACCAAGGGACCAGAGGAGCCTTGACAGTGGCTGATTGCATTTTTTTCAGGGGTAAAATAAATTTGGGCTTCAGAAAAAAACAAGTTTATAATCCATAGTTTGAGAATGGTACTAATTTGCAACTCGAGTTCTACAACTTTTTTCAAATAGACACCAAAAGATCTTCACTAAATGTGTTCCGACGAAAAGTATTTTTATTTATATATCCACTCATAGGTATTATGTGCTATAAAGTGAGTAAAATAAACTATTTGTGTATTGTTTCTAGCACTATTTAGGAGCTGTGTCTTTTGTCAAGTGTCCTGCTTTAAATTTAATATAAAATCTGATCAAATTATAACTGACACACATTTCGTCACTAAAATATTAGATTTTCAACTTCTATTAGATAACTGTCATTGATGCTGAATCGATCTTTTGTCGGTGGTTTCAATTGAATAAATCGTTTTTGAATCATTCAGAGCAGCGTTTCCCATTTGCCGGGTCGCGACCCGGTACCGGGCCATCAAAATAAAATACCGGGTCGCCACATTCCCGCCTTGTTTTCAAAATAATACATAAACCTGAAAACGACTTGAAGTGGAGCCAAATCTTAAGATAAAATTTTCGTCATTTTCAGCGAACTTGGATTCTTTAGTAAAAAATAAGCAGCAGCTCCATAGTTCGCACTAAAATTTAGTGACTAAATAGGCGATACCAAAGTATGTAGTATTAATAAAACCTTTTCACTATTAATAAATCTGTATTATTTTACATAATGGAATCAGCTTGGGTTTAAAAGTATTTAGTGGGTCACGAAGGAGCAGTGTGAAAATTACCGGGCCATGGCAGAACAATGTTTGGGAAACACTGATTTAGAGAATGAATCCGTGATATTAGCACGTTGATTTAGTATTGCGATAACATCGTAGAGGATATATTTCGCGAAGGTTTTACTAAAACCTTTTCAAGGATTCCATGCATTCTTCTATAATAGTATGTATTTTTCTAAAATATCACGTTATTGTGTATATGTTACTAGTATATTTTTTATTTTACAAGAACTCATCACACGACCGGTTTTTTACAGCGTTACGCTAAAGTACGTAGACGCAGCTCTAGCTCGCGGATCCGGAACCGATAGATCCGACTCGCTGCTCCAGCGCCTGCTGGCTGCGGCCGGGCCGCGCGCCGCGACCATCGCCGCCATCGACATGTTCCTTGTCGGTATCGATACGGTACGGAGTACCATTGTCTTATTTAACGTATTCATTTGTATCGTTTTATAAATAATTATGAACATATGTTTATATAACGATAATAGTGTTATAGAAATAAAGATAATACAATTAGTTACGATACTGATAACAAATCTGATGTTAAAAATAGAATAAAAAACCATTTCAAAGTTTTCTTGAAAATATTTTTATTTTAGTCTCGTTGTTGTCAAGGTTAATTATTTTTTTGAATCGACTAAAACTTGTCATTATAAAGTTTAGTATACTTACTTGAGACAACGTCACAAAGGCATGCGAAGAAATTAACCCAAGACAACTGTAGACAGGTAACTACCTGAGCTGAAATGAAATATCAGAACGTAATCTTGTCAAGTGGCCTCTATATGCATTGCAATATGCGTTGTGCATTCCGACGCATGGATCGGACCGATAGTGAAAAATGTAATGTTAGGTCTATTACATAGATGAAATTCACTATTTGGTAAGTCTTTGACTTTCATTTGATTCGAGTGATTTTCTTTGCTTCTTCCTTCCTATTGACGTGACGTAATAGTCTATAGAGTATATCTGAAATTGGATTTTAATTTAAGCTGAAGAATTCCTATGAAATCTATAAAATTAACGTGTCACTTCAGCAAAGTTTTCCGTGATGTAGTTTTATTTGATTCGAGTACCACTTAAAATCTACAAAATAATTTAACCTTTATTCGAAAACTAAAGGCATATGATACATCTGAGAGTTTGGTCCGAGATTAGCTTTTTAACTTTGAACCTATATTTGTATTAATCTTGTAATAATTGGAATATTTCCATAGACATCGAATGCTGCCGCATCAATTCTCTATCAGCTATCTCAACACCAGGAAGTACAAGGTCGGCTATACGAGGAGATCGGTAGCTTTCTGCCGACGCCAGGTCATCGTCTGCAACCGGGGATGCTGGACAGTATGCAGTATCTAAAGGCAGTTATTAAAGAAACTTTGAGGTAAGGTTTGGAGATAATGTTTTCAGTAGACGGAGGAAGCAGAATTGAAGCATTGGATATTAGGTCGCTTATGGCAAATTGTGGACTAATTTTGCCTGTAACTTAGTTCGCGTTGATCGCACATAATAGCGAACCGATAATAAAATTTCCCAAATTAATATCTAATCACAAATAAGTGAGACTTCGAGATAGTTTCAATTTCAATCGACTTTCATTTCTAGTTGACGTTGTATACTAAGTAATTGCTTTAGTCCAGCTGGCTTTACTTGCTTTTAGGAACTTTATTAGATTTGCGATCCCATGTGTCATCTTACACAACTGACAAAAATAAAATGAGGATATTTGTTACCCTCAACTGAACTGAAATCAACAAGTCTCTTTGGAAATTGATAATAAAATTGTCTTTATTTTGTTTACTAATAACAAAATACAAAAACATGATCGGTTCAAATAATCCAGTAAACCTAAGTAAATTCAATAAAATAGTTCGTCATTTACTCGTCAGTAACTAACTATTCAGTTGCATGTTGTTACAAATCGTGTGCTCGATCGATTTTCTTATATGTAGTCAATCTAACGCCATTTATTGGAGCCAGGCATAAGTACTATTAAAAGGTTGTGACATTAATTCTTCAACTTTTGTATGACAATAACCAAAAAGACCGAAAGAGTTATAAGAATATTAAAAGTGCAAGTTATATATAATTATTTAAAGCAATGGGAAAATATTTGTTTATTTTTAAATGTTTATACTTCTTATCGATATGGTACTTATAAATTTATTACTTTAATTCTGCATAATCTATCAAAATCCATATGAAAGTTTTTACGTTATGCGTATACAAATAGACAAAAAGATTAAAGATTAAAAAACGGTCGATTTTTTTTACAAACTGTTAATAGTGTTCCAATCTCATTTTAAGGGTTTTGTACCTCAAAAGGAAAAATGGAACCCTTATAAGATCATTCATGTGTCTGTCTGTTTGTCACAACCATTTTTCCCAGAAACTGCTAGTCATTGTTGAAAGTTGAAATTTTACATGGTAATAAAATATTAATTCGCACATATCTCAATAGATAGCACACAAAAGGAAATTATACGGAAATTGTAGAGGGAAAATTAATACTCGAAATTTTTTTTTATTCTATACGTAGTGTTGGGATAACGTTTGTGTATCTAAGTTATCATTATGGGATAACTGTTTGTATATTAAGTAATCCATTAATAAGGATTTCAAAAATATTTTTTTCATAACTTTAGGTGTTATATATTCAGATATATTAAAAATATGCACGGAAAATATCCCCTTATTTCCGTAACTACTCAATCGAAAATTATTTAAAAAACAGGTTTTTGAAGTGTACTCAAAAGTTATAGGAAAACTATATATATTTATAATTATATTAAACTATATACACTATGTAAAGTTAAGAAACTTTGGGACTATACATTTGTAATAGTACCACATGAGTAGATTGCAATACACTTATTTTTTTTTGTATGATTTATCATACCACTTTTTTTCGATATCTAAAAATTGTCATAAGTCATTAACATAAAAATGCACCAACCTATATCTGTAATATTCCGATAAACGTAAGAAATGTGGCAATATTGTATGTTACTCTACTAAGCGATCGATAGTGAATTTGACTTGTCAACTATCCCTTTCATTTGCATAATTTTACCTTAAAAAGAATAAAAAAAAGAAAAGGATAACAAAATTAATTTCAAGGCCAACCTTGTTTACATTTCATAAATCAAAATTATTGCCATTTGAAAATCATTAACATCCATTCATTATTCCCTTAAAGATAAAGGTTATAAAAAATATTATTATCGATTTTTAAAATAAACTTGTCGAAGTAACTATTAATACGATATTTTTTCATTTGTTGTTTAGGCAAATTATTATTCGCTTCTTCTTAATAAAATAATATTAATTTTAATTGCTTATTTCAAATTGAGTCTTTATGGATTATTTATTCTTTAATATGACAACCCTCATTTCTTCGGGTTAGAATATTTTTTAAAGTTTAATTTGACAACGGTTGTTGGTTTAATGCGATTTTATTCTGTTAAACGATTTGTTACTTGTGATATCGAGTGAGTGAAATTACGAATATTATGTCGTTTTTTAGTGCTGGTGGAACATGGTATTAGCCTGCCAAATGTCATTATATTAGTCATAATACATCGGACGTTATCCGACAACTAAGTCTTACAATCAATTCAATACAGGAGGATAACCTGTCATTTCAGTGATATCAGGTGATACTTCTCCAAAAATATCGATAAACGTGGAACAAAATGTGTTAACTTATTTTAGAAGGAAGCAAAATTCGAATACCTGACGCACAACGTAGACAATTTAAATCAAAATTATTGTCGTCGGTTGCGGAAGTGCGATACGGGGAAAGCACTTAACATGGAAACGGAACATAAAATTTAGGTATGTGTAAATACTAAATCCATTCTAAAACAAAATTATTTGTATTTTAATTACTGTGTACGTGTGTTTAAAAAGCTTGGTTTTTTGAAACGGATAAGTGACATTTCATTTTGACACTTGACAGTTTACAAAGTTTGTATAAAGCCAACTGATATTTAGTAAATGTTGCCAAACTGATATTTAATGTAAAGATTATAGGTGTTAATTTAAACATAATTACGATTTCATACAAAAGGACAATCGGCAAAATAGGCTACAAATCGTACAGTCTAGATTTTAATTCTAAAAGAAAGTTTACCTTAAACAAGTCAAAGTAAAAACAAAATAATAATTCACAGATGAGCAATAGAAGCGGAATGCACGCAAGCGACGCGATGCGGCATCGTTTGGCTGTCACATAGATGTTCTTTTTCTTTTTTTTCTGGCTGTCAATATATTTACTTTTCTTTAAGTATATTATTGAAAAGCTATTAATTTTTAACATGTTTAATTAACATCATATATTATGCTTAAATCTAAAAGAATATTGAGTAATAATTAGCTTTATTTAAAAATATAATGTATGTACATGTTAATAATGCTGGCTGATTCATAATGTTACAGACGGGAACTGTATTACCCATACAAAAAGAGTGTTACAAGATTATTGATTTTCAATAGAAAATATCCGTTTATTGACAGAGTTATTAGAAAAAAGACCTTTATTTTCGTACTCTCTGTTTTTTTATCTTTCGTTTGGTATATTTTTTTTAATGTACAATTTTTAGCCCAACGCCCTAAAGAAAGTGCCGAACTCCTTTAAACTTTAATTATTTTATAAACTAGGCGATTAGTTGACAAAAATAACATATTGTCCGATTACACATACTGTATATGCTATTATCTTGGATATTAATTTTTTTTGAAATACGGATCACGTTTTTACGCATATGAAAAAGATAATATGCAATATAATTACGTTTGAAAAAAATATTTGTGAATAATTATAAGTATAAGCAGTTCTAGTGGTTGACAGATTTTTTAAAAAATATTTTTAAAATAGGGACCTGACGTTTTTATTACTTCTATAAATCGAAAAATTGTTTTCAAGGACATATAAATAAGGACATCGAATATCCCAGTGCAGTGCACTTGATATAAAAAATGCAATTCGAGTAGAAACTGGAAAGTTTAAATTGCCGTTATGTTTTTCATAACATTCAATATAAACAATTATTCACTAGCTTCGTTCTGGGACTGTTCGGGTAGACTAAAAATGGACATTATGTTTTGTTCAGTGTTTATAAAAAATTAGAAAAAATTGGGTGTGCTGTGTCATGGACACGGCCGTGTGTTGTACGTGAATACGTATGTCTATGTAACGAGTTATATGTTTTAAATAAAATTTTTTAATTATGTATTTAGGATAAAAGCAACGAAACAAATAATTATTGTGTTACAATAGTGTATAGGCCGACATTATATAATTTTGATAATATTTTGTTATTCTAACACCTTATTATATTCACTGTCACTACTTTAAACTAATGTTTTATATACAATCGATAGATTTTGACGACAGCTGACGATTAAAACTTAAACGAACATCGTAGCTTTTCCGAATCAAAAGTTATACTAATTGCAAATCTCGATATGCAGCAAAATAACCTCAAAATGGCAGCCCTTCTCCCTTCACCGCGCGCGATGCATCACTGTTCTCGCTTATCGTAATGAATTCTTTGATCCTTTAGCTATCCAGTGGTATAATTTAATTTTTGATGTAGAGGATAGATTCAAAACGGCAACGCCGTAACCCCCGATTTTGTTATCATTAGGTTTTCTTGGATTACCCCCGTATGGTAGCAAATTTAAAGACGTATTCACGTCAAAATAATAAAATTAAAATAAAGCAACAAATGAAAATTTAATGATAAAAATAAATAATAATGATAAAAATGCATGACCTCGATCCATTTGGTTAAGCGACTTCGTTCTCAGGACTGATTTCGTAAACGACACGCACGCTCAATGCGGATGTCTATATAAGGAATTTACCTTGTGTAAAGCTACGTTCAGGCTACGACACTTTGGTGTATACATCGAGTGTCTGTGTGTGAACATCACTGTTTGCGACATTTATTGCGACACTTGGTTTAGTGTCGTGACACCAAAATCGCTTTATGTGTGAAAGACCAGACCCTAGTGTCAAATATTTGTGTCGTAGTCTATACGGGCCTTAACTGATATCTACATGATGTTAACATACAGAGTATTTTTCGAAAAAACATACCTATATAAGATATGAAAATTTATATGATAAGATAATTAAATGCATTTGAAAAAAATTTAGTCAACTTTTTGGAACAAATTTAGTCAACTTTTCAACAATGAAGGTTTTTTAGAACAAGTCAAGGTCAAGTACTTCTACTTTCATAACGTCTGCCCGTCTGTATGGTCCACCTTAATTACTTTCACATTTTACACCTATTGAGATAAAATTTGGTAAGAAAATTTAAAATAAAAGGAATTAGAAAAAAAATCTATTTCTTTCTCTCATCTCTTACTGAAGAAGTATTTTAAGGGGCAATATTGAATACTTGAAAATCCGGCAGAACTATTATGTATACATATTAAGAGGCCTGGGAAGGGCCTTCTAAGGGTAACAAAAGAGTGAGGATGAAATATTAAACGGATGGAATATAAAAAGAATGAATCAACTACTGGTATTTGGAAGTTTATTAAAAACGGTCCTTTGTGCTTGCAAGACCGAATGTGGCTCAGCTTTTGAGTTTAGAAAAAGTGGTTGAGATTGCTATGCAGCTTGCTTACAATGCAAAGGAGTAGGTAGCTTGAATACGTCGGCAACAATATCAATAGATGAAGTCTGTATATGTTGAAAAAAATAGCGTTCTTGGTAAATTATCTCATTTAAGTAATAAAATAGTTTTTATTTTTTAAATTTTTTTTCCTCTGTAATTTTTGTTAATAAGTATTTTTTTATTATAAATTTGTAATATTTTCTTACTATGGAAGCCTCCATCATCATATATATATATATATATATATATATATATATATATATATGTATGTATGTATGTATGTGTGTGTGTGTGTGTGTGTGTGCGTGTGCGTGTGCGTGTGCGTGTGCGTGTGCGTGTGCGTGTGCGTGTGCGTGTGCGTGTGCGTGTGCGTGTGCGTGTGCGTGTGCGTGTGCGTGTGCGTGTGCGTGTGCGTGTGCGTGTGCGTGTGCGTGTGCGTGTGCGTGTGCGTGTGCGTGTGCGTGTGCGTGTGCGTGTGCGTGTGCGTGTGCGTGTGCGTGTGCGTGTGCGTGTGCGTGTGCGTGTGCGTGTGCGTGTGCGTGTGCGTGTGCGTGTGCGTGTGCGTGTGCGTGTGCGTGTGCGTGTGCGTGTGCGTGTGCGTGTGCGTGTGCGCGCGCGCGCGCGCGCGCGTGCGTATGTATGTATGTATGTATGTATGTATGTATGTATGTATATATATATATATATATATATATTAATACGCTAAGGTTTTAAGATGTTACACTCCCTTTTTAGAAAAAACCTCACAGCTAATCCACATAAATTATATATCATTTTATAGATAATTGCTTGCTCTACCGCCATCCACAACTAAAAAATTTATTATTGCTATTGTTTTTGCAAATTAATTAATTATTAAAATTATATACACAAAATAGCAAGGCTGCCATCTAACGGCTCAACGTCAATATGATTGACGGTCGGTAAAATTTTTGTTTAATTTCAAATCCACTCACGTATAAATAAAGTGGCGCTTTAGCTCAATGCTTTTGATACTTGCGCCTCTATATGTCAATTTTAGTAAAATATTTGTTTGATCTGTCATCTGAGCTTCATAATGGAATAAATAATGCGAAGACTTCGCACGGGTCACACTAGTTTTGTATTAATAGTTAAAAATTCAAATGTTTGAAAGCAGTTCGTAATTAGCTAACTTGAAAACTATTAGACATTTATTTTTCTTATAATTACTATAATAATTACAATTATAATTATTATAATTACTATAAATAATTATAATTACTATAATTAAAGTTTATTATAGTAATTATAATAAAATAAATTTTTTAACAATTTTTATTATTTTCAAAAAAGTTTTTTTATAAGCGGTAGTTTTAAAATGGTAAATTAGCTAAAATGAGTACAAACGAGCATATATTACTTTTCGACTTGTAAAGCTCGTATCATAACTTCATATTCTTCTATGATTTGACGAAGAAAAACGATGGAAATCTGGATATCATCTGGTGGATAGCAAAAATTACAAAAACAATAAATTTCGCCCTAATGTCCCGGCTACTTATTTTTTTCAACATTCTCTCAGGAGAAGCTCTGGGTTAATCATATTCGGTAGGTTTATACGCAGTTATAGTTTTTATGAACACTGTTTGCAAAACCTTGTTTGATATTTTGCATATGTTAAATTATTCTATCAGTATCTATTTTATATACCCTTTTTTTCTATATCTCATAACATGTGACAGGAAAAAAAATTTAAATTGCAATGATAATTTTGAGAGAAATATGCGATTAAAAAGTATAGCCGACATAAAACTATACGCTCCTCGATTGGGAGAATTTTGAAGCGCTACTTCTGAACTTTAAAACTTCACTGTTTTATTATATTTTAAAATTTTATTACAATTTGGAATAAAAAATGGCGAAATATATTTAAAAAATGACGAACAGATAAGCTTTATAAGTATTGCAAGTAAATTCGTTTTAGACTCTACCACAACTCACAAATATATAAGATTAACATTACAAAGACCAACATTTTTTTAAAAAAAAATTGACCTCGTTTTTTGCGGAAATTTGTCGACATGTTTCATAAAATTGAATCTACAGAAACCTGACTTTTTTCTAATTAATAGAACTGTTTTTGTATGGAAAAATTTCCTTTGTGTTAAATCACATATTTCATCTAATGTGTAAGTTTGTTAGTAACTAGCAACATATAATGTTAAAGGTTACAATTAGATAGGTTATACATGAGGATACGGGAATGCTATCTGCTATGTCTTTTAACTATCGTTAGCGAATATTTATAATTCTTATATCATACAAGTAGATACAAAAAAATTTGCTAATTATATACTATTTACACTAAATAATTGTAATAATTTCATAATTTTCAGGATGTATCCGGTAGTTATCGGTAACGGACGGCAACTCACTAAGGATACAGTCATCTGCGGATACAATATACCCAAGGGGGTACGTTTTTATTCATTGGGCATTTTTAAGAATTACGAATTAGTTTATACTAAAATTCTAAGTATTTGCGTACTGAATTGTCGTTTGATATAGAAGAATTTCAAATAAATATTATGTATGACGAATATTTCGTCATTCGTGATGCATATTTCAATGGCAGTTGATAAATACCACCGCTGAACCCTTAATATTTAGACGATATCTTCGTTTAATTAAAATGTCTAGAAGAAATGAGAGTAACCAATATACTGCAAAAACATATACTTCACGAAGACTGTACGCTGCTGCCATTACGCACTCGAATTTTCAACTTACCCGTAATGGCAAATGTGACGAAATTCAAACAGGAATCCGAACTTTGGGCGACACTAAAAACAGATAACTTATTTTAACTGAAATAAAAAGGAGTTTATTTTATTTTTCTAAATACAATTTTTGTTTAAATTGCAACTCAGTGACATTGTATTGGATAAGTTAAAATAACATAAAAAATGTTATGATATAACAAACAATAAATCGAAATTATGAACAAAAACTAAGTGTTCAATCGGCTAAATTGGAATTTTTAAGTAAAACCCAGTAGAATAACACAAATACTACGTAACTATTTAAATTTGCAATATCACAGACTTTTTTATTCAATAGCATGACAGCCGGGGATGGGTTCTGGCCTCCTCAAGAAGCTTACTTCAATTCCACTTGTTCTTGGCTGGCGTCTTCCAGTTTTTTATCCTAAGAATGTGTAAATAATTTTCAAGGTAGACCCATCAACTCAGGGCCTGTATCTATAGTCCATTCAATTTGCAGATAGAATGTTTATAAACAATCGAATTTGACAGTTAAAATATGGTTGGCACAAATATATATTCAATCAGCTGACGACAATTTATAAAAGCATTTTATTATACCCAGAGTATTATAAAACTGTACACATAATCAAAATATTAACTTCAGAAAGTTTCACTATAAATATAAATGTTATAAATACAAGTATTACACTATTATTTTACGGATACAAATTGTAAAATTTTACACGGTAAAAATGGAAAACCAGTCATTTTTTTGCGAAATAGTCAGGCGTTTCAAACATTTCGTGAAAATATTCGAAATCTCGACGCTGAAAAAGTCTAGATCATATATGCAATTCATTAATTTTATAAGGCGTTTTTTTTATAAGGAACCACATCCTGTCTTGCAAGCACAAAGGAGGACCGTTTTTAATAAACTTCCAAATACCGTTAGTTGATTTATTCTTTTTATATTTCATCCTCACTCTTTTGTTACCCTTAGAAATTTTCTTGCCTACCCCCTCCCAGGCCTCTCAATATGTATACATAATAGTTATGCCGGATTTTCAAGTATTCAATACTGCCCCTTAAAATACTTCTTCAGTAAGAGATGAGAGAAAAAAATAGATGTTTTTTCTAATTCCTTTTATTTTAAATTGAGATAGCTACAATGTGTCAGCTTACGATGCTATATTTCTAGATTTGATTACCTTATATGCAGATATAGTTATGGTATATTTAGCGTATAGATAATTAAACAAACATCGTGACATATGTTATTTTCTTTTCTTATTATTGTGTTGGTACTAAAATGTTTTCCGGCGTAGCCTACAAATTGTATACGTACTTTAGGATAATGTTTTTTTATAATAACTGAACTTTTACTCTTATTTCAATATATATTTTCATCTAAGGATAAGATGGCCATTTAATTTCCGGGTCATTTTTCCTCTTCCTTAGCCTTTTCCGTTACTTTTTTCTTCATTTTCTTGCCACAATTATTGCAAGAATTGTTGAATGGAGTGAAATTTACATGTGGCCATAATTTACAAACAATTCATTGCAGCTAATCTTCTATTTTTTCAGTCTCGTAGTGATTACGCATCATATATATTATTTTCGGGATCGGATATTTCACCGGCTAATTCTATCGTTTCTTCTTCCTCAGAACTTGAATGTAATTTCATTTTTTGCTTTTCAATATTAAGATTTTTCTTCATAATCTTATTATTTTTACTTTCTCTTTCCTTTTTTCACTAATATAATCTAGGGATGCGTGTGCCTTTGCTATTTGCTTGGACAGTTTCCGAACGCTATTAAGCAGTTCAAAACTGGGTACATATCAGTCAGGTACTTTGAAGGCGTGTCGTTTTATTTGCATCCTTATTAGATCTTTATGTTAAAGACACTGTTGGTGGTAGTTCTTCTTGAACCCGTTCAAACGTAGGATCCTCAAGTATCATTGAAATCTCTTCAATAACTCTGTCATTTTGTGTGTGTGTGTGTGTGTGTGTGTGTGCGTGTGCGTGTGCGTGTGCGTGTGCGTGTGCGTGTGCGTGTGCGTGTGCGTGTGCGTGTGCGTGTGCGTGTGCGTGTGCGGGTGCGGGTGCGGGTGCGGGTGCGTGTGCGTGTGCGTGTGCGTGTGCGTGAGCGTGAGCGTGTGCGTGTGCGTGTGCGTGTGTGTGTGTGTGTGTGCGCTTGTGCGTGCGCGTGCGCACAACATTTTTTTTAGTTATGATTGTACTTTTTGGCCACATGATCTAAGATCTTATGTAAATTTATAGAAAAACACAATTATTTTTATTCCGATGCAGACGCAAGTAATATTCCAGCACTACGTGATGAGCAACAGCGATGAGAACTTTACAGCCAGCGCTAAGTTCAGCCCGGAGCGCTGGCTGAAGGGGCGCACGCCGCCCTGTCACCACGCCTTTGCCTCGCTACCCTTCGGTTACGGCAAGCGCATGTGCCTGGGACGAAGATTCGCTGACCTCGAGTTGCAGACTGTCATCTGCAAGGTTAGCTACGGCAACAGACATTATCCCATTATTATACAAATATTATACGGAGGGCAGTTGTGTTTTCTTAGGGTTTGTATAAGAACGGCATGTCCGGTCGACTTGAAAATTTCAGTACTTGGAATCTTTAAAAGGGCTTAATTTGAAAATTATAAGATTTTTTATTTTGATTTTGTATTGCATTATTTTTTAGGTGCTAAAAAAAGATCGTACTTCATTTAATTACCTTTTTTCCGAATCTATTCTATCTTGTTGCCACTTTATCATTATATTGTGTTAGTCTAGGTTGGAGTATGTTTAATAAAATTCTTGGTTTCAAATTATATATTGAGTGTTTATCATAGCACATATTGTTTTGCCTACAATAGGAGAACTCATTTACAGAACCGGAATTGATTTATCTATTGTGGCCTTTGCGTTGCTGGATATTTTGAGCGGTCATACAAACATACTAATGGCTGGACAGGGTCAAATTATCATTTTTCTTATGTGATTATTGTTTTTTTACGTCTATAACCGTTCTTTTGTGAAATATAATTGATTAAGAAATATAGTACTTAACCCTCACAAGAAGCTCAAGGATAACTATGTACAGAGAGTTAGACATAGATTTTATAATTTTAACAATCATATAATCATTCTTCTTTATATCTTTATAATCATTCTTCTATTATTTGGTTAATTTATCTTAGGAATTTTTTTCAAAATAAACGATGTGTATATGTAAGTATTAACATTTTAACAAACGTACGCATACGGAGATATAGGCAAGTAAAGACTACAGGTGCCACAAACCGTGTGCTTCTGGATCGAAAAAATTTTTATACTTCTTTTGAGGATTAAGTAAAACGCCATGTGATGTAAACTTTTAACTCGGTAAATGTTTTCTTTGAGTATTTAAAATGACAAAATACGTATAAATAGTTTATGTAAACATATTATGGTATGTTTTAAGGTGTACATGTAGGAGGGTGCGTAATCTTCAGCATATATTTGTTAATCATATTTAAAAGGTTTATTATGTAATCCTGTATTTGGAAATATCTGTTAATATATCTATATTGAAAATTTGCAAGCTACGAAATTATTGCGAATATATTTGCAGACAGGTGGATGTTTGAAAACAAATATGGTAAAGAGAGGGATATGAAGTAAAATAATATTGAGATCATCGAATTGAAATATTGAAAAATAGGTGCTTGTAGGTAATTGATTTTTATACACAATAAAGGGTATTGTTAAATGTGCGGGCGATTGAGAATAAAATGAAAATGGTACTGCGTGAATATCGCAATAAAACATAAGTAATTCAAATTTCGATGAAAGGTGTTTAAAGCACAAATTGGACGGAAAATGCGATGCCATCGCTACGATCATGGTTTGGAAGGCAAATATAAGCACATTTGAATATTTATGCCTCTTTAAACACACTGAAAGATTTTAATTATGAAGTAGATATCGAATTAACTTGAAATTTTTACTGTAAATTTAGAAATTGTTAAATAAAATATTTTATTTCAAAGTGTTATGGTTATAAGCGACTTAGCTATTGTTTTCTTTAATATATGCATCCAATTTTTTGACTATTTACTGTTAAAGGGGAGTCATCCAAAAGTAAATTTTCGATGCTGTACCATTTTTTATTTTGCTCAAACTTTATAAGAATATTCTTTACGGTTCCAAAGAAGGAAATCCAGCTCATTTAATTTTTTCCATGCGCGAGTCTTCGCTTACCCGAATTAAAACAAATAAAAATGCGTCATTTTTATGCTTCAATATTTTTAATTGTCAAACATTTTCTATTATAGATATCTTAACACGTTTAAGAAAAAAATTTAAAGTTAAAAGATGGTAGTTTTTGTGTAAAAAGTTAAATTCACACAATTAATACTGGAACATAACACGGTGCTGAATTTACATGTATTTTACTGAGTTTTCATCATTTTTAACTGGTCCCAGTTTTGAGTTTTTCCAGGTTCTGAGTTTTCATCATTCTTCACTGTCCAATGTGTGTCCAATGTGTTAATATTTCATGGATATTAGGCGCATATATAAATGTGTTGGCTATGAGATAAAAATATGAAACTTATGTGGTTTTTAGTTTTTGAACTTCAGAAATCTGTAATGCTCGTTTTGTTATTTTCATCTTTTGTGCGTTTGCAGGTGGCTTAAAAGAGGTATATTCATTAGTTTATTTTCTAGCTTAATTCATAACTGATTATTTTATATGTGTCCTTAGAGAATTTCAATATTATCTTTGAATTGTGATTTATCGATTAGACGATTTCGTATGGAATGACTCAGAGGGAAAGTAATATTTCTAGCTAGTTACTAATAAAAACACTTGTTATTTAAAATTATGTCATTATGTCAAAATTAGTTCTTTATCGATGAGCTGCAATTAAAAAATGGTACCCAATCTATTCTTTGGTAACTTCAAAATACAAAGAAACTGTCCATGTATGAATCGAAAGCACCTATCAAAGTTTTCAGAATACCCAAATATTCATATTATTTAAACAGTTTAATAATATTCCAATAGTTTGATTATTCTTCTAAAGCAATTTGTCCATTTATTATCTTGTTCGGGTTATCCGATTTGAATTTCGAACTGTTTAATTTTGTTTTAACTCTATTTGCGTATATAAATTTAAATTTAAAAAAGTAATTTGCAGAATATTGGCGGAAAGTTAAATATTATCTGGTTTCATATTTTAATAGTTCTCAATTAGTAATTACATCGAAGGTGTAAAATTTTAAATTTATTCTTTGTGTAAATTTCGATTATTTTAATTTCGAATGGAATGACTCGAAAAATTTGATAATATTCGATTATACGAATATTCGATTCGTTAAGAACTATTCGTAATTTCGAATTATTCACACGTACCCCTTTAAAATATTTCAGGAGTCACTTATAATGACGTATTTGTTATTACAGTAAGGTAATGACAGGGGATTTTATTATTTTACTGGGTAGGATCTTGTATGATTATAATATATTTAATCCAAAATAAAATTTGCTTCCATTTCAGATGGTGCAGTCTTTCAGAATAGAGTACCACCACGAGCCACTAGATTATCACATCCACCCTATGTTCACCCCAAATGGACCGCTCCGGTTGAAGCTTATCGATCGCTAGACCAAATAAAATAGTATATTCTCTTTGTGTGCTCAAAATAAAATAAAGGTATTCTCTCTCATTCATTCGTAGAAAATTGTTAATATATGTGTAGTTAAGTTTTGTTTGTATTTGTGTCTAGTTCGTAGTTTGTGTATAGTTATTTTGTAGCTATATTTATGAATTATATTCTACATCTAGTAGAACTTATATACTTTACTAGTGTGGACTTTTCTTTGAACTGATTATTACCATCAACAAATATAATATCCATGACAATATGTTAAAATATAATTTATTTATTAGTATTTTTTAAATTATATCAAAGTTTTACTGCCTTTATTGGTAGAAATATATACTTTAAAAAATTAAGTTTGTCTTCATTTATCTTTTAGTATAGAAATATGATCTTTATTTATCTTTTAGTATAGAAATATTCAAGATGTGCAATAGCTATTCATTTTTGTACTAAAGTCACACGAGTTCTTTCTTCGTTTTTAGTGTGCAAATCTTTTTTTAAATACTTCGTTAAACGAACGTATTTCAGTGATTACGTCAAAATACAAACATTGAAAAATGTTTTGAAAAAAATTATTTGCATGAAAGATAAAAGAAAAAGTTTTAAAAATTTTGAAATTTTGCTGTATAATAAAGTGATGACAGCATTGAATCTGGAATTGATGATCCAAAAAAAATGAAGATTAATTCCGAAAGTCCTTTTAACAAATCGAGAAGAAACTATAAGTATTCATTCCGTGTGGATTAGGTAGCCATAGGGAGTTGCATAACGAAATAGAGACAGATAACTGGGTTCGACCGGAACGGTTCGGACTGAGTTAAACGAAAATTTTAGTGAAGGAAATGTGGTGCGTTATTATGCGCGATAAAAGTGAACATATTATTCAGGAGAAAAATTGGAAATATTGAATAAATAATTGTTTACTTATACAGATAATTCGTAATCGATGCGGCGAGAACTAAGTGACATGACTAATTTTTAATTTCAATTATGACAAGGTGGCAAAAACCTGTTAAATATGAGTAGAACCGCCACTATGAGCGTTTCGCACATTTACACCTTTACAAACTTTACGTGAATATATTGCCTGCTATACCTTTCACAGGTGTAAAACCATGGTGCATATTCCAAAAATGATAAGATCTAGGATAATCGCTATAATTTTTCTGAAATCTTCTAGCCAGAATTTACCAACCTTTATTGTTTCATGGCTTTTAGTCAGCAGTTTCAGAAGTAAAAGGGGATGAAGCTCTGTTTTTGCATGTTTTTCACAATATTGTTTTGAATATACAATTTCAAGTTACAAAAATATGTTTTCGTATTCCTCGTAACAAGCTCTAAGATATGATACTACACATAATACACGAAACTGAAAAGAAAATGTTGAGTACTTTATTTAACCTTTTTCATTATTATATGAATATTTTAGAAAAGTTAGCTAGTGCAAAACAAGTGGGTTAACAATACGTGGACGTGGGTTATTATTATGCCATAAGTTTGTATACAAAAATTGAGAACTTCCTCCTTTTCTGAAGATTACATAAAACGAGTCCAAACTGGAGTTCCATACGCATCTTCACTTCGTGCGTTTCTAATTCTGTTGGTATTTGAGGTCGTTCTGATCTGAAATTTTCATTTATATATATATATATATATATATATATATAGACAAATATATTATTTTGTTGTTTCTGTTAGCCTCATTATTTATATCTTACATTATGTTCGCTTCATGTATGTCATTAATACGATGTAGACATAATTGATCTTTCCTAGGAACTTAAACTACCAGTTTTAGTACTAACCAAATAATAATTGTGTTATTAAATGAAACTCCGTGATGTTGTATTTCGTAGTTGTGTAACATAGTTTCATTTAATAATGAATTTCTACAAAATTGAAGTCAAATATATTCAACAAAAGATTTAATTAAGTTAATATTAAAATTGTTAATAATTATTAACTCATTCTGGCCTGCTTTATTAATGGCTCACTCGAGTAATCAAAATTGGGAAGGAAATAATATTGAATGACTGTGAATGATTGCTAGCTATTATCGATACATATATATTTTTAAACGCAATGAACAATTGTTCATCACTGGCAAAAAGGCAATGGAAACTACTTTTTCTTGTTTCAAAAGCATTTTCTGGAAATATGCTCATACCCTATATGCATACAGATGGAGAAGGTGATTCTACAACCTCATAAGTAATTAATTTAACATCGATAATCTCAAAATCTTGAATTCGGCTAAAAATTTGTCATCTATAAAAATTCTATCATTAATTAGAAGAAAATGCTTTAGTTCAAATGTGGGATAGTTAATTTTAGCAATAAATTCCTTTTGGTAGCCATAGTGATTAGTTCGACTATTCTGAACCGCAATTTTGGTTTCGACCTTTGGTATAATGAGTTTTTTGCTCAATGTGGATTTATAACAAACTCCTTCCAATGCAATGTGTCTGACAGATCTTGAAAGTCTCAGTCACACCATCTGATCTCGATGTTATAATCAACCGACTATCGAAAACCAAACTTAGTATACAATGAGTCTTTTATGGTTTGGATACGTGTGCTGCTAACGAGTGAGCGAGTCTCGACTTTCGTACCATCTTCTTTAAAAAATTCGGCTTGATTAGTGGAAAATCTAGCCAGATGCACCAAAGAAAATATAACTGAAACAAATAAAGGTAGATCTAAGAAAACAAATACTTGATTTATAGAAAAAAAATCATGGTTTCTGAAGAAATGTGAATTACGGCACCTACTTCAAAGGATCAAACTTCAAAATTGGTGAAATGTTCACGTACAGTATTGTGAACTAGTCCTTTTTGTTATTTTGTACCGACAAAATATAAGTTTTTTTGTGTTATTTCTACGACACCGAATAGTAAAATATTGTTATTTTAAGTAAACTTCAAATAGTTTCTATATTCTTGTTAAATAATTTAAATCTAGTAGGTAATAAAATACAATACAAAATAAGATAGAAAGCTTCGAATACATAAGGAAGACATTTATTTATGGAAATGATAAATTAATGTTTCTTTGTGTATTCTGAAAATAAACATTTTAAGAAGAAATGGCTATAAAAGTGTCGGGGCCTCACATGAAAAAGTTTGGTTATGATCATCTCTAGTTCTCTCTTTCAAAATTTTAGCACTAATGGAATGTGATGAATGATCTCTTAATTTGATCTCTGAATTTATTTTATCTCGATAGTCGAGGATCCACCAATTTTGGAAGCATACAGTTTTGATAAAATTTTACTAAATCTATGTTATCTATCCAGAATTAATTATCCTTCGCAATAAATTCATATTTCAATTTATTAGTATGGCAAAGAGGCAAACGTCTAGACCAATGATAGGTTGCTAACCTTGTATTCAATAAAACCAGGGATGCTTTTAAATGATATAATTTATATGTAGTATATAAAAACAATGAAAAATTTTCTGTATATTATTAACCATTATTTAGGGAAAGATCTAAGAATAATTATTATATCTCAATATATCTTAGTATCACAGTACAGCATATTGGCTTTGAGGGCGCTTTCAAATGAATGCTGACTAAAGATCATTCATTCATTAGAAGAAAAACAGTAGATGTGATAAAAGACACATTTACGTGATGAGAGTAGCCACTGTATTTTTTTCAAATTTTTTGATACACATTGGCACATTTTGCAAAGTAATTTGATATATACCTGTGATATTTTAAATTGTTTATTACTAAGTACAACGTATCCGAAAAAGAAGTTCTCAGACGAAAACACTGGAACCAGGGTAAATTTCATCGACGTGAAACCCCGTAAGAAGGACTAGAAGAATAAATTATTAACGCAGCTTTATTATTTATATTCCACTGAAATTTTTTACCTTAGTGCAGTTACTTTTAGCTTCGAGACTATTTAGGTTATAAAAAAAATTAAATATTAAAAGAAAGCGAATTAATTTCTTTTTAAATTGAACTAGCAAAATCACTTTAAAAGACGGAAATATTTTCTTAAACAAATTAAATTATATTCAAATTTAGTTAATGAAAGTACTATCAAAGACAAAAAAATTTTTTTTAAAGAGGTGATAGATTCATAAAATTTAAAAAATGTTGAGTAAATTATTTTGATTCTCCAAAGAGTTAAGAGTTATAAAATATTTTCGGATGTAGACAAATTTTAGCAGAAACGAAATGAAAAAGCAGGGTGACCAATAATTTTCGGCCTCTTTATGGTTATTTCTCGTCAATGAAATGTATCCTAGTATCCGATGTTTTTGTCTGAGTACTTCTTTCTCGGATGCATATATGAAAATTCAATATGATAAAATATTGCCTACAGTAATTTCTGCAGGCGCTTAAAATATCAGTTTGAAATCATTAATAACATATATTTTATTAAAAAAAAAACAATTTGGCGATATTCTTTTCAAATTACGAGGCTGCAATAGTTTTTTTAAAACTAACAACAACCTACACAAAAGAAAGAGATATGAATATTATTAATGAGCTATCATTTTAAAAATGGTGATTAATTATTTTAAAAATACACTAAATATACAATAATGTAATCAATATTTTGCCTGTTTTGCCGCATAACATTCTGACTTTAATATTGAATATATTTTATATTTTGCAGACAGTTACAAAAAAACAGTGAAATTTTATATGTATTTTATGGACGATGTATATAAAACATTAGTAAAAAGAATGCAAATAAAAATTGCATCTTTAAAATATCTTTGAAGCGCTTGAATTGGCATATCATATATAATAATAAGATATAATTATTCAATGGTATTGAATACGACAGGACTTTCGTGGCATGGAACTGGCATTTAAATGTGAAATAAAACGTAAAGTATGAAAGAAATTTTTATATGATATTGTAAATACTGTGCGGCTCATGATATGGGAATATAGATAGAAAGTAACCTATCAGCAAATTAGGGTAACTTTAGTTATTGACATGAGTCAAGTACGGAATATTCTATAAGAACACATAGGCATAGGAAAGCTTCTTGTTAGGGGGATAACCAATAGTTTGACCGAAACTCAGAAACACTAATGAGTTGATTGGTGTCGAGAAATGTTACAAAACGGATTGAAATTTGCACTTAAAAGTTGTTTTCAACATCGACATAAAGTGACAAAAGCTGGATATACGATTCGTCTTCTTTAATAGTTCCCCCATTCTTTAGGATCGTGACCCACAAAGATAAATGCCATCTTGGAGTAAATTATTTGGAGCCAGTTCTTGCGATCTCGCACTAGTCTTACGATCTCATAGAAGACTATCCATAGGATGGATGTGATCTGTGTATTTGAGTACAAGGTATTTTCCCATTGATGCTTCTTAGTTCTCATTATCAGTTAATAGTTGGTCCAGCTGATCGAAGTTACGTTTTATGGAAAATTTTTTTAAGAATAATTCATTATGAAGTAGAAAAGTCCGTATTTCATATCGTATAACATATATCTTTAAAGGCACTTTTTTAAATGTAACGTCCTTGACTTTCTAATAAAATTTTCTGAAATTTAGAAAACCTTTCCAGAAAATTTTGTACTCGTGGCTAAAAATTTATTGTCTAACGCAATATTTCAATACGATTTTATTCAAACGACTACCATAGTTTCGTATGAAATGTCACATGTTGTCATTAAAAGTATTTTTATCATTTTGTTATTAAAAGAAATGTGATTAATGCCGCCTTTCAGTGCATAATTCTCGCATGGTTAATCCAATATACATAGTCCTGTAGAAAATATTTTGTATGGCTTAATCCAATGTACATAGTCCGTAGTCGAAAATATTTTGTAGGTATTAGACTGCAGAAATTTGATAGGAAATCAGCAGATACGTTTTGAGGCGTAATCCAATTTGTAAACTTTCTTTTTAATAATATTAATGTGCTATGAGTCATATCAATGTTACTCCCCATGAACCACGGCAAATAATCATTTTTCAACCATTTTAGGATTGTTTTTATTTCATATGTAGAAATTATGCTTATTCACATAGCTTTTTAATAAAACTCGGGGCACGTAAAAAGATATGCTTAAGGATTCTACAGTTCCATAGTAGTTAAAGAGATATTTTTGAAATAATGTACGAATTTTAATTAACATTTCTAATTCAATTCTAATTCTTTGAAAACTGTAAAAATTGTTTACAGTTTTCAAATACACGATTGAAAAATTAAAGGAGAGAGGGCACATTGTATGTTAATTTGAGTAGCTAATATTTCCAAAAATTGCAAAATGGGGCTTATAAATTGAAAACGGTATTATAGCTATTTAATTTTGATACAACCTTTCCAATAATGAGCGTGCAACGAATAAAATTCAACTTTACACATATGAAGATGTTACCTTTTTTACTAACAGAGATCTTTCGCTACTGTAAACTCTATATCTCATCGATGAAATTTAATTTCTTTAACAGTTCGTACTGGCTAATCATTTATGTAGTAATTTCTTTTTTTCTCGTTATTTTGATTAAAACCATATTTTCACAAATATATTGTGATATAATTTATAAATTTTAACTAGACGCTATTGTGTACTACAGCTAATATGACGTCGGGCATGCGCCAAAAGTTAACGCTTAAACAATACTTGTGGCATCCAATGTTCTTAGAAATGTATCATTTACATTAATATACCATTTACGAAATTTTACATTTTACTCCACCTTTGAATTTCTTCTATATTTACATTTGATGCCGTTGATATGCATTTGCATTCGTACGCTTAAGTGTACGCACTATTTACAAACAAATCACGATATTCATAACTTAGTTACAGTTTTACACTAAAAAAATGGACATAATAAATCTCGCACGGTAAGCTATTTATTCAATAATTTGATACATCACTTCACTTATAAGTTTTGCGTTATACCGTACACAAAATTAAGACTAAAAGAAAATCAGTACCGACAACATTCTCGATAGTCATGTTGTTAACGCTCACTCAGTTACGACGCTGGAAGGATGGATTCAGCATTTGTTTTCTCAAAGTACATTAAGTCTACATGCGGTACTTGATCACCTAGCTCAGTCAGAAGTCTTCATTCTGACTGGGCTAGGTGATCAAGTACCGCAAATAACGATTCATGTGAGGCTTAGTCCTCATATTCAATTGGAGTGACGGAAAAGCTAAGAGGGTGAAAAAATAACCGTCTTTCTTATTGCCTCTTTAAAATTCATTTTCGTTAAAATCTTGCCACGGCAACGGCGTCAACGTAGATCCTGAGCCCACTTCAAATTTCTGAACATCTTGTTGATTCAATCTTACAGTCACATAGTTTGCAAGAGTTTTGAAAAAAGTTCAGAAATAGACACAAAAATTTCATGGATTTTGTTCACATCTTTAGGTCTTTTAGATAGTTTGACGTTGTCTTCTGGATGCATCTCTACAGATTTGACCCTTGAACTAGTTTTTTCTACATTAAGTAAGGCAAAAATATTTTCTGTACATGGCCAGTTTTTTAATGAAAACCCCATTTTAATGTGCCATAAGAGACAGGGATCATCAATTGTTTGACCTGTAGTTAGTTTTATAAAATCGGAAGTAATTTTTTTCAATGCCAAGGGACTTGAAATAGAGCGTGGGGTTTCGAAGCATCTATGATGATGACCGACTGCCTTAACGGGAGCTACGATGATGTGTGAATGCCCCTTTATCTTGTGAGTAAGATTCAGGGTTAGAAATACGATTGACTGTCATATCTGTAGACATAGATCTGTAGGCATACAAACAACTTGACATTTTGCGGCAATTTTTGCAGCAACGTTGTGTCTAATAATTGCAATAGTTCTTCACAAATATTATTACTTATTAAATAAATAAATTTAGACATTTTTATTCCATTCATGTTCAAACTTATAAGTGTATGCCAATTGACATAATTCAGCTTTGCATTAACTGACACATTTGCTATTTTCTTGCATTCTTCAAAAATCAGTGTTGCTGTACAAATACGTTTAGTTTCGGACAAAGATGTTTTTCTAAAATGATTACCAGCTTATCATATGTCATGTTTGCAGGATTTTCCTGAGCATAATATGCCATGCAGATGGGAACCAGCGTGAAGTAAGCGTTTTTTGACCCAAAGGTCTTTGTTATTTTAAATCGCCCTCAAATCAAGGCAAAAAACAAAAAAATCTTATTTCATCCTTGTCACTACTTTGTTGTAACATTGACGAGAAGAAAGAATAACAACCAGGTACGGAACAGAGAATAGTTTATCTGTAAAAACATTGATGAAAGAACTATCTACATTCATTTTACTTTTAATCACAATTAGCGATTGTTTGCTATCACCTACCCAACAGTTAACAACTCTCTAAGGCTACTCGACTACGCAGCGTGGCTCGTGGTAACTATAAAAACTATTGTGCGATACATATCGAGCTTGATATTGGAATACTGTACCTCAAATTTGGCATTATTTACGATTCATTTGGAGCATGAGATTACATTAGCGTTAAGTGATTACATTTATTGGAAAAATATCATAATTATAAAAACTAAAAACACTACAATCTGACTACTAGGAAGTTTTATAACATAGTAGGGGTATTAAAAAAACTGGTTCAAATTATTCGAGTTAAATATGCTTACATTTTCTTTTTGTTTAGAAAAAAAATCATTGTTTGTGGTAGCTGGATGCCTTAGTATTAGTACACTCGTGAGATATAATAAAAGAACACTGAAATACTTCGATTTCAATAAGAGCATTATTCAGTATAGAGTTTTCCGCTAAATTTAATATAGAGGGGTGTACATAATTACCTATGCTCCCTATTTATTTTAGGTTTTCTCCCAAATAAACAAAAAAAAATGAGAAACTTAAAACTATTTCTAAAGTAAATTCATACCTAAAAATTAATGCGGTTAAAAAGAGTATTTAATACAGAAAAAAAAATCGATTTCAAAGTGCTCTTACTGTAGTGCATTTTTATTCATTTCAATTTCTTATTTCTTGGCTTTGTTTTTTATATAAATTCATATTTGTATTGCATAACCATTGTTTGAAGGATGGCAATTAAGTTGCAAACAAGTAATTCATAATAAGAATGCAGTTTATTTGAGAATTATTTCTCAAATCAATTAATAGAAAAAAAAATAAGAAATCGTTGCTTTTGCTAACGCAAATTAGTTTCAAAACTTGTATCTTGCATTTTGTTTTGAGAGTTTTGTTTGAGTGAACTTTTATGAAAATAATAAGTATTTTTTACGTTTTACAATTTTACATTTGATTTACATTTGATTAGAGATGAGGAAAATATTTTAATTGTCGAAAAGTTGATTTTGTGTTTGTGATACGATTTGCCTATATTTTAATGTCAGATAAAGACAGGTTTAGGAAAACGGTTAGTAATATGTATGTGTATATTACAAATTTTGTTTTAATACTTTGTGGTTTTTTATATGTTCTTGGCGTTATTTCGCTCTTTAAAAACGATACTTTGACGTTGGAAAAAATGCAAAAGGTGATTGAATCTACAAGTCTTTTACTCTGGAATCTAGAAAGTTCTTTTTAAAAAGAGGAATTATTAAACACAATCTGAATTACGAGCTTTACTATTTTTTTCTTCATGAAAATGTCCAGTAAGGGTATTTTCAGAAGACTTTAGTAAATTTTAGACTTTGGTATTTTTTAAATTTCTGTGTAGAAATGCCGAATACTTACTACTTTGTTGATAATTATTTTGTACTTGATTTTTATATTTATTTATTTATTAACGTGGAAACTTTGTCAAAATCTCAAATAGAAATTATTATACTATTATTTCCGTGGGCTGAGTAGCTAATTAGCATACTACTCAATCCCTTAACAGCGATATCCTCCTCGCTTATGGGTAACCATCACAACCATACTTTTAAAATGTTTCACCAGATGATAGTGCTTATTTAATTTCCAACAAATGTCTTTAACTTAATCAGGCAGATGTGTTAAAACATAAAAATCTGCAGCAACATCGCTGCTCACTAAACTACAGACATTCAATGATCAACCTTTTTTATTCTGTGGTGCTAAAGGGAGGATTTCCTTGAGTAGCCCAGAGTAAAAAAGTTTGATCATCTAGAAGTATATACGTAAATTCTCCGAGTGCACCATAGCTTTTACCACACTAATAAAGAAAACCTGGTAAGCATGAGTGGAATTAGCACTTTTATGGACGAAACCCTAAAAATGTATGTCCATCAACGGAGTATTTATTAACAGAATAGAATTAAGTAGGTTCACCACTTTCAGCTTTATAAATTGTGTAAAATGTCAAGTATGGACTCCTAACCATTGGAATATTCTGAATTAGGCCTTTAAAGTGATAGTAAAAATAATGAAATATAGTAGTTGGTTATTACTTAAGTTGGTTTAAATTTAAGTTAAAGCACTTTCCATTTGAGTACAGAATTTTTAGGAGGCATGAAAGAGAATTACAAAATAAAACAGCATTTATATATTTTCACATTCACAGAATGTTTTGTATTGAAGTAATATATTTATATAGTCAGTATCGCAGAAATAATAACACATCTTTAAACATATTCGTTATAATATAAACATTGTGGTATATACAGCGTGCACAAATGAAAATAACCTAGAAGCAGAAAAATAAACAAATAAATTTGCTTCAAGATCACAAATATTATGTTTATAACTAATATTTTGAGAACTGTACACCATTATAATATTTATATTGTTTCCTAACTTATATCTAGTTTATGGCAAAAAATACTTAACAATATTAAAAGCATGTTGGCAGTGAGCGAAAATGACAGTTCAGAAAATAATTATCTGTAAATAATATAGTAAGATAAATATAAAAATCTTCAAAAAAAGTTGTGATGAAAGTGATATAGCAAATTATTTTTATAAAATACGCATCAGTACTAAGTGTAGCCATTTTATTTCTAAACTTCAAGTTAATTAGACATGTTTAAAACTTTTATATTAAATCACATAAAATTAATAAAAACAAAATATTTTTTCGAAAATTGCAATCATTCTGATTATTACATTTTTTTTTAATTATGGCACAAATAATTTATGATTAAATCATTATGCTCCTGAAAATTTGAATTATATTTGCTTTAAAAAAAAACAAAATTGTACATATATTAATTCTTATAAAAGTAAAAAATGTGGCTTAACACTTTTTATGCATTTTTCATCTCCATCAAGTCAAAAAGCCATTATTTTTATTAGATATTTAGGGTAAACTTAATATTATAACAATTTGCCAATCTTACCTATTATTGAATACTTCAAGGACAAATCTTCAACAAGTGTTTGTAGAAATTCAATATAAATTGCTCTTCAATTCAATTTCAACATGGACTCTCAACATTTCTCCTTGAAGTTATATAATTTTTATTTGTTCTTTTCTTTATAATAATGCGCTTAAATGTATATAGTATTCCGAAAATGGAAACCGTGACTAAAATCACAATAATTGATAATGAACTTAAACTAATGAAATTTGATTCTTGGATTGGAGTGCCTAATTCACTATTTTCTTGAGATTCAGAATTTATGGATCTAGATATTCTACTCCTTGGCTTTGTTCGAGATGATTCGAATAATCCTGAAATCATTAAAAGCACTTTATAGATTAGAATTATTTAAAAGTGGTTAATTTTATTTACTATCTTTTTGCTTTTCGATTGTGATTTTTCTATTACACTATGTTGTTGTAAATTGTTTCAAATAAACATATGTACACTTTTAGATTGAAAGAGTACTATTAATACAATGTTAAATTAGTAAACTGTATATGTGTTGTTAAGTACTAAATAGTACAATTACTTAATCATTAAATAAAAATGAAAATTCCTTACTTGGATGAAAATCAAGTGTTTGGTCCTGGTAGTCAAATATATCTTTGAAAGAATCTTGTCTTGAAGGTTGAATTTCATTTTCACTCGGGAATGGTGGTAAATAAGTAGCAGGAGGATTGGTGCTACTTGGTTTAAATGGTTGTGGACATTTCGGATCCAGTGAGCCAGGATAGCATGAGCTTATAGTAGTTACCGGAGGGCACCGCGGATCTAGAGATCCTGGGTAGCAATTTGGTTTTGGAGCCGGTGTGGGTACAGGGGGGCATCGCGGATCTTGAGAACCTGGGTAACATTTTGGTTGTGTAGGTGGTGGTGTAGGACACCTTGGATCTGTCGAGCCGGGATAACACTTTACTGGTGGTTGAATGGTTGGACATCTTGGATCTGTGGAACCTGGATAACATTTTGGACGTGAAGTAGTTGTTGAAGTTGGGCATCTTGGATCTGAAGATCCGGGATAACATCTTGGCTGCAAGGTGGTTGATGTAGGTGGTAAGTATGTTGGCCCTTGTGTAGACGGACGGGGGCAACGAGGATCACTGGAACCAAAGTAACATTCAGGCCTTCCAGTTGTTGGCGGTTGGGTAGGACATCTGGGGTCATTTGAGCCAGGGTAACATTTAGGCCTTCCAGTTGTTGGAGTAGAGGTAGGGCATCTAGGGTCTGAGGATCCAGGGTAACAGTGTGGCCTTGCCGTAGTTGTAGGACACCTTGCGTCGGTCGAACCAGGATAACAATCAGGTCTTGGAGGAGATGTAGGACACCTAAGGTCGGTTGAACCAGGGTAACAATTAGGTTTAAGTGTTGTTGGTGGAGGAGTTGGACAGCGTGGGTCATTTGATCCGGGGTAGCATCTTGGCCTTAGTGTAGTGGGTGGGGGAGTTGGACATCTGGGATCAGTTGATCCTGGGTAGCAGTTTGGTCTAGATGTGGTGGGAGGTGGAGTTGGACATCGTGGGTCTTTTGAACCTGGATAACAATTTGGTCGTGTTGTTGTTATTGGAGGTGTGGGGCATCGTGGGTCCGAAGATCCAGGGAAACAGTTGGGTTTTGGAGTTGGAGTTGGACATCTAGGATCTGTTGAACCAGGATAGCAGTTTGGTCTTGATGTAGTTGGTGGTCGTGTAGGACAACGTGGGTCAGTTGATCCTGGATAGCAGTTTGGTCTAGATGTTGTGGGTGGAGGTGTTGGACATCTGGGATCAGTGGAACCCGGGTAACAGTTTGGCCTTGAAGTGGTCGGCGGTGGAGTTGGGCACTGTGGATCTTTGGATCCAGGATAACAACTGGGTTTTGATGTAGTTATGGGTGTTTTAGGACACCGAGGGTCAGTTGAACCAGGGAAACATCTAGGTGGGGCTTCTGTTGTGACGACTGGAGGTAAGTAGGTTGGTGCTTGGGTAGTAGGCGGACTGGGACAACGAGGGTCTGGTGATCCAGGGTAACAATTAGGTTTAGGTGTTGTTGGAGGAGGAGTTGGACAGCGTGGGTCGTTTGATCCGGGGTAGCATCTTGGCCTTTGTGTAGTGGGTGGGGGAGTTGGACATCTGGGATCAGTTGATCCTGGGTAGCAGTTCGGTCTAGATGTGGTCGGAGGAGGAGTTGGACATCGTGGGTCTTTTGAACCTGTATAACAATTTGGTCGTGGTGTTGTTGTTGGAGGTGTGGGGCATCGTGGGTCCGAAGATCCAGGGAAACAGTTGGGTTTTGGAGTTGGAGTTGGACATCTAGGATCTGTTGAACCAGGATAGCAGTTTGGTCTTGATGTAGTTGGTGGTGTTGTAGGACAACGTGGATCATTTGATCCTGGATAGCAGTTTGGTCTTGATGTTGTGGGTGGAGGTGTTGGACATCTGGGGTCAGTGGAACCCGGGTAACAGTTTGGCCTGGAAGTGGTCGGCGGTGGAGTTGGACACCGTGGATCTTTTGATCCAGGATAACAATTGGGTTTTGATGTAGTTATGGGTGTTTTAGGACACCGAGGGTCAGTTGAACCAGGGAAACATCTAGGTGGGGCTTCTGTTGTGACGACTGGAGGTAAGTAGGTTGGTGCTTGGGTAGTAGGCGGACTGGGACAACGAGGGTCTGGTGATCCAGGGTAACAATTAGGTTTAAGTGTTGTTGGAGGAGGAGTTGGACAGCGTGGGTCATTTGATCCGGGGTAGCATCTTGGCCTTTGAGTAGTGGGTGGGGGAGTTGGACATCTGGGATCTGTTGATCCTGGGTAGCAGTTTGGTCTAGATGTGGTCGGAGGAGGAGTTGGACATCGTGGGTCTTTTGAACCTGTATAACAATTTGGTCGTGGTGTTGTTGTTGGAAGTGTGGGGCATCGTGGGTCCGAAGATCCAGGGAAACAGTTGGGTTTTGGAGTTGGAGTTGGACATCTAGGATCTGTTGAACCAGGATAGCAGTTTGGTCTTGATGTAGTTGGTGGTGTTGTAGGACAACGTGGATCAGTTGATCCTGGATAGCAGTTTGGTCTAGATGTTGTGGGTGGAGGTGTTGGACATCTGGGGTCAGTGGAACCCGGGTAACAGTTTGGCCTGGAAGTGGTCGGCGGTGGAGTTGGACACCGTGGATCTTTTGATCCAGGATAACAATTGGGTTTTGATGTAGTTATGGGTGTTTTAGGACACCGAGGGTCAGTTGAACCAGGGAAACATCTAGGTGGGGCTTCTGTTGTGACGACTGGAGGTAAGTAGGTTGGTGCTTGGGTAGTAGGCGGACTGGGACAACGAGGGTCTGGTGATCCAGGGTAACAATTAGGTTTAAGTGTTGTTGGAGGAGGAGTTGGACAGCGTGGGTCATTTGATCCGGGGTAGCATCTTGGCCTTTGAGTAGTGGGTGGGGGAGTTGGACATCTGGGATCTGTTGATCCTGGGTAGCAGTTTGGTCTAGATGTGGTCGGAGGAGGAGTTGGACATCGTGGGTCTTTTGAACCTGTATAACAATTTGGTCGTGGTGTTGTTGTTGGAAGTGTGGGGCATCGTGGGTCCGAAGATCCAGGGAAACAGTTGGGTTTTGGAGTTGGAGTTGGACATCTCGGATCTGTTGAACCAGGATAGCAGTTTGGTCTCGATGTAGTTGGTGGTGGTGTAGGACAACGTGGATCAGTTGATCCTGGATAGCAGTTTGGTCTAGATGTTGTGGGTGGAGGTGTTGGACATCTGGGATCAGTGGAACCCGGGTAACAGTTTGGCCTGGAAGTGGTCGGCGGTGGAGTTGGACACCGTGGATCTTTTGACCCAGGATAACAATTGGGTTTTGATGTAGTTATGGGTGTTTTAGGACACCGAGGGTTAGTTGAACCAGGGAAACATCTAGGTGGGGCTTCTGTTGTAACGACTGGAGGTAAGTAGGTTGGTGCTTGGGTAGTAGGCGGACTGGGACAACGAGGGTCTGGTGATCCAGGGTAACAATTAGGTTTAAGTGTTGTTGGAGGAGGAGTTGGACAGCGTGGGTCATTTGATCCGGGGTAGCATCTTGGCCTTTGTGTAGTGGGTGGGAGAGTTGGACATCTGGGATCTGTTGATCCTAGGTAACAGTTTGGTCTAGATGTGGTCGGAGGAGGAGTTGGACATCGTGGGTCTTTTGAACCTGGATAACAATTTGGTCTTGACGTAGTTGGTGGTGGTGTAGGACAACGTGGGTCAGTCGATCCTGGATAGCAATTTGGTCTTGATGTAGTTGGTGGTGGTGTAGGACATCTAGGATCTGTTGAACCAGGATAGCAGTTTGGTCTTGATGTGGTTGGTGGTGGTGTAGGACAACGTGGGTCAGTTGATCCTGGATAGCAGTTTGGTCTAGATGTTGTGGGTGGAGGTGTTGGACATCTGGGATCAGTGGAACCCGGGTAACAGTTTGGCCTGGAAGTGGTCGGCGGTGGGGTTGGACACCGTGGATCTTTTGATCCAGGATAACAACTGGGTTTTGATGTAGTTATGGGTGTTTTAGGACACCGAGGGTCAGTTGAACCAGTGAAACATCTAGGTGGGGCTTTTGTTGTGACGACTGGAGGTAAATAGGTTGGTGCTTGTGTGGTAGGCGGACGGGGACAACGAGGGTCTGGTGATCCAGGGTAACAATTAGGTTTAAGTGTTGTTGGAGGAGGAGTTGGACAGCGTGGGTCATTTGATCCGGGGTAGCATCTTGGCCTTTGAGTAGTGGGTGGGGGAGTTGGACATCTGGGATCTGTTGATCCTGGGTAGCAGTTTGGTCTAGATGTGGTCGGAGGTGGAGTCGGACATCGTGGGTCTTTTGAACCTGGATAACAATTTGGTCGTGGTGTTGTTATTGGAGGTGTGGGGCATCGTGGGTCCGAAGATCCAGGGAAACAGTTGGGTTTTGGAGTTGGAGTTGGACATCTAGGATCTGTTGAACCAGGATAGCAGTTTGGTCTTGATGTAGTTGGTGGTGGTGTAGGACAACGTGGGTCAGTTGATCCTGGATAGCAATTTGGTCTTGATGTAGTTGGTGGTGTTGTAGGACATCTAGGATCTGTTGAACCAGGATAGCAGTTTGGTCTTGATGTGGTTGGTGGTGGTGTAGGACAACGTGGGTCAGTTGATCCTGGATAGCAGTTTGGTCTAGATGTTGTGGGTGGAGGTGTTGGACATCTGGGATCAGTGGAACCCGGGTAACAGTTTGGCCTTGAAGTGGTCGGCGTTGGAGTTGGACATCGTGGATCTTTTGATCCAGGATAACAACTCGGTTTTGATGTAGTTACGGGTGTTTTAGGACACCGAGGGTCAGTTGAACCAGGGAAACATCTAGGTGGGGCTTCTGTTGTGACGACTGGAGGTAAGTAGGTTGGTGCTTGGGTGGTAGGCGGACTGGGACAACGAGGGTCTGGTGATCCAGGGTAACAATTAGGTTTAGTTGTTGTTGGAGGAGGAGTTGGACAGCGTGGGTCATTTGATCCGAGGTAGCATCTTGGCCTTTGTGTAGTGGGTGGGGGAGTTGGACATCTAGGATCAGTTGATCCTGGGTAGCAGTTTGGTCTAGATGTGGTCGGAGGTGGAGTTGGACATCGTGGGTCTTTTGAACCTGGATAACAATTTGGTCTTGATGTAGTTGGTGGTGGTGTAGGACATCTAGGATCTGTTGAACCAGGATAGCAGTTTGGTCTTGATGTGGTTGGTGGTGGTGTAGGACAACGTGGGTCAGTTGATCCTGGGTAGCAGTTTGGTCTAGATGTTGTGGGTGGAGGTGTTGGACATCTGGGATCAGTGGAACCCGGGTAACAGTTTGGCCTTGAAGTGGTCGGCGGTGGAGTTGGGCATCGTGGATCTTTTGATCCAGGATAACAACTCGGTTTTGATGTAGTTATAGGTGTTTTAGGACACCGAGGGTCAGTTGAACCAGGGAAACATCTAGGTGGGGCTTCTGTTGTGACGACTGGAGGTAAGTAGGTTGGTGCTTGGGTAGTAGGCGGACTGGGACAACGAGGGTCTGGTGATCCAGGGTAACAATTAGGTTTAGGTGTTGTTGGAGGAGGAGTTGGACAGCGTGGGTCATTTGATCCGAGATAGCATCTTGGCCTTTGTGTAGTGGGTGGAGGAGTTGGACATCTAGGATCAATTGATCCTGGGTAGCAGTTTGGTCTAGATGTGGTCGGAGGTGGAGTTGGACATCGTGGGTCTTTTGAACCTGGATAACAATTTGGTCTTGATGTAGTTGGTGGTGGTGCAGGACAACGTGGGTCAGTTGATCCTGGGTAGCAGTTTGGTCTTGATGTGGTTGGTGGTGGTGTAGGACAACGTGGGTCAGTTGATCCTGGGTAGCAGTTTGGTCTAGATGTTGTGGGTGGAGGTGTTGGACATCTGGGATCAGTGGAACCCGGGTAACAGTTTGGCCTTGAAGTGGTCGGCGGTGGAGTTGGGCATCGTGGATCTTTTGATCCAGGATAACAACTCGGTTTTGATGTAGTTATAGGTGTTTTAGGACACCGAGGGTCAGTTGAACCAGGGAAACATCTAGGTGGGGCTTCTGTTGTGACGACTGGAGGTAAGTAGGTTGGTGCTTGGGTAGTAGGCGGACTGGGACAACGAGGGTCTGGTGATCCAGGGTAACAATTAGGTTTAGGTGTTGTTGGAGGAGGAGTTGGACAGCGTGGGTCATTTGATCCGAGATAGCATCTTGGCCTTTGTGTAATGGGTGGAGGAGTTGGACATCTAGGATCAATTGATCCTGGGTAGCAGTTTGGTCTAGATGTGGTCGGAGGTGGAGTTGGACATCGTGGGTCTTTTGAACCTGGATAACAATTTGGTCTTGATGTAGTTGGTGGTGGTGCAGGACAACGTGGGTCAGTTGATCCTGGGTAGCAATTTGGTCTTGATGTAGTTGGTGGTGTTGTAGGACATCTAGGATCTGTTGAACCAGGATAGCAGTTTGGTCTTGATGTGGTTGGTGGTGGTGTAGGACAACGTGGGTCAGTTGATCCTGGGTAGCAGTTTGGTCTAGATGTTGTGGGTGGAGGTGTTGGACATCTGGGATCAGTGGAACCCGGGTAACAGTTTGGCCTTGAAGTGGTCGGCGGTGGAGTTGGACATCGTGGATCTTTTGATCCAGGATAACAACTCGGTTTTGATGTAGTTATGGGTGTTTTAGGACACCGAGGGTCAGTTGAACCAGGGAAACATCTAGGTGAAGCTTCTGTTGTGACGACTGGAGGTAAGTAGGTTGGTGCTTGGGTGGTAGGCGGACTGGGACAACGAGGGTCTGGTGATCCAGGGTAACAATTAGGTTTAGGTGTTGTTGGAGGAGGAGTTGGACAGCGTGGGTCATTTGATCCGAGATAGCATCTTGGCCTTTGTGTAGTGGGTGGGGGAGTTGGACATCTAGTATCAGTTGATCCTGGGTAGCAGTTTGGTCTAGATGTGGTCGGAGGTGGAGTTGGACATCGTGGGTCTTTTGAACCTGGATAACAATTTGGTCTTGATGTAGTTGGTGGTGGTGCAGGACAACGTGGGTCAGTTGATCCTGGATAGCAATTTGGTCTTGATGTAGTTGGTGGTGGTGTAGGACATCTAGGATCTGTTGAACCAGGATAGCAGTTTGGTCTTGATGTAGTTGGTGGTGGTGTAGGACAACGTGGGTCAGTTGATCCTGGATAGCAGTTTGGTCTAGATGTTGTGGGTGGAGGTGTTGGACATCTGGGATCAGTGGAACCCGGGTAACAGTTTGGCCTTGAAGTGGTCGGCGGTGGAGTTGGACATCGTGGATCTTTTGATCCAGGATAACAACTCGGTTTTGATGTAGTTATGGGTGTTTTAGGACACCGAGGGTCAGTTGAACCAGAGAAACATCTAGGTGGGGCTTCTGTTGTGACGACTGGAGGTAAGTAGGTTGGTGCTTGGGTGGTAGGCGGACTGGGACAACGAGGGTCTGGTGATCCAGGGTAACAATTAGGTTTAGGTGTTGTTGGAGGAGGAGTTGGACAGCGTGGGTCGTTTGATCCGGGGTAGCATCTTGGCCTTTGTGTAGTGGGTGGGGGAGTTGGACATCTAGGATCAGTTGATCCTGGGTAGCAGTTTGGTCTAGATGTGGTCGGAGGTGGAGGTGGACATCGCGGGTCTTTTGAACCTGGATAACAATTTGGTCGTTGTGTTGTTGGAGGTGTGGGACATCGTGGGTCCGACGACCCAGGGAAACAGTTGAGTTTCGTAGTTGGAGGAGGTGGAGTTGGACATCTAGGATCTGTTGAACCAGAATAACAGTTTGGTCTTGATGTAGTTTGTGGTGGTGTAGGACAACGTGGGTCAGTTGATCCTGGATAACAATTTGGTCTTGATGTAGTTGGTGGTGGTGTAGGACAACGTGGGTCAGTTGATCCAGGATAGCAGTTTGGTCTTGATGTGGTTGGTGGTGGTGTAGGACAACGTGGGTCAGTTGATCCTGGATAGCAGTTTGGTCTAGGTGTTGTAGGTGGAGGTGTTGGACATCTGGGATCAGTGGAACCCGGGTAACAGTTTGGCCTTGAAGTGGTCGGCGGTGGAGTTGGACACCGTGGATCTTTTGATCCAGGATAACAATTCGGTTTTGATGTAGTTATGGGTGTTTTAGGACACCGAGGGTCAGTTGAACCAGGGAAACATCTAGGTGGGGCTTCTGTTGTGACGACTGGAGGTAAGTAGGTTGGTGCTTGGGTGGTAGGCGGGCTTGGACAACGAGGGTCTGGTGACCCAGGGTAACAATTAGGTTTAGGTGTTGTTGGAGGAGGAGTTGGACAGCGTGGGTCGTTTGATCCGGGGTAGCATCTTGGCCTTTGTGTAGTGGGTGGGGGAGTTGGACATCTGGGATCAGTTGATCCTGGGTAGCAGTTCGGTCTAGATGTGGTTGGAGGTGGAGTTGGACATCGTGGGTCTTTTGAACCTGGATAACAATTTGGTGGTGGTATTGTTGGAGGTGTGGGACATCGTGGATCCGAAGACCCAGGGAAACAGTTGGGTTTCGTAGTTGGAGGAGGTAGAGTTGGACATCTAGGATCTGTTGAACCAGGATAACAGTTTGGTCTTGATGTAGTTGGTGGTGGTGTAGGACAACGTGGGTCAGTTGATCCTGGATAGCAATTTGGTCTTGATGTAGTTGGTGGTGGTGTAGGACAACGTGGGTCAGTTGATCCTGGATAGCAATTTGGTCTTGATGTAGTTGGTGGTGGTCGAGGACATCTAGGATCTGTTGAACCAGGATAGCAGTTTGGTCTTGATGTGGTTGGTGGTGGTGTAGGACAACGTGGGTCAGTTGATCCTGGATAGCAGTTTGGTCTAGATGTAGTAGGTGGAGGTGTTGGACATCTGGGATCAGTGGAACCCTGGTAACAGTTTGGGCTGGACGAGGTCGGCCGTGGAGTTGGACACCGTGGATCTTTTGATCCAGGATAACAACTCGGTTTTGATGTAGTTATGGGTGTTTTAGGACACCGAGGGTCAGTTGAACCAGGGAAACATCTAGGTGGGGCTTCTGTTGTGACGACTGGAGGTAAGTAGGTTGGTGCTTGGGTGGTAGGTGGACTGGGACAACGAGGGTCTGGTGACCCAGGGTAACAATTAGGTTTAGGTGTTGTTGGAGGAGGAGTTGGACAGCGTGGGTCGTTTGATCCGGGGTAGCATCTTGGCCTTTGTGTAGTGGGTGGGGGAGTTGGACATCTGGGATCAGTTGATCCTGGGTAGCAGTTCGGTCTAGATGTGGTCTCAGGTGGAGTTGGACATCGTGGGTCTTTTGAACCTGGATAACAATTTGGTCGTGGTGTTGTTGTTGGAGGTGTGGGGCATCGTGGGTCCGAAGACCCAGGGAAACAGTTGGGTTTTGGAGTTGGAGGAGGTGGAGTTGGACATCTAGGATCTGTTGAACCAGGGTAGCAGTTTGGTCTTGATGTAGTTGGTGGTGGTGTAGGACAACGTGGGTCAGTTGATCCTGGATAGCAATTTGGTCTTGACGTAGTTGGTGGTATTGTTGGGCAACGTGGGTCTGGTGATCCAGGGTAACAATTAGGTTTAGGTGTTGTTGGAGGAGGAGTTGGACAGCGTGGGTCGTTTGATCCGGGGTAGCATCTTGGCTTTTGTGTAGTGGGTGGAGGAGTTGGGCATCTAGGATCAGTTGATCCTGGATAGCAGTTTGGTTTAGTTGTGGTCGGAGGTGGAGTTGGACATCGCGGGTCTTTTGAACCTGGATAACAATTTGGTCGCGGTGTTGTTGTTGGAGGTGTGGGGCATCGTGGGTCCGAAGACCCAGGGAAACAGTTGGGTTTTGGAGTTGAAGGAGGTGGAGTTGGACATCTAGGATCTGTTGAACCAGGGTAGCAGTTTGGTCTTGATGTAGTTGGTGGTGGAGTAGGACAACGTGGGTCAGTTGATCCGGGATAGCAATTTGGTCTTGATGTAGTTATGGGTGTTTTAGGACACCGAGGGTCAGTTGAACCAGGGAAACATCTGGGTTGAGCTTCTGTTGTAACTATTGGTGGTAAGTAGGTTGGTGCTTGGGTTGTAGGAGGACTAGGACAACGAGGGTCTGGTGATCCAGGGTAACAATTAGGTTTAGGTGTTGTTGGAGGAGGAGTTGGACAGCGTGGGTCGTTTGATCCGGGGTAGCATCTTGGCCTTTGAGTAGAGGGTGGAGGAGTTGGACATCTAGGATCAGTTGATCCGGGGTAGCAGTTTGGTCTAGACGTGATTGGTGGAGGAGTAGGACACCGTGGGTCAGTGGATCCGGGATAGCACTTGGGTCCTGCAGAAGTAGGAGGTAGTGTTGGACACCTAGGGTCGTTAGATCCCGGATAACAATTTCCTCGAGGTGTAGTCAGTGTTGGACACCGTGGATCGACTGAACCTGGGTAACATTTAAGCTGCGTTTCTGTTGTGACTGGGGGTATGTAAGTAGGGATTTGCGTGATGGGTGGAGTTGGACATCTTGGATCATTTGAACCTGGGTAACAAGTGGGTTTGCGTGTGGGAATAGTGCTAGAACATCTTGGATCCCTGCTTCCCGGATAGCAGTTCAATGGGGTGCTTATAGTTGTTTGAGTAACTTCTCCGCAATTAGTTTCGCAGTTGGTAGTGCATATCTGCAAATATTGAGTATACAATTATTGACGCAATTCATGTTGGTGTATTGGTGTATTATGTATATAATTGTACAGCTAGATTGGAAATGTTTGGTTCATATTGTTTGTGTGTATTTTTTTTCGATTTAGACACAGTAAACATTAATTTAGAACAGAATTTGATCATTATTACCTCAATATTGCACGTTAAATAGACTTGCTCCTTATCTGGAAATCTGAATGCATTGACTTTGCTGTATGCAATTAAATTAGCCCCAGAATTTCCGGTATTGCGTGTTTTTTGCCACAAGTCTATGAGTTTTCTCTTTCTGAAATTCAAAAATAATTAAATCGACTAATGAATTCGATTGTGTGGGGATAATGAAAAGTTATAATGAAAGAAGCTGAATTTTGTTATATTTGATATTATGCATAGCTTGTTATTTTTTAATGAAACCCAAATTTTTGTCAGTTATTATGTCAATGGTATTATTAATTCTGACATCAATTTATTAATTGGCAAGACACCAAATGCCTAAAGATTGCCACAAAAAGAAAAGTTTTAAATTTTCGCAACCAATGTCTTACATTTTATACGTGAATTTTCAGATTTAAGTTAAATGGGAATTTTAGTGGCATTACATTCATTGTTTTCTATATTTTTTTGTAATTTTACGAGGAAACATTATTATTTATTATTGTAATTAACATCTCAAACATTATAAATAAATTTAACATTTCAAATATTATTTAGTGACCAACGTTTATACTTTATTCCAAAGAAATGTTTGTATGTTTGTGTAAAATAATTATCTGAATCTTATCTCTAAGTATGTAAAATATTATAAATGTTATAAAGGTCTTTTGCAAGTGAGCGGACAACCATTTCTACTTTTGAATATATCATAATAATTATGATAAACTCTTGAAATCATTTCAGAAATCATTATCTTTGTCTGCGCTCGCAATTACGCTATTGGGCTGTAGTTGTTCACTTTCCGTGTTCACTTTCATTATTTCTCAATTTAATAATTTCTTTTACAACTATCTTTATACGCACCTACGAGTTAAGTCAGCGTATGGCGGTTTCAAATAAAGTTTAATTTATAGAGATTTTATTATTCACTAAATGTTGACTTACTTAGGACAACCGTCTTTATCCGTGAGTTGCAACTTATTTGTCGATGATGCATCATAATCTGCCGAGTCGTATCCCCAGCAATCTCTTATTCTCAAATCATATCTGTTTGTTGTATCCTTCAGATATAAGAGAATAGTCAAGTACTCTCCGATCTTTATGTTACTTTCTAGTGGAGTGAGCTGCGGTATAAATATAATTAGAAATTATTTAGGTGACAGTCCGGTAAACAAGGTAAGAAAAATGGAATTTTGAAAAGGCCAACTTGAAAGTTATATGGACTGAAGTTATATAGAATATAGACAGTCGGGATTATCTATGATAACAGAATGCAGGCAATTTTTTTCAAGTTAATGTTGGTCTCATTTCACTACGATTGATAAATTTTAGGTTTTCTTATTTAGTTATAACTATATTTTCACTACTTTTCTATCTTTCATTATACTATATCATATTTCTTAGTCGATCCTTCATTATACAAAAAAAAGTTTAGCAACTGGAATTCGTTTGTAGAACTTGATTATATATATATATATATATATATATATATATATATATATATATATATATATATATATATATATATATATATGTATATATATAATGATGATTAGAGCTAATAATATAGCGACTAAACCACCCTAAATTCACAATCAATCTTCTGGTTGATACAACCATTGTGACGATATGTATGGTAGTTGTATTCAATTAATTTTTTTATGACATAGAAACCATTCAAATATAAATTATTAAACCAAAACGCATAATGACTTTATTTGTGAAGTTCGGTCTCGGTTCGGGCACGAATTTCGTTAAAATTGTATGTTATATGTATCTATACCTAATGAAAAATATGACAAAACTTAAATATAAATAAAACTGGGAAAATCAAAGTAACAACCCAAGTTTAAAGCAGAAGATTATGGTTTCTAAGTAAAATGTAACCATAAATTTTGACATTCAACGGTAATGTTTTGTCAAGGTAACAATAGGAGAATCTATTATTTTACAGGCAACTTTAAATCTGTTAAATCAGAAAGAATCAACTATTATATGAAAAAAAAATACTATAAGTGATGTTAAAAGAGATTGAGTAAACAAGTTCGCTATCTAATTATTCATCAAAGAAGTAAATAAATAAATAAAAGAAATTATAGAAATTGGTAAACTGGCATGAAATTCTCATATCGTAGAAGAATATAAAGAAAAGTATGGTGACAAAAGAAGATTTAACTACCTTGCATGAGTTACTGATAGACGAAGTTGTTTTGTAATTTATAACTGTAAACATAATATGAATATCTATTATTGTAATAAATGATGTATATACAGTAACAGTTAATTCCGTGATGATATTAAAATAATATTCACCTTAGGATAGACTCCTCTTTGAATATCCATCCAACATTCGACAGCTCCATTAGGTGCCGGCACTGCCACTACTTCTAGCATATCAACCATAAACGGCTTGAAGGTCAATGTCTGACGCTGACTATCGACGATAGCACCTGTAGATTCTACGGTGATCAGCTCCCTAGTGCAGGAGACTTTGCGAGCCAGGTCGAAGGAACCTTGGACGAAATCATCGACTTGAAATATGAGGGTGTTGTCGATTGTGCCGCACGCTCGACAGGAGGGTTTGGATCCGCAAGCGTTGAGAGGGACGCGGAAGGAATAGCGCGTCTTGCTTCCACCTGGTGGTACATACCTAGATCGAAGGAAAGATATTTTTTTTAAATATATTATTAATAATTATAAGTTTGAATCGGTAAATATGTTTTATATATGCAAAAGGATGAATCGGTAAACATATTTTATATAAACAAATTCAAAACATGTTATTTAAAAATATTTAAAGTGATTCAACGTTTTCTTTTCAGGAGAGAAAATGTTCTCAAAATTAGTGAAACATATTTCCGCGCTTTCCATTTTTCATTCCAAATGCTTTTGACAAAATATAATTTATTTCATGTGATAACCGACATGCTATTCGCTTAAAGAGAAAACATTGGTGCATTGCATAACTTTATTATATTTATACGACATTTATATAATCTTGTTAATATATTTAAGCCCGTTCGAAAAAAATATTTGGCTGACAAAATTAATGGGATAATTGGAATGAGGATATAGTTTTTCATAACTTTTTAAGTCATTTTATTATTAATAAAACTTCTCTAGTATCTAACAAATACAATTACCAATTATTATTAAGAAAAAAATGGCTAAACTATTGAAGAAGATATTTTCAATTATATACCTACTTATTGATTATTTAATACTGGTCAAAAGGTAATTAGAATTTATTTTGCTCCTAACGTTTTTTTTATGTTTCATCTTAGGAAAATCCAACCAGTAATAAAGTCATCTACTAAATAGGTTATAATTAATCGACAGTTTGTAAACATGCAAAATTGAATCAATGCGATCGCAACAGCTGGATACAAACAGGCATAGCATTTGTTTTATTTTGCATTAATATGAGTAAAATCAACTTAAAGAGCAACTCTTAGGTAGCTATCATTCTTATTCGTTTTAAGAGCGGTAGATACTGTGGTTAAGAGTTATATTGATTTAATCTTTTCATTTTAATGCTACATTGTGTACATTACACTGGAAAGTAGAGAGAAGATATAAGTTTATGTTATTTTCTTATTAACGTTTATAATTTGTTTCACATTATAGTAAAATCGTGTAATGTTATTAAATTAAATGCTTGTAAAAAATAAACAAGTTTAATAATTAATATTGGATAACGGTGTGACATCGTTCAGTCATCTTGACAATTGAAAATTTTTTTGTGTCAGTAGAAAAAGTGCAACAACAAGTATTACCAATTTAAGTTTAACTAAGGTGTTACAATACCAGTTAGTTTCAATACAGCTGTCTTAAATTATTAGTAATCGATGCTTGCGAATTATGACAGTAAACTGAGTGACATTTAAAGTATATCTGGTAGATATTAAAGTAAGAAATATTTATAGCAGGCCGATTAAAGTCAATTAAATAAAATTGCAAAAGTTACTTACTTGCATTTAGAATCGTGGAAGTATCCCTTACTGTAAATAACACCATCAAAGATGTCTTGAAATTCAACCGTGACATCGATATATTGATTGCTGTTATCACAGCGGACATCGATTTCGGGAGAGAAGGGTCCATCGATTCCTCGTGACGACCTTACAAAGCTGACTCCTTGGTCTTCCTCGGAGGTGAACCAAATGGGGTCGAGGTCTTTAGTCGGTGCCAATTCATGATTTACTTCTACAGCAGTTAGAAAGTCTGATATGTCGTCTTGTTTGGCAGCTGGTGCTAGGGACAGCTGGAATGGAAAACGTAATTTATTTTAAATAAATTAATCTGATAATGATTATGCCCGGTTATGAAATTTAAATCGCAGACTAAGAACGGAAGAAGAAATCGAACAATTCACTATTAAGAAGTTTCTTTAATCAGTAATGAGGCAAATAGCAGTTTATTGCAAAGCTCAGCGTAATTAATTAATATAATAAATACATTAAACAATCTGTAAAAAATAAATTACTAAAAAGTTTAGATATTCTTAAAGTATTGTTAAAGCATTATAAGTAATACCTAATTGTAATTATATTTGTTTGGATTTTTGCTACAAAATTACTGCACGAAAAATATTCTCAGGAAAATTATATTTATTATATTTCGAAATCGATGACCTTGATCATTATGATCTCCTACAGTCACATCAGGAGCCATTATGATTTCTTCGTGTCCATCTGTTGTAGGCGCACTGTCTCCAAAATATTTGTGTATGAAATTTTGAACATGAATTACGAGGAGATGTTTTAAGTAGGGATCTCAATTGTGGTAAAGTATTAACGTGTGGTAAAGTATTAACAGTATTATAATATATGTCCCCATATAAATCCGTAAACCGTGGAGAGGGGACCACGCCATCTCTTAAGTGTAGTGTTATTGAATAGGTGTTTCAAGATGAAATTGATGTTCCGTTCGCTGTACGTCTACACAGCTACCATTTACTGTGCAACAACAGCGTTCTTCCATCCTCTAATTTTTTAATCATGGGGTTGAACAAAATTCCAGAACTACCATTCCATTGAAATTTGTATTTAAAATTATCTCAAGTAATTTCAAAAGATATATGCCGATACGGAAACCTTCGACACGCACTTAGTCTGCCTCATTATTAATTAAACTACATAAACCTTATAATAAGATATTTTTAAAGGAATTATTCTGATAACAAATCTAATATAAAATTCAAATCAGTTCAGAAGGTGCCGGCTAAACTCGAGTGAAGAAGAATTGTGATTTGTTCATTGTTTCCGTACGTGCGCCATACGTATTAACGGACGTACGTGGTAAATTTTGTATTCAATTTAAAGTCATTGTGTATGTACGTGGTACAAATTTTGAGTACGTGGCAAATTTTTTAATATATTTTATGCACAATATTAGATGGTATTTCGATTATTTTTATTGAACGATAAGGGAATATATGTTAAGATTAAATTTGCCGATAAACATTTGTGACTTCTTAACGAAGCTCTTCCTCCTTTGCTGAGAAAAGCAAGAAACTTCAAGAATATTGTTTTAAAAAAGGCCTCATAGTTTTAAAAAAGGCCTCATAGTTTTAAAAAAGGCCTCATAGTTTTAAAAAAGGGCTCATAGTTTTAAAAAAGGTTTCTCCTTAATCACTTCAATAGGGATATTTAATAACAAAATATCCCTACTAATGTGATTAAAAAGAAACGTTGTCCGTTAGTTTGATTGTCGTTCTTTTGCGTTTAAACGGCCTAACATATTTTTAATGAAGTTGTAAATTATATAATCATTTAAATCCTATATTGAAGGTACATTATCATTTATAGAAGCAGTGAAGTGAACGTAAACGTTAAAAAAATTATGCCTCTATACGAAAAACCCAATGCTCTGCCAAAACTAATTCAGGTCTAACATATTACGTTCAAAATAATATTTCTGTCGTGACTGTATAACTGGTCTGATTGAAATCTGTATCTTTTCTTTGTAAAAGTTTTTACATGTTCCTAATATCCGTGGGCTAAAATATAATTTCTATGTATTTTCTTGTTACATATTTTTTTAGATACAGATAAATAGAGCAAATTATATTCAAAAAGTAACTGCCATAATTATAGGCATATTGTTGGTTGAAAGCGCATAGAGAATATTTAAAAAAAAAATTGAGCTGGGTGGGCGATGGATACACTCTGCATAGTTTAAGGTGTGAAATGTGAAACATTTCTAATAATTTAATTTATATACCTTTTATGTAATGAATCGATTGTATCGTTTATACAAAGTAATAGAAAACATTAATGGAGTTTATGATAATAACTACGTCGAGATTATAACTACGTCGTCTATGTTAACTCTAGTTTAGAATAAAATAAAAGTAAATAAAACAAATAGATTTTGTTCGCTTATGACCACAGGATAGACGTGAAACTTATCTAATTTTAATATAGCCCTATATATGTATATACATATATATATATATATATATATATATATATATATATATATATATATATATATATATATATATATATATGAGTATAATTACGTTGATGTTATATGATCTATATTGTTTTAATGAATCAGTAAAAATTTTAAAGTAAAACGATGCGCTTCGTGTTAGACAGTGAACTCGCTTGGCCGATGCCGAACAGAGCCGGGTTTACCCGATTCAACGCATGATGCGCCTAAATAAATTTTTAACTCAAAACTAGGCATGCATTCAGAAAACACACGTAAGTTGTTACAAAACGAATTTAAATTGTATATAAATGTGACTTATAATTCGTAAGATGTAGCCACATTCATAGTTCAATGGAACATATCTCGCTTTACATAAAGAAAATTGCCGAGGTTATCATCAGTAAAGACGTGTACAATAAAAAGAGAGTACAAATGATGCGAGGCATGCGGCGAGAGAAACCATTAATTGGTTAAATTACTAAAGGTCAAAATAACTTTAAATAACATCGGGGTCTTTACGCGCGACATAATTGAGTTATTTTAAAATTATGGTTTGCTGTTACGCGATTGATTTCCATGGTATTGCAGATTTTAATGCCTATTAGGTCAAGAAGTGATTGATCTGAAGGTTTCGTTCGATTGATTTCAATTCAGTTATATTTATCGAAATGCCATAAATTATGACGAAAACGGTTACTGTAATAATGTAAATTTCTTTATCGGTCATTTTACACAATATAGCCAAATTGTATTGAAAAGGGTATGATTATATTATGACGACAATAAAAATTATTTTATTAAAATATACTCGGAGGAAAGCTAGTTTTCCAGTGGCATAGCTCTCTACAGCTCCAGTAAATGCTAATTTTGTTAGACACATAAATGACTGTGTCAATTAATCTGCATGGCTGATCACATTAAATACTGTAACATATTCAAATAATGGATTATAAGGACATAATAAGTTATTATCGATATTTGGTAAATAACAAAAGACAACTGACTACTTGGCGGGTAATTCAGACTGGACTTACAAATTTAAAAGAAATAATTTAGACCGTCATTTTTTTACGACTGCATGAAAATATTTACTGAATAAATTGATAAAACATTAAGTATTTACCTTAATGTCTTTAATTTTTTTATTTCAATCCTTTTTTCCGACATGGCGACATCTCACTCCACCGAGTAGTCACGCATGTTCAAACAGTTAGCGTTAGGAAATTAGCTTTAATATTATCGGTCAGTATGAGTATAATGTATTCGAAATCCTGGTGTCATTCGCTTGCTCGATAAGGAGTCAACAAAATGTGACGATAATGTATTTTTAATTTAAATATTAATTATTGCTAAAAATAGCAAATAAAATTATGTTCAAATTTTAAAGTTTAGTTCATTGCAAGTAAGAAAATAACACACATTGCATTGTAAAATGAGTTTCTTTCATTTATCAAAGACGGACGTTGTCATACCTAAAAATACTCGCTGCTGTATAGACGACAAGGTTATTTAATTTTTTATTCAAATATGATTTGAATTTCTAGACGTTTTGTAAACATTTTACGAAGTATGTGCTTATGGTGTTACGTTAGATTTCAATTGTATTTCAATAAAACCATTGTGGTAAACCTCACTCAATAAACAGTTGTCAACGTATTTTTGGTTCTTTCTATCGACATCTTGATTTAGACCCCCTATTACTTTGAAAATAGGAGAAAAATAACTGATTTCTCCGCTGATATGAAACGAAATTCCCCGTCAGTTTACTGTTTTAACTTTAATTAGTTTTAGTTAAAGTAGAGGAAAGATAAGTTAAATAATTTCATTTATATTTATAAAAGTTACACCATGGTATGTTCTTTTATTTTATTATTGGAAATAATCGTTTTATGTAATTATTGAGTACCGCGTTTTTCTTGGCAACTAAAACTAAGTATGTATCGAATTATTTGCATCTATTTATTTGATATCTATTAATTAGTTTTTCATTGGATTCGTAAGAATCGCGTAATTTTACATTGGATTGTGTAATGTTAATTTTAACGTAAATTCTAAAATAATGTGCATTTAACGCAAATGACGACAAGACATTTTAATAAAGGAAATGGGCCATTTTAAGTGTACGTTTAGGCTAAAATTCTCTTGTGGGCCCATAAATGAAATACATATTGATTTGAAGACCTTTTTAATATTAATGTTTTTACTTTGACGACGAAGCTCTTTGCTATGTGATAATAGAGATATAAAGTAAGAAATGGATTAAGAGAAAGAATGATGTTCCCAGTTTAATAAAAATGCGATCTAATATCGTACCATAATATAAAAAATAACCAGGAGCGTTCATATTTCCTTTCGGTTTATTTTTAAAATTTCCGATTTATTGCTTGGAGCCTTTTGATTTTGTTTTTCCATTTGTTCACCAGTCAAAACTGTTAAATTAATTTAGATAACATTTGTATATCTGAAGATTTTTGAAGTTCACTGAGGTCTGTTTAAAAAAAAATTTAAACTTTTGCGCGTGCGAAGTCACGAGAAAAGCCTAATATATAAAACAGACACTTGTTGCAAAAGAAACAAGATACATGTATTTAGAGGTATTAAACCAAAAAATGTAAAACGATTTCTATGACAAACGATAATGAGTCATTAAAAAGAATAAAATGGCATTTCCTAATAGGCCGATTCTTATAATTTTGAGCTCTGTCGACATATTATTTTTTTGGACACTGACTAAGATACATTTCAATGGAGGTTGCGCAAAAAGAGATCGTTCGAAATAGGTCTTTTACTCCCTTCATTGTATTTAAATTATATTTCAGTAGAAACATTATTGGGAAAGTGAGCAGTTGAATACAATACAAAATTGAAAAATACTGGCTAAATTCAGTTTTTAGGTCAAAATAGTTGCGTGAACGAAAGAAGTCTCACTATTACGTAAGTATAACAAGGCAACTTTTATCTTAATTTGCAAAAGATTATAATCACATGTGCCAAGGAGAAAAGTATGTCTATTTAAGCGTAAAACAGTTACTGACGTTTCAATGACTAATAGCGTATTCTCGCAACATTGACTATTTATTATTGGCGTGTGGAAATAGAACTAGTAGATAGTTATTGATTTAGTAGATACGTGTTACGTCAACAATTATAAATTCGTATCGGAATGTTTACAAATCAAACGAATGATGTTTCACAATCGATCGCGACCTCTCTGCAGATGAGTGAATACTCCGCATTCGGTGGAGGTTACACGAGAGATGCGTGACGAAAAAACACGAAGACTATGTCTGAGCAAATATCACAAAAACATTTTTTTGCTGAATCATCAAATTAAATATTTTCTTTCTTAAATTTTTAAAGGGCACTTTTTTGAATTACCTAATTGTTTATGTCTCGTAAAATTGCTGATGCAAGTTAACCAAAATAACTTTAAGTAAAAGTTTTATTTAAATACATAGTATTTTTTTCACATATTTCAAATTCATGTTTGAAAATTAGAGTGAATATAACACTTTGCATCTCTTGTTGAACCTTAATACTTTATTACTACAAAAAAAAAAACCTTAATTACAAATAGCTAAGAAAGTTTAAATCTGATTTTAAAAGTCATATGCAATGAGATGCGCGAAAAAACATTTCGACTCACTCAATAGTTTATGGGAAGGAATATTAAACATTTTTTTAAAATGTAATGTTACGAGTACATATTATTTGAGACTTTCATGTGAAAGATATACTCGCCAAATTTCATAGCAATTTTCTTCTTACATTCATATTTCTAAAACTTTAGAAACTCTGGGACTGTACCACTCGGTTAGATAGACGGACATCGAGAAATTTTGAGTGAAAACAATCAACAAACGAAAAAAACGCTTGATTACGTCCTATCTCTTACATTTTTAGGACAGTATTTCTTAAAGTTTTGAAATAGATTATTCTTTATCTTATTTTTTTTTAAACACCAAGTTTATATATAAATATTTTAAATTTTTCACGTAATTAGTTATGTTTGATTTAAAATTCAGATATTCGACTCACTTTTGATGGGTTATTATTGCATCTTAAAATTTATGGTTTGTGACAAATTTTCCTTCGAATTTATTTTTTCTTCTGTCAGTTTCAGCAGCGAAACATTGTGTATATTTGTAAAAGGTGTAAAAAATCATTGTTAAATAGGATTTGAGAGGGTGTAATCAAGAAAGCAGATCTACCTCGTGGCTTATAGGTACCGCTAATTTTAAATGAAAATGGTGATAAATAATTTATAGAGTATTCAAATGACGGCTTTGAAGTTTGTCTGTTTCAATCATTCGGGGTTTTGTGTTACAATAAAGTTTTATTTTCATTTCTTTTAAGTAAGTAATTTAATGTGCAACTATAGGCTACGAGATCTAGAGTTGATTTTAAATATCATTCAATGACATTATTCGTTAAAAGTCTATGAATCTTGTATCAGTATGAATATGTTCCATATCAATTCTCCAATAGAATAATCTTGCATCGAAATTGTTACATGAAAAGTACAAACAAATTAAATAGAAACTTAAGGCGAACTAGATTTAACTTGACACTTAGCGCTTTATGATTTAGACGCATAATTTAAGGTGGTCAAACTTGAATTATGGGTTAAGTAAATGAAGTCAGAGTATTTGTTTTACTTACAGTCTTAGCATATGTATACCTGATATGTGTTAATTTCCCAAATATTTCTACATTAAAATTAAATAAACATTTGCACAGGTCGTTTAGACATGTTTCGCATACATTTTTCCAGATTACACGTAGCGTAAAATCCTGACATCAATTACCACGTGATGCTACCTACGTTCACCGTATTAACAACTCACCGAATAATAAATTATACCAATTGAGACAACAATTTTTAGCTTCAACGACCCAATTCCCAAGATGGGTTGCGCAAATTGAGATAAATTCACACACCCGAGTTATGATTAGTTATAACATGCTATCCATACACGATTGGGTTTTTTTCGGAATGTGGTCCGCTGGATCATAAAATATTAGCTAGTGTTATGTTGACAATTGTTGCTTGACTTGCAAAATTTGGAAAATATAATAATTGTGTAATAAGTAAGAGAAGTTTTTAAATTTAGTGTAAAAACGAATAGAGCTTATATAAATATAATGAATGCTAGAGGCATTATAGTCGTTTACATGAGAATTCCAAAAATGTGACATTCTGTTTACCTTATTAAATTTCAAACGAATTTCTAAGACGATATTAAGTATTTGACCCACTTTAAGTTCTAAATCTTCCTATCGAAATTCTAAAAAAAACAAATCTTTCATACGTATAAATGAAAAAAATTTATAAAAAATTATAAAAATGTTTCTTATTTTTACTCCATTAATTCTAAAATGTAAAAGTAAGAGAAGTTAATTAAGTAGCCCATCTTTATTATGGTGAATAGTAAGAGAAATTTCGGTGGGCAGGCCTAACTGGTATTTGTCTTATTTTACAGTGGTTTGCAATAGACCGAGTCCGGTTGGCGGTCCACCTGTGTGAAAACTTATTGAATGCAACATTTGTCTTTTATTTATTTCATTGTTGAGGCAGATCGAGCACGTGTGTTCACAGCCGAGGTGCAGATAACAATAAAAGGCTACGACGTTGTGGGAAAATAATTTGCTATAAATAATAATTATTGTGTGCAAGTTGGAGAACTGTCAACTTGGATATTTTTACAGACGTCCATGTAGATTTTTTTGAATTTTAAGTACACGTGCAATTTAGTTGTTAGTGTTTCGTTTGGTGAATAAACGATACATAAGTGGAGAGCGTTTCAATTTTCCTTTTTATCCTAAAGACATTTTTATATATCTGTGCACGCGCCGGTATTTGAAATAAATATGACTGTGTAATGTATTACACATTTTAGTCATATAATAACATATAACTACCTAATATGTACATAAACTAAAATAATATTTAATTATATGTGATTTATATGCAAAAATACTGTGATTTATATCCAATTATAACTGTTTATTAATAACAATGTACCGGTCGATTTTAATGAAATGTTTGTTTTTTTGTATTGTTTTTTTTTGTCGAATAAAATCAAATTAAATACGGTCAACGATGATTGTATCAATTTGCTGGTACTTGACCTCTAGGCTAATAAACAATACAATCAATTAATATTTATTTGAAATAATTAAGTTTTGAACTGTGTTTTAATTACAAGTTACAATTTAATTGTACATGAATTTGGGGGTAGCTGGTACATTTTAAATGCACAGATTTGTGGAATTTTACGCTGCATACAGATCGTTATGTCACCTAAGTTCACGTTCGTAGCATAGTCTCATAGAATCATTAAATTTTTTTACATCAACCTAATATGTTTGTCATGTTACATCTTAAGAATTGTATGTTTTATAATTAGGAGTGATTAGTGTAAAAACACATATTTAGGCTAAATTCTGCCATATACGAGTATGCTGTTTGCAATTATGAGAACGTCAACAAACAAATACCAGTAGTCTTATGAATGCAGGTATTTGAAAAGTTCTGTAGGGAACTCGATGCAGTTTGATGAACTGTATACTCGTACTCGTATTCGTAATATTAACATAAGTTAATTAGTATATATATATATATATATATATATATATATAAATACTTATATAAATGTAGCATCATATCGTCTTGTTATTTTATGAGTATGTATTTATTAACAAATTTTAATAGCACATCAATCAAACTGCCAACAAGTTCAGTTCTGGAATATGCTGCACCTATCTGGACTTCAGCTTCTGCTACAGCCAAGCAGGATTTGATTGCGTACAACATCGAGCCGTCAAAATTATTGGCGCAGTTTCGTCAAAAAATCGCGAGAAAGCCAAACAGGAGTGTGGTTTGCCTCTCTTTGAAAGCAGACGTAATCTTGCAACCATCAAATTTATAAATAAACTTCGCAGCAACTACACTGACCACATCTCTACTAAAGTCTTCAACAATTGGAAACAAGCAGAAGGAACCAGGCTCAAAGAACCTCGACTTTTCAGCTTAATAGTAAGATCAGGAAAGAAGTCCATGCGGGACGCTCCTTCTTAGATCTTCTTCAAGAACTCCTCACTTACTAATGCTCAGTTCCAAAAAAGAAGACCCCAAAGCCATAAAACAAAAAGGACTGGATACGATCAAAGAACTCTCCAATGAAAACATAGTAGCTTATACAGACGGTTTCTCAGACAGATTTCTAAACAAAAGAGGAGCTGGCATTCACCGCCTCTTGCAAGACGGCAGAAAGATTAATCACAATGTTAACACAGGCACTATTGCGTCTAATTTCACCAGTGAACTCTTTGCAATTAAAGACGCCCTCACCTTATACTTAACTGACTCACAAGCTATGCATTCCACAGAGGGACTACTTAACCTCTCGGATTTCAAATCTGCCTTGAAAGCTGTTATATACGGAGCGACAAACATCACTTCCGCAATTAATGGTCTTCTCGAACAGCTGTACTGTAAGGAAAAATCCTGTACGATGAAATGAATCCCTGCACATAATATAGAGGGTCAATATAGAGGGAAACGAGTGCGCTAATACTCTTGTCAAAGAAGCTACAGACCTCGATCCACCACTACATTTACGTAACACCATCACTTGCAGATGCTGACGCAGTGGCAAGATGCAGAATTTTGACCCACACTTATAAGAAACCTCTTATTACTGATCTCAACTGCCCTAGATATATCATATCTACAATATTCCGACTAAGAACTAATCACTTTGAATGCATGGGTGGAACACCCAGACAATTCCAGAACTTGTATTCATTACAAGAGCTGTCCCGAAGTCCAGCTGTCCCCTAAGCACATATTTCAATGTCCAGCTATCGCAGCAAACATCCTAAAAGTGGGAATGTCTTCACGGAGCGATCTGCTGCAAGAAATCTTGTATAGCAACGAGGCACCGAAACTGGCGGAGGCAGTTTTAAAAAGCTTTGACTCAATTTAATCCTATTTTTTTTCTCCTTTTGCTATTATTTATTTTACTATCTGCGTGGGTGTTCCACATAGACAACAACAACTAGTCTAATAACCATCAAACTTTTTAATAAAATTTTTTTTAAAATTTTTTTTGCATATTTAATTGGTTTAATATTAATAATAAAAAAAATATGCTGAAATTTTTAAAAATAGTATTCTGCGACTTTTTAATAAACAGTGGTTCAAATCACAAATATCACATATTTGCGATTTAAACTACTGTTAATGGAGCTAGATTAATAAATAGTGACTAGATTAATTTAAGGTTTAATAATGGTGTAATGTTCCTACCTGTAAGATGACAACCAGATATATGCAACGCCGCATGGCGGCAGCTACATGCGGAACCTGAAAAAAGAATAAACATCGCTCGATAAAAGGAATAAACACAATAAAATGTCAGTGTGTAATTTCTTGCAGTAATAACTGCATATTAATTATATGATTGAAAGTGAAAATCCAGGAAAACAAGCCAATTATTTAGTGTGGTAATGTGATGATTCTCGTTTTTTTTATTAATATTTCTATAAAATATAAATAATCTATTTTCCTCGTGCTATCTTCCACCCAATGAAAAAAAACGTAATATCCCCATATCTTGACAAATATTTTTTTACACATAGTTCTATACATGATGTTCCTTTATTACTATTCGTTATATTGATATTTGTTTGTTATTTGATTTGGTTCACACATTTTTCCTAACTATTATCTTTTTTTTTCTCATTCGCCACTTTAAAACACCAATTTCCGTTAGCTTTCCTTTCCAAGCGTTTAATATCCATCCACAATAATTCCCACTAAAACGGTGCTAAATGGAACATTAGCACCGTTTCGTTTCGGTTGCCATCTTGATTCTCATGAGTACGTTTATTATGAAAACTATAAATAAATGCCGGATTGCTTAGTAAAAATATGAATTAATTATTTGTCCATCTATCTGCTATTTCAATAACTCAAAACAAATAAACCTAAGAATTAAAATTGGAAATGTAAATAAAAAATGTTTAAAAGGTTAAGTCCTTAAAGGCTAATTTACTCTTTGTTTAGTTAAGTGGCGAGTTAAGTTCCCAATTTGGCGAGTTAAGTCCGGTAAGTAGCAAGTTTTGTTCACACGTACAATTTAGTTATATATATATATATATATATATATATATATATATATATATATTTATGTATATTTATAAGATAATAAAATGACATGAAAATGAGTATTTGAACGTCAGTCTTTGCAATATTCTTCTTTCACTACAAGCAGAAATAGAATTTGTAGATTTTCACATCGCACATTTGGTTTTCGATTCTACTTTACACCCACTTCGCCTATTTTTATTTCACACATCTGTTAGATATATGAATTTATCGCAACTTCAAAGTCATCTCACTTGTGTGAGCACTATGTGACCAGGATTATTCAATAAACAATGAAAAAGTCTAATATAATTTATATTTCGCTTTGTGCCGTTAAAGCATTTAAATAAGTACCAAATTAATTTAAAAGAGCGTTTTGATTCAAAGAAATGTATTCCTACTTCACACTAGTTACCTTTTATGAATGGATTTTGGGGTAAATTAATTCATGTGCTTTACTTATAATTTAAAGTCCTCGTTTTTACGCCATATTACGTACCAGTGTTTAGTAACGTAACACGAAACGATGTAAAACGGGACACATTTTTCCATACATTTGTAAAAAAAAATTGTAGTTAGGTTCTTATAAGTGAAAAATACGGTAAACATGTTTTAAAAAAAATCAATTACTTTTATTTATGACGAAAATGACATGCTGTAAAAATATAATACACACGAATATGACATTTACTTTTTTTTGTTAATAAGTTCTCTAAACGCATTTGTTTTGTTCTTTCTTTCGCCGTGAATTTCTCTATATTTATAGGCTACAGAAATGTTATTATTAACTTTAAAGCTTCTTTGAAAGTTGGGATCATTTACATTAAATATTTGCATTGCAGTTTGGATGTGATTAAAAGCTTCGATTAGTAATTTTGAAGTTAATTGTTTAATTTCGATGCTAGAAGAATCCGACGCTAATCGATCCTAGCTCAATTAAATCGTCATTAGATAATTCTTGAGAATGTGAAGCTAACAATACGGTTACGTCATCACTCTCATTGTCGATTCCCGGTAAATTGTTTGCTATGCTTACGATATCGTTAGTGATTTCGTTTACAGAGTTAAATGTATTGAGATTTTCCTGGTCGGTTTCTTTGAAAAATTGCGGTCAAACCTTCTTCCAAATACCTTTCAAATTGCTTGAATTAATTTCATTCCATGGAATAGCAACATTTTTAACACAGTCTAATATGCTAACATTTTTCCAGAATTCTTTTTAAATCAATCCCATTCTCATCTTTTGCAGTTACTGCTTGTGAAAGGCATTTTCTTAAATAAAAAGTTTTAAAAGAGGCTATGACTCCTTGATACATTGGCTGAAGAAGTGCTGTAGTATTAGGTGGTAAGAAGACTACTTTAATTTATGGATCTATATCAGCGATTCTTCTTGGATGACCCGGAGCATTATCTATTAGCAATAATTCTTTATGAGCTAAATTATTTTTAGCACAATAATCTTTCACTGCCGGTATAAAATAATCCTTAAACCATTCTTCAAAGAGGTTCGCAGTATTCCAAGCTTTTGAATTAGATTTCCAAATAACAGGAAGAACATTTTTATTGTGATTCTGTAATGCTCTTGGATTTTCCTATCGATACACTAACAAAGGCTTAAGTTTGAAACCACCTTCAGCATTACATCCTAACAACAATGTGAGGTGATCTTTGTAGCTTTAAAACCAGGCATTGGTTTTTCTTCCTAATAAATATATGTTCTCGCAGGTAGTTTTAGTTCAAAACAATCCAGTCTCGTCAACATTAAAGAAAGAAATTTTTTTGGAGAAAATGATTCTTTTTGGATAATTTGCTATAGAGTGTTTGGAAACTCAACGGCCGCTTTTTTCATCTGCGCTAGCCGACTCTCCTCGCACTGCGATCTTATGCGAAGCATACTTGTTCTTGGAACGCATAAACCAACCACGACTTGCCACGAAACTTAAAGTTTCCTAATAATCATCCTTTTTTTGCTTTTTCCTTTAATTTTTGGAACAAACTGAATGCTTTATTTTGTATGAGCAAGGCTAAGTGGTACACGTTTGTTCTTGTATCCATATAAAAATAATTTTTTCCATTTCTAGAATCAATCCTTGTTGTTTTATAATTGTTATCGATTTCATACAAGTAGCGTTTTCTATAGCTTTGGTTATTTTGTGCGTGGCAATTTTAATTGATTGGCTATCGGCGATATTATAAGGCCTCTGCTATTCATTAATAAAACTTTCGATTTTACTTCCAGACTTCGACTGTCTTTCGCGTTTTCCCCCGTCACTTTACTTTTTAATGGCGGCATTGTAACTTTAAATTATGATACGTTAACTATGACTACGGAAATTAGTTTCTAACGGGTAACATAAAACATTGACATAAATAACACAATAATTTCAACACAGTGTGACGCGCTTTTTGATCGTAACTTTCGTATGTACGTGCACACCTACTGACGTAACGATGCGAACTAAAACAAACGAGCCCTTCGTTTCTCCGCCAACTCCCCCGCTTCGCCTCCGCACAGCTCGAACGACATAAAACGAATCTCAGACCATTAAAACGAGGAATGATTTCAAAATGTTGACTGACGTAAAACGATACAACGTCAAACGAGGAATATCTATCTCACGGAGGAGAAACTCTTTGAAGATCACTTACGTGTCTGTCTGTCACAGTTGTTTTCTCCAGAATCCTTTGGCGCAAAAACTTGAAATTTGGCATAGTAATAAAACATATTAATCAGCATTTATCTCAATAACTCAAAAATATTCGTGTGAAAATATAAGGCCCGCGTAATTATTTTTTTCAATTCCGTGTATAGTATGGCGTATAGTTCGAAAGGGTTAGTTGTGAGTTTCAAAAATATCATAATTTTAGGTAGCATTAAACTATCCAATCTAAAATTATGGAAAAATAGTTTTTTTAAAAGCCTTCGCAAAAATTGCGTGAATACTATGGCGATGATTCGATATGCCATAATTTTTTAAAGATGTACTATATTTTTACGCCTGTAAGAGATATAGTAGGCAACATATATACGATGTGAAATTGAAAATAGGTTAATAGAAATACTATACACCCTTAAGTGTTTAAAAGAGCCTAGATGTGTATGGAATTCTAATAGCGCGAGATCTACTCGTTCTTGACAGGTAGATAAAATTAACCTTTCATGTATAAATATATTTTCTTCCGCCAATGCCAAGTTAAGGTGGACTTAAAACATGCATAGACTTAATGTAACAATAAATCAAGATTTTCAGAGACTTGTTCTAGTGATAATGATCTCTTTTAATAGACTTTAGCAAGGTAACTATGGATTAGTGCTAAATATTGCCATGAGAATGCAAGCCAAAAATAAATAGAAGTTTAAATATAGTCAATTTTTTAAATACTAGTGTTAGATAAAGTCCGCCAATTTATATGATTAATTCTCACTCAATAATGTAAAAAAACGTGAAATGTTGCGTTTGAGGAAGATAGGAACCTCTAAAACGTTAAATTGTTATGGGTTTAGTGTATTAATTATACACTAGTAGAGATATTCACGCGTGACATTAAAAAATACTACATTTTCATTTTGCCCATTCTTCATAGTGATTAGATTTAAGATAATATTCGTAAATAGGTAAAGTTTAACTAACTTATATAATTTAATAGTCGTCAAATTACTAAAAAAGTAAGGTTAAAATACGTATTTTTCGTTATATAAGTTATGTACTATATACAATAGTGCAATTGATCTATAATGTAGATTGATTTCTATAAAATTAGGAAAGTTTAAATATCTATAAACAAGTGTGACTAAAATAATACCTTTATTAATTATTCAAAAATACATTCTATCTTTTTATGTGTTATTTAATATAAACACTGTGATAAATCGGAAGAAAGAAGTTTTAAGGTATTCTATGATATTTTATTATGCCGTATTACATATTTTACACTAAACGAAAATAACATAATAAAATAAACATTAATTTCTCAATTCATAAAATGCTCATCGTGTCTATATAGGAAACAAAGAGCCTCTAATCGTATGCGTACAAGTATGGTAAACGCGGCAGGTAATAATGACACGACGGTCGCAACATTGAATTAATTCAATGACGTAAACTTCATCGGCTGTCAAATTCGTCTCTGGATTTTTATTGGGTATTCGTTCATCGGTGTCAAGGTCGGAAGTTCATCAACTAGCAGAAATCTGGACGTTTAACAATGCTAAAGGCTGATATCCGGTTTCTATTGGATAGAGAAAGGCCAGTTGAAAAGTGTGTGAGTTCAAGGATTTGTTTAATATCACATCATATAACAGGTGGTATAGGTTATTCTGTCAATAGTATTTGAGGAAATATAGAAATGTTATAAAAAGGAAGCAGATATAATTGCAGTGTGATAAAGTTTTTCTCTATGGTTGTGATTCATAAATAGGTTTTGATTTTCTTGTTCTTTATTATTGTTCGAATTTAAATACTTCGTAAACTGGATACCGAGTATGAAAAGGATTGATTTTTTATTTAGTCTTTTTAGAAGTGTCATTGACATATGATATATATATATATATATATGATATAATATGTGTATCGTACACATACATTGGAATATCAGTTATTAAATACTACACACAAAAACTTCTAGCTTCTATCCTTGCATTAGCAGATAATAAAATGGCACACTTCCACCGTTGTATTGGATTAGGAATTCGATTTAAGGATATTTTACTTCATTTCATATTTTATGGCTGGAGAAGATATTAATGGTGAAAAAGAAGCAGGACAAGAATGTTAAAATGTTGTTTCATCAACGTTATTAGCTGGATGTAAATTAGAATTAGCCACGTCAAATACATTACTTTTCATTTATGAGGAAGATTATTACTAGCAGCGGCACAGTAATACACTGTAGTCATTGAAATCTACAATATCTGATCAAAAATGTCCTAAAAATTTTATGATTTAAATAGCTGCATTATGGTACTTCGGTAACAGGGCACACATATATATACGTAAGGTGTTTAGATGGTTTAAGAAATGGCAAAATAGATGACATTTTCATGTTAGCGACACCGGTAACATTTTCCAGTTGTCATTTAATTATAATGTTAAGTCACAACATGAACAAATGTGTAAATTTGGTAAAAATGTATTTAATTTGTTATTGCTAATCACTATGAATGAGAAATAAATTGCGTTTTTGGTGACTAAATTATCGTTAGTACTACGCTAGCTTTTAGTCAGAAGTGGAAGAAATATATTGTTATTCTAAAATATATTTGTTATACTACTCTATGTCGGTAACATTGAGATGATTTTAGTAAGCTATGTAAAAATAATCACTAGCAAACACACACACGCATATATATACACACATAAAAACACACGCAATTAACTGTAATGCTCATAAATATGTGATTTTTGTATAGACATAACCACATCTTATAAAATAATTTGTTTTCTCACTGATAAAAAAGTAACATTCTAGTGTAAAATATAAAATACGAACATTAAATATTGTATTCATAATATATCAGACTCCTAAAATATTTTAAACGGCTGTTTATAAAGTGTAGTTGTATTCAAAACTTGACTTAAATGTCTGCGATGACAACTTTTTTATATACCATTAATTGTATGATAAATACCATATATTTGAAGACACCTGTTACTAACTCTCCTTTGGATGAATACGAGATGAATTCCAAACACGCAAGATTAATTTTTTTACTTTTAAAGCAGTGAAAACTCACACGTCTTCTTTATTCTATCTTGCCATTAGACCTTATTAAATACTACTCATTGCAGGCAATAAATCTGAGCAACAAACGACAAAAAACTGATTATATATTATTCCTCGTATAAAAACTGATTATATATTATGTTATAGACATAGTTACGATCGTAATATAATTTTACACCAATAAAGCAATACCTTAATTGCGACTTTGGGAAATTTTCTCTATAAAGACTACGACGTTAATATATTATGAGTCGGGAACCAAAGTAATCGTATTAAGGTGGTTTGTTTATCTAGATTGCTAGAACTGCTTAAACTCGTTTAGTTTGTGTCGTTTTGTGATTCATCTTCAAGGACGTATGTATAAAAAGCCTAGTGCTTGGGTGTGGAGGATTTTTGTTAATTTATGATTTAAGGACAAGTTGAATAGTTAATTTATAATGTGAAAACGAGTTGTGTGGACGGAATTCACACGCTCTTGTAGAGTATTTTATTCTTTATTATTTCGTCTCATATAATATTTGTGATATTAATCGGGATGATATACGACATTAAAAGGTAAGGAAGACGATTGTCAATTATTTTGCTTGGAAATAACAAGAGAAACGCCAATACGAATGACGTCATATTTACCCAAATTATTTTATAGAGAAAAAATACATTAGATAATAAATTATGTTTTGGACTGCTAGAATCAATATTTTTGGAATTATTCACATACAATAACCATGCTCAACACAATAACCATGCGAAAGTGTGTCTCAGTCTTAAAGGTAAAATCGTAAATAAAGAGATTAAAATTTTTACAATATAACTAGGCGTGCCTTTATTATTTATGTAAGAAATGTATTCTCAGGTTACTGGATTTAACCTATCTAGATGAGACATTAAAGTAATTCGTATTATATTTGCCCACGTACTTGTGTAATTAAGTAAACTATGTAGCAAATAACCGAGAATTGTTTAGTCATTTTAAATATTTTCTACATTGATTGCTGCACGTTGCATTGTCAAAATAAAAGCACAAAAATAAAATTATTTTAAACTCGTTTAAAATGTTGGAATGAAAAATATAGAGGAATCACATTTGTCAAATTTTTAGTTTCCTTATGCTATTCTGTATATACAAAGGAAGATCTGAGGAAGTGGAATATTAAGGAGCATGCGTTGAATATTGTTGATTTTGGAATTGTATGCAGATAAATTTACCCAGTTATAATTGTTTTACGACGATATGGAGGGATTTCGAAATTATTCTGAAGGATGACAGAATAACAATAATAATTTGACATGGATTTTGCCACATATTACTACTTCTACTAAAGTTTTTTTTATTCTAATTTTAAGATATCTATTAGGTACGTGGTTTAGAAACCTTTAGTGTTAGAGTTAGATCATGTTTATCGTTATTTGTGGTTTTATCAGTTAGAGGTTCATTGTCAGTTAGAGGATACTTAATATTAAATTATTACTGTTTATCATTTTGATGTTAACTCCATTTGGTTATGTCATTAAGTTTATAAAAAGCGGAGTATTATAAAAAAATGTTTTTAAACTTTGCTTTAGTTGGAGGTAATTTTAAATGTAGTCTTAATTATATTTATTGGCTATTAGCAAGAGTGTAAATACTGAGAATGACAAGATATGATATTTTTTCTAATTTGAATTTGTGTGACGGCATAAAATGTGGATAACTACAACTACGTTGAGGCAAATTAAATAAAACAAATACGAGCCCAATCGAAAAGATTACGTTATTCAACATAGCTACTAAAAGATTTTCCAGCATCAATTTAAACTGTTACATGCCGACCTATTCCATTACTCAAACATTCACTGTCGTGACGGTGCTCGAACATATTGTAATAAATAACATCGTAATTAAATATATTAGTTCGTGTTAAATGAGAATAGTACCTACATCCTACGGTTGGTCTCTTCATGTTCATGTTACTAAGTGTACTCTTTACTTTAGGTCAAGGTACGTGGAGATCTGTTTATTAATCGTATTATTTACTTCGTTTAGTGTTAAGAAATATCGTTGTGTAATGAATAATTAAGCCTTATAACATACTATGTGTTTTGATTGATTTATTTAATATAAATTGAAAGGCTTAAATATATATAACCTTTTAATTGTAGACGTAGTTGTGGTAGGTGCTGTCAAAACTGTTACGCATTAATCTATGTTTAATATTTTTATTAATGTTATATGGATACGTGCTTATATGAATGTCTTTCTAATTATATATACTTATAAATTAAATACATTCATACAACGTGCTATGTACGTTATAACATCGTCTCTGTTAGGTATTGTCTGTCAGTTATGGTAAATCAAATTGTCCATCCTGTTCTTCTCTGTGTCATTAGATCCCTCTAAACAAAACGGATTTTTCAGGAATTTTCTGCTTATTTAATCTGGTTTTACTAATGACCATTAGCATTTATTATTTTTTTCTAATTATCTGCTTCTCTATTGGGTGAATTACAACAATTTTAATTCGATTATTTATTCCGTCATAATATAACACCAAATTAAGATAGCTGTTGGCAGCTTTTAGGTATGTAAAAATAAAAAAAATAACCAACTTCAATAACCTTGAATAATAATATAATAAGATAAATCTCTCTTTGCCTAGCATTTTTATGTTTTACCTGAGGTTGGCTCTCCTCCTAATTTTTTTCCAGACGCATCTATTCTTTGTTATCGGTCGTCTATTTGGATTTTTTAAGAATGTTGTTGTAAACAAACATACAAGTTAGGTGTAGTCTATCGTTTCCTCGAGCGGGTATTTATATTTAGAATAGTTCACGTCGTGTAATCTTCTGGCCTTCCCATAACGTGGGGGGAGGGGGGTCTTAAAACTGCACAGGAAATAGTTATTCCTCGACCTATCAAGTAGAATGTTACCGTCTACCCATCTCGATATCCTCCTCCCCGTTGTGTGTATTTTTATGGAATGCGCCTTTTTTAATATATATATATATATATATATATATATATATATATATATATATATATATATATATATATATATATATGTATATATATATATATATATATTTCGAACTTTGGCAATAAAATATAATTTCCGAACATAAATAAATTTCGAAAATACTACTACTATTTGGGGTTTTAAGTGTCGGTGCTAAGTCTCATATACATTTGTATGCACCAAATTCAATTTAACACCGACTTCGACAAAATCTCTAATCTTAGCAGTTTTTTTCCAAACTTAGTTATCTTTTTAGATAGGTTAAATGAGTCCAAATGTCGATGAATCATCTTTGAAGATTTCTCTGACCACCTTCCAGTTTCCTCATCAGATACTGACCACCATCTATGACAAAAGTACTTTTTAAAAGGCATGTTAAATTAGTTCAAACTCAGTATCAAATTGCTAAATGAGGCCTTGTACTCTCATTCGTTAAAATTTTTCTTAGGATATATACGAGTATATAGTACAACAGCATGTGCTGACTATATTTATATGACATTTTTAAAACCATTTACTTTCAAATAAAAAAAGAGTCATAAAAATCGGTCAACACGACTCTGAATTACGGCTGTATGTATGTATATTAAACAAATATATAGGCGTCGAATTGAGAAACTCTTATCTTTTTAAAGTCGGTTATAAACATGAAACTGTGTATCTTGTGTTTGTTTATTTCTAATATTATATTATATTTATTGGGATAAAACGTGTTAATATTTAAATTTAAAAACACGTAACATTAGAATGCGAAAACTCAGCACAATGTGAACCTATAATCACCGAAAAAATGCCTCAGGATATTGGGAGATCATAATGTGTTGCAATTTAGGATATAAAATTATTTGTAAAAACTTATTTATAAAAAAAGTGGTGTCTTACATAATAAATATTTTATTTTTCTGGCTAATAAGCTATTAATTTCACAGTTAACGTTTCTTGGGCTATTAATATACTGGCTATATATATGGGCTATTAATACCAGATACCGGATCCGTATTTACACAGCTTGACCTTCAAGCAGGCAAAGGCATGGCAGAGTAGTTCCCTGTGATGTCATTTTTTTGCTTATTTATAGTTCGGTTTCAGTCTTTAATGAGTTGTAGGTATGCCATTACTAGATAGGCCTCTCAGTTGCTTAATTGCAGCAAATATTTATGGCGAGTAAGATGGGCAATACATACATTATATATATATATATATATATATATATATATATATATATATATATATATAAATAAATAAATATATATAAATATATATATATATATAAATATATAATTTTTTCTTATATTTTATGCGACAGCAAAATTTTTCCGCGCAACAACATGAAAACTAAAATGAGTAATGGTAAACTCAGAAGTCCGAACTCTTTGTAACTCGGAAGAATAGAAGCAAAACAAGTCTGTGGCATTTGTGACGTGAAGAGTGGGAATTAAAAATCTATCACATAAACGTTCTTAGATGTCCTAATAGCTATTATATTACAACCAATTCATTGAGATAGAAATTCTCACCAAGTCTGATCATTTAATTTGAGAGTAGTTAACCCTCAAAATCTGATGAAAGATGAAACGTTAGAATAAAAATATAATTCAATATTTAAACGTGTTAAATTCGGCACCGTCTTTTTTCTGTGAAAAATTAATTTTCTTATAACAATATATTTTTAACAATAATGCACATAATGTTTATTTTGTAACTAGTAGCATGGGAACACTGTATCCATGGTATAAATGAACAAAAAGGAATTGGCGTTTCAATGTTCTTTATGGAACCAAGATATTATTATGTCAATTGTACCTTTGTGGCTGTTATATAAAGGCCCAGATATTTGAAGATCAATGAAAGATAAGGAAATGAAAAAAATAAGGAAAGTATGGAAGCAACAATAAATGCAGGAGAAAAACAAGCAAAAAGAAGAAGCGCAAGGTCGTTAATACATTCATTTTGTATAAATGGGATAAAAAATTTTGTTATTTAAATAAAAAATCGATTTGGAAAACATTTTAATCAAGCTTTTTGATACACGACTTTACGTGATAATATTCAGCTTACAATTCAGCACCTAAAAATTACCTAGAATATGGATACTTTTCAAGCAGACAATTGTGGAGAATTTAATTAATTCGAAATTATGCACTTTTCCACGGTATACATTTGCCGAACTAGCTGATCGCGGTTGCGTCATAGTGTGATTGATGTGTTTGTGATAAGTGAGAATACACTTCTCGAAGCGTGTCATCGTTATATGTTGTAATGTTATTTAATTGTTTAAATTGATTTTTATCGTTATTAAAATCGTATAGGTGTTATTAATGCAATATTTCCTTAACTGTACGTCAATATACGAATCAAATGAATACATTTTTGATTATATTCTCATCTCATCTTAACAAACGTAGATAATGTTTGTTAAGACGAGAATAAGATAGGATATTGCGTTCCAAAGAAAAGATTACTCTTTTTGTACCCCATCTATAAAAGTATGATAAATCTCCCATTGTCCACGTAACCAGAATAAGAAATTTAAGTAATTTCAAATGTGGTAGTTGCGGTGTGAATTTTGAAAAGAGAAAAGCTTATAAAAATCACGTTGCCATTAGAAGAGGTATTAACAATTTTTTTAGGATATAAATCTTTTATTTTTTGTAATTAATGTTATTTGTAATATTTAATGTCATATAATATTTAATTATAATATTTAATATTTTTTTATAATATTTAATATCTTATATTTATTTATAATATTTAATATCTTATACAAATTACGAAAGTTTTAAGTACGAATTATTCTTGCGTGACTGTTATAACCTTAACGTACTTTCCGGATTAACGTACTTTCCGTCCCTAGCGTTTTAGTCTTCAGTAATAATTTATATTCTGTCATAACACTGTTTTTTACGCTTTTATTTTTATACTTTTTATCTTATTAAACAGTTTTTCTTGTTGATATACCTAAGTCTGCTATATGTATTCTTAGCTTACCAAGTTTAAAGATTTTTTTCATAAATTATCAATACTTTTTTTATAATCAATGAAGATACTATCCAACTGCATTTATTTTAACCACTGCATGTTATAACTTTCTACACCACATTTGATGACCCGTCACTCAAAGCCTACGTAGTTCCACATAGTACTCACGTGTTGACAATATAACGTAATATCTTCGCTTTTGTGGAACAACAGAAAAATTTGCCGTCAGCATTTTCACCATGGTTGTGGAACATTTATTTAGATAAAAATTTTTGTCCTTTATTACGATATTCTTGTATTATTCATTAATCTGCACTTGCTATCGAAATTTAGGGTCGTGAAGTAAATATTATTTTGATAAAGAAATGAAAATAAAAGTCGGATTGTATAACTGTGGTATAGAAAAAAAATTGTTCAAATACGAGTAATGCTTAAAAATAAATCACGTTTTACTACATTATCGGCGAACACTTTCAAAGTTACGGTACTCAGTATATGAGGACTTATTGTTAAAATTCATATGTGTCGTATGTCATCATACTATTGTTAATATACTTGTATTCTATTTAGTATTTTTAGAAGAAATGATGCGAACATGTAGCGGAGTTGATGTTGCCTAACATGACCATTAAGTTAATAACTGAATTTATTAAGAACATTCATTTTTCTTCCCAACAAAGCCACATATGATTACATCTTAATTACGTAACAGCAGTAAGACACGAATTTTAAATAATAAACCGGAAGCACCATAATCAAATCCATCGATCAAGTGATGCCATACACGTGACCTCGGCAGTCCTCTCCCATCGAATTATTGAAGACATCGTTACTTTAAAATGACCATTTGCAATATGTCTGCTCATTATCCATTATCCATTGTGGATAATGACCGTTAATTTTAATCATGCTGGGTGCTTAATTAATAACAGGTTATCTCGCGAATATGTTGTTTGAAAGATGTCATTTTGGCGTAAAAAACGAATAAATTATATGTAAATAAATATATATATATAAATAAATTTTTTTTTAAAATTTTTTTTTTTCTTTTTTTTTGTGTGCAAAGCTGTGTTATAAATTTTACAGCAACTTTACAATTTATTAATAAGTTATGGTTTATCTATCCTATTATTCCGAAATATTCTAGTCTTCCAGACAGTAGAAATCATAACCAAACCATTTAATGTAAGATATGTAATAACGGCCACAATTCATTTGTAACTTTACTTTGAAGTTAATAAAAATTTCTTTAACTTAGGATTCGGAAGAGACAAACTTTAAGTGTTAATATTTAATTTTACTCTGAAAGTTTTCAGTTTATATTTATACCTGTGAAAACTTTCCGAATAATATTGGTTAGTAAATATTTTTTTAACTAAAAATAATTGGATTCTGTTAAATACGATTTGACGTAATATAAATCCCATCCGAGCCAATCATATATTAAACCCTGATTTAGAATTTAAAAAAAGCTATCATGTTGCAACTTTTTTTATTTGGTTATAACAAAACCTGGAAGCCTTTTCGATATCAACTCTGTCATTAGCGAAGCAAATGAATATAGTATAATAGAATTTGGCTCCATTTTACTCGATTATAGAGATGGATAAGAAAGGATTATGATTCTATGTATGTGGTTGATATTATTGGTCCGTCTTTGGTATCAACCACTGGAGCGATTTTACAAAATGGTTGTCCTTATATTAAACATTTAATAAGCTATATAAAAATGCAATATTTTTTGTTGCCATTTCGTTACGGATTATATAAAAACTTCGTTTAAACCAAATTACAACGATTCTTATTACATACATTTTCTTAGAAATGACTAGGTACTAAAAAATAGAAAAAAATGTGTGTGCCTAACTAGGTGGATTCGCATATACTTTTCATTAGTAAATAATCGTAAAAAGATCTTACTAACATTTTTTCTTATTACTCGAGTGTGACGACGCCAAAAGAAAGTGTAAAATGATGAATTCTTTAACTGTTTATATATTTGTATATATGTATATAAACAGTTAAATCATTCATCTATATACTCACTGCAAATAGGCTATAATACATAAAATCATATATACTGACTGCAAATAGGCTATAATACGTAAAATCATGTATACTGACTGCAAATAGGCTATAATACGTAAAATCATATATACTGACTACAAATAGGCTATAATACGTAAAATCATATATACTGACTGCAAATAGGCAATAATACGTAAAATCATATATACTGACTGTAAATAGGCTACAATACGTAAAATCATATATACTGACTGCAAATAGGCTTATAATACGTAAATTGAAAATCAATGTGATGGTCGATAGTGGAAATTTTGTTATTACGTAGAGAATATGCAGCAATTATTTCGAAGTCAAAGACCTATTTACATTACAGGTAGTGCAGAGTAGACAGATTTTCTATTACGTAAAAAACATTATTATTAAGAGAAATATTTTCGATTTTTTGTTTTTAATTTTATAATTTTCAAGGTTTTTAGTTTCTTAAACATTTATTAACAATGTTTTTTTGTGGAATATAATATATTTTTGTACAATTTCGTAACATGAATATTTTTTTAGTAGGTATTGTCACTCTTGTTATTTAATTATTTTGTTTTCTAGTACTTGTAAAATATTCATACACATTATTAAATGTAAAATATTATATGTATAGTCCATTTCAAATCTTTAGTTTTTTTTTGACAGATGTTTATTACTAACCTTTCCGAACCTAGACTGTAAAATAAGGCATTAATAATTATTCCGAACATATTCAAAAATTCTTGTGAGTTTCGCCGATGTAGAAACAAGGAATTCAATAGCTGGCAGTAAAATATTCCTATAAATATACTTTAAAGTTACAATTTTTTTACGACTCATGACACAGCATCGAAGCGCTCACTGATAACCTTCCATCCCCGCACGTCTCCTCCGTACTGTCTGTAGGCTAGGGAGGCACCCTGCGGCCTGGGCACTGCGTAAATTCCACATTCACGCCATATAGGCACGTGAATGCGCGAGTTCCATTAAAGAGACGTTCAATATTTCACACCTTAGATGTTCAGCTTTATAATTTGTCATTTCCACGATTTATGTACGTGTTTCATTATAGTCCCATATTCTCAAACATTTACGAATATGACTTTGGGACTATATCTTGACCGATGCAAGTGCGATCATCGTTGTGCCCTCATTACACGTTTGTATTATTTGTATGTACTATGCGAGGGTCGTGCTTGCCGAAGACGAGGCAAAGTTTAGCAGAGCATTAATGATGTCTTTTGATTGCTTAAAGATAATTCGGGTGTCTTAAGCACCAACGTGTGTGAAACACAGTACCTGCGACGCGTGTTCTGTTAATCTGCTACAATTCGTTCATATTGTCCGAAACTTATTTGCTATTAAGTATATCTATTTACTTTTTTAATGAAAGTTTCTGTAAAGCTAACACAATAATTTATATTACAGAATATTTTCTGAGCTTACAAAATTATTATTTTGACTTCTCGCATACCTACCTATATATCTAGATTTACTTACAAAATCTATCAATTTCAACTGATCATTTCATACAACAAACAATTTTTAATACTGTTGTGCCAAAACAAGTGCGTTTGACACTACTTTTAAAATATTGCCAAGTTATATTTTGTGAGGTCCCATAAAAATGCGAGTTGCGCTCCACGCTTAAGATGATTAGAAATCTTTATTATCTCAGGTTTCGGTGGCAATATTAATTTTTTAGGCGTTTTTCTCTATTTGCAACACAAGTTCTATACGCAATTTTTTTCTAGGTTCTCGCTAAACGATAAGTATATATTGTTTTATAGGTTTTGACGATAAGTATATATTGTTGTAACAATAAGTATATATTGTTGTGTAAACGATAAGTATATATTGTTAACAATAAGTTGTTAACGATAAGTATATATTGTTAACAATAAGTTGTCAACGATATTGTTATTGTAAACGATAAGTATATATTGTTAACAATATATTGTTAACAATAAGTATATATTGTTGTGTAAACGATAAGTATATATTGTTTTATAGGTTTTGCTGGATGGTAACGAAATAAAGTCTAATTTATGGCATACAAATATGCGTCCACAAATTTTGGATTGGTACAGAAAGAATGTACAGAATGAGACAAAAAAATATTTGTCTATTATTATTCAATTATTGTTAGCTACAAAATTAATATTTGATTATTTTATGTAAACAGTTAGTTACCTTAACCCTAATAATTAGTTTCCTTAATTCCTACTAATATTATAAATCTAAAAATTGTTCTCTTTCTTACCTAATATTTATTTAATCAAGCAATGGATCACTGTCAAATTTCGCAGACACTTAGCTCGTATAGTTGAGTAGCATATACGTTATTATCTGTGGCTTCCATCGCGGAGAAGGTTAATACTACGAAAAATCAATTTGCCGGACAAAAAAATGTCATACGTAGTTAATATACATATATGTCAGTTCTTAACTTGTGAAACACTCAATAAAATGTAATATAACAACTAGTCAATAGATGGAAATATATAAACACTCGATAAAATGTAATATAACAATTAGTCAATAGCTGGAGACACGCATATAATCAATCTATGCCCGTCGTGTCTTGGGAGGCCAAAATATTTGTATAAAACCTCTGTCTTCATCGAAAATTCACGCAAGCGGAGATGCAGTCATATGCTAGTACGTATATATTTTGTGAAATAAACGGAAAAATATATCTGTAGTTTATCATTATCACAACGACAATAATGGCGAACCAGAGAGAATAATAAATTAATAGACTATGTTGTCGGTTTTGTTTTCATTTGAATTAATTCAAACTAATGTCAAATTACTGTATAATTGTTATTATGTGCAGTGACTTAGATATTTCATAAACGTAACATGATTTGTAATGGTATATTTGTGGAGTATCGAACGATAATCAAGTGCGTAACTTCATCGAGGCTTACGGAACCTGTATTCGGCTAGAGTCAAGAACAGCGATATAATTTAAGATTTATCAATATAATTTAAGAGTCACGTTAAAAAACTATAAACACTTCTATAGATTTATTATCATATTCGCGCTTAAAAATACATCTCGATATGTTCAAAATAGTCGTAACATAATCTCGTCACTTTTAGAGTCCTCAAACAACAAAGGTCAGGTATTCGCTTATACAGTATTATTTATTAAACTTTATGATCAATAAGTTGAGTGTGGTATATAAAAAAAACGTCCTATTATTTGTGACAAGAGTTTTGTCAGAGTGGAACCTGATTTTGGCCTTCGATTACATTTTGAGCCGATGGCGAACCTCGATAAAGAGATGATAGGTTCTAAAATATGAGATCATGAGTTGTGTTTTTTTAGTAAAGCTTACACACATTTACTTTTAAGAGTCATTAAGACACCGTGAACTTCTCATTTCAGCATCCGCGTTGTCGAAAAAAGCTTTTTGTGGTGCGACCAATTTTCGAACAAAATACGTAGTGTTTTCATCTTAATTTTTTTATTAATGAGTGTAGTTCTTTTTTCTTTAAATTATTTTATTGAAATATGATTTGCAATAAGATATAAAAGTTTAATCATATTATCGTGTAAATAGAGAGACATTTTGCAATAAGACCGTTAGTTTGTTATCAATATGGCAAAAATATTCTTTAGTATTTTGAAAATATCGTTTTGATAAACATTGTCAAACAAAAAAAACAACTTCACGCCTAGTCATAAAAAGTTTTGACATGAAAAACTAGCCAAGGGTAGAATAATAAAATTATTGATATGGAAACTCGGAAAATTACAATTTCAAAAAGTTAATACTAAACTAATAATATTTTCAATAAAATATACGGACTTGCATAACTTTTTCGTAGAAAAATTCATTAACAAATAAAAGATTATTAATTTCATACAAATGTTGTATCTTAAATGAATATTACCGCCTGCTACTGATTACACCGGTTTTGTTAGCTAGCTTCTCATCTAGATTTATGTCTATAGCATTCTTATGGACATTATTATATGGTACAATTACTCATCAACGGTCAGTGTCAAATATAATCGGGCATTGTCCGGCACCGACGGTAGGTACTCATAAATTTTACTATTTGGTTTGGTCGATATAATTTGCGTGTTATATCTTTTGGATGTAAAATATATACGAGAATCTTCACGATTTTTGAAGTGAATACATAAAAATGTTTATGTAAAATGTAATGTCATAGATGAAAATTACACGTTCGCAAGTGATGTAAAAATGTAAGACATTTTTCTAGATCTTTGTAATGCTTACAATTTTTTCGTATGCCTTTTTGATAAATTTATAATGGTTTATATGTATTATATAACGAAAATTTATTTCACTTTTACCTTATATTACACCGGAAACATGCGTTAAGTATTTCTCCATATTTTCGGCCGCAAAGAAACTTTTCAATTTTATATTATTAGGATAGATAACTTTTCTGTATTGTTTGTATTCAAGAATATTTTATCTTTATATGTCTTACATTTTTATGTACGTTCATTGTATTTTTCAGTACGGATATGTTAGTTGTAGAATACGATAGAGATTTTATTTTTTATCCACGCTCATTTAAATTATACGGAGTGTAATATATTCTGGTACTTAAGACGTGCCTAAATTATTAACAATATTAGTTTGGGGTTTTAAATTATAAATAAAGCATGGGGAACAGGTTAAAGAAAGAAAAATGGAAAATTAAATTTGGAAATATATACGTAGAACTAACAATGTAATGATTTTGCATATTGAGTTTATTTAAATTGAGTAGTCGAATTTTTCAATCGAAAGGTGTTAATTATATTAAAAATGTTAATAGTACGCGAGTAGGCAGTATACCAAGTGCGAAAAAGTTAACATAGCTTGTCAATGTTATATGTCGGTGTTACAGTTTATCTCGTAGTGAAATGGGATAGCAAGATAGTATATACCGATAGGAAAATAATTAAAACACGTCATTTAGTCTGTATTAAAATTAAGTTTTAACTGATTACGTATGTGACTAAAAAGACAATTTCTTCCTTTTATTACAAGAATAATCAAACGTAATATATTACAGCATATTCTATACTTTGGAGCCAAAAATGGTTCACTAGTTTTTCATTCAAATTCCATGAACGTACAAAAAGGTAGCGTTTTGAAGTAGACGATTATTTTACTTCATTTTTTTTCTTATGCATCGTGTACATAACTTAACATATATCATATTTGACATATAGAAAATTATTTTATATAAACCAAAGAAAAAACTTATTCGTTACACTTATTCAAATTTTAAGTACTGTCTACGAGTTAGCAAATCGCATCTCTGTAGCAAATTTATTGAGTCTTTCGCGAAACGATGGGACGAAAGAGTAATAAACACTGTGATGACACCTGATAAGGGCCCCATTTTATATATATTAAAATACAGTAACTTAGAAACATGGTTGATGCGATCTCAAGTTCTATACAAGGATTATTAGTTTTTCTTATTTCTATACAAGGATTATTAGTTTTTCTTTTTTCTATACAAGGATTATTAGTTTTTCTTATAATTACTAATTTTTACTAAATATCTTTTTACAGGTATACCGTTACTATATATTATTAGGTTATATAATATTAGGCATGACTCGTTTCTATTATTAAATATTGTTAATACTATTATTATAGACAATTAAAATGAGGCATAATAATAATATTTAAGCATTATTAACTACATTTTGATAGAAATAATTGCAAAACAAGTTTAATTATGAGTGTGTGTGCTTGCATATGATGAGTGTTTTGAAATTGTTGTGGCATAGGTAAATATTTTTAAACAATATACTTATGTAGATGGACATCATTCTAAAATTTACAGAATACGGGACCTTAAATCATATACCAAACCAAATAAATAATAATGAGAATAATAGAGGCGTAAAAATAATATTGGTTGAATATACCGTTTCAATATTATAGCCCTTTTATCAATATTTTTTATAGGTTATTATTTATTTTGCTCCCGAAAATACTATAATAAATAAATATGAGTTTGGAAGCTTCCTTCCTGTTACAGAATAAAACGATTTTTAAGTTTTATAAGCTAAAATATGTCTGACTATTTTAATATGTTATCGGGGAATTCAAAAAAAAATTAAGAGATTCGCTTATTTTAAACATTTTTTCATCATTGGAAATCAATGAGAGATATAAGTAGCATAAAAACTTCAAGCGATAGCTTTAGCTTATTCAAGCGATAGATATTTTAATTCTCATATATTGCTTATAAGTACTGGCCTTAGATGGTGACAATTAAGTTTCTACTGACTCTAATAGACATTAATGTTTTTTTTCTGCAATTTTTTCGTTATATCTAATTACAATATAGTTATGAGACGTGGAACAGTACTCGCCGATTTTGACAGTTCGTTGATTCTATGTTGCCCAGATAACATTTCTGTCCGGGTATTGTTGGGCAACACAAGTAACACTATTAAAATCAATTTGTAGCCAAGTTTCATAAGAATACGGACTGGGCGAGTTTTATTCAGCTGCAATAATTGATAAAGTTGTAATTTGAATATTAGGTTATTATTATTTATAAGCAATAAATAAACCACCCAATAACAACTTTATAGTTAATTAAATCGTTCGCGATAAACAAATATCGAAGACGTTATATATTTAGATAGCATTTAGAAAATTAAGCGCAAGTACAACGCACTAAAGCTCACATTATATTTATATAATTCCACGGTAAAAGAATGTTTCACAACACAAAATAGTCAAAAACACGTATAACAATAACACAAACGCTCATCATTAGTTGAGCTTACTTCGAGCGAACGCGGCTTCGAAAAGAAAGTATGTACAACAATGAAAAATGACTAGACTGAGGGGTCAAATAAAAGTGACACAGCTGACCCGCAGGCGCAGACAAATGACGGTCGAGATACGGACTAGCTACGCGGTGGGCGTAGATTCAAAACGTAGAAATACCTTCTTTTATAATTTACGTAATGCAAAACTATTGCATAAAGCACCACGCCGCGAAGACATATTGTTTTGACACGTGAAAGTTAAAACGTTCGAGCCGAAGATTAGTCCGTGTTGTTGCGTTTAATTATGGATGGATATCTTTTATCTAAGCAGGTTAGTTGAACTTCATGGGATTAAAAAATGAGGAATATTTTCTGTTAAAGAGACACAGAGGTTAATATTTCGGAAAAATGTCCAGATAAATGGTAATTTACCTTTTTGATTTGCCCCGAATATGAAAGTTGTACTTTAAGTTTTAAAATCTTTAACGAGAACTCGACTATAAGTTTTATATTAGTAAGTGCCTGCCTCTTCAAAGATATGGAATTTTTCTACCGAACCACTTAATTTAATAAAAAGTCCAAAGTGAATGCTTCAAAATTATTTTTTCATTATTCTTCAAATATGGATTTGACTTTCTTTGGTTGAAGCTGCTTTCTGAAGTCCATATCAGGAATTTTTAAATATGTACTATGTCGTAATAATCTATTACTTCTTATTGCGAACAATACTTCTATGGTTATAGTACCAATTATATTTAATATGTAAAATGATTGACATTCTTTGAGCTGGTTGAAAATATTGGAGAGAAAGTTCGTTTGCAACAGTTCGTTTCGTTTATTTATTTATATTTTTTCGGTTTTGATATTTTGAAACATGTACATTTTTTAATACTTTGTTGATTAATTTAATTGAGTTAAAAAGAAAATTCACTTTTTGATGAAATTCTTCTGTTCGCAATCTTAAAAGTTTCAGTGCATTCCGAATGTACAAAGACAGTCAATAAACAACAATGAAAAATCAAAAAAATTCTAGATTATTATATTTTCATAATGTTCATACATGCTGGGTTATTCGGGCGATGAAAACAATTTATTACTAACTTCTAAGAATAAATTTAAATTTCAGTTTCATTTCCAGAAGTTAACAGATAAGCATAAACGCAATGTGCTAGCTGGTAAAACTGTACAAAGTGAGAGTAGATATCTTTTAAAGACGATTTAGTAATAGGCCTTTGTACATTTTCATATATTTATCCGATTTCGTTTATGTGACGGTAAAAAGTACGACGGTTAATACAATGGTAATATTTAGTGGTAAATTAGTAAGTATCTTATAAAATTGCTTGCAAATTAATATTTTGATCTATTTTCTTAAGCAAATATAAATATGATCGGCTAATTGTGAGTTGGACCCGCGCTACGAGATTTCCCACCTAAATTATTTAGTCACATATACTTTGGTTTTATACATGTACTTTAATATGATCTAAGTTATGCAGGACGTTTTCAAAAGATTAAGAATTTCAAGTGCCTCTATTATTATTAAAATAGACTTCGTAATAAAACAGTTTTAAAATCGTAGTTATATTTAAATTAAAAAAAAATAATGTTCGCAAAAGTAAGTTTAGCCACACATTTTTCTTCGGTCATCATTTGGAGATTCCCCTTTAAGATAAAATTGTATATAATTTTAAATGAAATGTTGGGTTAAAAAATGACGACATGTATGAAATTTAAAACGAATTTCATCTAGGAATTGGAACCCTTTGACAGATCGATGGAGGGATATGGGTAAATGTAGAATTGTATACGTGTATGGCAAATAAATTGTGTTTATCTTAATTTAATTAATAAATAGTAATAAAACAATACATTTTGAAAAAGACTTACAACACAAAAAGTTAGTGTGAACATCTTTCTTATTTTTATGAATATTAATATTAGTAAATATAAATACCGTTTATTTGTTTTTTCCATTGCAGATATCTTAATGATACAACTACATAATTATTGTTATAAAAATATCCAAATCGACTTATTACTTCAAAAATGTTGCCTAAACATATTTCAAATAATATACACGGATCAAATTGAAAATACTTATCTTCACAAAATGAACGAAATTAGTTTAAAAGAATAAATTTGATCATACGAAATGAATTGATCATAAATTTAAAATATCCGTTGTGAAAGATTCATTAAATTCAATTAACATATTCACGGTTAATTGAGAAAAAATATTCTATATATATATATATATATATATATATATATATATATATATATATAATATTTATATGTCTGAGAACAAATTTTGTGAAGGTGGTATTATATATAAGATGTCATCAGATTAATCAGGCATCATTTTCTGTTACATAATTTGTTTCCATTCTTTGAATTACTATTTATTTGAATACAATTGAGACCTTTTTTGAAAATTTAATGAATTTTACTTTATTTGACCACTACTGGAGCATTATATTAAATAAAGAAGTAACATTTAACTCAAAGCTGCACAAAAAACATAAATTAAATCAGAAGTGCATTCCGTTATTTGAAGTTGTAAAAAATAATATATGATGAAATATCACTTGAAGAAAAATGTGGCAAATAGTAATATTTAGAACGACAGTAGAATTAGGGTTCTGAATTCTAAAAATCAATATGACAGCATTAATTGTAATTATACTATCATTCAACAGCGGCCAGACACGGTCGAAGATGCTCAACCTAATTGCCATAAAATAATAGATTCTCCGTGCCATGAAGTTTATTCACGTTAGGTGATGTCGCAATACGATTACGTGATGTTAATAAGGAGATGCTTTATGGTAAACAGAAAGATGTTTTTATTTATTTATACGACAGTCGTAAAATGTTAAAATGTTATATGTGTATTAGTATCACGTGCTGGATTATGTTGGCGCCTGCTTTAGATTAAACTTCGATTATATTTGCATGGAGATTATTTTAAAGTCAACAATTATATATAGATAATTATATACATATATGCTACGAAAAGCACATGCTGATTAATATGGTTATCATAGATTTTTAGTATATATTTGCGGGGGATATGTGATATTAGACGTTCAAATATGTTTCTAAATTGTTACTGTAATCCAATGATATAAATAATACGAAATAGGTCCTGTCCACACACTAAGCATGAAAACACACGTCCACAATTGAGTGTGTACGAACACACATATTAGTGTCAGTCCCTTACCATTTTAATATACGTTTACTTTTTTAAACAGCTCCAATATTATATATAATTATATAATATCGCCTATTAATTATATAACTTACCTATTAATTATATAATTGTAATTAATAGGTTAGTGCATACAATGTCTTCTTTCTAATCAAAAATGAAAAAAATATATGTAAATGTTAAATTTATCTTACGCGTTAAACGGGATTAGACTGAGTACTTGTCGCAATTTTTTCGTTGCGTTGTAGAAATTCGCATTATAGGAGAGATTCAATTTATACGGTGGTCCACAATGATCGATTGCTTAAACCGATTTTTTTTGGAGTCTAGGAAGGAAGGTGCTTTATATACACTTTATATTACGAGATTAGTTGTATTAGAATTAATGTAATATAAATGGTGATTAAAGAAAGACTTAAACAATTGAGAAAAGTTTAGAAATGGTAAATAATGAAGGCGGCGGAAAACTAGTAGTTGTGTTAATTTGTTTCCTTTCTAATAGTTGCGTGGCATAATCGATTTTATCGGTTTCTTATCGAATATTTACTGCACGCTTTGAAACATGCATATGAGCAATAAAAATATTTGCATTTGAATTTTGATTGTGAGTAGACAAAATATAATTCAGTTTCATTGGAAATATTAAATAATTAGTGAATATTGATTAGTGTCTTTGTATTCCTTTTTTCCTGTTTTAGTACGGTAAATGAAAATCAATACGTCATCATAAGAATTTAGTCTTTTTTTCAACCTCTTTCATACATTTTCGGAAGTTTTAATAACTTTTTAAGCTTTAGTAGTTTGTGTTTTCTAAATTTGGAAATTGCTTACAATTTGGTTTTTGAATTACCTTCCAGATGCAATTTTGAATTAAAACAAAACCTCGTGATTTCCTTTATTTTTGAAATGGATTTAGTATAAGCAACAATGTTTATAAATCACTTAACTTTGAGCTACACCTGGTTACCGGGTTACCGATTTATTGAATAAAAGAATAAAGCAAATGTCTTAACAATGTCAACAGGGTTATACAATTTATTAAGCTATGATAAATTAAATAAGAAGTGAATTTCCGTCAAAGCAAACTCAAATTATTCTTTGTGTCGTCACATCTTGCATAATTTAAAGAAATATGAAACTAAAGCCTTGTTTTACAAAAGCTTTCGAAAGTGGAATCGGATAGCTTAGGCAAAGCTTTAGCTGTGATTTATGCGATCGAAAGTGGTCAATCCAGTTTTGGTACATGATGACTCTCAAGATACTCGTATATTCGATAGTTCAACGCGTGGTAAGGACATGTTTGCGAATTATATAATGTTTGCTTGTGTATGTTTTAGATCGGACTATATTGATTCTTGCGTTGTTATTTTTTTCAAGTGTTTCTTACTGTTTTTACAGAATGTTACGAAGTGACAGGCTTTTCGATCGTTGGTTCAAAACACGATCAATAATTAAAGAAAGTATTGAAACAAAGTTAAGCGCATTATTGGGGAAATATAGTTACATTCTATATATCACAATGTTGGAAAAACAAGTTTGAAGTAAACGAGTTTCCCACTATTAAATTTCAATATAAAAAGGTTTCACTTTAAATGCACGCACGAGAAAAAATTAAATTATAGTTTTTAAAAACTGAAATAAAACTGACCAAGTGGACATCGGACTCGCGCAAGAAGGGTTCCGTAGCACCACATAATATTGTACTTCCAAGTTTAATATAATATTAAACTTACAAGTTTAATATTACAAGTTACAAGTATGTATTTCTCAAAGACACAGTGAAAAACAAAATTATCGCTGCGATCGGTACCGAAAACATCCTATGTCTCAAAAACTACACAACTTATCTTTTTCAAATCATTTTTTGTTGAAAGCTTATTTTAAGTTCTACTACCTTAATAATTTCAGAATTTTACACACATTAGTTGAAAAGTTAGAAGGGAACAGAAGTAGAAGCACACACTTTTTAAGACTTAAGAAGCTCATTTCTCACCAACTACTGACTTAAATAAAAAAGTTATTTTGGAACGTCTATATAATTTTTTGAAAATACCGGCACTCCACACGTCTATGTGCACTGGACTTTTTCATCTCTGAGTTACGTGTATGGAATGCCACTCCTAATATTATTTTTCTTCGTGATTCCTCTATTTCATTGTATAGCGGATCACAGGAAACACACCTGCCATCCAAATTTCATCTACATAATATCAACAGTCTCCGAATAGAATGGCTCTGTCATACGGACAGACAGACAGACAAATGGACATGATGAAATTATAAGGTTTCCGTATATGCTATTTGATATATCACGTAACTAAATAACACGCTTTCATAGTGATATAAACTGAAAAGTAAAAAATAATCTTTAAATATAAAGATTTGGGTTAAGAGAGAAAGGATGTCTCTGATGACAAAAAAAATGACTGTAATGTAAAAGAAGCCTGAGGTGCTCTCGACTTATATCTCCATAGTAACTTTACTGTCACAAATAGCTAGCGATAAAAAAATGTACAACTGTTTTCGGGTATCCCACGCTATTTTACCATAAAAGTTAATTTTTTTTCAGGGACACCTTTAGCTTTTAACCATAATATTTACATTTAAAGACAATTTTTTTTACTGTATAATTCATATTACTACAAAACCGTGTTGTTTTAGTTTTTTGAAGTAAACTTTTATTTTCTTTAACCTTAAAATGAAGTATTTATATTTAACATTTTTGTTTTAAGACTAAGAAAGGTTTTTTAGGTTTCTATTCTTATTATAATTTTGATTTTGAAAGTATCGATTGTATTCGGTTCTCGATATGTGCGCAAAATTTTAAATAGTTCTGACATTTGGAAGCGGATGAAAATTTAATTGAAAAATTGCGTTACATTCATATAGACATAAATACAGGAGAAGCTGACAAAACCGTGTTACCTGTAAATTCGACTCGATAGTGCCAGAGGTATGCTTATTTTCTGACGGTCTGCCTCCCAAAATCGTGAAGATAGGAAGCCGGTCGAGGTCTCCATGTAAAGCCTTTAAGTAGTTCTAATAAGAGCTCAATTGATGGTGGCTTTAATAACAATAATAAAAATGTCAGAACTTTGCTAAGTTGAAAAATTAATTATAGGCATTTCTTCATAAATATCGGTCTATATGAGACAAAAATATGACCAGAAGTTAAGTATACGGCAATCAGAATCAAAGAGAACCAGAAAATCGCCTAAGCAATATTTGCCTCTATGACAAAAGTCAAAATTTTATCATCGCAAAGTTGATAAATAATATTTTTTTCAGAGATATGAGTCGAAAATACAACTAGAAACGAAGTAACGTTCTAGGCATATGTGTGTCTGCTATTCTAGTTCATATCTACTCTTGGCTCTCAATATTTGATCCAGTCCAAGGCTGCAAGACCTGACACATTTACCTATCATAATAACGAGTGATTTTAACATAGGCAACGACGACGGAAAGCAGAACTTGTCGAGTTTCTACGCCGGGAGTTCGGAGACAGTCTGCTGGAAATTAGGGAAGCGGCCACATTGGCAATATGGAGATCGACATGACATCCACCGGGCATTTGAACTCGATTAAGTGTACACCATATTTTAATTACCATCGACCAATACTGCATCGAATCAGATTGTAAAGTGTGTCATCTTGGTATTGATAAATACAACACATTTTATCGAAATAAAAGACTTATATTTCTTTGATTAAATTCCTGCAAAAATTCAGTCTTCAAAGAACATGAGGTTTTCACGTAAAATCCTACGGATCGGACACGATTGAGCGCATTTTGTTTCTTTTTTATGTGGAACATTTAATGAACACTTTTATGAATTAATGAACACTTTACATTTGATTTAATGAACACTTTTATGTGGAACATTTAATGAACACTTTTATGAACACTTTTTCTAAAAACACTTTTGAATGGGAGTTCAAATGTTCTGATGGTACGTCGCCGCGTGCCATTTGGCAAACTTCGCGTCTTGTCGGCTCTTTCCGACTTAATTCGGCCAGCGTCTTATCGGCTAAAAGTATTATAAAATTAAAAAAATATTTTTAATAGATATAATAGATGTCAAGAAATGTTTCTGTCATAAATTATTTCATAAAAATAATTTATAATTTTATTATTAACAACTACCTGAATATTTGCTCCTTTCTTTTTCAACTCATTCAAGTAAAAATATTGCAATATAAAAATACCAATTTTTTTTCAAACTTCACGTGTGTCCAGCGTCCCATGACAGTGCACATATATTTCCTATTTTTAATGTTACTATTTAAAAGCGGACTACAAAAAATCTTTATCCTTTATTATGACAACTATATAAAACTGATCAGTTCCAAAAAAAGATTATTATCATAGTAATGTTATTTTCATTTTAGTTAACTGTGTCATTGTATTTTAGTACTTTTATATACGATAGAAGTTTGACATCCATGAAAAATTCTTGCATTAGCATGAAACAGTCAGAAGAGTGCTTAACGCGCACTGATTGTAATAATAATGTGGGATCCAATTAATCTCTTAGTAAAATATATATACACATTTACTTACGATTTACCTCCAAATCAAGTGACTGTAAAGTAGAATTTTTCTGTTAGATTTTACCCACCTGAAAGAAATAAAAGAAAAAATGTTTTAAATTAAAATTATTTTTGATATCAAGCATACTTGTTATTAATTAGCAACTGGATACTGGTGATAAACAAATAATAGTTTGCAGTTTAGATATGAATTAAAGCTACATTTTAAATTGCGTTCATTGGAATTGATATGGTTTTTTAATGTTATATAAAATAATGCTAATACAGTCAACTTTTCCAAAGTTAATTTATTCACTGAACCAAATTAAAATTAATAATTTTTATCCTTGACCGAATACCAAGTATTAAAACCTGGCAATCAGTCATCAAATTAAGAAATGTTTGATTTATAGATTATTTGTGAAAAACTTTAAAATAAAACTTGCTAATAAGGAGGTAATTCAGCGTAAGATTTTTTTTCTCAAAATAGCTCTGTAACGTAAATTTTAATGTTCAGTTTTAACTGATTGCTGGTTTTTTTGGTGGACAAAAAAATCATCTACTAGATAATTTTTTTTGGTGTTTCCCCCGAAAAAAAATTATCTAGTCGATGAGTTACTTTAAAACTCTTTTTATATTTATATTTATTGCAATATACAAATAAATACACTACTTTATATTTAAATTTTAACTTAATCAGTTTTATCACCTTGCTGACAACATTAACGACATCCTCCTTGTTATTCTCAATTCATTAAATAATTCAATGATGATCATTCAGACCCCATTAACTTACATGATTTATGAAGGTAGGTTATATTAATGCTATACTACATATAACAAATGTAAATTCATATTAGGCTGATTTAATTAATAATTTCTTGGTGAAATAGACTTGTGATATTGTGTGTTAAGATATGCAATTTATTAATTTTGTACCATATCAAGGATGAATAGAAAATTAAACATTGAAAGAATTTTAAAAATTATATCTTCAGGTGGGCTATTAGAAAAGATCTTTACTATTCGCTTATTCACATAATGAATTTCTACAAAATTAACGCCAAATATATTAAATATTCAAAAGCTTTATGGTACTGCGAATTTAATGATGAAATATTTCAAAAAACTTATTATCACTCGTCACAAACAATCTCACTCTGGTACGACAGTACGAGTACGGAAAATAAAATACAACTTTTTAACAGCGTAGGCTGCATGATAGCAATTAGGAATTTTCTTTTTTTAGTAATACTTAATTATCTATCTAATAATGTATAATCCTATATTAAGAGAAAAAAAACACAGTAGCTAATGACACAGACTACACAAAGGTGCCAGCCAACGGAGCTGATCACTCATGTAATTTAAGGCAATGTATGAATGTAATATGCCACGTGGAAAGGTATTAAATATAGGTAATATTGGTACTAAAACGTGTTGCTGTTTAAAGGTTTAATTAAATTTTATTTTTATCTTGAAATGTAAACTGATTGTTAAAAGTATGGCTTTCAACATAATGTAAAAATTATTACTCTTTCAATTCTACGGGGAAGTGTTAAAGCAAACAGGAATCGGGGTATCACGTTTATGGATAGTTTACGCGAACGCTTAACAATAGTGATCGTTTATTGATGCCCATATATCAAAAAACTTCACTTAAATACTATGGGTAGACATTTTTTTTAATATCTATAATTATATTGAAACCTATACTGTACTAAAATAGAGCATCCGATACAGTGCCACAATATGCAAATGACACTAAATCCATATTAAGTTAAAGACTTAGTATGGAATCCGTATATTTTTTATAGCTATTTTTTTAATAATTATTTGAATATGCCGCCTGCAAAAGTACACGACCAATTGTAGTTCGGTAAAATTTTCTTTTATGTATTTTATTATTTTACCTTTGTTACTTGTATTTACCACTGCAGTTGGATACTCGAAAGGACGTGAATATTTAAATTTAGAAGAAAGCAAAAATAATACTGCGATATTTTGTTATTTAGAAAGTTTAGCATATAAATAAATAATTGTAAAATATATTATATTATGTTAATCAAACAAATTTACACCCAATTAATTTGTACATCTTTAATGTTCTCGCTATTTTTAGGAAAGTTAAAGAAAACTTATTTAATGATTTGTAATTCGTCAGCATAACGCTTTCGTTATATGTTAAACGTCGTTAATATTTATTGGAAATTTGGGAAATAATATTAGTTACTCATTGCAGGTTATTCAAAATTTAACAGTCAAGGCAAAGAAATTAGTCCAACTTTATTGATTTTACCCAAGGTATTATTTGTAATTCTTAAATTCTTACTACCAAAATATTAGTATAATAACAGCATTCCAATAGTAAACTAGCACATAATCACCTGCCTCTAAACAACACGAGGAAAGATCCAATCCGTTTAAGTGTGTCACTGCGTCTCTGTGTAAAACCGCAAATCATAATGTGTTCTTTCACTCCTCTCTACGGAGTCTCATTTTGCAGCTTCTGTGACTTGTCCACACCTCATTATACAATATTATACTCAGAGATGATACGACCTGGCAGTTGTGAAATGTTCGATGGGTGATATAAGAAGGTCTGTCTGTGTTATTGTGCAACAAGACACAACGATCCGACAGGTGGGCGAATACCGCCCGGCAACTCGTCTCAATTATTGGAATCGAATAGATGATAATTCATTTAGTTAAAAATATGTTTTGCAAATGACCTTAATCGCGTCGATTTTAAAAAAGTTAATAATTTCAGAAAATATGTATTACGGTGGTATTCAAAGGCAAATTGATTTGTCGTTGATGGGAGAGGATTAAACGTAGAGTTTATTACGGCCTCGCATGAATTTTAAAACTAATGGATGTCATTAGAAACAACTTTTTAATGATCGTCATGGTCATGGATTAATGTAACCACGAATAGGTATAATCTATATATTTTTTCGATAATTTATAATATTTTACATCACTCATACTTTTGATTTTACTTCGTTTTAGATTTATGATGTCATTTATTTGCGGTCTATATTTATTTTCATATTGTATAGACTATGGTACTAAAATACTCCTGGAAGATACTTTAAATAAATACAATGTCATGTGTTAACATAATTTTGTAAATATATCTTTTTTCGTATACGGGGAAAGTTTCTTCGTGCAGAGAACTTTCAAAATCGTGTTTTCTAGGTTGACTGATATTTTTGGCAACGCAGTTGTTTTTCGTGTAATGTCCATAATGTTTAAAAAACGTTTTCCCCACTTTGTGTCCAAACAGTTGATGAAACAATTATTAAGTATTTTTATCTGAAATAGATGCGATTACTAAAAAATTATTAATTTCGAAAAAATTGGAAAACCTATTTCGAATTGGTAACTTGGTAAAGTTTTACTTACTACGTATTCAACATTATTAAAAGTAAAATAGGTGTTTTGAAACAACAACAAAAAAAAATGCATAAACGAAAAATAAACCTACATTTATAAGCGTATCGATTAGTACTAAAATTTTGTATCGTTATTAAATAGGTTTACATAAAATGAATAATAGAAATACGTACATATAACTACCGAAGTTACTTTGGTGTATGGTCTAAATATACATTTACATGTACATATACACACACATTCCTTATTCGTTCTGTATGTCTAAATCATACAAAAGTGTTTATTGCTTTTCTTTTGATCAAGGTTTATTGCACACGATATACCTTTCTTATAACTTTAAATGTATTAAATTATGGTGAAGCATTTTATTATCATAAATGACAATTCTTATTTTTAATTATAATATATATATATATATATATATATATATATATATATATATATATATATATATATCTGTCTTTCGCAGAATCAACTCCCAAGCTTTCCTGTCCCTGTTCTTGGCCATTGACAGCCAGTTCGTATTAATTTGTTTTCGTAAAGCATTAAATAAAGCCAAAGTTCATGCACGTGGACATTAAAATTAGTTTTTCCCTATTTTTAAAATGCTTCTAACATTTTCTCGATCATAATTCTTTCACGGAAACATAAAACATCTTAATATTATAAATTAATTATAATAATATTGCATTATTAACAAATGATAATAATTTTAATCGTTTTTAAAACGCGACTTGGATTCCTTGAACTTTATTTTATTATTATAATATTGATTTGCAATATCGATAAATTAATCGTTAACGCCTATTGCCACATATATATATATATAGCCACAATATTACATAAAATCTAGTAACTAACATTAATTAATATAAATAACTATTGATCGGTTATAATTATTATTTTGTAGTGAACACGTCACATAAAAAAGCCAAAACGAAAAATACAACGTTTATTTATTGTACTATGAATTTTATCATTATTTATTTTAAATAGAAATGTTCCTTAAAAATAAAAGAAAACCGTATTGCATCGTATCGTATATTCTATCTATTTCGTTTCTATCTATTAATGTTTACAAAATAATTAGAAATACGCACATTTTCTTAACGCAGGCTATATGTTAATTTTATATAATTAAATTATTATGTATCAAATGGGTTTATTTTTAATAACAGCAAAAATTACTTGTCATATTATGACATTTAAATTATTATATGAAATAGTTTTCGCAACTTCTCTGGAATTAATTATCATGGAAATCAATTTAAACTATATATTTATCTCCGTGACCAAAGCTATATGAATTTCACAGAATAATTGAAACGTAAAGTTAAGAAAACATACAAACAAACGAACTCGCTGTCGCATTTGTTATATTATTTAAGATGTGACATAGGTCTGTACATATTCAATCGTCTTGTTCATCTCGTCTATTTTCTATCATTACTTTCCTTGATATAGCCATGAATTTTATATAACTAAATTTGTGACAGTAAATGGTAAATAAATGAAAATCTATACGTTTTCGTAATGTTAGTTAGAGTATTGCTCATTTGTTTACTTATTTATTTATACATAGGTACAAAAATATCTGTAGTTTTCCGAATACTAAATGTATGATATATACAACACTTATAAGTTCTATGACACTGTAATATATAATGATGACACATGTCAAGAAATTTATTTTAGTTTTATATATATATATATATATATATATATATATATATATATATATACGCACTTAAATATAGTAAAATGAAAAACAATATCATTGTATTGAAATTGGTTCAGAACATTTTCTGATGTAATCATAAAATGTTGAATCTAAAAATCACATTTTTTGTCTAAGCAGTTAAAACTATATCAAAATAGGTAAACAATAATAATTTGCATCACAGTTTACAAAGAGAGAGCAGCAAGACGATGTGTGAAATAAACATCGGCAATAAAGATGCGTTTGTTTATTGAGGAAGAAAGGAAAGTTAGAAGACGACATGAAACAACGGATACAAATGGTCGGTAAAATAAACGATGCTCTCATAATATTGTCGTCGTGAAGTGCGAGAGTATAGCAAACAAGTTAGATATATAATTGTGTTTTAGTGCCAAGAATTATACAGCCAAAAGGGTGTTGGATAGGGGAAAAGATAAAGTTATACTGAATGCGACTGAAATCACATAATTGTGGAATGTATAAAATGTTTTATGGAATAAATTAAAAATGCCAATAATCAAAGTGAATGCCATATTGAAGAAACTGATCGTGAAGATAGATAATGGAATTTTTCAAATGGTACGACTGTGTTGATTATGTGAACGAGATGAGGGAAAAGGTAGACGATTTGTGTAGATATGGATAAAACGTATTGGGGAATACCAAAAAGATAACAATATGAGGGCATACATATAGGGGAGCATATATTATGTAAAACGAAAGTGTTATGTTAAGATTAAAAAGAACAATATTAAATTCACTGATATGAGAGATGAATAAATGGATAGATATATATTTTCCAATAATGTGTAATTTAAATGTATCTCTAATAAGACTATCTCTTGTAAATCTGTTAATAAAGAATTTTACTGCGCACTACGATATCATATAATAGTCATTACTATGCGTATTTTGATGAATTTATAGACCGGATAATGTTCATAGGATAAGCTTTATTAGAGAAATCTTCCGTTCTGATATGTTTATTATATCACTATGTATTAAAATACAAAGATAATATAAATTATGAACATGTACGTACAGAGGTGTGCAATGCGAGACATATAAACGAGTCGAATTATAAACGAGCGCTATCTTTATAAAGACACTCAAATATTTTCAAAATGTTCTTAACGAACGAATCGACAAATTAGTTTAGAATATTGGTTAGCAAACAGCGGTACCTTTTCTGTTTATTTTAATAATTGTATATAGTAATTAATTAAAAAAATAATTGTATATAGTGTAATAGACAGGATTAGATAGAAAAGTAAAACTAGGTTAGGCACAATATTTGACAGTAATTTAAAAGATGGTAGCCGAATATTCTAAAATTCCTATTAAAATACACAATATGTACTTTTAATTTATCATTGTAAAGAATAAATGTTCTGAAATGTTTTGAACCAGTTATTTGTGAAACTGTTCTATCGATTAAAAATATTTTTCCCAAAGCCTAATCTTTCTTGGATATCATAAAAATGATAACTTTGTTAAATTTAATATGTAATTTAATAATAGTAATAATATTTGTATATCCAAATAATATTATACTATTCTTCTAGATTTTATAATTAATATTGGTTAACCAGATAATAATAGATTTTATTGAGGCACTAACTTTAATTCTAGCCAAATGTTTACAATTTATACGGGTCACAAACTTTCAAAGTAATTTCGTAGTTTGTGAATTGCTCGACCTAAAACAAAGTAGACTAAACTTTCATTTTTATTTTTTTTTTAAATATGTACTTGAAATACTAAAAATTCTTATTTATTTCAAATTATTTTGTTAATTTGCATTCTGTTTCTATTACAGCTTCCTTTCAATTATAATCTGTATTTGAATTTATAGTTTATTAATTTATTCTAAAATTTTTGGCTTCAAAATCATATTCGCTAAACGTATTTATAGAGTTATTACTGACATATTAATAAATGAAGTGTAGATATAAATAAATTGAATATAATTTTATCTCTTTCTACTTTTATCTACGATGAATTATTTAAAAAAAAAACTGAATTAGTTCTAATTCAGTTTTTTAAAATAAATCGCAAATTATTTCAATATATCATCATATGTAAGTGCAAAATTATCGTGAGGTGTCCCAAACATCGATAAAAAGGGTTAGTTTTGCCTTTTCGTTAAAAGAAAGTCAATTTAAACATTCAATTATATAACATTATGGTATGTAGGATCGCTATACATAATGATGTTGAAATAGTGCGAGATTTGTATTAAGTACTTTAAATCATGGAAAAGTAAAATTAAGATCGCAAGTACGAATTAAATTGAATTACATGATGTATAGATCTATAACACAACATAAATAATACATTTATTTTAGATGTATGAAGTAAATAAAGCAAAAAATGGTACAAAATAAAACTATTTTAAACTTATTTTACATAAAGAGTAACCTTTTATAAATATAAATTTGTTTCAAAAATAGATGTCATTATCATTTGTAAAAATTTGATACATTATTAAAATACTTTGGAGTATAGTTTTAATTTTTTCTACTATGACTACGATCTATGATGCTACTTTAAATGTAGAATATATTTATTAACTTATTTAAAAATGGTCTAACAATTATAAAAAACAATTAAAAAAGAACATAGAAAACAATATGTATTTGGATTTATACGATACAAGTAATAAGAGGATTATGTTAACCCATAGATCAATTCCAGTCTGTTTGATGGTAAGTCATGTATATAAATCTAAATGAAGTTAATGATGCAAATGTGTATAAAACGGTATTCCCGGAGTATAACTACATATAAAATTTATTATAGATATAAACAGATATATAATTGTCTTCGCATTTGACGAGTCAAAAATATAAAAATAGAAAATTTTCTTCGTACTGTTACGAGTTTCTTCCGTGATAGGTCGCAGGCGGTTGTTACTGTCTGGTGTTTGTGTGATGAAAGTGCTGTTACGAACTCAGTAACATAGTTTTATCACACGACGCACAGCTCCGGACGTCGTTTATACGTATATTCAAAATATAAATATTGGCTAGTTTGTCTAAATATATTTAGTAAACTACTGAAACGATTACATTTATTTTAACTTATGATATATTTAAGACATGATTAAATTGTTCGTTTTCCATTTAGCTGGGCGAAAAGGGTTGTAATTGCATTTTGCTTTTTTAATAGATTTATTCCGTAACAATTTATGGCGTTAGTTTATTATCGATGGATATCCTGAACGATTTAGTTATTTATATTGTATTTTAGTCAAGCAGAAAATTGTCCAATTTTGTAACGCTTACAAGAAACAATATGTATATATATATATATATATATATATATATATATATATATATATATGTATATATATACATATAATTTTAAATTTAAAAATACTTTTAAAGTTAGTTAATTAAATGAGCGAAGCTTAACTGTAAATGAATACGTCATTTTGATAGATATTCGTTATATACGTTATTTGCAATAATTTTTATTTTAGCGAGGTATATTGAGATCTGACTCCTGTTTAATGGTTTCACTAACTTCTGGCATAAGTACATAATGAGCGATTTTTTAGGAAATGCCTTCTTAGTTCAGGTATGAGTGGAAATGTTGAACTGCAATTTCCTTCCAATTTTTTTCTAGTAATAAAGATATTTACAGGTTTTTCTACCACTGGAAAATGTATCGTCCATTGTGACAACCGACGAGTATTCACTTTTGATCTCATTCCTTTTTTGCTGGTGCTGCTTTCGATA